>CAJQUN010000003.1:26194907-27448761 GCA_907163345.1 Haberlea rhodopensis | reverse complement strand
TTGTCATTAAATATTTGTTGTATGCATCATGTGTAATGTGTTATATGTGTAAGGGGTGTCACAGTTGATTTGGTATCAGAGCAAAGGTTAGAGGTTCTGTAGACTATCACATGTGCATGTCATTATCTGGTAAATGGTTGCATAAGTCATCATTTATGTCATATAGGTTTAATGATGAGCAAGTATTCATGGAGGGAAATGGATCAGCGCGAGCCTGAGTCACTTTATCATTTTCACTTCAACCTCATGCACAACAGAATACCAGTTGAGGCATATCGACAGGTTTCCACCTGTTTATCCTCCTGAAACACGTGAGAGGAGGTATGATAAATTAAGAAAAATGGGAGCTGTTGACTTTAATGGGTACTACTGATCCAACTGAGGCAGAGACTTGGTTAAAGCCCACATTACCGCAAGATCGTCCTGAAAAACCATCATCATAATCCAAAAAAAAAAAAAACCCATCATCATAAATCCGCCGCCTTCTATGTGTGATGTCGCGGCTTGATGAGGAGATGGCGTGGCAACCAACCATTCCTTCACTGACGGTGTGTTGTCTCAGTTTCGATATACGCAACTTTACGATGATGTGTTGGAGATTATTCGGAAGAGAGGATTATTGAGACGACGTGTTGGATTTAATGTTGATAACAATTTAGGACTATTTGGTCATTGCAACATAAATGGACTTATTTGAAAGCAATTATTTTTTGTAGATTGGAACGAAAAAACTTTTTTCTTCTGGTACCGGCCCAAAATTTGCCCTATTAATTAATATTGATTAAATAAAAAAGCAAAAGATCGTATCCACTAAATATAATCAATTTAAAAAGGTTCGTATAAAGCCCAAAAAGGCAATTTGGGCGTACTTAAAGTGTATGTGGCCCGTAGACCAAATCACGTGACTAGCCATGTCTTATTGGGCCCTGTAAGGACCCCAAGCCCTTAACCCTTGATTAGTGTATTAACCACTATGTGTGGTACATGCTTTCTATAAAAAGTCAATCGGGAAGCTCAGATGATACTTTACCATTGAATGTCAATTACAAAACTTCCTTTAATACTCAATGTGTAAGATCATCATCCTAACAATAAAAGACTCATATGATTGCCCTTTACCAACCTCTTGGTGCCATTTTCACATTGTGAACTTTATAAAAATTTGGGCAGAGTCTCCCCATAAATAGAGCTATCCCAAAAAAAAAAAGAGCACAGCACATAACATAATTCCCGGCCAGGGAACACATAATACTCATCAGAAAGCAGTAATACAAGTAAATTCCCAGCCAGGGAAGACACCACACATATGACGACAAAAGTGGGTTTCAACACCCACATAATACACCAATGACTCTCTTAACATTTAGCAATTCTACCTCTAATTGCATGCAACATAGAATGAAAGAGAGAAAGGCTCATGCCTTTACATACAACCCATATACAAGTATAATCGTGCTCACATGCGAGCATCATGAATATGTATAAAATCATCATGGGTATATAGGTACTCTATACGATATCGTGCTCCATCAAGCCCTGGTACCACGATCCTGGGAGTACATCCAATCAACAGCTCGAGCTCATCTCCAAAGCCATCGATTGTACCTGTTCACCTGCCCCAACAGAGACAGCCCCCAACGGGGTGAGCATACCAATTCCACAATTTCATAATCATAATGACATAGTACATAATTTACGAAAATGTAAATATTGTGGAACATATGTGATACTTCCTGGATGGTATCATCCTCATCATAGCGTACCCCTGTAATAACCCTGTTCTCAAAACAGATAAATCATCAAATCCTGAATATGCAGTTAATCATCACATTGGTTAACCCTAGCCAGTTTCAAATTAGCAACCTTTCATAACATCTTACTTTATCTAGCAATGATTAGCAACATTTCATAACATCAGTTCATAACATCGTTTCATAACATCTTTTCATAACATCGTTTCATAACATCTTTTCATAACATCTTACTTAATCTAGCAATTATCATAATTCTAGATATCATGTTGGTATTTCCTTAACTTCCGATACTGGTTAATCACTTCTCTGATTAACTACGTCTCTGCTCCTATTATTACCAATAGGAAATAAAATACAGATATCCTAGATATCTAATCAAATACCACATTTTCATTTCTTACTTCAAGGTAACGTCATACTATGGGTGTTTGCTCCGTAGCAACCACACCTCATCATTGGCTCGCTTCATAGCGGCACTGAGCATTCCACCATGTGAAACAACATATCGTAACCAAGTCCCGATACCATCATAGCAAAGCATTTCATGTATTTTAGATCATGCATCATACTTGTAAAACATCATTTAAACTATGCTCGTACGCTAAACGTACCTTAAATCCTCGAAGTCCGAGCCAAACCTTGCTCGAGTTCCATGCCCCGAGGAACGATGTGCTAAAACGATAAATAATTCACAATTATTTACGAACATGTAACCCATGCTCAAGCACATCCATAACCCTCAAAATATCGTCAACACACGACAATTAACCTTTAAAAGACCCGGGGCAGGGTACATGCAGGGAGGGAAAACGAATGCGATATATCGAAAAATTGCCCAAGAACACCTTCAATAATTCGAACCTTAGCATCACAATTTGAACCCAACCAAGCATCATAAATTATCTAAAACATGTAATGAACGATCCCTAACATGAATCATCAACCCATAGCCAAAATCCCCAAATTCGAAATCAAACCCTCACCAAATTAGGGCAAATTCGAACCATAACATCTTAATTCGATCCCACTTAAGCATCATAATTCATTTAAACATGAATAAATCGAATCCTAACAAGCATTATCATCCTCATGCCAAAAATCCCCAAAATCGAATTCCAAGCCCTAAAATTCGAACATAATTTCGAACCAAAAATCACAATTAGGCAGGGAAGAACATCACAAACATGGAAAAAGGGGTAAGGAACGTTACCCAAACGAAATCGGAAGAAAAACGACCAAAATCCGATGAACCCTAGAAATTGGGGATCGCCGCTCTTTCTCAAAATTCGACTTCAAATCGCGATGAAACTTTCAATTGCCGGAGGGGAAATGAGCGCCGGGACGAGACGAAGCCGTGGGTAGGTCGGACGCGCCGATCGGCGGCGGGACGGCGGGGCCGAAGCGCTTTTGCGCGCGGACAGGGGCTGGCAGACGGGAAAGGGTCGCGGGAGAGGAGAGAGGAAATGAAGGGGTTGAAATGAAATTTCCTTTAAAATTTTGGGTTCAATTGGTATTTATAGCAAAAATACCCCGAAAAATTAATAGCCCCACAAATACATCATGATTCCTTAAAAATCATCTGTTTTCAAAAACTCTCTCTCTAACTCCAAAACCCCCTACCGGTGCTCACACAGCACCCGAGATTCCGAGACACATCAAAAACCCAACTCTTAGGTTTTACACCGTAATGTGAATACAATCTCAACCTCTGGATCCAACGATCCCAACTACCCAAATAAACGAGCCCAGAAGGCCCAATACCTCGATTAAACCCACATTGCCACGTAAAACCACTTTAGGGATTATTAATACTCCGGGCTTAACATCTATAATCCCTGGTCATCACAATATCCCCCACTAAAGAATTTCGTCCTCGAAATTAGCACTGGTGTATCGCGTCACACCCGGGCTACACAACAACATGAAGCCACAACCTCGATTCTTAACCATAACAGAATCGTATTAATAAACGTGAGGATACTTACTTCTCTTCAAACTCTGAAACAGAGCGACATACCAAAACCAACATATCACCTAAGAGGCAAAACGTACCTCGATGCGGGTCATCCCAAAAGTCAGCCTCTCATGACTGCAAAACAACCAATACTTACGGCTGTAGACCGGACAGTCATCCTTAGTTCTAATACAACTAATAAGAACGCATCCTGACTTACACCTCAACCGTGAGAACGTTGATCTCGTGTCAAACTCTGGAGTGGAATAGACTTCCAAATCCATCATAACGTCAAAGAGCGTCAGCACAGCCCAACGCTAATAATCCAAAAGCAGTTAGTCAACTGAAACTGTAAGGATTCGAATCGCTCCTGATTCCATTGTAGATTTCATTCCTTGACATCTCTTATCATGACTCACGATGTCCAACATACATCGTTACGAGGGAAACACTAGTATTCCACGGTGTACACATAACAAACCTGGTTTCCACTTTCAAACCTCCTCTATCGAAGGAGCAGTCGCATCATTGCAACTCAAATACATGGATTCTCAGATCGAATCAACGACGAGACGACTCTCTCGTTGGTACTTCACATCATGAGCTGTCCCAGACAAGTCTCCCCAAGATTAAACATAAACATATATACGTTTCAGTGAAGCATACTCAACCTCAACTTCAAATGACGTGGTGACTACCAGAGTCCACCACAATCCACCTCGTATCACCTTACGATTTGCCAAACTTGGTTCCAACGAGCAGTATAACGGCTCTGCAAGCCCATCATGGTGCTGCACACACGCGGCAGACAAACTAGTCGCTGCCTCACTAGGTTCACCTCAAACCTACCAATCAGATGGACGCTTCCGCACGGCATACCATACCATGGGAAGAAAAATCAATAGAGTAGTGGGTCTTTACCCAACATTCCTCCAATGCTGATATACCCTGGACACTCCAATGTCCCCATGTACTTAACATAACCTGATCCTACTCCCTTAGGACCCATCTTACATCCTCATGGGTGGTGTGACCATGTCTACCACATGTCATATCAATAGAAAGCGAGTAATTCCTCCACGATTACTCCTATCGTCAAAAACATGGCCAAAAAGCCAATCCAACGAGCATACCTCAAGGGTATCATCACTCGTAATATGATTACCCCAAACATAAGCTGCGGTACAATCACATGTACAGCGCATCCATCCATTCCTCGAGCAACCCGCTCGGTATAAGGGTCACGTCAATCGGTGACGCACACACCTCCTTGTGCCCGACACTGGCACCCAAGGCATACAACTGAAAACGTATGCTCAACGCATTGTTCATCGTAACGATGATGCATGTCTAATAAGACATCTCCTACACCATCGTCAACGTCATCCTGTGACGACACATGCCAACTCATGGCATCTAAGACATTGTCAACTAGTGACGATACATGTACATCAGCGTATGTCATCCACTATCATGCTAGTAAGTTAGGCATAATAAAACATTTATATCAATGCATGCCAGCTACAATAAAGCTAATAAAATAGCAATATCTCATACCTCATCGCTAACAATATAGCGGCATACCTGTCTCCGTCGCTCAATAATAGTACGAAAACAGCACCCATCGCTCGAAGGCGGCAAAATCCTGTGCTGAGTACATAGCGGCATAATCCCTCGCTATAGAATCGACGGCATGACACCTCGTCATATAATAAGTGGCATGAAACCTCGCTATACACCTGAGCATGAATCATCGTCCACATAATAGCGGAAAGAGGCATCGCTATCAATACCCGGCGGTATAACCCATCGCCAATCAATATAGCGGAATGAGGCATCGCTATCATACATCTGGCGGAATAAACCATCGCCAATCAATATAGCGGAATGAGGCATCGCTATCAATACATCTGGCGGAAAGAACCATCGCCAATCAATATAGCGGAATGAGGCATCGCTATCATACATCTGGCGGAATAAACCATCGCCAATCAATATAGCGGAATGAGGCATCGCTATCATACATCTGGCGGAAAGAATCATCGCCAATCATCATAAAAGAATGAGTCATCGTAAATCCACATAATAATATCGTATGGCCTCTTACCATATGGGGCACCTTACCCCGTGGCACCTTACCACAATAATATCGCATGGCTACTTACCATGTGGGGCATCTTACCCCGTGGCATCTTACCACAATAACATCGCATGGCCTCTTACCATGTGGGGCATCTTACCCCGTGGCGTCTTACCACAATAACATCGCATGGCCTCTTACCATGTGGGGCATCTTACCCCGTGGCGTCTTACCACAATAACATCGCATGGCCTCTTACCATGTGGGGCATCTTACCCCGTGGCATCTTACCACAAATAACATCGCATGGCCTCTTACCATGTGGGGCATCTTACCCCGTGGCGTCTTACCACAATAACATCGTATAAGCATCATCATATAAACGTCATATAAACATCATCATTATAAATTTATTCCTCATAATCATCATCATAAACATCATATCATCTTTACTTATTATAAACATCATCATAAACTTACTTATCATTATCATCATCATGATCATCATATTAACATCATCATTACTTATCATAGTCGTCATCGTAAACGTCATATCATCTTCATTTATCATAACATCATCATCATAAACTTATTTATAATAACATCATCGTAAACATCTTGTCATCTTTATTCATCATAGACATCATCATCATAAACATCGTATAAGCCTCATCGTATAAACATCGTATAACATCATCGTATACACATCATCATATAAACATCATCATTTCATCGTGAATACTCATGCAATAAAAGCACAGTTGTAGTATAAGGATGTGTGTTACCGTCCGATGCCCGTACGCCTCTTACGTACTTTCCTTGCTTGAACATTACATGAACAAACGTATTAGTATATTCAATAATAATTGAGACCATACCGAAGTATTCCACTGTCGGTTGTCTACCCAGTCTGTCCTCAGACAATACATCATATCTTTCTTTTCCCTGATTTTCTTCCAAAATCAGATTCCTTGGCACGTAGCATATAGAGTGTTAGACATCACTATTAATGCCATCCTATCGTGTTCCACACGATTCCTGCAACCACAATGGTTAGCAATACTACTTTTCATATCATAAAAGCACATAAACAATTAGTCATGTCGTATAACATTAATGCCATCATGCATAAATATGTGCTATCAATAACTTCCTAGGCCCTCAACAGCCCCAATGAGCAACCACTGCTCTGATACCACTAATGTAAGGACCCCAAGCCCTTAACCCTTGATTAGTGTATTAACCACTATGTGTGGTACATGCTTTCTATAAAAAGTCAATCGGGAAGCTCAGATGATACTTTACCATTGAATGTCAATTACAAAACTTCCTTTAATACTCAATGTTGTAAGATCATCATCCTAACAATAAAAGACTCATATGATTGCCCTTTACCAACCTCTTGGTGCCATTTTTCACATTGTGAACTTTTATAAAAATTTGGGCAGAGTCTCCCCATAAATAGAGCTATCCCAAAAAAAAAAAGAGCACAGCACATAACATAATTCCCGGCCAGGGAACACATAATACTCATCAGAAAGCAGTAATACAAGTAAATTCCCAGCCAGGGAAGACACCACACATATGACGACAAAAGTGGGTTTCAACACCCACATAATACACCAATGACTCTCTTAACATTTAGCAATTCTACCTCTAATTGCATGCAACATAGAATGAAAGAGAGAAAGGCTCATGCCTTTACATACAACCCATATACAAGTATAATCGTGCTCACATGCGAGCATCATGAATATGTATAAAATCATCATGGGTATATAGGTACTCTATACGATATCGTGCTCCATCAAGCCCTGGTACCACGATCCTGGGAGTACATCCAATCAACAGCTCGAGCTCATCTCCAAAGCCATCGATGTACCTGTTCACCTGCCCCAACAGAGACAGCCCCCAACGGGGTGAGCATACCAATTCCACAATTTCATAATCATAATGACATAGTACATAATTTACGAAAATGTAAATATTGTGGAACATATGTGATACTTCCTGGATGGTATCATCCTCATCATAGCGTACCCCTGTAATAACCCTGTTCTCAAAACAGATAAATCATCAAATCCTGAATATGCAGTTAATCATCACATTGGTTAACCCTAGCCAGTTTCAAATTAGCAACCTTTCATAACATCTTACTTTATCTAGCAATGATTAGCAACATTTCATAACATCAGTTCATAACATCGTTTCATAACATCTTTTCATAACATCGTTTCATAACATCTTTTCATAACATCTTACTTAATCTAGCAATTATCATAATTCTAGATATCATGTTGGTATTTCCTTAACTTCCGATACTGGTTAATCACTTCTCTGATTAACTACGTCTCTGCTCCTATTATTACCAATAGGAAATAAAATACAGATATCCTAGATATCTAATCAAATACCACATTTTCATTTCTTACTTCAAGGTAACGTCATACTATGGGTGTTTGCTCCGTAGCAACCACACCTCATCATTGGCTCGCTTCATAGCGGCACTGAGCATTCCACCATGTGAAACAACATATCGTAACCAAGTCCCGATACCATCATAGCAAAGCATTTCATGTATTTTAGATCATGCATCATACTTGTAAAACATCATTTAAACTATGCTCGTACGCTAAACGTACCTTAAATCCTCGAAGTCCGAGCCAAACCTTGCTCGAGTTCCATGCCCCGAGGAACGATGTGCTAAAACGATAAATAATTCACAATTATTTACGAACATGTAACCCATGCTCAAGCACATCCATAACCCTCAAAATATCGTCAACACACGACAATTAACCTTTAAAAAGACCCGGGGCAGGGTACATGCAGGGAGGGAAAACGAATGCGATATATCGAAAAATTGCCCAAGAACACCTTCAATAATTCGAACCTTAGCATCACAATTTGAACCCAACCAAGCATCATAAATTATCTAAAACATGTAATGAACGATCCCTAACATGAATCATCAACCCATAGCCAAAATCCCCAAATTCGAAATCAAACCCTCACCAAATTAGGGCAAATTCGAACCATAACATCTTAATTCGATCCCACTTAAGCATCATAATTCATTTAAACATGAATAAATCGAATCCTAACAAGCATTATCATCCTCATGCCAAAAATCCCCAAAATCGAATTCCAAGCCCTAAAATTCGAACATAATTTCGAACCAAAAAATCACAATTAGGCAGGGAAGAACATCACAAACATGGAAAAAGGGGTAAGGAACGTTACCCAAACGAAATCGGAAGAAAAACGACCAAAATCCGATGAACCCTAGAAATTGGGGATCGCCGCTCTTTCTCAAAATTCGACTTCAAATCGCGATGAAACTTTCAATTGCCGGAGGGGAAATGAGCGCCGGGACGAGACGAAGCCGTGGGTAGGTCGGACGCGCCGATCGGCGGCGGGACGGCGGCGGCCGAAGCGCTTTTGCGCGCGGGCAGGGGCTGGCAGACGGGAAAGGGTCGCGGGAGAGGAGAGAGGAAATGAAGGGGTTGAAATGAAATTTCCTTTAAAATTTTGGGTTCAATTGGTATTTATAGCAAAAATACCCCGAAAAATTAATAGCCCCACAAATACATCATGATTCCTTAAAAATCATCTGTTTTCAAAAACTCTCTCTCTAACTCCAAAACCCCCTACCGGTGCTCACACAGCACCCGAGATTCCGAGACACATCAAAAACCCAACTCTTAGGTTTTACACCGTAATGTGAATACAATCTCAACCTCTGGATCCAACGATCCCAACTACCCAAATAAACGAGCCCAGAAGGCCCAATACCTCGATTAAACCCACATTGCCACGTAAAACCACTTTAGGGATTATTAATACTCCGGGCTTAACATCTATAATCCCTGGTCATCACAATATCCCCCACTAAAAGAATTTCGTCCTCGAAATTAGCACTGGTGTATCGCGTCACACCCGGGCTACACAACAACATGAAGCCACAACCTCGATTCTTAACCATAACAGAATCGTATTAATAAACGTGAGGATACTTACTTCTCTTCAAACTCTGAAACAGAGCGACATACCAAAACCAACATATCACCTAAGAGGCAAAACGTACCTCGATGCGGGTCATCCCAAAAGGCAGCCTCTCATGACTGCAAAACAACCAATACTTACGGCTGTAGACCGGACAGTCATCCTTAGTTCTAATACAACTAATAAGAACGCATCCTGACTTACACCTCAACCGTGAGAACGTTGATCTCGTGTCAAACTCTGGAGTGGAATAGACTTCCAAATCCATCATAACGTCAAAGAGCGTCAGCACAGCCCAACGCTAATAATCCAAAAGCAGTTAGTCAACTGAAACTGTAAGGATTCGAATCGCTCCTGATTCCATCGTAGATTTCATTCCTTGACATCTCTTATCATGACTCACGATGTCCAACATACATCGTTACGAGGGAAACACTAGTATTCCACGGTGTACACATAACAAACCTGGTTTCCACTTTCAAACCTCCTCTATCGAAGGAGCAGTCGCATCATTGC
The DNA here is from genome assembly GCA_907163345.1 of Haberlea rhodopensis. Classification (NCBI taxonomy): domain Eukaryota; kingdom Viridiplantae; phylum Streptophyta; class Magnoliopsida; order Lamiales; family Gesneriaceae; genus Haberlea; species Haberlea rhodopensis. Next base: position 27,438,452 of record CAJQUN010000003.1, on the reverse strand, counting down.
AACTCAAATACATGGATTCTCAGATCGAATCAACGACGAGACGACTCTCTCGTTGGTACTTCACATCATGAGCTGTCCCAGACAAGTCTCCCCAAGATTAAACATAAACATATATACGTTTCAGTGAAGCATACTCAACCTCAACTTCAAATGACGTGGTGACTACCAGAGTCCACCACAATCCACCTCGTATCACCTTACGATTTGCCAAACTTGGTTCCAACGAGCAGTATAACGGCTCTAGCAAGCCCATCATGGTGCTGCACACACGCGGCAGACAAACTAGTCGCTGCCTCACTAGGTTCACCTCAAACCTACCAATCAGATGGACGCTTCCGCACGGCATACCATACCATGGGAAGAAAAATCAATAGAGTAGTGGGTCTTTACCCAACATTCCTCCAATGCTGATATACCCTGGACACTCCAATGTCCCCATGTACTTAACATAACCTGATCCTACTCCCTTAGGACCCATCTTACATCCTCATGGGTGGTGTGACCATGTCTACCACATGTCATATCAATAGAAAGCGAGTAATTCCTCCACGATTACTCCTATCGTCAAAAACATGGCCAAAAAGCCAATCCAACGAGCATACCTCAAGGGTATCATCACTCGTAATATGATTACCCCAAACATAAGCTGCGGTACAATCACATGTACAGCGCATCCATCCATTCCTCGAGCAACCCGCTCGGTATAAGGGTCACGTCAATCGGTGACGCACACACCTCCTTGTGCCCGACACTGGCACCCAAGGCATACAACTGAAAACGTATGCTCAACGCATTGTTCATCGTAACGATGATGCATGTCTAATAAGACATCTCCTACACCATCGTCAACGTCATCCTGTGACGACACATGCCAACTCATGGCATCTAAGACATTGTCAACTAGTGACGATACATGTACATCAGCGTATGTCATCCACTATCATGCTAGTAAGTTAGGCATAATAAAACATTTATATCAATGCATGCCAGCTACAATAAAGCTAATAAAATAGCAATATCTCATACCTCATCGCTAACAATATAGCGGCATACCTGTCTCCGTCGCTCAATAATAGTACGAAAACAGCACCCATCGCTCGAAGGCGGCAAAATCCTGTGCTGAGTACATAGCGGCATAATCCCTCGCTATAGAATCGACGGCATGACACCTCGTCATATAATAAGTGGCATGAAACCTCGCTATACACCTGAGCATGAATCATCGTCCACATAATAGCGGAAAGAGGCATCGCTATCAATACCCGGCGGTATAACCCATCGCCAATCAATATAGCGGAATGAGGCATCGCTATCATACATCTGGCGGAATAAACCATCGCCAATCAATATAGCGGAATGAGGCATCGCTATCAATACATCTGGCGGAAAGAACCATCGCCAATCAATATAGCGGAATGAGGCATCGCTATCATACATCTGGCGGAATAAACCATCGCCAATCAATATAGCGGAATGAGGCATCGCTATCATACATCTGGCGGAAAGAATCATCGCCAATCATCATAAAAGAATGAGTCATCGTAAATCCACATAATAATATCGTATGGCCTCTTACCATATGGGGCACCTTACCCCGTGGCACCTTACCACAATAATATCGCATGGCTACTTACCATGTGGGGCATCTTACCCCGTGGCATCTTACCACAATAACATCGCATGGCCTCTTACCATGTGGGGCATCTTACCCCGTGGCGTCTTACCACAATAACATCGCATGGCCTCTTACCATGTGGGGCATCTTACCCCGTGGCGTCTTACCACAATAACATCGCATGGCCTCTTACCATGTGGGGCATCTTACCCCGTGGCATCTTACCACAAATAACATCGCATGGCCTCTTACCATGTGGGGCATCTTACCCCGTGGCGTCTTACCACAATAACATCGTATAAGCATCATCATATAAACGTCATATAAACATCATCATTATAAATTTATTCCTCATAATCATCATCATAAACATCATATCATCTTTACTTATTATAAACATCATCATAAACTTACTTATCATTATCATCATCATGATCATCATATTAACATCATCATTACTTATCATAGTCGTCATCGTAAACGTCATATCATCTTCATTTATCATAACATCATCATCATAAACTTATTTATAATAACATCATCGTAAACATCTTGTCATCTTTATTCATCATAGACATCATCATCATAAACATCGTATAAGCCTCATCGTATAAACATCGTATAACATCATCGTATACACATCATCATATAAACATCATCATTTCATCGTGAATACTCATGCAATAAAAGCACAGTTGTAGTATAAGGATGTGTGTTACCGTCCGATGCCCGTACGCCTCTTACGTACTTTCCTTGCTTGAACATTACATGAACAAACGTATTAGTATATTCAATAATAATTGAGACCATACCGAAGTATTCCACTGTCGGTTGTCTACCCAGTCTGTCCTCAGACAATACATCATATCTTTCTTTTCCCTGATTTTCTTCCAAAATCAGATTCCTTGGCACGTAGCATATAGAGTGTTAGACATCACTATTAATGCCATCCTATCGTGTTCCACACGATTCCTGCAACCACAATGGTTAGCAATACTACTTTTCATATCATAAAAGCACATAAACAATTAGTCATGTCGTATAACATTAATGCCATCATGCATAAATATGTGCTATCAATAACTTCCTAGGCCCTCAACAGCCCCAATGAGCAACCACTGCTCTGATACCACTAATGTAAGGACCCCAAGCCCTTAACCCTTGATTAGTGTATTAACCACTATGTGTGGTACATGCTTTCTATAAAAAGTCAATCGGGAAGCTCAGATGATACTTTACCATTGAATGTCAATTACAAAACTTCCTTTAATACTCAATGTTGTAAGATCATCATCCTAACAATAAAAGACTCATATGATTGCCCTTTACCAACCTCTTGGTGCCATTTTTCACATTGTGAACTTTTATAAAAATTTGGGCAGAGTCTCCCCATAAATAGAGCTATCCCAAAAAAAAAAAGAGCACAGCACATAACATAATTCCCGGCCAGGGAACACATAATACTCATCAGAAAGCAGTAATACAAGTAAATTCCCAGCCAGGGAAGACACCACACATATGACGACAAAAGTGGGTTTCAACACCCACATAATACACCAATGACTCTCTTAACATTTAGCAATTCTACCTCTAATTGCATGCAACATAGAATGAAAGAGAGAAAGGCTCATGCCTTTACATACAACCCATATACAAGTATAATCGTGCTCACATGCGAGCATCATGAATATGTATAAAATCATCATGGGTATATAGGTACTCTATACGATATCGTGCTCCATCAAGCCCTGGTACCACGATCCTGGGAGTACATCCAATCAACAGCTCGAGCTCATCTCCAAAGCCATCGATGTACCTGTTCACCTGCCCCAACAGAGACAGCCCCCAACGGGGTGAGCATACCAATTCCACAATTTCATAATCATAATGACATAGTACATAATTTACGAAAATGTAAATATTGTGGAACATATGTGATACTTCCTGGATGGTATCATCCTCATCATAGCGTACCCCTGTAATAACCCTGTTCTCAAAACAGATAAATCATCAAATCCTGAATATGCAGTTAATCATCACATTGGTTAACCCTAGCCAGTTTCAAATTAGCAACCTTTCATAACATCTTACTTTATCTAGCAATGATTAGCAACATTTCATAACATCAGTTCATAACATCGTTTCATAACATCTTTTCATAACATCGTTTCATAACATCGTTTCATAACATCTTACTTAATCTAGCAATTATCATAATTCTAGATATCATGTTGGTATTTCCTTAACTTCCGATACTGGTTAATCACTTCTCTGATTAACTACGTCTCTGCTCCTATTATTACCAATAGGAAATAAAATACAGATATCCTAGATATCTAATCAAATACCACATTTTCATTTCTTACTTCAAGGTAACGTCATACTATGGGTGTTTGCTCCGTAGCAACCACACCTCATCATTGGCTCGCTTCATAGCGGCACTGAGCATTCCACCATGTGAAACAACATATCGTAACCAAGTCCCGATACCATCATAGCAAAGCATTTCATGTATTTTAGATCATGCATCATACTTGTAAAACATCATTTAAACTATGCTCGTACGCTAAACGTACCTTAAATCCTCGAAGTCCGAGCCAAACCTTGCTCGAGTTCCATGCCCCGAGGAACGATGTGCTAAAACGATAAATAATTCACAATTATTTACGAACATGTAACCCATGCTCAAGCACATCCATAACCCTCAAAATATCGTCAACACACGACAATTAACCTTTAAAAAGACCCGGGGCAGGGTACATGCAGGGAGGGAAAACGAATGCGATATATCGAAAAATTGCCCAAGAACACCTTCAATAATTCGAACCTTAGCATCACAATTTGAACCCAACCAAGCATCATAAATTATCTAAAACATGTAATGAACGATCCCTAACATGAATCATCAACCCATAGCCAAAATCCCCAAATTCGAAATCAAACCCTCACCAAATTAGGGCAAATTCGAACCATAACATCTTAATTCGATCCCACTTAAGCATCATAATTCATTTAAACATGAATAAATCGAATCCTAACAAGCATTATCATCCTCATGCCAAAAATCCCCAAAATCGAATTCCAAGCCCTAAAATTCGAACATAATTTCGAACCAAAAAATCACAATTAGGCAGGGAAGAACATCACAAACATGGAAAAAGGGGTAAGGAACGTTACCCAAACGAAATCGGAAGAAAAACGACCAAAATCCGATGAACCCTAGAAATTGGGGATCGCCGCTCTTTCTCAAAATTCGACTTCAAATCGCGATGAAACTTTCAATTGCCGGAGGGGAAATGAGCGCCGGGACGAGACGAAGCCGTGGGTAGGTCGGACGCGCCGATCGGCGGCGGGACGGCGGGGCCGAAGCGCTTTTGCGCGCGGACAGGGGCTGGCAGACGGGAAAGGGTCGCGGGAGAGGAGAGAGGAAATGAAGGGGTTGAAATGAAATTTCCTTTAAAATTTTGGGTTCAATTGGTATTTATAGCAAAAATACCCCGAAAAATTAATAGCCCCACAAATACATCATGATTCCTTAAAAATCATCTGTTTTCAAAAACTCTCTCTCTAACTCCAAAACCCCCTACCGGTGCTCACACAACACCCGAGATTCCGAGACACATCAAAAACCCAACTCTTAGGTTTTACACCGTAATGTGAATACAATCTCAACCTCTGGATCCAACGATCCCAACTACCCAAATAAACGAGCCCAGAAGGCCCAATACCTCGATTAAACCCACATTGCCACGTAAAACCACTTTAGGGATTATTAATACTCCGGGCTTAACATCTATAATCCCTGGTCATCACAGGCCCACATACCTTCTCACCGCCGCCCCCACCCTAGACCTCATTTACATCCGGCAGCTTCAGTCACATTCCGGCTGTCGGCCCAACAATTTATGAAAATAGATTACACATTCCAGTTGGAGAAAACCACTCGTTACATTAAGAAATCGCAACACTAATGATTTTAAAGATTACACGAAATTTTTTGAATAAATTTTCATCAATGGCTACTGGACAATTGCTCCCGCTGGTCAACTTCTACCTCTAGGTAAAATATACCATTTTTGAACCCCAAATCGAAATATTTGATGCTACACCACACTGTCCTGAATGCATCCATTATACATTAAAAGTATTTCAAATAAAATATTCTCAATATATTGTAAGATATACATATCAAAACCCCAAATCATGCTTAGAAATAGCAGGTACAAATTTGAAAACAATTCCCAAAGTAATATATTACACAAACATGTCTTAATATATTACACAAACATGTCTTAATTTCAAAACCCCAAATGTTGAATCTACCGATGCATGTAATTTACATGCACCGGTAGACTATCGGTGCATGTAGATTACATGCACCGGTAGACTAGCGGTGCATGTAATACATGCACCGGTAAACTAGGGCCAACCATATGGCATGTTTATATCGGTGAGTATTATTACTGGAAGTGATGGCCATTTTTTTTATGATTTCCCACGTCAAAAACCTTCATTATTTTGTATGTGTAAGGCCCTTAAATTATAGAAATCGATCGAGTGAGACTCAATATAATGAGCTCTTCAACAATTAATTTATATTATGCGAACTCCAATAATCTCCCTAAGCCTTGATAGTGACAGAGTGATTGTTGCAGTCTTGTAGATAAAAACTGTTGGTGGAATCATATTATTTACATGCACCGATTGAGATATACATCGGATGAGTCTAGCGGTGCATGTAAATTACATGCACCGCTAGATACAAGAAAGTGAAAATGATGATAATAATGAATAATGTGAAGATTTTTCTATTTTTGACTGAGATTAATTTCTGAAAATTCATAATGATGATTAAATTCATTTAAAAGGGAATTAGGAATTGATTGTTGCAGTCTTGTAGATAAAAACTATGGGTGGAATCAAGTTATTTACATGCACCGCATGAGATGCATCACATGAGTCTAGCGGTGCATGTAAATTACATGCACCGCTAGACACAAGAAAGTGAAAATGATGATAATAATGAATAATGCGAAGATTTTTCTATTTTTGACTGAGATTAATTTCTGAAAATTAATAATGATGATGAAATTCATTTACAAAGGGAATTAGGAATTGATTGTTGCAGTTTTGTAGAGAAAAACTGTTGGTGGAATCATGTTATTTACATGCACCGCATGACATATGCATCGCATGAGTCTAGCGGTGCATGTAAATTACATGCACCGCTAGACACAAGAAATTGAACAGAATAGGGCAGAAATAACTTGTTCAACAGTTCAAAACGAATCCAATTTAAAAGACATAGATACTACATAAGATAAAGTAAAACAAAACTAAAAACACAAAATTGTTCATATGTAGAGAAATAAACAATCGCATGTGGAATGCACTACGCACCGGCATGATAACAATTTTGTTGATATGATGACGAATAAGGAAAAATCGAAAGAAAAAAAAAAGTGATGAGCAACGAGCTGAAAAATTCCAAATAACTTCGAAAAACAAAGGTTTTGATGAGTTGTATAATATAATTTGTTTGCTTCCTTTCTCGAGCTGCTCCACCTCAGCCATGGTGAAGCCCGATCATCATCGATGTTTCCCCCATCCAACGGCTTAGATTTAATGTCCCTTCTCGGCTGCTGGAGCCTCAAATCCACGTCATATGTCGGCGGGCGCCGTTTCCCACAGCGGGGCTCCGAAAGTGATGTTGAAGAAAGGATCTGAAGAATTGATCAAAGATCCCATGTGTTGTTCTTAAAACAATGGTATTTTAGTCATGAAAATGGACTGATTAGATTAGGGTTTGACAAAATAGACTTATTTGAAAGAAGTTTTATAGAATGTGTATTTAGTTGAGAATGAGTTTTTTTAGGAGATTTAGTTGAAAGATATTTTGAAAAATGGTACGTACGTAATTTCCTCTAAAAATAATACTCCAATTTTTTATTAAAAAATACCAAAATGAGTGATTGTTCTTTTGGGGCCAGACTTGCTGTCTTCTAATAAGCCCAAGTTTGCACCGGCCCGTTATCCTTGCACTGCAAAGAGGGGGAGGTTTTCGCTGCTCTGTGAAGCCAGCCTGACGCGCTGCCCTCCACTATAGGAACACCGAAGCCCACACCTTCGTGTGGTCTACAACATTTAACTCGATGCTTGGAATGGGCGGCCCGGTGTTTTGACTAAACTTGGACCGAACAGCTGTCTGGCACAATGTTCAATCACCCTAACGCCCCCACTTGGGTTACAAGCTATAGCAACAAAGCTCGGCAAATGGTTGTTGGTCGGAGCGCCATTATTAACTGATTTTGAATATTATTATTCTTCTATGTGGGATAATTGACTGATCTCCATCTCCACGAGGAAAATGGCTCCTCTAATTCCTTAGACATTCTAGATAGTGAATCCTTCTGAATTTCATGCCTATCATCCTAAATTAAGATTTCTCAATTTTCTTCTTTTTTTTTTAATAAAAAAACAAAAATAAAATTTAAAACTCCATCTTAAAATATCTTAGATGGTCCGAGAGGCGGACACAGGGTTTCCGTAAGGTGGACAAAAAATATAAACACAAAAATAATTATAAAAAAATTTTTAGGGGTCAAAATAATTTTAAGGGGTGCAAAAATTACTTTTTGAGGGACTGCACTTTTTTTTCAACGCATAGCTCCGCCCCTGGATGGTCCCATGAAATTCATGGTGATGCTACTTATTCACTTGTGCATATAATGACAAAATATTATCAAACAAACAGGCCAGAAAATTAAAAGATTTAAGCACATCCCCTTAATATGCAACACAAGACAACTATATAATGTGCATTATTCTCAATTCTATACATAAATATTTATGTATACAAGCTTAGTATAGTTCTATATTGTCTAGTTGTGCTGAAATTATGGCAATTGGAACAATTAATTACATTGAATATGATAATTAAAAATAAATGGTGTGTTGGTATTAGAACCAAGTGGTGAGCCCAAGATTTGATATTTGGTTCCAGTTGTTGAAGGGACATAATTATTCCAACCAACGAACATGTACAAACAAAATGGGAAAACCTAATTATAAAAAAATTATTTTTTTCATTTTACACACGCCCCTCAAAAATTATAATTTGTCATTCTTAAAATTAATTTTTGACCTTCTAAATTTTTTTTGCCCTCCATTTTTTATTTTAAAATTTTGACTTCCTTATAAAATTTCTTGCGTTCGCTACTTGTTATAATCAATTAATTTGCAATATGATTTGGCTAATTTCTTAATTAACCACACCATTAATAACAAGTAGATCTTGAAAAGCACCAAGTTTAATAATATAAAAGGGGGTAATACATGAAATGATCCCTCTTGTTTGCACACATTCCCGATTTAGTCCTTCTTGTTTGCACTGACCCGATTTAGTCCTTCTAGTTTTCTAATTTGTCCCAAATCAGTCCTAACCGTTAAATACACCGTTAAAACTAACGGAAAGGACTGAATCGGGTCACTTAAAACATCAGGGACTGAATCGGGAATTGATGCAAACATTATGGACTGATTCGGGTCATTTAAAAGATTGGGTGACTTAATTTTTTAAATTATTAAAGTAATTAATATGGATATTTTATTTATAATTTTAGCAATTTTTGTAAAATTATTATATTTAAATAATGATATAATATATTAAATTCTACATAAAATCATTTTTTTCCTCAAACAAAACAAAGAAAAATCAATAGCATATTGATACACAAAATATATTTTGATGAATATTTTACTTATTAAACAATATATATTTTTGATTTCATTAAATTATGTATATCAGTATTAAAAAATTATTTTCTTTTTTTTAATTTAAATAATTTTTTTATAAATTGATGATATTTTTTTATAATTACATGAAAAATGTAGAATTTAATATAGTATATCTTAATTTAAATAATTATAAAAAATGTCATTAATTTATAACTAAAATTATTTAATTTATCACAAAATTTATTACATTTATAAAAAATGAAATAATTTTTTTATAAATTGATGACACATCTGATAGACATAATTTAATGAAATCAAAATATATCTTATTTAATAAGTAAACTAGTCATCGAAATATATTTATATATTAATATGATATTGATTTTTCTTTTGTTTGTTTGAGTGAAAAAATGGTTTTATGAAAAATTTATATTTTATCATTATTTAAATAAATAATTTTATAAAAAATTGCAAAAATTATAAATAAAGTATCCATATTAATTACTTTAATAATTTAAATAATTAAGTCACCCAACCATTTTAAATGACCTGAATCAGTCCCTAATGTTTGCATCAATTCCCGATTCAGTCTCTGATGTTGTAAGTGACCCGATTCAGTCCTTTCCGTTAGTTTTAACGGTGCATTTAACGGTTAGGACTGATTTGGGACAAATTAGAAAACTAGAAGGACTAAATCGGGTCAGTGCAAACAAGAGGGACTAAATCGGGAATGTGTGCAAACAAGAGGGACCATATCAAGTATTATCCCATATAAAAGGTAGTAGTACGATTATATGGCCGGTTGGGCTGCTGTATACAGCTACTCGATTCATGAATATATCAATGAAAACGTTGATTTGTACTTGCCAAGAATTACATTTTTTACAAGTTGATTGAATGGAGTTGATCTAATGCATTGAACCAGTAAAATAAAGGCACCAACATTACATCATGATTCTCTGTCTCTCCCCACATACAATTTATATATAAATATATAAATTAAAATGACTTGTACAAATTAATCTCAGTTTTTTGATACCACACTTTTCCAAAATGACAATGTTCTCTTTAAAATTTCATATTTTTGTTCTAAAAACATGAACTATTTGATTCTGAGAACAACATCAAATAACACGTGTCTGCTTTTTGTTAAAAAAAAAGAAATCATCAGACATATGTTGCTTCATGCCATCCAAATAGCCAAACAACCAAAAAATAGGCTAGAGTTAGGCACATTAAGAATTTAGGCCGAGAGGTACAAAAAACATTAAAATGAGAAAAAATATTGAGGATGGGGAAAATCCAATTTTAAGGGATTCGATATCTAATTTAAAAGAACAAAATATAATTTTAAAGATAATAAAAAAGATTGAGAGATAATACTTGTTCTCCCTTGTCATCATATGCATATGCCGAGGCCGACAAAGACAGAAAAGTAGGCAATGTCCAGGGGTGAAGCACCTAGGTATTCAAATTCATATTCATACAGCCTCCCACTTGGACTTTAATTTTGCTCATTCACTGAATCCAACCCTTTCCTTTTTCTCTTCATTTTCTCTCTTTCCCTCACACGGACACATGTGACAAGTTATACCTTCTGGAAGATCAATCAAACAGAATCCAAGACAGGACCAAAATACATTGTCGATATAAAGTTTTTGTTTTTGGGAGAAAAAATATAATTTTAAGGAAGAAAATATAATTTTAGGACAAAAAATATAATTATACGGGTAAAAAAAATAAATTTCTCTTGTATGATTATACCCAACGGCGGATGGTTAGTGGGGCTGACCTGGGCTGTAGCCCAGGTCAGCCCAAGTAAAAAAAAATAGTTATATATTTAAAATTATAGCCCATGTCCAGCCCAAGTAAAAAAACAAAAAACCTACCTCAAATGCATTTGATAATAGAATTTCTTTGCCCACTTCCAGCCGTTCCAGACTTCCAGAGAATTTTTTTTGTGAAGCATCATCTCTTTCTTCTCTCAAACAGATTGTCTAGAAGTGAGTCAGAGCGTGAAGAAAAAATTTCTGGTGATATTTTGATTTGATTTTAATTTTAAAAAAAATAGTTGTATAATGTGTTGTTTGATTAGTTTGACAAATATGTACTATGTGGGCAATGAAATCTCAACATCAACAATGCATAATAAATCTCAACATCAACCGTGCATAATAAATCTCCTTGTTTTCTGATTTTTTTTGTCGTGCATACATTTTTATATGTGAAGGATTTATATCATATTTATATCTTTTTTTTGTTTGGATTTCTTTAATAAATATTGATACTCGGCTTGCTTATTATTGTCCATGAGATTATAGAAACCATTATTGATTAAAGGAAAACAGTTAGTTAACATAGTTAGTTTAGACGATCCTAATTTGGGTTAAAGGTACTAATGCATATATTAATTAAACTATTTTCCTTTATTTTTCAGCTATAAATGTGTGGCATATGTCATACTATGTTATTGGTTTTCAATTGCATCTTAACAGGTCATAATGGAAACTCAAGGAGTTAAGAGAGGAAAAACTATTTTTTCGTTCTTTAAACCACGAGAACATATATCAATGAGTGAGTAAAACGCTTCTATCGGTAATGCTAACTCGGATTATAATGAACAACCACCAATAAAATCTCAAAGAGTTGAAATTGATTTTGGTCGTCTTGAAGCGGATCCGGGTTTACGTACTCCGATTTGGCAACATCATGTTAATCAAAGGGATGAAATTAGACGAGATTACATCAACATGGGACCACATCGACCTATATTGGCTGAATACCCACGGACGAAATTTGGAGAACAATATCGTCGATTTCAAAATTCTTGGTTTAATAAATTCTCTTGGTTAGAATATTCACCTACAAAAGATGCAGTTTATTGTTTCCCATGTTTTCTTTTCGAGAAGTCAAGTGATTGTAATCGTGTATTTAGTTCTATTGGATTTAGAAGTTGGAAGCGAGTTAATGATGGACATAGATGTGCATTTGTGGCGCATGTAGGAGGCCCCACTTCACCGCATAATAATGCTGTGATTTCTATGGATTCTCTTATCAATGTATCTCGGCATATTGACAAAATGATGCATGCACAAACATCAGAAGAAGTCAAACAGAATAGATTGCGGCTTATGGTGACAATAGAAAGCGTTCGATGGCTTAGCTTGCAAGGATGTGCATTAAGAGGGCATGATGAATCCACATCTTCTAAAAATCGAGGTAATCTTATTGAGTTGATAAAACTTTTGGGGAGAATGAATGTTAGTATTGGTGATGTAGTTCTAGAAAATGCCCCACAAAATGCTATGTATATAGCACTGGATATTCAGAAAGATGTATTGAAAATTTTCGCTAAAAGAGTGAGAATTCAAATTCGTGAGGAAATTGGTGAAGCAAAATTCTGTATTCTAGTCGATGAAGCCAAAGATATATCTAACAAAGAGCAAATGGCTATTGTATTGAGATTTGTTGACCTTGATGGTTTCTTAAGAGAACGCTTCTTTGATATTGTACAAGTTGCTGATACCACTTCTGTGACACTTAAGAAAGAAATTTCTAAAATCCTAAGTCGGCATGACTTACATATTTGCAATATGCGGGGTCAAGGATATGATGGTGCTAGTAACATGCGTGGCTCATGGAATGGGTTACAGGCCCTTTTTCTGAAAGATTGTCCTTATGCATATTATGTTCATTGTTTATTTGGTTGTTCATCGATTGCAATTAGCTTTAATCGCGGCTGCTGAAAAAGAGGTGTCTATTTGGTTGTTCTTTTCAAAATTGGATGCCATTTCTAATCTTGTTGGAAGTTCTTCTAAGCGTTATACTGAGTTACGTTCTGCTCAAGCTAAAGAAATTGCAAAAAGGGTGGCCACCGGTCAATGTTCAAGGGGTAAAGGGGCTAACCAAATTGGTAATGTGCATCGGTCAGGAGCAACTCGTTGGACTTCTCATTATGATTCAATTTGTGGTTTAATAGATATGTATAGTGCTGTGATGACTGTGCTTGAACACATGGTGGTTGAATGTTCGTCTAATTCTACACGTGGGGAAGCTAATGGTTGTTTGCTTGCAATGAGATCATTTGATTTTGTGTTTAGCTTGTACTTGATGCATAAAATCATGGGACTTACAGATATACTTTGTCGAGCTTTGCAGTATAAGTCTCTTGATATTTTAAGTGCAATGGATCATGTCTCATCTACGAAAGTTTTACTTCAAACATTAAGGGACGAAGGTTTTGATATTCTTCTTACACATGTTGAAGAAGTTTGTCGAGAGTATGATATTGAGATACCTAATATGGATGATATCTATAAAGCAGCAAGACGTCGTACATGTCAGCAAAGAGATGACATCACAGTTGAACACCATTATCGTTTTGATGTGTTTCATGCTATAATAGATTTTCAAGTGGAAGAAATTAGTTGTAGATTCAACGATGCAGCAGTTGAACTTCTTAAACTTAGCTCTGCTTTGGAACCTAAAGATAAATTTAAATTGTTTCAAGCTGAACATATACACACTCTTGCTGAAAAGTTTTATCGTGCTGATTTTAGTGATCAGGAGATCCACTATTTAAGAGGTCAATTAGAGCATTATAAAGTTGATATACTGTGCCATGTGAATTTTCAGGATTTATCAACTCTTTCTGAATTGTGTCGAAGATTAGCTGAGACAAATAAGAATCGGGACTACAATTTAATCGATAGATTGATTCGTCTTGTTTTAACTCTTCCGGTGTCTACTGCAACAACAGAGCGGGCATTTTCAGCGATGAAGCATGTTAAAAGTGTTTTTCGTAACAAAATGGAAGAAGAATACTTGTCAAACTCTATGATAGTCTATATTGAACGCGAGTTGACTAGAAACATCGATTCTGATTCAGTCATTGATGAATTTTATGCTATGAAGAACCGTAGGGCACAACTTATATATTGGTGTATTTGAATTTATTTTGTCAGCCCAGGGCAGATTTGAATCCTGGATCCGCCCTTGATTATACCCACCCCATATCTATATAAATCTCATTCTCAGCCTTTAAAACAATTTATTTTATTTATTTATTTCAAGATTAGAAAAGGCAGGTTCACCAAACCTAACATAGTAACAACGGAGCCAAATACGCTGCATTTTTCATTATCATTCCATCACCTTTCATTTTCAGCCAAATCTTCTTCATAATAAAGACTCCATTCCCTGCACATGATAGCGCAGAAACAATTTCTTTTTTTTGTATATTGTATTGGGTTTTAATTTACTTGTTATCCTTCTCCATCCAGCAAGATCAAACGTGAAGAAATCTTGGGAAGGAAAAGATATCAGAGAGTTTTGATCTGAAAAGGGTGCTTGTGTTTCTTGGTGCGTTATTTGGGATTAGCTTGATTTTCTGAAAGGGATTGAAGAACATTATAGGTATGGATTTATACTCTGTATATGCTGCACATTCTGTTTAATGGAATCTGTCTTCTATCCTCCAAGATTTTAGCTACATAATATATCTGATGATATAGTTATCAGTTTTATTTTTTTTTAATTTCTCATACAAGTTTTTCTGTATAATTTGCCGATCGCCTTTGGATAATCTTGGCATGCTTAGTTTGATTGTTTTTTTTTTTTTTTTTGACAGTGAATCTGACAGATTTAATTTGGTCACAATCTTATGTTAAAGATTGTTTCTGGATCATGTTGTTTCTTAAGATTAGAAATTATGGAAGTATTTTCTTGCACAAAAGTTACTAAGATAAATTAATTCACTTCCCTTCAAAGTGAAGCTGATGATGCTGAATATCTTCTCTGGCAGTTGGATTTAATTCTTCGGAGATGAGTTATGGTCTCAGCCAAGATTTGTGCTTCATTGAAGTGAATTCTGAGATTCTTCCGCGGCATAAAGAGATCAATTCAGCATCCAGTTCTTGAATATTAATCCTACTTTCCAAGAATATATACATCCAATCTCAAGAGTTTGCCAGGCCCGAGTGATTATATTATATAAATGAGTGGACAAGAGCCTAAACCAAAGAACATGGGATTATCTAAAGGTTTCATCAATCTTCAAGATCCGTACTTGAACAGAATTATCAAGAATCAAGCTCCGAATCCTTCGAAAAAGAGCAGCAGCCACTATGGCAGAAGAATGTTCCGTTATTTCACAGTCGAATCGTTGTTTCTTCTGGTTTGCCTTACAGCTTCGTTGCTGATATTGCCGCTCATACTTCCACCTTTACCGCCCCCGCCATTCATGCTGCTTCTACTGCCCATCTGCATTTTGGCACTTCTTATGGTTTTGGCTTTCATGCCATCTAACGTTCGAGAGGTGACTAATACATATTAACATATGTGTAGTAACTAGTAACTATATAGTAAAATGGAGACTCTACCTTGTCATATTAACTTTTGTATGGTTCTTTAGTTTATTTCTTGTTATCACAATTGATCACTTAATCTGACCTGTGTATTCTCATCGGGCTGGTTATTTTTTTAAATGATCTCTCGCTTTGTTTATCTTGGTTTGAAATAACCTAGAGCCCAAATGCAACAATTTATCTAACAATTAGTCGAGCATACGCCCTCATGGGTGATCGAGTCGGTGGAGCAAGTGAGTGCAGAAGTCTTTGGTCATGAGTTTGACCCCCCTATCACCACTTTCTTGGTCGAGCCTATCACACTGGACTTGCCACACTAATGTGGTTTGCGCAGATAATTGCGTCAGTCCAAGTGGTTATCTAGTACTAGTACGTATCTAAAAAGATAGTAGCAGCAGGTTCCTGTCATAAAAAAAAATAAAATTCCTGCATATGTTGAAATTAAGCAAGATTTGAGGAATGACAAAAACTAATACCAAATGTTCTTCAAATACTCTTGTGGCGAGGGCGCATCCAACCAAGGATGAGGGATGTAATAAAATCGAGAGCTTTCTAAATCTCTATTCGTAACTTGCATCTAGATTAATGAATTTTCGACTTGGGATGTTCAAAGTGCATTATTAATTGAATAGAAAATTGCATCAATTTTTTAAAGATAATTTACTTATTCCAACCTATCACAAAATACTACAATATAACCTTTTTATATTTAAATATCATAAAATACCATTTATATACATTTTTACATTCCAATTAATTACTAATGCTTAATCAAAACCAAAATCGATCCAGAAATCAGTTTCTTCCCAAAAGAAATTGCAACAAAATATCGACCCACATAAAATCACGAGGATAAGCGAATTATGATGCAAGAGCAGTAATAAAATCAGAGGATGAAGCACAAGCAGCAACCAAAACAGAAGAATAAGAACGTAACCAAAGAACAATTGACGCAGATCAGGAGGTTTGTGAATTTGCGAACCACAAAATCTCGCAAAATTGAGAGACGCAAATCAGAAAATTTACTGAATGCGAACTACCCAATATTCCGCGAAGAACAAGACCAAATCAGAAATCAGAAGATTTGCTAACCAACAAATCCCACGAACAACTCCGAAGAACCAGAAGAAAATTCCCACGATTCGTAAACCATAAAAATGGCACAAAATCGAAGATCCGCCACCAAAAATCGATTCTTAAACCACCAAGATCCCCACGAAGAACAAGCGTAAAACAGAAGGAAATCCCAAAAAAAAAATCTCACGACTTGAGAACCAACAGATTTGTCTATGGTCATTGATAAGATATGTGCCAAAAGTAAATACAGTTGTTTTGTAAAATATTCCTGTTCGGTTGTTCATTTGTTTAACATTTTTTGAAATAAAAGTAGATTTGTTTTGTATATAACCAACAGTAGTTTTAAAATAATTTATTTTTCTATTAGAAAATTATATGTAATAACTTATTTTAAATTTTATTCACATGTTCATAACAAGTTGCATTTTTAAAACAGTCATATTCCTGAGATCCGTGGTGAATAGGCTAATGGTGTCTAATATACGCTTTCATCGGGGTGATATTGGTCATATGCGGGTTTAGCATAAAGGTTATGATAAACCTATGTATGTTTTGTACATTTTTTTTTTTTTTTTACATTCTTTTTTGCTCGATTTCGTTTAAGGTAAGATATGGCCCGTTCTGACGTGTGATAGCTCAGTTGGAAAAACAATCACCGCTTAAATGATTGATCTTGGGTTCGAGTCATGTTTATAGCATAGTTTTTCTTCTCTTTATACTAATAAAAAAAAAAGATATGGTCCGCTATGTTATGAGTCAATGCTTACCATATATAGTTGAAATGTTTTAATAAATAATATTACGTTGGTCCATAAGTGAATGGCGGCGGAGTTGGCAACATCTACTTTGAGAATGTAGTGGCATTTCAAGTTTGTAAATAGAGTGAAATTCTGAGAATCCAGTCTAGGATGGCAAATAGCAGAGGGAGAGTATTAATGTAAGGATTTTGATTAAGATACAATATATTTGCCAGCAGTCGATTTGGAGTTTCTGCCTGGTGGAGCGTTATAGAAGGAGAGACTAATACGTCCCTCCAAGTACGTACGCATACACGAAAGTACTACACAGAGGATGATTCTACTAGTTCAAGATTATATACAGTGGTCTTGTGTAAAGTTGTTCATCACCCATCTTATGCTTGGAACTTAATCGTCGCCGGTATCACGATCTTCTAAAGTTTCGTTTCCCTTCTTAAACGGAGAGTACCCTTTCTCCAGCATCTTCTCCACCTCCTCAAAAGGCAGCCCTTTGGTTTCTGGTACGAGGAAGAAAATGAATACAAGTCCAATCATTGAAAACCCCGCGAACAAGAGGAACGTTCCAGCAGATCCGAGGTGCTCGGTTAGTGTTAAGAACGTTTCACTGACTATAAGATTTGAACTCCAGTTAGAAACCGCAGCGATGCCTCCACCGATCCCTCTATACTTAAGCGGATATATCTCTGAGTTGACAATCCACGGAACAGTTCCCATGCCGGGGGAGTAGACAATGATGTATAGGCCGAGCAGTACCACCGCCAAAAATCCGATCTTACTTGGGCACCCTTGTGTATACCATGTCCTCTTATCTACCCTGCAGGCACCTCTCACCGCATCATTCATTTCGAGACATGCCCCAGCTTGATACTGACAAGAAGCGAAGTAAAATACATCATTAGCGGAGAAAAGTGAATAAAATACGTGCTATTGCATCGCATCTTGTATACTAGACTTACTAGGCTGCCAGGTGCTGAGCAGAAAGCACAGTTAGTGTCCTTAGCCAAGCATCTCATGCAGCCCCATGATGATGCGTCCGGAGCTTGAGTGTAGGCTCGGCAAGTAGAATTGGCACCGAAATAAGCAGTTTCCACGTTACTGACATCAGGGGCACTGGCGGAAGCTTGGAAAAAGACGACAGATAACACGACAAGACAGGAAATGATCCCAATCATGGAAATAATCATTAGTCTCCTCCTGCCATAGCGATCCACGAAGCACATGCTGACTATGGATCCGAGAGCGTTCAGGCCAGAAGTAATGAGAGAGAGTGTCAGTGCTGTCTTATTTGAAGCAAATCCGGCAAACTGGATTATGGTTGGACTATAGTACATGACTGTGTTTATGCCTACAAATTGCTGAGCGACTTGAACCGTAATACCAGCGTACAGTCCCCTCCTGACTACATCATTACCCCATGCACTCTTGAGTTGTGATAATACACCAATTTCCCCTGGATGCTCACCTTGCTTTTCTTGCTCGATGGATGCTTTCAAGGCCTGCAACTCATCCTTGACTTCTCCGGCCGGGTAAATTTTTTCTAAGATGGACTTGGCCTCATCCTCTTTACCCTGATAATTGTTTGACATTCAAAAAAGACATTTTTTGCTCAAATATGATAACTCAAAGGCAACTAACGATGGATTGTAGCGGACAAAACTTTGCTGGCGAACAAAAAATAAGCAGGTTCGCTTACATGTCTGAAGAGCCATCGTGGAGACTCCGGGAGTGACAACATCAAAATGAATTGAACAAGTGCAGGAAGACCGGCTATGCCAAGCATCCAACGCCATGTTCCGTTGACCTGAAGCGTATTCCAGATTGTTAAACGATTAGTTCTTCCCCAGAGTGATAAAGTTTCTTGTTTTACGAATCAGTAATTGTGAAAAGAGAGGAAACGTAATTTAAAAAAAAAAAAAACTTACATTAGTGAAAGCTAGATTGATAAGGTAAGAAAGAAATTGCCCTCCAGTGATAAGAAAGCCATTTGTGCTGACAAGTGCACCTCTGATCCTGTGAGGTGAAGCTTCCGAAATATACAGAGGTGCGGTCATGGACACCATTCCTACTCCCAATCCCACGAAAATTCTACCGAGGATGATCATCCATGGTCCCGGAGCAACAGCCATGACAATTGCACCGAAAAAGAACAAGACATCGGCTATTAAAATCGACATTTTTCGTCCAAACCTGTCGTTTATCCATCCACCCATTGCAGCCCCAAAAATGGCACCCGCAACAGCCATGCTCACGATAGTTTCCTGTTATATGCAAATATGGAGTTAGAACTTCAGTTCCCGACGATAAAATTAATGGGAGAATAAGGTGTATGCATATATACCTGTAGCCATGTATTTCTATCTACAGAGTCAAAATCCTCCCTAATGTACAGAAGGGCACCAGAAATAACACCTGCACCAAAAAAAAACATGCATGTATTGATCCCTTTTAGAAAAGATTTAAACTATGACTAAATTTTGATCTTGATAACATATTTTTAAGCATTATAAGATCTTTTTAACACATGTACGGGGCGGAGCTAGGAATCAATATTACATAACAAATGACAGAGCTATTGGATTTAGATAGTTGAGATAAAAAATAAAATTTATGGAAATCAACACTAGCAATTTTTTCCATTTGAAAAATTATACCGGGTTGGAGCCTACCCTAGCTCAAGGGTGGCTCCGCCCCCTGTGCACACTTTGAGGCATGTTATTGACCTGTGTCGTAGCCAAAGAGGAATCCTCCAATGCCAGCTGATAAGGCCAACTTCATAATATACGGTGTTCTCCATGATGTTCTCCAACATTCTGTAAACTCAGTCTTATCTGCATGTGAAATCCCTCCCTCAACCATGTTGATACACGAATATAAATACAAGGAGTTTTTGTCAGGGAGAAGCAGGGTTCGATATATTCCAAGAAAGTGAAGGGAATCACAGCAAGGAATCTTCTTTGATACAACAATGAATATATATATTTTTATATATACACACAATATCTGCAAGAACTAAGATTCTGTCAAAAAATAGCGTGGAATTCTTGTAATAAAATGATATTTTTCTTGCATATTTGAGGGAACAAAAGCAAAGAAGAAGTAATTAGTTACCTTAACAGAAGGCTTATGGTTCGCCTCCTCCTTTCTTTTAAAGAATGTTTCCCGTTACAATAAATGTCACAAAAACTAAATTTTGTATGCCTTCTTCATCTTACATATATATAATACCAGGGAAAATATTTTTGGGCCGCACGTACGATATTGGCTCCAAATTTAGTTAATGATCCCGTTCACGATAAGGATAAAATTTCGCATAGAAAATCAATGACTCCCTAGGATTAATGAAAAGAAGTTTGACCGTCCAATATTAAGGTTGTGTTTGCGATTGCTTATTCAAAACACTTATATGTTGTTTTGCTTAAAGTTGAAAAAAATAGCTTTTAAGTAAAAACACTGAGTCTTTGCTATTAAAATAAATAAATAAATAATTGCTTAATGAACTTTAACTAATTATAAAATTGCAACCGTTCAGCTTAAACAGTCAAAAGTATCTCATGGTTTGATTATCTACTTTTGCTTTTATCTGTTGTTTTTTTAGGAAAAAAAGAAAAGCAAGAAAATCAAATAACAAAACTATTATTTTTTTTGTCTAAAATGTGGACAAACATTGATAAGTATTTGTCAATACTCACTAATAGTCACTTCCTAATACCCATTCCAAGAAATTTCAGAATTTTTTTTTAAAACAAAGATCCATACATGCCACGTGACTTGTCCGACACTGTGTCACACTCGTGACCTGTCGTGTCCATGTTCGTGGAGTGTTCGATATTGCATGTGATGATTTTTTGGAGTATCGGTGCAACATGTGTAATACGTATTATATTATATAAAATACAACAAATTATCTTTCCTACAATAATTCTTATCCACGTTATTATTACTTTCATTTAAAAATAACAAAATAAAACTTATAATATTAGATTAAAAATTTATTTTATAAAATTTTATTATATATATAAATTTATAATTATTTTATTCCTATTTCTGCCTTATTTTTCTAAAATAACTCTTATCTATATTTATTATTGTTATTATTTTTTGAACTAGTACTCCTTTTATCATAAGGAGAAGCATTAAATCTATATTTACTCATATATCTTATTCTTTGAAAACCATTTACCTTTGATTTGATATAAATATCGTTCATAAAAATTTATATTTTTCAAAATAAAAATATTTTCATACGATCAAGTTAGAACGCAGATGTTTTAAGAATGTAAAATATACTTGTATGTATGTATGTTTCCATTATTTATGATAAATAGTAAAAGTTTTAAAAGTTATTGGCCTATTGTTAGTCACCAAATTTTCCATGTAATGTCTCGATTTCGAGTCTCTCTTACCCCAATATATTAGGATTGTTTGAAGAAAAAGAGAAGTGATAAAGAGGTATGAATTTAAGAGAAATCCACAAATTACTAATTATATCCTTTCTTTACTTTTAGGTATCATATCCAAAACATAAAATCATAAAATCATTTTTACTTGTACTTTTAAAAAATAATATATGGTAATAAAATATTTCATTAAGTCAAATGATTTATATAAAGATACATAAACGCACACTGCCCAATAATTAATTCACTTCTTACAACATAACAAGCATTATAAAAAATGGTCACTCAGACCCATACTTCAATAGCTCCCACCTGAAGGGGCGGAAGCAAGGATGAACTTCAGGTAAGCTTTTGAAAAGCAGCGCGGCACACACACAAACTGCGGCTATTGCCACCATAGATAGCATTGCCGGTTTATAGATCCTCACAGATGATCTCCACCTTCCATAGCCCACCATCTTCTGCTCGCATTCGCTACAACGTCGAGCCCTTTCTGTTTCGAAAGTCGTTTTACCCAGCTTAATCGTGTTCCCGATTTTCTGTTTCGTGTGTACGTTGTCTGGAATCTCCACTACAATGTGACTGTTTACCAGTTTCTTGTTCAGTTTCCGCTGAACTAAATGGATGTAAGAATAATGACCACGGAAACATGCATAGTCGTGGGGTGTCAATCCAGTGCTGTCTTTCGCGTTCTTCCATGCTTCGATTCCCACCTGAAAAGAAAATGTGATTTCTTGAGTTTAGGAATGCACATTGTTCTCAAGACATGCAATACTTGTCAAAGCATATTTGCATAACGAAGGAGGAGAATACCGATTCGGGATCTTCAGTCAATGCATCTAATACATTCTCACGGCCATCAAGGCAGGCCGCTATGTGAAGAGGAGTCAACCCTCCTGGTCCTACAGAATCAGGCCTAAACAAATACTGGCCCTCGTTGTTAGCTTGATTTGGTTTTGGTCCCGTTTTGTTCAAAGATTCACCCAGACGGTATTCTAAAAGAAACTCTACCATGGCCTTGCAATTTCTCCGAACCGCTTGGTGAAGAAGGCCAATTTCCAGCAACGCAAGTAGAACGGAAGAGTGTTTCCCCGAATCCACGGTGCCATCAAAGAGAATACTTAAAAGCTTTTGAACTACAGAGCCCCAGTCATGATCAATGGAGAACTCGATAAGCCACCTGAAACGTTTGAAAGGGAATAGATCCACTTCGAAACTGGATTCACTCAACCTAAACTTCAGACGGCTTCTTTGTAGAAGCCAACCCATTTCGTGTATAAACTCCAAAGCTTGGTTTCTAGCCTCTAATTTCTTTGCATCTCCATCGGTAACATCAATGATGCTCTCTAAAGTACAAATTTCTAAGCAGACATCCTTCTCTGCAACAATGAATGGAAAGAAGCTGCTGCTGAGACCGTGGTCTTCAACCTAATATAAATTAGTACGAACAAAATTCAGTACTTACGAAGAGTGAGCTGATGCATCAATCAGCCAGAGATCGTAATTTCACAAAACCCCAATAAAGCTAACAAAAATATATATTTTATTGGGGCAACAAACCAGCGAATATAACATCACCTCGATAAATCCCCTTCCAACGACATTTGGTATAGTGCAAGAGAAGTTAAGGGACTGAGTCTCATCATGCTCAGTGAGTGACTCTGCTCCTCCTGTGTTAGCACCACAATTTTCCTGAGCTAGATATTTTCCATCTATCGTGCATAGTAACCTGAGACAAATAAAAGTACGTGATGATGAAGAATTTCTTAAGGCAGTGTTTGAATTTATGAATTTTGAATTAATGGATTTCAAATTCATAAATCAGATCCATTGCATATACTTGGGTAAATCAGTTAATTGGGTATATATCTCAAAGTGCAAGTCTTGGTCCAACATCATTTTTATACAGTATTTGAAATCATCCCCAACTAGATCTCATTTCAAATCAATGGATTTTCAATTTTTTTATTTCAAACCCCCTTTTAAATTCAAATACATCCTTCCAAATGCAGTCTCAGATTTACCAGAAAATCATAAAAGAGAAAAGGATCCAAACAACCGCATATAAACCAAGAGAGCCATGCATGAAGAATACCTTGTAGTTATAAGGGAAAAATTGAAGCCTTTGACAAAAAACTGAACACTCTCTGAGGCACATACGGCAATAGGCCTGATACTTGATATTCTGCAACTTTGATGATATTTTAGATGTGAGGGTGTGTCTAGGACCACCTGGCCTGTGACCAAATGAAACTTTTCAACGTTATTTCCATTCAAGGAAAACTTGTCCATTTCTCGGTAAGAAACATAAAAGAATTTGAAACAAATTATGGGATAGAAATTTAAATATACCATCACAGACAAATGAGACGTGATTCTGTACTCGAGAATATATCCATCCAGTTTTCCAAAATGAATTATTGGATGAATCAAGAAGCTTCCTCAAACTGAAAGATAGATCACAGCACAGCTGGAGGCAACAATAAGTAAAACGGTTAGATGCCACTTTCTAAAACTGGGCTTATTCCCTTTTCCAGTAGCTCATGCAATCAACATCAAGTTCGATTATCCATGAATAGCCACTGCGCTCTAACTGGATAATTAACTCCCAAAAAATTATGTGCTGAATAAAAAATTTACCTCCTCCCACATGGAGTTATCCATACGCAGGTATATCGTCAGTATGACACAACCAGGTCGGATGTAGCTTTCTATCTCTGTAGGACTATTGGATAGCCAATCAAGAATCTGAAATCCATTGCGTAATATTGAACTTCCAAACAATAAATGTGAAAATTCAAGTCGGTGTGAAATATTTAACCTTGAAAGCAAGGAACAAACCTGCTTTCGCAGAACAAGAGGCAAATCACTTGGATCTTTCCCAAAGAGTTTAAAAACAATCCTATCTGTGCGACTCTGCAAATCAATTGAAAATTCTGTCACAACGACACCCCCAACAGGAAATGGTATCTCAAAGCAAAACTACTTGAAGAAGCTTTTATTCACAAAATGTAGCAGCATGCTAATTTCTTCTGCCCAACATTTCGTTTCAGAATTTGATACATATTTAGCTGATAAAAATTAGCAATTGATGGAGCACAGGTTTAAGTGGCGATACGAGTTGTGGTAAGAAATATCACATCATAGATTCTGGAGCTGAAATGCACACAGTTTGATCAAAATGAAAGATCACAACATATTCCAGTTATATCACAGCAACATTGAATTTCAATTAACCAAAAACATGAAACGAGTTGACTCCTCACAAACAGCGAGTGCGATGGGTCAGGTGTGAATCTTTAATCCAATACCATTATCATGATAAGAGATGTATGGGGTTTCAATGTAATCCCATGGAAATATATAAAACCTCTACAATATGTATAGTTAAGACCTGTTCATCCCCACTGGATGTAGACGGTGATTGGCTTGAACTAGAACCAGAATTCCCACTGTTCTGCGTAGGAAAAGAATTTTGAGAATCTTTATACAGCCACAATGAGGCAGAAGGAGATGCATTCCCGAGATTTTCTGGGGCAACAGTGTCCTCAAGAAACTCCATGCAGTCTTGTGAATCATCATAAACATTATTTAAGTCAATGTTACTCAGTTTTACTCTTTCTATTGGAGTATCAGAAGCATTTGCTTTGATTGAGTTGCTAGCCTTTGTCGATAAAGCAGATGCATTGTTTGTAATTCCACCTAGAGAATTATCAACCTGCGTCCTCTTTTGTGTCAGATCAGATGCAGATATCGTCACAACGTGCCCATTTCTACCAAGACCCTGCAGATAAACACAGTCAGAAAACGAACAAAGAAACGCATATTTAAGTCTTTGTGACCTTAGGCACCTTTTCAGCAGGTCCCAAAGATTTATCCACGTTCTGCAAATCCTGAGAAACAGGTAACAATGCGGCAGGGTTCCTTTCACAAGTTGTACCAGCAAGATTTGCAAGGTTTCTCAGGAGATGAGATAGCAATCCATGATCCCCCGTTTGATCTGAGCTATTGGCTGTCGAGTGAGACAAGTCATAATGATTCACAAGAACTTAAGCGACTGAAGGAATAAATAAAATTAAAATAGAGAAGAAAAGAGAACAAAAAAAGAGGTTCGGAAGTAGAACACAAGAAATTAATCATAAGAACAAAACAATGAAAACAGTGAAGCACAAGCGAATATGTGGAACAAAAATTCACCCTAAAGTCTCAATAACTTCCTTTAAAAAGACAATGAATCACGTTGCTTCCTCTGATTAGAGTCGTTTGGTAGACGTAAGAAAAGAAAAAAATGGTCACATTAATTTCCAAGACTTTCACTGATACCTCAGGGTGGTTAACGGTCCGGATCAACCGGAACCGGACCGGTCGGTTCCGGTTCCAAACCGGAACCGGTTGATCCGGTTATAAACCGGAATCCGATCCGGGTTTTGCCCGGATCGGATCGGTTCCATAGGTCCGGAACCGCCAATCCGGCGGTTCCGGTTCCACCGGTTCCGGTTCCGGACCGGAACCGGAACCGGTTAAAAATTAAAAAAAAAATGGGGAGGGTTCCGTTGGCCAACGACATTGTAGCCGTTGGCCAACGGACTGCCGTTGCCCAACGGCTATTTTAGCCATTGGGCAACGGATTAATTAAAAAAAAATTTTTTTTTTTTTAAAAAAAAAATTTTTGCTTTTATATATACCTCATTTTTCCTCTTCAATTTTTCATCTCCAACTCTCTTACTCTTACAATCCTAATCTTGATTACAATTATCTCGTTTTTCCATATTTCCACTAATACGATGGCATCTTCTTCTACTGGTCGTGGTGGTCGTGGTGGTGCCTCAAATCCACATTTATTCCAAGAAAATTATGATATATTTGCCGAGTTTGATAATGCTTATGATGTTGAAGAAGCGGAACACGTTGCAGAACCGGCGGCCCCCCAAAATCCGGCCCCTGGCGGGTCATCCGCGACTACTGCCGCTTCGAGTCGCACGAGTAACCGTCCCAAACGAAGCAAGGTATGGGATCATTTTGACGTCGAGACAAAACCAGGTACGAACGAATCTGTTGTTATTTGTAAAATATGTAAAACCACGTATAATTATAAAACAGGTGGTTCCGCTGGCGGTACCGGAACTTTTAAGAAACATCTAGTTAAAAAACATAATTTTGATGATGTTACTTTACAACCATTAGGTAGAGAACCAACCCAACTTCAAATTAATCCTCAGTCTGGCACTAATTTTATCTTAACACCGGAAATGAACAAAAGATTATTCGTTCGTTTTATTGTAAGATGCGAACTTCCTTTTTTGTTTTCTGAAAAAGATGGCTTTGTTGAATTTTCTTCTGGTATCCAACCATGTTTTAGACATATTTCTAGGCATACTTTGAAAAGAAATATTGTCGATGTGTTTCTTGATTACCGTAAGACTTTAGTTGATCATCTTTCTTCTATTAACTGCAGATTAAGTTTAACAACTGATATTTGGACGAATACCGCATTACTTTCTTTTCTTGTTATTACTGGTCATTGGATTGATGATAACTGGTGTTTGCAGAAAAGAATTTTGTCACTGGATGAATTAAAATCTGCACATACTGGTTCCCAAATTGCTAAATATATTGTTAATGTTTGTAGATTTTATGGAATTGCGGATAAAATTTGTTCGATTACACTTGACAACGCTTCAAATAATAACGCGGCAATGCGTGAACTTAAAATATATTTACGACCAATGCTTAATGGTGTTTTTTTCCATGTTAGATGTGCATGCCATATAATTAATTTAGCAGTAAAAGATGGTTATGAAGATGCTGAATGTAGTAGCATAGACAAACTTAAAAATTGTTGTCAATGGATACGACAATCACGCATTAAGCGTGATTGGAAACATACGTGTGCAAGTCAGAACCTTCGGTTTACTCTTTTTCCACCGCCCATTGTAAGTCGATGGAATTCTTTGCACAAAATGTTAGAATCGATGTTACCTTATCAAGATGCTTTAACTTCTTTTTATAACTCTTATCAAATGCCTGAAAGTGATGAAAGTTATTTATTGTCTGATAAGGATTGGTTTTTTGTTAAAAATTTAACTGCTTTGTTATCAACCTTTAAAGATGCAACAGATCGTTTCTCCGGTGTTTGTAATCCTACTTCTCATTATTTTCTACCACTTGTATTTAACATGTTTTGCAAATTTATTGAATTTAGAGATGATATTGAGTTGATGTCGTTCGTTTATCGTATGGAGGAGAAGTTTAAAAAATATTGGGAACAAATTCCACACGTGCACTGTATATCTACATTGTTAGACCCAAGTCAGGGTGTAGGATCTTTCGATACTTTCTTTGAATATTACAGTACGTTTTTGGATAAGGATGTTGACGATCAAAAGACGTCAATCATGCATTCTCTCCAAAATATGTTTGGATTGTACCATAGTGAACAGGGACAGAGCTCATCGGCGCGTGTAGTAGGAGGAGAAGAAGAAGATGCTAGTCAGTCACGAAGCGGAGGGATTAATCTGTTGCGGAGCCTTGGAAGAAAGAAGCAGAGAGGAAGCGGAGTGTCATCTACCTCTTCAAATGAGTTGCAGTTCTTCCTGGGTCAAATGTTCATTACAGATGAAAATTTTGACGTACTAGAGTGGTGGAAAGCAAACGCAAGACAATATCCAGTCTTAGCCAAAATGGCTAGAGATGTATTTGCAGTCCAAACATCCAGTGTTGCATCAGAGTCGGCATTTTCAACTTGTGCTCGGCTCATTGGAGACTTTAGAGTTTCTCTACAAGCAGAATCATTGTGCATGCTTACGCTGCTAAGAGATTGGTTCGATGCTGAGAGAAGAAATAAGAGAGAAGGAGGAATCGACGAGTTCTGCAATGAAAGTTCTGAAGAAGAAGAAGAATTGGCCAAGACTATACTTATAAATTATGATGAGTAATGTATTTTTGTTATGAATTTCAAATGATGTATCTTTTATGTTGTTTTCCATATTCAATAAATGATATATTTCCTTTACGATTTGAGTTGGAAAAAAAAAAAAAAGGGTTGGCCAAACCGGTTCCGGTTGGAACCGGTTTAACCCGGTCCAATCCGGCAAATCGGAACCGTGGTTCCGAACCGGATCGGTTCCATGGCATTAGCCATGGAACCGGAACCGGACCAATCCGGTTCAGAACCGGATTGGTCCGGTTCCACAAAAACGAGTCCGGGACCGGTCGGATCCTGTCCGAATCCGGTCCGATCCGGCCCACGAACACCCTGACTGATACCATATCAAAGCTGACAAATGATGGGTGATAACTGAGCTTTATATACCTTCAAAAATCTAATTCGAATCTTACTACCACTTTGCTTCTTACACACAGATTTTAGCAATGCTAAAATTAATCTCCACATGATCTAAATGTTTCTTGTTGGACTTCTAATCCCTTCAGCCAATACCTATTTTATTAAAAGGAAAAAAAGTAGGAAAGCGAAGGAAGAAAGATGTTAAAAGGAAAGAAAGAATACTTGCAGCATAAAGTGCATCCTCCTCTAGTTTGGTAAATGCACTTAGATAGTAATTCAATTATAGATTTCAACATGCATATAGATAATGACTTGAAAACATTTAACCTCATTTTTCTTAACAGCTACAATCTGGATAGCATAACTTAGACTGAACCAAGTTTAATTCTCAGTAACTTGCTTTATCTCATCTTAGTCCCACTACAAGCGAATTTTTCTGAGATTTGATTCTACTTTCACGAATCTCAATAATTTATTGTGACTAAACAAGTAAGTGTTATCCAATGAAAATAGAAACATGAAGATTATACAGCAACCGGACTAGCATCCATGAAATGCTTGATGCAGTTTTTCAAATTAAGCTAATTCTTTATCATACCACGCAGTCCCAGAGATAAGAAGTGCTGCAAAACCTACAATGCATATTGGAGAGTATCTTTAGCAGACTAATTAATAAATAATTACTGCCCCGCTCGTCATTAAGAATTGCTGCATTCACAACATTCTCTGGATGAGTTTTCCTTCGCCTTTTGTTGTGGCCTGCCAAACGCCTGCGACAACTCCTCTTGCCTTCATCAAACTCTTCCAGAACATGAAACCTGGAGAAAAATAAATTCCATCTTAAAAATCACATCGTCGTACTAAACAGATGTTCTATTGTTGCTTGGTTTTAGACCACGGTCCCAAATAATTTCAGAACGTGTATGCAGGCCAAATATACAATACAAGGCAGCTTAGTTCTGAGGAACATATCAAATCAGTGAGCGTGGGGTGAAAGGTATAGAGGTAAAGAGTGAGATAGGAACTGCTGATTCTGCGATTTATAGATAATGATAACAATCCTTTTGCAAAAAAATCTAGATGAAAGAGTGACCTGCTACACTGCTGACAAAACCGCTGCATAACAGTTCCCACCAAAGCTTTGGTAGCCTTAGAATGCACATCACAAACTTTATGCCGTCTGTGATAATCTTTTCCGTTGCTCAAGTCCGCCTTACAATCCTCCACTTGGCAAACCGCGCGACTAGATGGCGCTCCAGAAATTTTGGTCTTCTTACCACTTTTACCTTCTAACTTATTTACATCCCCTTCCGTAGCAGGATACACTTGTCCACCCAGCTTCAGATTAAGTGATCCACACTCTTCATTCGCCTGTTCATCTTCAACCTCAACGCCCCTCCGACGTTTCTCCACGTCAGTCCTTTCTCTCTCAAATCCATCCGACCCTGATGAGAAACTATTGCAGGTTCCGTTACTCACTGGAATTTCTGATCCAACAGGAAAGAACTGTTTACTTCTACAGTCTAATGGGACAGAGCTCAGAGGAGCAGCCACAAACAAATCACCATCCCACTTCCAATCACTCGAATCCCATTCCACACTCTTTTTTCCCAGGGCCTTCAAATCCGGAACCACTGGGCCAAAGAAATGATGCAAGTTCCCACCAAATTTTGTCTCCATTTATGAAAATCCAAACCACCCACAAAAGCCAAACTTCAAAAGGAACGAAAGGAACCAGAGTTCCAAGAATCTAATTCCACAAAACAAGGGCAAAGATTTAACCTTTCATATAGGGCAAAACAAAGATAATCAAATTCATTTCAATCAGCCTCACTCCATCCCCATAAATCCAATAAAAGCACAACGACACATCCATGGATCCAGAAAAGAACACCCCGCAAGCCAAATAAATCTAATCTATCAATGAGTTCAGTTTGGGAAACCGCATAACGAACAAACCACATCCCCCAAAACTGTTACCAAAAAGACTTTACCTCCAATCCAATATACAAAAACCCAGTATGTATCCCTTTTAGTCGGTCTTTGTGGATATTGGAACTTTTTTCCACTACCTGTACAACAGATGATAAGATAAGACTGAACCTGCCGATAAATCCGAAGATGAGATTCGATCTGCGATGTTTCAGCTCTGACCGAAAGATCACCGGGATTTAGAGCTCCACAATACACAATAGAGAACCCGAATCCGCTTTCTATCTATTATTAGGGAGAGGAAAATGAGGAAATGTTAAAAAAATATACACTACAGAAAATAACCTCCTATTACATCTGCCACTTACTACGGTTACGAAATTGGTGGGGAAAATAATAGTCTCGACTCCTGAGTTGAAGAACGAATTCATTAGATTAAAAGCATAATAAATTTTGACCCCAGCTTCACGGAATCTAAAGCCCCCACATTCCAGTTCCTTCCGTCCATCGCTTGTCTCTATCATCAACAGTAAAAAAATTGAGTTAATTTTTAATAGTTTACCTAGTAAAAAAACAACTAAAACAATAGATAAATCGCTTAAAGATTCAACAATCTCACCTAATCACTCATACCAAACACACCATAATTTGAATCCGTTTTTGTTCACTCATACCAAACACACCGTAAATTGAATCCGTTTTTTGTTACGTTGTAGGTTGAAATATAAAATGGAGATGGTAATCTTGATTCTTTACGAGTTTGTTGTTTTTTAAAATTAATAAAGTCTCACCAGATGTTATTAAAAGAGTGTTGGCTTAACATTATCTTCATTATGTTATAAAAATGTCAAAAGCATATTGTCTTGATGACACCACCTCTCTAATACATGTATTAAAAATTATATTATAAAATGTTTCGATAAAATAAATAATTGGAAAAAGAACAAAAAATTTGAAGCGGGAGGGAACCGATCTAGGATTGTAGAAATTTAAAAATAAAAATAGAATGCGGAACTGATTAAAAGATGGTTTTATATGTATACAAGATTAAGGTAGTGTTTAGAAATATTTTTGAAAAGTGTTTATTTGTTTTTCATATAAAAAAACTTAGTTTAGGCGTTTGATTTCATTGTTTCTGCTAACCATACAAGGCCAATGAAATGCTTGTCAGTAATTAAACGTAATTAGATATGAATATAGTAAAAACTTAGAGCATGGACTTATTTAATTAGCTAATTATTTGCAAATCAAAATGATAATTGGCTTATAAGTTTTATGAATGAGTTGTGAGTTGATAAACTTGAGCAAGTTGTAAAGTGGTTTTAATGTACTTGCACACAAAGAAGTGGGCAACTAAAGCATGTGTGGGGGTGGGAGAGGACACGAAGATAGTGACTTATTAGCAAATAAGAAGAGATGCCGCTCAATAATACACAACTTCTTTTGTGTCCTTCAATTTTGAGTTCATCTTTATATAACAATCATCACTTGGTTGCAGTGACATAATATTCACATATAGTGGGAGAGACCTGAGTTCAAGATCATGATAGCCTCACCCCCCACACCAATTCACTTAGGATCGTTGATCCTGGAGTGAGGATAAATATAAATAATTGATCCTATAATGTAACTATATTTGTTTTGTTTGTAATTTGAATACATTCAGGCTCAAATAGGTGACCTTAGTTTCACAGGTTAAATAATCATCTCAGATATAAAGTCCAACAATGTTACCCTTGATGATGATGTTGCTAAGATTGCTGATTTTGATTTAACAAATTAAGGCCCGGATATGGCAGCTTGGCTTCATTCCACTAGCGTTATTGGGATTTTTTTTTATAACTCCCTTGAGTATCTTTTCTTTTTTTCTACAACTTACACTATTCACTGGGGAAGGGATTGAGGGGTCTCGAACCTAAAACCTCTCAATTCGGTGAAGTAAATGGTGTCAGTTGAGCTAGAAGATCTTGACAGTAAGTTGTTTTTGGAGTCTTGATGAGAGAAAAATATCTAGTTCTTGTGCCCACTTATCAGCCTTTTCCCTTAGTATTCCAATATTTGGACATAGACGTATTGGCAATTGAGTGCATTTCGATACAGAAACCTGATTATTTTGGCTTGATTTTTTTTCTTTTAGAAAAGCATTTAAAAGACAAAATAAAAAACCCAGAAAACTTGGCTTTTAGGGTTTTTGTTTCGCCTTCTCTTTATAAAATAAAGAATATTATTTTTATACAGTTGCATCCAAACAGAAATTGCTTCTAATTTAAAAGAAAAACATAAAAAGCTTTGTCTAATGGCTATCCGGTTACTAAACTTACGGATTTGTCTCTGAATACTGTCTTAGAATTGTTCTATTTTGTTGGTAGAAATGCAATGACTGGGCAACTAAGTTCAAAGAGCGATGTTTATAGCTTTGGCGTGGTACTTCTTGAACATTTGATTAGACGTAAATCCGTCGATCATACACTACCTAGGGCACTACGTGGGTTTGCCATGCCATTTTCTCAGTGATTATTTTCCAAACGTGATCGGTTTGACTTGTTACCATGTATGTTTTTTTTACTGCAATTGATAGGCCGCACCAAAGCTTACAAAGACAAGGTAAAGCAGTGTGTTGACGTGAGACTGAGTGGAGAGTACCCTCCAAAGGCAGTTGCAAAGGTAACTTGACACTTGTTTTCCTAGTTTAGAGCATCATGAATTTGATAACCAATACACTATTGTTAGAATAGTAGAAATATAGCGAAGACAGGATGCAGATTAACACAGGTTTACGTGGTTGGTCATAAAGATATATATATGGTTAAAACCATTATTATTAATTAATAGTTTAGAAATAAAATCAGCACCTCTTTGTATACGTGAAAGTATCTTGATAATCATAGGACATCTTTTCTAAAGCGATTTCATAATTAAATAATATTCTTAATCATGTTAAATCTAATTTCAGTATATAGTTTTTTATACCTAACTAGTATCATTATATATATGATTTGGTTAACACATGCAGATGGCTGCATTGTGCGTGCAATATGAAGCGTATTTCCGCCCAAACATGAGTATCATTGTCAGGGCGGATTTACAATTTAGGTTCAGGTGACAAAATACAATTTTCCCTAGGACTATCAGCAATTTTGGGGGAATGCAATTTTAGAGGTAATACAAAAAATTTTTGGTCTTACGAGCTTGCCTTCATGTGCGCCAACTTGATTGTAGTGAAAAGCACTCCAGCCACCGTAGAACACTCACGGGAGTATAGAGCAACACGAGTTCTCTGAAATTCAGCACGAGTTTTGGGTATGAGTTATAAAAATTTACTTGAACTGTAGTATCGTGACTAGAAAGACTCTACAAAAAGATGTGAGTTGTAAGCATGCTGAATTGCTGATCATCAATGGTTAATCTTAGGCTAGCAGATCTTGCCATGTTGCTACCCGAGGATAAAAACCTCGGGGTAGCTTCAAATTTTCTATCATCAATCCCTCGACTCTGACTCGGTTTCAGAGGTTTAACCTCTTACCATAATTCAATGGGCTATATACCAGGAAATTCGACTCTACTCTTAGGTTGTGTTTGGTACCTAGGATTAGCTAGGTTTATCAATAAAATGAATAATCAACAGTTTGGTTGGTTTTTAAAGAATCCACCCATTTCTCAAGGGCCCGTGAAAATATGTGACTGAAGTCTGGAAATTAAACACAATATCCCCATGATATTAGAAATACATCTCTTGTGATAAGATATGAAATGTCCAAATTGCCCTTTGCCCTAGCCAAAGCATCTGCTAAAATTCATTTGGAAAGAACATCCGATAGTTTTTGCCCCCAAATCCATCAACCGCGCTTTTTGAATGAAGGGAAGAACGGTGTCTGTGGGGTCCTCTTTACTTAATCCGTTATGTATTTCATTAAGCATACATATGTGAGTCTGAATTAAGTAAAAACATGCACTGTTTTTAAGAGTTTCTCACTACTAGGTTGTTACAGATGTACCAAAACCACTAGTACAAAACCACATAACTTTTTCACATATACATTATGTATAATTAAACAACCTAATCCAGTACAACTCCTATGCAGTGGTTCACCTCGCAGCGGAATAAGACTCACTCTCCCCACGTCTATGAGTCCCTACAGAAACATTCACAAAACGTGAGTATAGATAACAACTATCTCAGTGCAATATCAAAACACAATATCCATATCAATGATAAAGCACAATAAATCATCTAACGTGAATGTTCTGTATCATGCATCCACAAATGCACTATGTCATGACATGTCTCAACAATTACCCTATTATCACGAGCCCCATATGATATGCCTATTCAGCTCAATATGTCAGTGGAACCACATCACATCTTCATATTAGCAGCACATATCATACTACCATGCTCATCGGTGATAATAGCCCGAGCATATACCCAAAAACCGGCGTATATCTCTATAACCGAGCATATACCCAAACCAGGCGTATATCTCAATGTAACATATCCGAGCATATACCCAAACCAGGCGTATATCTCAATGTAACATATCCGAGCATATACCCAAACCAGGCGTATATCTCAAGCCAAAGCATATATAGTATATCTATCGTGGCAACGATCCCAGCCAAAGCATATACCACACCAGGCATATCTATCGAGGCAATAATCGCACCAAAGCATATACTCATATCTATCAAGGCATCCCACTCAATCATATGAAATCCATGTATGCACATGCATATGATACTACCAATCATATGACACAAAGATAACATAAATCATATGATATCAAAACCATAACATCATCATCACATCATATCTATACTCCGTACGTCAACACGTACCTGTAACGCGACACAAACCAGATAAATCATTCGTCACTGGTTAATTGCCTCTGTGCCCTGTCCCCTGTGATGATGTTACAACAATACCAACAATATCATGTTAAAAGAGGTTGAACTATTCATTTCCACAATAAAATAATATTGTTCACCATTTTAAGTCTACCGATCGATCGGTCACTCTAGCGATCGATCGGTCCAAACAAATAACCCTAGCGATCGGTCGGTCAGAAGCTAGCGATCGATCGCTCCAAAATCTGATTTTCCCAAAAATGCTACGGCTTTCACCGATCGATCGGTCGCTTCCAGTGATCGATCGGTACCTACACTGCCTTACATCCCCTGTTTCTACCGATCGATCGGTATGAGCTTACCGATCGATCGGTCGACAACAGAATTGTAGAAAAATGGCGATTTTGAGCTTATCCTCATGGTGCATCTCCTACAACTCAAAATTCCCCATTCAAACATGATATATGAATGTTATCCCTTCATGTAAACATGTTTTCATATCACTACAACTCAATTCATTGACTTTAACAACATATGAATCCATATTCCTTCAACTAAATCACATGCTTCTTAACTTGCATAACAACTATCATGCTAAGTTAATAGATCAACTCACTACAAAAATTAGAGCATGTACATTCTCCTTACCACATACTTCATTTTGACCATGCTTCTAAGCTAGAACCAAGCAAAGACACCAAGAGGTTCAAAAGAGCAAGTGTAGAGATTTGTAGGTGAGTTTAGGTGAATTATGTGTGTTTCAATCTGATATTACCTC
This sequence comes from Haberlea rhodopensis, assembly GCA_907163345.1. NCBI lineage: Eukaryota > Viridiplantae > Streptophyta > Magnoliopsida > Lamiales > Gesneriaceae > Haberlea > Haberlea rhodopensis. The sequence goes on along the minus strand of CAJQUN010000003.1, from coordinate 27,401,663 downwards.
TAAATACCCTTTTATTTCCAAACTCACATTCACATGTAATTCCTCTCACATGCATGGTTAATGTATAGTCAAATTCACATGACATTTCTAGCAATTTAAATGCTAATTTACATGTACATGCATATGAACTTAAATTCAAATGCCCACTAGTACAAGTTGCTTGATATGTTACTACACTTGATTTAATCCAATCATTCCTATGGACTACATCTAGTGCATCATGTTTCTTTCCTTGTCAAATATCTAATATTCAGTTCATGTATGTGAGTATTAACCCTCGGTTCAACCCGAACCCGAGTCCACATCGTCCCGTAATTATTCAAAATTACGCCATAACAAATCGAGGCATTACAATTCTCCCCCACTCATTGAATTTCGTCCTCGAAATTGCATATACAACATATGAATCTCATATATCATATGAATCACATACAGAAAGCCATAAGCTTCAACCCTATTAGCAATACGATAAGGAATAATAACATAGTGGCCATTAAGCTTTGCACAAACATGCATTATAAATGCAACATTATTTGCCGGAACAAATAATCAAAAGTAAATCTGCTACATACTCAACATGCTCAACTAGCAGATACTTACCAGACCAGCAGTATAAGAAGCCAAAAGAAAACATACCAGACATTGCACTTTGGATTCTACTGCATACCCATGTTCTCGCATAACAGCTTATTACCATTCGCTTTTATCCACGTAGCCATGTGCTCACAACACTCTACACCAGCCGATGTATGCATCGTTGTACTACCATCAACAGACAACTATTTCACTAGTATCAGTGAACACTCCAGAAATCATATCCGAATATTGGCACATATACAGATCCTGTTATACACAACAGTAGCCATCAAATTGACTTGAGCTCATACAACTCATTGTACGGTGAATACCCATACCCAAATCACTGCCCACTTCCATTCCTGCTGGATGCCTCCAAATGATCCCCAATGGAGCATCTATTCGTTTAATGTCTAATACATCCGTCCCTCCTTGGACAACTAGTCACCATATAATAATACAGTCAATGGTTCAACTCCTGGTATTACACATGTTCCATACACCTTATGCCACACTTTATAAACACAGCAACACAAATACCCGCATTGTGTATTGTATAACGGTTTTGAATGTTTCCATTCATCTGTAATCCTGTGTCAACCTACGCAGAATATCGAAATCAACAAGATACTCTAAACCAAGTACCTCGATCCTTGTCACATACCGATTCTACACATCCAAATGTGCACAGAGCCATCTCTGCTCTAACATTTCACAAAGTTGTATTATAGTATGTCATTACACAATGTGATAGATACAACATATCCATCTATCATTTGCATACAACTCTCCCATGCCAGACTTCTCAGTCTAGATTAAACACTGAACACAATACCAGTCCAGAACAAACACTGGACACAAACTTGACTAAACCACAAGAAGCAATCCACATCACACTCATATGTCATCAATGCATAATGTACACCAAAGCCATGTACAATACATATGTAAATATGATTATATGGTTATCTCAACCAACGACTATGGTCTCATCTGACCCCTGTACCGGAAATGTCATTACCAACTATTTCCCCCCAAGACTACCATCTTGAGTATGACAAGCTTTGACAACAATTCCTTACTTTCTATTCACTGTTTCCCTGTAATGATCAACACAAAATATCATGTAGCAATGGAAACCAACATGTTTTCCAACCGACATGCTTTCCACGCATGTGCAATTCACTTGCTACATGTAGTATGCCACCAAGTCCCACACATCACAGGTATCTAATAACTCATTCGGTTCTGTTTCAAGAACCTATCCATATGTAGTATCATATCACCCGGATAGATCATACAATCGAAGATATCACCCGACTAATCACATGATCGCATATAGTACATACTTGAAATCAACAGTTGTTTACCTCGCCATATTCATTACTAAACACGATTGCTCCCAGCAAATCGTTATCATCTCTGGTTCATGGCAGGAATAACCAATCCAACAATACATGAAAGGTAATAAATTCCAACTCAACTGCAATCACACAATCCACACATTCTTATTGACATGAATGAAAATCAAAGTACCATCCCACTCATGGTCATTATGGCACTATGACACTACAATCAGACCCACAAGAATTGCCATATCATATAGCAGTGTCAAAGATACCGTCACAATACTGTCATCGTATTATGTTGCACACCTTCTGTGTACAATCAAATGATATCATATCATAATACCATATAGCAAAATACCATTCACCATCTGGTCTATGGCAAACCAGTCTCATATCGGTCATACCACTAGAACATGACACAATTTCAATACCATAGACAAGCTCAAAAGATAATTCATTTCATGGACAAATCAAGTCCCATCACACTACTTCATCAACCTTCTCATAACCATCTGTGATTCATCCACCACCACATGGTTTAGCATACCAACTATTCATTAACCAATACATGGTGTAGTATACCAACCATACTGTTTCCTCATGAAACATATGCGCAAACTATCCCTCAATAGATATCAACCCAACATCTATCGAGCACAAAAATGAAAACCAATTAACTATGCAAACCAATCGCATGACTAGGTCGGCATATCACAATCACAATCCCATCAGTCATATATCTTCCGTCCTGACTCCAGAATATATGAATTTCATGTCAAACGCATAATATCATCACAACACAACGGAAACTCTGATTGCATCAACACTACAGTCGCAGTGTACAAGCAATCTACGGAAACTCAAACTTCCTTATCCATCTGGATACTGTAGACATTCAACATCAAACTTGTGAACAATACATCATAGCCACCAAACTATACTATTAGACAATAATTCACACCAAACTATACCCAACCAATCTCTGTTGGTCTTACGTGTACAGATCACTACTGTCATGCAATAATCCAAAATATGACAATATATCATACACAGTTCCACTAAAGAACCAATTTACAGACGTCATATCCAGAAGTCATATCCAATACTCTCAGCAACAACATCGATACTCACACTTTATTCAAAGCAGACCAACCAATTTCAACCTCATCAATACAGTTCACAAACACAGCACTAAATGTTCATATACAACATCCCATACACAACTGTATCCACTTGAGGTATCTCGTGTCAATCAAAGACACTTAAGGCTGCCACACATACCACAACCTTATAGCTCGGACTAAGTTCATATCAAAACCATGATATCCATTCCCATCTGTACTATACTCTAGTCAGATATACTACATGGCCACATCGCACCATGTATGTCCCAGTACAGCCATCACAAAGATCACATGTGCAGGCATCACAACAATATTGCATCACTGCAATCTCCGCCGGTACTCATTTTCTTTCAATCTGAAAGACTTCCATGCTCAAATCCATATACTATAACAAGAGCGAACACAAACAGTTTCTGTGAACCAGTCACCAAAACACGAGTGACTCAATGACATAATAGTCTACCATTTAACTCACAGTTACTGTGATTGTACTGCTCTATCAATACGCCTCAGCGCCACTATCATTGAACTCTCCCAATTCATGTTCCTTGCCAACTCCATGACAACAAACATAGAGTTCAACACACACATACACACCGGAGAACCATACACAGATGATACCCTAACAAGATAATCATCACCACGATGATTTCACCAATCACCAATTACCGCTGTGAAATACCACAATAAAGAATACTAGTATTGTACACTAGTTTCACAGTCGCCACATCTCCCCATGTACACACACTGCATTAGCCATACTATCCATATATCAAGAGCAAAGTATTACATTCCCATGCAGACCATACATGTCGAACTGACAATGTAACCACAGATTGTAATATCAATAATTGCCCCGGAACTAGATACAATGATCAATAACCTGTATCTTTACTTTCATTCACACCTCATGTGTCAACGGCCAGTCCATCATTAGGTCGGATACACAATCTCATGCAGGCTGACTTTGCACATGGAGCTGATATCAAGCTTTGCTTTTCACGCTCCAACCAATGTACAACTGACTCCTCCAATTCGATATCGACCTACATCCCATTACCATGGAATCAGTGGAATAGCTCCCACGAAACAGATCATGTTTCCCCAGCCAAATGATAGTACAGAAATCTGATAGCAATTGATAGTACAGATATCCGGTATACCACTCACAGTACACCTACAACCTCACTTATGCCACACGCATAAGGATGTAAACCAAGCCAAGTCATACTATCATCCTGCAAAACAAGGGTTAACCATAACAGATACAAAGACAAAGCATGTTCCCAGACACTATATCATAAGTATCACATGCCTTTAAGTGATTAGGTAACTCACTAACTCACTTCCTCTACCCTTGTTCATCCCGTTCTCGAACCACTGCTCTGATACCAGTAATGTGGGGTCCTCTTTACTTAATCCGTTATGTATTTCATTAAGCATACATATGTGAGTCTGAATTAAGTAAAAACATGCACTGTTTTTAAGAGTTTCTCACTACTAGGTTGTTACAGATGTACCAAAACCACTAGTACAAAACCACATAACTTTTCACATATACATTACATGTATAATTAAACAACCTAATCCAGTACAACTCCTATGCAGTGGTTCACCTCGCAGCGGAATAAGACTCACTCTCCCCACGTCTATGAGTCCCTACAGAAACATTCACAAAACGTGAGTATAGATAACAACTATCTCAGTGCAATATCAAAACACAATATCCATATCAATGATAAAGCACAATAAATCATCTAACGTGAATGTTCTGTATCATGCATCCACAAATGCACTATGTCATGACATGTCTCAACAATTACCCTATTATCACGAGCCCCATATGATATGCCTATTCAGCTCAATATGTCAGTGGAACCACATCACATCTTCATATTAGCAGCACATATCATAGTACCATGCTCATCGGTGATAATAGCCCGAGCATATACCCAAAAACCGGCGTATATCTCTATAACCGAGCATATACCCAAACCAGGTGTATATCTCAATGTAACATATCCGAGCATATACCCAAACCAGGCGTATATCGCAATGTAACATCTCCGAGCATATACCCAAACCAGGCGTATAACTCAATGTAACATATCCGAGCATATACCCAAACCAGGCGTATATCTCAAGCCAAAGCATATGTAGTATATCTATCGTGGCAACGATCCCAGCCAAAGCATATACCACACCAGGCATATCTATCGAGGCAATAATCGCACCAAAGCATATACTCATATCTATCAAGGCATCCCACTCAATCATATGAAATCCATGTATGCACATGCATATGATACTACCAATCATATGACACAAAGATAACATAAATCATATGATATCAAAACCATAACATCATCATCACATCATAGCTATACTCCGTACGTCAACACGTACCTGTAACGCGACACAAACCAGATAAATCATTCGTCACTGGTTAATTGCCTCTGTGCCCTGTCCCCTGTGATGATGTTACAACAATACCAACAATATCATGTTAAAAGAGGTTGAACTATTCATTTCCACAATAAAATAATATTGTTCAACATTTTAAGTCTACCGATCGATCGGTCACTCTAGCGATCGATCGGTCCAAACAAATAACCCTAGCGATCGGTCGGTCAGAAGCTAGCGATCGATCGCTCCAAAATCTGATTTTCTCAAAAATGCTACGGCTTTCACCGATCGATCGGTCGCTTCCAGCGATCGATCGGTACCTACACCGCCTTACATCCCCTGTTTCTACCGATCGATCGTTATGAGCTTACCGATCGATCGGTCGACAACAGAATTATAGAAAAATGGCAATTTTGAGCTTATCCTCATGGTGCATCTCCTACAACTCAAAATTCCCCATTCAAACATGATATATGAATGTTATCCCTTCATGTAAACATGTTTCCATATCACTACAACTCAATTCATTGACTTTAACAACATATGAATTCCATATTCCTTCAACTAAATCACATGCTTCTTAACTTGCATAACAACTATCATGCTAAGTTAATAGATCAACTCACTACAAAAATTAGAGCATGTACATTCTCCTTACCACATACTTCATTTTGACCATGCTTCTAAGCTAGAACCAAGCAAAGACACCAAGAGGTTCAAAAGAGCAAGTGTAGAGATTTGTAGGTGAGTTTAGGTGAATTATGTGTGTTTCAATCTGATATTACCTCTAAATACCCTTTTATTTCCAAACTCACATTCACATGTAATTCCTCTCACATGCATGGTTAATGTATAGTCAAATTCACATGACATTTCTAGCAATTTAAATGCTAATTTACATGTACATGCATATGAACTTAAATTCAAATGCCCACTAGTACAAGTTGCTTGATATGTTACTACACTTGATTTAATCCAATCATTCCTATTGACTACATCTAGTGCATCATGTTTCTTTCCTTGTCAAATATCTAATATTCAGTTCATGTATGTGAGTATTAACCCTCGGTTCAACCCGAACCCGAGTCCACATCGTCCCGTAATTATTCAAAATTACGCCATAACAAATCGAGGCATTACAGTGTCGAAGCTTCGTCCCTGTGCAAGATCAAGCATTTCAGTCTCCTATCGAAGTTAAATGACTAAATGTGAATACATCACCGTTGGGTTAGCCTGTGCCGAAGCTTCATCCATGTGCAAGCCTCAAGCTTCAGACGATTTCGATTGCTTGTCTCTTATGTGCTTCTAGATCTGCTCCCGACCACAAAATCCTGTGAAAAAACTTGGAAGAGAGTAGAAAATTGTCAACATGAAGGAATGGGTTTGCTATGTGGGAATATGTGGTGTGTGGGAAGAAACAAATGACGTGCACAATGGTTTATTTCAATATTTTAAATGATGGGGCAATTTAGACATAATACTATTTGTTTCTTAATTTTACCCTACACATATAAAAAAATACCATACATAACATTATTTTATTATAATAACATTACATGGTCATCATTTCTATCATTCTAATTACTAATCATTCAATAATCACATCCTTCAAACCAAGCGGACCCTTAAGATTTTACCCTAAGGACATATCAATGGTCCAAATTCATTTTAGGGGTTGAATCTAAACCATTACTCTATACAAAATGTGTTGGGCCCACATCCCAAAATGAATCTGGATCATTAACCCTATACATTGACTGTATGGTCGAATTTCTCTTATATACCAAACTTTAGGTGGTCTGTTTTTTTCATGTACAAACTTCGCGATCGATGTGATTTGAATGGAACATTGATAGTTATTATTGTAGGAAAATTCAACCAACTAAGAATACTTTGAACTGGTAATGAATTTACAAATTGCATGATAATTTTGGATGAGGACCTGAAGCCCCACACAACATATAAATAAAGTCAAGTGATAAAAGGTTGAGTTATGTACATTTTGTTCTATATGATGATATTAATTACCTTTTTCAGGAATATAATTGTAAGCTGTAATAAACCTTACAAACTTAAATGTGGGCTGGGTCCCAATTTGAGCAAAGACATTACTTTCTTTGAAAAAACAAATACCTTGAAAAATGATACTCTTGCTTTGTTTTTACTAAAAAATTTGTAAGATGTTTCGCTTTTTAGATTCAATACAATAGTGCAAGACAATTGATTATCAGATCAATTGTTTTCCTATAAATGTCTGCTAAAATTTTAGGAAAAATACAGTTATCTCTCATATAAAATAATTTGTTTACAACTTTTGACATCTAATTTGACCAATAACTGATGAATCACATGTAGAATAGTTGTATTTTAAAAAACAGTGTATATTTGAAAAATCTTTGTTGCATGAGAAATCAGTTGTTTTTTATATTCCAAAATAAATAAGAGTTTGAAATGAAAACGATATCAGTAAGTAGTGTGTGAATATATATTTATATAAGGTGTGCAGAATTATAAATTATTAATTACAATATATATATATATATATGTGTATGTGTGTGTGTATCGTAATAATTTAAATTGTAACATATTTCAAAAATTAAAAAAAAATATGAAAAAAAGTATTTGAAAAATGAAAATGTAAAGAAAAAAGTTTATTTTAGTTGGAAAATTATTAGTAATGTTGGAGAATAATAATTGTCCATGTCATGGGAGCAATCGAAATGTGATGTTTGTGCTACTGTTTGATTTAAAATATTTGAGTTACACTATTATTATTATTATTAGCTATAACTTTTGATAGAATAAGAAACTCTTGACCTTACAATTATTATAATAATAAATGTCACGTGTTCAATTTTCAGGTGCAATGCGTTACAATTATCGAGGGCAGGATTGCTAAGTAGGAATAACTTGTTTGTGTTGGGGTAATAAATTAAAAATGCGATGCTTGAGATCTATTATTTAAAAAAATTGAGTTATACATAACTATAGTTTATATAGGTAAAATAATAATAGAAAAGGGAAGAGTTTTGATTCTATTTATTATTTTTTATTAAGAAATAAACATTTCAAAATATGATTATGTTTATTATCTTTTAAGAAGTAAATAAAAAGAATATGGTATTATCTTATGGGATGGGCTGGGGTTGAAGCTCATCCGATCCCATATTGATCCGCTCCTAAAGATCAATATACATATATAAATATATATATATATAAATATATATATATATATATGTTAGTATTTGTATGATCATTAAAATTTTGAAAATGAAAACGATGTAAAAGCACGCTAACCTCGTGTGATGACTTGCATTCATTGCTCTGCTGCCAAGTGCCAAGTGCTAGCTCACCCACTGAGTGCCTCTGCCACTGCAATTTTGTCAAATCTAACCTTCTTTCCAGTTTATTTGCAATCTTTTCTTCCTTTTACCCTTTCTAATTCTCCACTCTACACAGTATACATCCACACACCGGTGAAAAAGTGTCGTGAACGCGTGGCTCGAACATTGATACCGTTTCTCTTGATTTTGAGGTGGTGTTTTCCTATCAGTATAGGAGGTAATACTCAAATCCCACTCCGCCTTTTCTTCGAATTTTCACTGTAATGTTTAAGATTTCCTTTTTTGCATTTTTTTTGTCTTTGTTTTTGTTTTTGTTTTTGTTTTTTTTGTCGATGCCTTTGCATAAAGGCATCTGTGGAGAAAGATTCAGTTTTTTATGTTGGTTTCTCAATTTGATTTACGTAATTTCGTTTTTGGTTCTGTTCTTCCATTATCTTGTGCAATGTATTGCTAAGGTTTGTGGTTGATGTAAGAGGGTAAGAGCTTTTTGGGGGTAAACTGCTGATGTTGAGAAACGCGAAACTACTTGTCTTACTACTGTGCCTAATTCATTACCATTTATTCAATTCAATTATGCTGTGCAATTTTAATGTAAAATGATAGAGCGGACAGAAATAAGCACAGATTGCAGACCCGTGCAAGTTAAGAATCCACTAATCAATCTAGTGAAACCTTAGAAAATGACAGCAATTTATGAATGAATTTGGATCTAACATGGCTGTGATTTTTCCTGATTCTGCTATAGTGATGAAACTTGAAATTACTTATTGTCTTAATTCTTTGTGATTTGTGAGTTTTAGTTCTCTACGCTTGTTAAGATGACTGATTGCTTTGCAAGCTGATATGGAGTGCATTTAGGCACTGTCTGGTACATTTTGAAGGATACGATGATTCATGACTTTTAACTATTCAGCACTCACTTATCTCATCTCATCCAGTGTACCAAATAGTGCCTTATTATCTGTGAAATCATGCATTATGATATTGTGCATACTTTATTTCTCAATCATAATATTACATGTTAATTTTTTTTATCTCCTTTTGTCTTTCTCAGTTTACTCCCGGGCTGCTGTGTTTTTTCCTTTGATTTATTTGGATATGTTTGTGGCAGTGAGCAATTTGAAGCTTGGGATCTGTTTCAATTGTATAGATACAGATGCAGATCCGTGAAACTATGAAGATTGTCCATGATTGTGGAACTAGTATCTGATCTTTCTTCAGATATCCTCATTTCTGGTTAAGCATGTTAAGAGTTCATCTGTTTCTAGTGCAAAGTGGAGAGTAAGCCCGAGACTTCTGAGGGCCAAGGGTGGAAGAAAACGGCAGTTAAAATGATATATAGATCATTAATCTTAACATATTTCTACCTTCTAATCTACATTACACTTTCATCTGGAGTTATTTTGTATAACAAGGTACTAGACTTTGAACTTTATCTATGTCACTCACCTCTTTTGCTTTGTCTAAACTATGTGCAACGTTCAGTTTTTGTGATCAACAATGACAAAATCTCAGTATACAATTTGTGTGTCAAAGTGTGTTATTTTCAGATTAAGCATAGTTAATGACGGTTCACTGCGAATCTAGCATTTGATTATTGGTTCAGTGTGCAAAGTGGAGAGTAAGCCCGAGACTTCTGAGGGCCAAGGGTGGAAGAAAACGGCAGTTAAAATGATATATAGATCATTAATCTTAACATATTTCTACCTTCTAATCTACATTACACTTTCATCTGGAGTTATTTTGTATAACAAGGTACTAGACTTTGAACTTTATCTATGTCACTCACCTCTTTTGCTTTGTCTAAACTATGTGCAACGTTCAGTTTTTGTGATCAACAATGACAAAATCTCAGTATACAATTTGTGTGTCAAAGTGTGTTATTTTCAGATTAAGCATAGTTAATGACGGTTCACTGCGAATCTAGCATTTGATTATTGGTTCAGTTTTAGCAGTTAATTAGTTACTTATCATTCCTCATTTTCAATTCATAATTTGTTAATGCTTTTTCCTGGCTCCTACTGATGTGTATTGAGCCACTGACATTGACTTTTTATTTGCAGTGGGTTCTTTCTCCAAAATACTTCAACTTTCCATTTCCAATAACACTTACTATGATACATATGGGATTTTCCGGTGCAGTGGCTTTTTTTCTTATTCGTGTCTTCAAGGTACATCTACCTGCAGCATATTAACTATCTACAACTTCTCTTAACATCATTTTCTACTGCAATCCTTGCTACATTTAATGTTAAACGGCATCACTAAATCAGGCTGTGGCATGATGCTAGCATGCTAATGGATATTTTACTCATATAAACCCACGAGGCATGCGACTAGGTCAGGGTCCAAGCACACATTTTTGTGCTGAAGGCATATTTTAAATCCGCCTCATTATGCACTATTGAGTATGTGTTTTATTATTTTTTAATGGTATTATAAGTTCATATTAGATATTACATAACATAATTTTCTCCATACTTCTGCATTTTAAGATATTATTTATTATTGCGGGATCACTTCACCAAGACACATGTTTCTATTTGTACCAGAGTTTAGGATCCAAGGTGCATGTATATCTAAGTTTGTGTTTGGATTGAGGGATATGATTTGGAGGAAGGGGTTTGATTTGGAGAAGGGTTTGGATAATGCATTTGAAATGACATCCATCTTGGGTGGATGTATTTCAAATCCATCATAATTACCATTACATCTACATAAATTAAGAAATGGGTGGATATAAAATCCACCCAACCTATTTTCATCCAAACAATCAAATGGATTTGAAATCATGGAATTGAAATACATGGCTTCAAATCCCTCAATCCAAATGGATCCTAAGTGTTTTTTGCGCCTTTAGTAACTACTATTTTACTTATCATTTGCAATTGCAAGAACATATTTCACCATGGAAATTGAAAAGCGTGACGAGCAAATGTTTTCTATTTATTCTAATGCTTACTGTCCTGAGTCCTTACATTGTTTCAGTCATGTAATTACCCATCAGCTGCGATATTCGTTAGAATTCCAGTGCAAGGGGAACAAAATAGGAAGTTAAATTTGTTACACGCACACACTCATTTATCGTGATTGTACCTCTATTGCACTGGACAATGATCATATTGGACACATGATCAATCTTAAAGCGTGTTCTTTTAAAGGTGATTGCTTGGTTAGTGCTGTGGAATTATTCAGCATCCAAGTCCAAAAACTCATCAAAAGATGCTGGCAACTCCTCAGAAAATCAATTTGCCAATGCGTAATTAATACTTTTAAATTTTATTTGACCTGATCTTCACAAATTTGCTGCAGGTTGTGTCTCCAGTTAAAATGACTTTCCGCATGTACGAGATTTTTCCACTTTATATTTTATTATTATTTTTTTCAAATTTAATCTTCTATTCCTTCAATGTTTCTTCCTGTTTTTTATTCTTTCTTCTTGGTTGCAGATATGCATCCTGTGTGATCCCAATTAGTGCCTTCTTCGCTTCAAGTCTTTGGTACGTATTTCACGGTGAAAATATAGAATCCTAGACCAACTGAACATCCAAAACACGTGAAATGAGAAAACTTGAACCTCATAAATGAAGGAATATTTTTAGAACAGAAAGGAGAATCTGAGAGGTTGGACCACCAAACATGAGGAATGATTATTGAAGTAGATGGAATTGTTAATGCATAGCACGATGTCCGTGCACAGTGCCATAAACAGTGAAGTGCTAAGGAGATGATGAGAAATATATTTGCTGCCATGTGTAAATGGTCAGCTATGGATAAGTAAATATTTATAAACTCAAGGTGAACTTTTTGTCGGTAAACATAGGTCAAAAAATTTCACTGATGTGACTGCTCTATTGTTTTGTTGGATGCATTGTCTTCAATAGGAGTTGCTACTTAAATAGTTCTTGGTAACAGATTTTCATAACATAAGCTACTCCAGATAAGTATGCCTTATTGCATGAAGATGAATTTAAACGCAACATAAAAATATGATCCTATGCGTGTATGTGTTAGGAAACAGGAGTAGAAGGCTGTTTTTTTCATGCTATTTTCTTATAATGCGTTCAAGAGCATAAAAAGCCGAGAAAAATGTATGAGAAACAGAAAGGGATTGAAGGGAAACTCATGATTTTTATATCAGAAGTTTTCCCATGTCAAGGATTTTTTTACATTTATGCATTTCTAGAGAGTGCTAAAATTCTTGACAGTAGATCGGCTGAGAAAATCAACTACATTAATGGCTGGTCCTAATTTCCACAGGTTTGGTAACACTGCTTACTTGCATATATCCGTGGCTTTCATTCAGATGCTTAAGGCCCTTAGTAAGTGAAACAAGAATCCATTAATGATTTGATATTATTATTAATATTTTTCGCATCTAAGAAAAAATTTATCCTTGCCAGTGCCTGTGGCAACATTTGTCGTGGCTGTGTTGTGCGGTGCTGACAAACTAAGATGGGACTTGTTTGCGAACATGGTTTTGGTCAGTGTTGGAGTTGTCATTTCCTCTTATGGGGAAATCCATTTTAATGTGATCGGCACAGTTTATCAGGTTACAGGCATATTTGCTGAAGCTCTGAGACTGGTCTTGACTCAAGTCCTTCTACAGAAGAAGGGCTTGACTCTAAACCCCATCACAAGCTTATACTACATCGCTCCATGCAGTTTCGTATTTTTGTTAGTCCCTTGGTACTTCCTGGAGCAAGCCGGGATGGAAGTGTCTCAAATTCAGTTTAATATGTGGATCTTCTTTTCCAACGCCATTTGCGCATTACTGCTGAACTTCTCAATCTTCTTAGTGATCGGTAGAACTGGAGCAGTTACGGTCCGAGTTGCTGGTGTTCTCAAGGACTGGATACTTATAGCCCTTTCAACAGTGATTTTCCCAGAGTCGACAATAACTGGTCTTAACATTATTGGCTATGGCATTGGTAAATAATAAATATTCTACCGTTGCGTTAATTCATCACCAGTTTTGGCCTCTCAATTCAACTATATAAAATTTTAATGCAGCGCTTTGTGGGGTTGTCTTATACAACTATTTGAAGGTCAAGGAGACTTCTCAAAACATTCCTGAAAGGATTACAAAGGTAACATTGTCTGAAAACACTATATCTTATGCACCATATGCTTGCTTAGGTTCATCGTTTGGTTCAGGATTGGATGCTGGAAAAGAAGTCATCCGATGTATACAGAACTGATAGCAGCAGCACTGTTGATGATAATAATGAAGCTGTAATAGACGAGGAGACGCCACTGGTTCCTCCTACGTCGTCGTCCAGGCTGTCTCATATTGGAAGGACTCAGACACAACAAAGTAGTAATGTATGAACGTCAAAAATACATGTTTTCGTAGTTTAAGCCGTTCTATTTTCTATTATTTTGTTCGTAAATTCCTTGCACGATGAGTTTATACTAGTAGCCATTAAGGCACATGCATCATGCGTTTGTAATAACAATATTTAAATAGTTTTTCTAAAAAATCCCTACGAAATTATAGAGAAAATTTGAGGTCAAAAAGCATGACATGTATGCTCATCCCCCCAGAAAAAAATCAATCACGAAATGACCACTTGCGGTAACCTTTTTTAGCCTTCGAGATCATTATCTTAATCAAACGTACCCTTTCCTATATTATATTAGTTCATTAGTATCTTGAGTTACATTGGTCTGTTTGGTACATCAATTTTTATTTTTTTTTCAGATGCATCCCCTCCTAATAATTTCCACATACAATATTATTAATTAGCAGGGAAATTCTTACATGGAGGAAGGTCCACACCTAATCCATGCATTTGTGCACGTTGGTGCATGGACCAGACCTCACTCTTCTGTCCATACAAGAATTTTTCTTAATTAGCATATAGAATAGATTCGATGTGCACACTATGACTCCGTACATCGTCGTCAGCCAATTATGACATTTTAGTTTTGTGCGTGCAAGGAAATCCACCATTGCTTATACCATTACAAACCTGAAAATGCCACAACAGAAGGAAAAAGGAATCAAACAAACTAGATGTCGGCAAGAATGCCATATTCGTTTGTTCTCAGTCACTAGCAACATCTCTCAAGTATACATTAAGAATAACAGCAATCGCAAAGAAAATTAACAGAACACACACGCTATACATATATATATCTATCAGTATAATAAATTATCATACAAATATCCACATCTCAAGTAGGAAGCTTGAAGAAAAATACGATACAAGGAACAATTAGCATCACTAAGCGAGGGCAACGCATGAAAACTTGGATGATATTGTGGCCCTTCAACCACAGATTTACCAAAAATGCTGGGCAGGCTTTACATACAACAGTCTCCTTGTTGTTGGAGCTGGAGGCGCCAATCCAGGAATATCCCTTATGCTTTTGTTGTGGGGATTTATTATCTACGAGATCAAATCTCATGCAATCAATATTGGTGGAGAGTACATAAAATAACACTAAAAGAACAAATTGAACATATATTGATAAAAGAAAAGAAAGCACATCCAGATTCAGTTTCATGAAATTATACAAGCTGCAGTAACAGCTTATTGGAGGTCGAGATCTGCCTATTCTCCAGATTTTGTGATGGGAAGAACAAAATAAAGGAGATGTAAGGGCCATGGTTGTTAAAAGCACAGAACACACAAAGTGTGAGCGCAATGTGAAGTACACTAAAGCATAATAGTTTACAATCTAGATGTACAAACAAATAACGTCGAGTACGTTAATTACAAAATATTGAACAACCAAAATTGCAAACAAAACATCCAGTAGTACAAGAGTAAATATGAAAGCTATTACATGGTACTTCAAGTAGGATTTATAATCTCTATAACTGAGGGGTACTTAAAGCGTGCCTTAAACCAATAAAAATGTGCCAAGGTGCACGTAAGACAAAAAGAAACCACACAGTGCCAATGCTAATACATACTAACAATTTTCAAACTCATGAGAAGTCGTGAATATACAACACTATTACATGTCCACAAGGATACACAAGGAAAAAAATGCCAGATTTCTTATTTACGACAATTAAAAAGATATTTTACCTCGTATAAAAATTTCCCTGCGACACAAGTAATTTATATGGAAACCTACTCATGCGCAACTAGAGATCAACTTATATATTGTGAAAAAATGAATATCATGTTAGTGTCAAAACTTATAATCAAACATTTAATCAATAGATGAAAATACCTTCACGACAATTATAGCAATAACCCCACACACAATCAACAGAAGAAACATCATGATGCATTTATCAGTCGCCACCTGGAAAACAAGTCAATTTGATATTAATAAAGTCTATAAGACTGAGAAATCTTATGAAGTACAAACATGAGAAAAACTATAAAGTAGATCACCTTTTTTTAACAAAAACCTAATCCAATGAGCATCTCAAAATATTTCAATTTCTTAAGTTTTTGTTGCACATATAATTACCAATAGCATCTCATGTGGACAGACGGCATTATTTTGTGAAATTTCAAGGTGTTACTATATAACGTCGTATAAAAATGATATGGTCAAGAAAAAAAAGAGATGGTGTGTTCAGCTATTGTACCTGCCTACCAATCTCCTTAACAAGCTGGGACGCCTTTTTGATAGAGAATTGGATGGTGTCAAGTTCATTGACAATGCGACCCATTTGTTCAGTCTGCACATAATTAAAAAAATAGATACAGCTTGGCAATGAAACACTCAAGGACAATAAATGGAGCAGGCACGAAACTTTCACTCACTTGTCCCTTCAAAGTAGTAGCAGTCTGCGTTCCCACTTCGATCGTTTGATGAACAACCTAAAGTATCATAGAATTTAGAAAAAAGTTAACCCTATATTTAAAAATGCAGTGTATTTTAACCTACCTGTTTGGAGCGTTCAATGGCTTGGTCAGTCTCATCCATTGCCTTCATGCCAGTATTGACAAGCTCCTGATTTGACATCTCTATATTAATTCATGAAAATGGAAGGTGAGATGTCGAAACAAGGATGAAAGGTTACCCAAAACGTATTTTTGCACAGCATCATATGCAGATTATAGTTCAATGGCATCACATGCATATAAAATCAAGTAATAACCACGGGGTACCATACTAAACAGCAATAGTGGCACTTTTAGCTGCCTCTCTGCTTTCAACAATACAAGGATTGAAAGTTACAATTAGCTGCAAGACATTCTGGCTTCTTCCATAAGTAACTTAAGATGATGGATTATAAGGGCAGACCACAAAATATTATAGGCTTGAGTGGTTAAATTCAATTAAAAATGAGTACAAGGCAATTGATGACTCATGCGAGAATTATGGATTAACAGAGCCCAAATGAGAACAGAAGCAGGTATTTTAATAAATAAAAGAAGGAAACCAGGCAGGGCGGTAAGGTAAGACTAGGTTACAGGCTTATAGCAGCCAACAAAGGCTATGGATTGGAAAACTTTTAGCAAGAAAATGCTTAATAGTCTTTAATTTATAACATCACAATACACAAGATCAAAGCTAATCAAGGCTTTGAACTTAAAATCTTTACTGAAGATTTTAACTATAGTCCAGAGACAGATAAGATATCCCAACATACCAGTGTTTTGTAGACGAGTTAATAAGAAATTACCAAAAGAAAAAGAGCCAAAAACGGATTCAAATTAACAGTCACCTCTGTCTATATGTTATCAACAAAATAATAGACACTTTTCTTTCCTGTTTTCCTCGTCAAAGGTAATTGCAAGAATGCAATACAATTAATAAGAAAGACTAGGTATGGACCTGATGCCACTTTAACATTCTCATCAGCTGTAGGCTCAATGCCACCAGTTCCCACATCAAAGAGATCAACCCTCTTATTTCCAAGAGAGCTCATGTACCTGCACCACCATGTACGATAGACATAGTAAAGAAGAAAGACTATATGGACAGGAAACCCATTATTCATATCAAAGATTATATCAACACTTCCAGGATTTTGTAAGCAATCTTTTGTTATTGGAAACTATTTATAAAGAAAAATCATTGCCAATATGCATCAGAATTACTGTCCTACTTTGAACTTCCTTTCTTGGTTAACAGAAATACATAAAGCAAAATGAATGCCATAAAAACTGGAAACTTCAGTGCGCTTAATTACTCCTCGTTGGAAGTAAAATATAGATGTGTGCATGCCGTAAAACTTTCATGCATGAAAAAGCAAGAAAGGATGCAACAGGAAGCTAGTCGGAATTGCTCTTTTTGCGACTTCGAAGAATTTGTTCATATGCACATAAAGCAAAACTACTATGAAACATCACTTTCTTTATCACCTCGCCTTCGAAACACATACAGATGCATCCATGTTTTAAAACTTTCAAGCATTTAATGACCAGGGATGCAATTGGAATCTAGCATATCTCATGATTTTAAACTATTGTCATGAGAAGAAACTTTCAGAAAACAAATAGTATCTCAAATGATTAAGATGATGCGGAAAACATTGCACTTATGTGACTTCATATACAAATACAGCATCTACATATCAAGTTAGACATGACTTTTGTTGTTCGCAAAACATGTGAAGGATCAAGCTTGCCATTTAGTAAATTAGATGGATAACCCACACAAGAATGTGTACTAGTTAAAGAACATAATGGTGGAAAAATATTTCATAATGACGGATTTGTTTTAAATCATGCTTAAAGGCCACGAAGGACAAGTGCCAGAGCTTCCTGTCAGGAAAAATAAGACCAAAAGAAAATAATCTACTCAATTAGATCGATACAGGATGAGGTTGAATTTATCATCTGTCTACGAGTATTTCACTACAAATTCAATTTATCATCTGTCTACGAGTACTAAAATGATTATGAACCACCTTATCAAAAATAAAAAAATGTTCTATTAGAGCAAAAAAGAAGGGGCCTGAGTGCCTGACAGAACTGGGAATAACATTTTGCATCAAAGTAACAAGTTATAAGCCATACTCATTTATGGATTCAAACTTGCATATATTTTCTACACTAAACCAAAACCAAAGCCTTGGAGTATTCAAAACGACGGACTTTTCAATCAGCAACAGACTGTAATCGGTGAATTATTAAATAAAACAGAAACAATGCGCTTACGTTTTCCTCAGGGCAACATATGAATTCAGCTCTTTGATCTGAAAATAAAAAAGGATATAAAATGATAAACTTTGTAACATGAAAAAAGATATCT
Organism: Haberlea rhodopensis; assembly: GCA_907163345.1. Classification (NCBI taxonomy): domain Eukaryota; kingdom Viridiplantae; phylum Streptophyta; class Magnoliopsida; order Lamiales; family Gesneriaceae; genus Haberlea; species Haberlea rhodopensis. The sequence goes on along the minus strand of CAJQUN010000003.1, from coordinate 27,382,688 downwards.
GCATCAGTATGCAGGTGTTCTTATGAGTATCAGGATCTTGTGAAAAGTTTAAAACAATACTCTAAAAACAATGAATTCAAGACATAAGACCCATGATAAACATCAAAAGAAGAAGAATACATCAAACATCAAGACCACATAAACCACCTAGAATTTTAGAAGATCAATTTAATCATTTTTTTACAACAATGGTGGATGATGTTTCCGCCATTCAGAACTGACCATTATGTGCTGTGTATATGATAATGCAAGGCCATGATCATATTAATGTAACATCCAGTAGCTTGGTACCCACCTGTTTAACCCATACACTATTACACTACCTAAGTGTGAGCAGAACTAACAGGAAACTAATAAGAAGAATAAATTATTGATTCACTTGATATTTATTAAAAACTTCAGTTTTTCCTTGCAGGAAAATTAATGTCCCTCAATGTTCAAGAGTATTTTTCTGTAAAGCTATGCTGTGGAAGAGAAGAGATGTATTATTTGAGAACATAAAAACATAAAAAAATGCCAAGACTAAAACAATCAACAAGTCAATCTAGGTGTATTCATGAGAACCTAAAAATCTAAAAGAACTTCAAGTTTTTAATTCACTTACCAGGGATTGCTTCTCGTCGTTAAGCTGCTTGGTAATCTCTGGAGGATTTTTTCTTTCCTCATCTTTAATTTCACGATCCAAGTCTTTAATCAATCTAGTCAGTTAAAACGCAATCAAGATTGAACAAAAGGTTTTTAAGAATAATGCAACCATCAACAGCCACAGTTAAAGAGAAAGCAAAGGAAGGATGAATCTGATAAGTGTTCCCACGAGTGTTTTATACATGTAAGGAATGTAACTCTCTCAACATTGAAACTGGTATAACTATAGAGAGACCACAGCACAGAAAATAAAATACCTTTTGCACTCCCTCATCTTCCCTGTAAGCTCCTCCAGCTGCTTACTTTGTCTGTTGGAATCTTTAATTTTATCCAGCTTTTGAAAGCCATTTCTGGTTAGGAATGAAAGACAGTCGAGATTAATGACAATAAGGTTTCCTACTGAGACTAGCTCGCACTAGAACGGTTTATGCCCATCAGGCCTCATTAACAGCAGTAACTCTTCCACAACATATTTCTAACTGAATAAAATATCTAACCAACAGGACAAAAACACCAATAAAAAATATTAAGCAATTTTACAAGGAACTAAGGTCATTGATAATTTATGTATACAGAAACGGAGGAGAGCAACTTAAAAGGAAATTGATTTGAAGAAGCTCCTCATCATTCAATGAGCCAAGAAGGAAATTTCGACTAACAATAAAGAAACTTCCTAAGAGGCCATTTGGTTCAGACTTATACGTAAGCATTGCTAATACCAATAAAACACAGCCATCTAAGAATGCAGTCCCAAGAAGGATGAGGAGCGGAAGCAAAAAAGAGGACTTCATGAATTCAATCAATATCAGACATTTCCATTTGAAAACAACACAAAACGTGAAATGACAACATAAACAGGAAGAAAGAAAAAAAGATCTTCAAAAATATTTTGAAAAAGCGTAAATTTTTTAAGTCAAGCAACCATCCAAAATATGTCGTAAACCAAAAAACGAAGGCTAATGCAACAAAAAATGCATAATCAGGCCGTAGATAAGATCATGAATATAAACATTACGCGAGGGCACGCATGGTATCGCGAATTTCCCCATGAATCTGCTCCATTTGAGGGTTCATCTGCAACTCCATGTTGGCCATATTTCTGCCGCTTTCCGTCTCCCTCTCCCTAATTTCTCACACGAAGAAATTCGTCACCGGCAAATGACGGCAACAATTCCCCCCAAAAATTGTAACCTCTCAGACCATCCGCTTCACAAAGAATAAAAAATAACAAATATTGCAATTGAGATTACTGACGGAAGACAGGTTTGGAAAAGATGATGGGTGGGAAGAAGAATTTGAAAGCAGAAACAGAAATTGTGGATTAATTAAATGAAAAAAAGCTTAATTAAAGATGGTTTATGGGGGTTCTCCCATTGGGGACGATGACAGATCAGAGTGGGTTGTCGTAGGCGGTAGGCCATATGAGTAACACTAGTGCATCAGCACATATTGTATATTTGTACAGTCTTTTTTTTAATTAGTTTTTTAATTTGAGATTTAATTATTAATATTATGTGATACTTTAATATTATAATTGACAATATTATCAAGAGCATTACGAAAATTTCAAGAATATAATATATTATGATAAATTAAAATTATTAAAAGTGTCACGGATATTTAAGTCATTTTGCGGCATATTATTTATGATTAATAAACAAATTAAGGGTATTTTGGTAATTGCATGATCATACCAAAAGGACATGATAGTTTTTGTAGCATACTCCATTTTTATAATATAATAAAGATATTAATCATCTTTTGACTCCGCAACTCATTTGACATAGATAGTAATTAGGACTCAAAATTCTCTTGTTCGAGCTTCTATCACATACATCGTAATTGTAATAGTTGCTAAAAAAATTTAATTTAAGCTCATGCGACTTTACAAACAATCGTTCTATTTTAATTTAAAATATCAAAAAATTATTACAAAATATCAAGAATTTTAAAGTGCCCTTCAAAATTAAATATTAAAAAAATATATAACTTGTTTTTATTTTTAAAAATTAAATGTAATAAGAATTATTTGAGATTTTCACAATAAAAATGGTCAAAAACTTAGATAAAGATGCTATTTATACAAATGCACAGCTCCAATTGTATATTCCAAGTAGTTAACCTCAACTTAGAAAAGGAACACTAACCGGAATTTCCAAAATTAAATAAATCACATATTTATCGTCTTTATAAAAAAAATGCAATTGAGCTTCTTAAAATATAAATTCTCTAGAAGTGTTTTCTTATATTTATGTGTAGAATTTTTTAGAGATTGTCGATTTTATATACCTGTGTTGGAGCATAATAATTCTATGTTAGACAGCAACCGGATGCACTTGGTCTGTTCTACGGTTTAAAAGATTTACGTTGTATTTTATCATCAACTATAAATTTTGGTAAAACGGCAAACGTTTGATCATACAAACTTGATTCAAATTTTATGTTCTCAAAATATCTTTAGTATCATATTCTTCTAACCATGTTCCATAAGATCTAGTTCTTTTAAGGAAAATACATTTTTAGTATTTAGATACAAAAGATTGCAAACGAGAATATGCCAATGAGCCACTGCTCGAGAGGCTAAAAGATTTGTGATTTCATTAGGCGATCGCCTACAATGATGGATAACAAAGCGTTCCTCGTGGTCACAATATTGACGAATAAATGAGATTATTGAAGCATCGGCATGACAATTTGATGGATTGTTGATAGAATGGACACTGTATACGCATTAGTTTCCACGATACCATGTGCTGAATTGTGTTGTCGTGCAATCATTATACCTTCTCTAACTGCAATGAATTCAACACCGGAGGTGAAAAAGAACCTGGAATTCTGTTTGGCGGACCAAGTTAACAGTTCCTTGAGCATCCCGTATGACCACTCCAACACCAATGAAGTACCTCTCAAGAGGCATCGAAGCCACATTGATCTTTAAAAGTCCGTGTCAGTGCACTCTAAGTATCATGGGGAATTTGCATAGCCTAATTAGCGGAGGTTCGGGGACGGTTTAAAAATATTTGACTTTCGAATAAAGTTATTTAGTTGACGATATCCTTCATTCATTTGATTGCGATCAAGCTATAAACTCCACTTGGCTACGTTTGGTAGGTGTGATAGGATAATTTGATGGATAGATAATTTGATGGATAAACGGATGATTATTAAGGTAATGGATAAACAATATTATGTTTGGTATATATGATTAGTTAGATATAGAAAAGTAATAATGTGTTTGGTGTAGTTGATTAAACATTGGATAGATGTAAAGTAAGTACTAAATGACCGAAATACCCTTTTTAATAAGTTTTCTTACTAGAATATTTCAAATTATTTTATTTATAATAATTATTTTATTCTATCAAATATTTATTTATAAATTTATTAATATATTCACATATAAGGCAATTATAAAGATGAAATTAATAACATATTCTTAAAATACTTTGATCTTTATTAAAATAAATTATTAAAATTAATTGAATTTTAGATATATTAAGTTAATAAATCAAAATATCATATTAACCAAAAAATAAAAATAAATTAGAACTTATAAACAATTTATTCTTGGCATAGGATTAACTAATAAATATACACAAATTAAAAAAAAAAAAATTAGAGGCTATAAATTTGTTCGTAACTAAACAATATTACCTACTCTAATCTCATGCACGAAAACTGGAACAATGAAAGATAATTAAAAAAGAAACTTTTACGACAACACCAAAAAATAAATAAATAATTTAACAAACAATTGTTGGGATATGTCCTAAGACAAGTCATAAGATGATTGTTTAAGACTTACAATGTTTATGGTTTTATGAATGGCAATTCATTATTATATATTATTCTTTTAACTGTGCATTGTGAATTAATATATATGTTAATGTCCTTAGAATAATATTGTATTATTCTTAAAGATGTCCCTAGTCAAGTATTATCATGAATAGGGATAATGATAATACGAAGAGACTAGTATGTGTTGATCGATGAATTGTTCATTGATATGAGATATCAAATCAATACATGGGTACATGTTAGAGAACGATGTACTGGACAGACCCACCATGAGAATGCAACATGGATAGTTATATGATCGTCATATGCAATTCTCATAGTGATAATAATGTATGTAATCCTTACGACTTGTGATCATCAGAGATCCCAACATAAGGAATTATGTATCTTGATATCGTCAAACGTTACCCGTAACAGGGTATACTATAAAGTCGACTATTGGATACACTACGAATTATGTAGAGGGATGTTGACTGATCGAGATAGGATTTGTCCCTCCTATATAACAGGAGATGTGTTAGGCCCTTGATCAAGTGAGAACTAAAATGCATGGCCATGCTCGAATGAGTCGATATGAGATATCGAGCTTATTCGTTTATTCTAGTTCTACTTGGGGATCAAAAAATAAAGATTGGATATACGAGTATGACTGTTCCATGACTCGTGTTCAATCTAAACACAAAGGACAAAGGGATTAAGTTACATGATTAATATTATCACAAGTTCTAAAGGTTATGTCGAGTCATTGACATTCTTGTAATTTGGGTAGCATTGATGTGTTGCTAGATACCGCTCAATGCTTGCGACATAAAATGAGATTTTATGTCACTGCCAACATTACAAGATCCTATCGGGGTCGCACAAAAGATTAAATCGAGAAGGGAAATTAAATTCATGGGATGAATTAAATAATTAAGAGGAGTCTTAATTAAATATCATAATGATTGAATTAAATCATGGGCTTAAGCCCATGAGGCTTTATGAAAGCCTTTAATTAATCATATATAATGTGTTAACAAGGTTTTAATTATTAAGACTTGATATAACACTTGATAATATCAAAAACCTACACGTGAGAAGCTCTCGGCCGCCTCTCAAGTTTGCTCTCGGCTTCTTCATTGTCGAAGGGCATCCTTGATTGTTTTCGTGCCATCATTCGATTGTGAATCGAGTTAGCTTCGTGTATCGGTTTAATAACTTGTCTAGCAACTTGTTATTAATCCATCCCTTCACCCGATTTGATCGTGTGGATACCGTTGAGGCAAAACTCATTGAGTTTTGCTATTGACTCGGAGAAGGCGTAGGACGTGGTGCTGCTCCGTGGATTCTGCTTCAAACACGCTACAAGGGTGAGACCTTCGTATACCTTAATCCGATATGATAACCTATGTATAGATCTGCTGGTTTGTAATCCTAAAATTTTTATTCCGCTGCGTTGTATGCTCATGGGATTACTTACAGTGGTATCAGAGCCAGGTTCAAGGCTCATATCGGATTTATGTGATTAAATTGTGTTAATCATATTAGAATTAATATTGCATGCTAATTAAAACTTGTTGAGCCTTAAACGCATGGTTGCATTTAATATGCTAAATTATCCCCGGTCAATCTTTGAGTTTTGATGATCAACAAAACTTGTGTTTGTTATACTAATGCATCTACTTAGTGTGCAGATTAAGTGATGAAAAGAAGATTGGAATGAAGAATTTCAAGTGTGCACAATCTGGCCAGGATCGCCCCAGGCGATGGTGATCATCGCCCCAGGCGATGGGTGCCAGGAGGGGCATCGCCACGCACATCGACAGAGGCGATGGCTAGGCGAGCATGCGAGACAGATCGCCCCAGGCGATGGTGATCAACGCCTGAGGCAATGGCAGCCACAAGACACTTCGCCCCGCACATCGACTGAAGCGACGCCGAGGCTTGGCGCGGGCATGCGCGCAGGGAGTTCGCCCAAGGCGATGGCACGAACGCCCGAGGCGATGGGCTGGAACGCCTGAGGCGATGTGGAGATCGTTTGAGGCGATGCATGTTTTCAGGGTGCTGAAGCTACGGCATTGGGATTTGACTTGGATCGCCTGAGGCGATCCAGCGATCGCCTGAGGCGATGCGTTGATTTATGGTGTCCGTTGGGGCGCGGCGATGGAGATCGCCTGAGGCGATGGCTGAGGCGATCCAGGAGTGATTTCAGCCTTTTGAAGTGCAACGGCTAGTAGGAGCCTTGGAGGCCTTCTACACTATAAATATTGATGCTTTGGAGCATTTTGAAGCTAAGGAACAAGTCTACAACTCATACAAAGTGTTGATCAATTGTTGGTTCAAATAATATCATAATCTCCATACATTGTTGTATTGGAGCTTGTGATTTTCTTATTTTGTTGAGTCTTGTGTTTCTTCGTGTGAGTACACCGTGAAGGTGTTTGTTGGTTTAATTCATTGTAAAGGTCCTCCAACACCAAAGCAAGTTGGAAAATTGTAAAGTCGCCATCAAGTGAAGGTGGTGCAATTGTGTGGCTATCCTTGGAGCCCTTAAGGCCAAGAAGACTCGTGAAGAGTGTTGGTAGCTCGGGAAGAGCTTTGTATACTCGGGAAGAGTATTGTGCTCGGGAAGAGCTTGTGTACTCGGGAAGAGTAGTGTGCTCGGGAAGAGCGTTGTAACTCGGGAAGAGTTGTGTTGTGGCTTACTTGGAGCCCTCAAGGCCAAGATCAATTATTCTAGTGGAACCTCGGTTGGAGGTCATCTAACCGGGAAGAGGAGACGTAGGCGATTCATCGCCGAACTTCTATAACAAATTTTTTTGTTATTTACCACATTATTTCATTTACGCATTTATTTATTTTATTGTTTATTTATCGATTGACTAAAGGCTTCCGCAAGCGTAAAATATTTTATTTTTACAAACTCATTTTAAAACGCTAAAGTAGCCAAGGAATCTCATTCACCCCCCCTCTTCGATTCCAACAAGTGGTATCAGAGCCATTTGATTTTTGTTTTAAATCAAAATCTTTTTATGACTAATCTAGCAAATGAGTTTGCTCAAGGTCAATCGACGAATCGTCCTCCGCTTTTCACGGGTGATAACTACGGGTATTGGAAAAATAGAATTTCTCTATATATCCAATCCGTAGATTATGATCTATGGAAAATCATTGTGAAAGGTCCACATACTCCTTTAAAGGATGTTGGGGAAATTAGTGTTCCCAAAGAAATGGACGACTTCACAAAAGCGGATATGATGTTAATATCTCAAAATGCTAAAGCGATTAATATTTTGCATTGTGCTTTAGATATGAAGGAGTACAACCGGATTTCAATGTGCTCAACCGCTAAGGAGATATGGGACAAATTGAAAATTTGTCATGAGGGCACTAATCAAGTGAAGGAGACCAAGATAGATCTCCTACAACTCAAGTATGAAACCTTTGAGATGGATTCTGGAGAAGATGTGGATTCAATGTTTAGGAGGCTCACTCAAATTATAAATGAGCTTGCTCAACTTGGAGAGAAGTACCCTCCAAAGAATATGGAGGAGAGCTCTAAGGGCCTTACCAAAGGAATGGGATGCCAAGAGGACGGCCATCATAGAGTCCAACAAAGGGGAGAGTGCTTCCTATGATCTTGATGAGCTCCATGGCACCTTGGTAACTCATGAGCTAGAAGTTGCAACAAGAAGAGAAGTAAAGGAGGAGGATAGATCCAAAAGGAATGGGATCTCCTTGGTTGGTAGGAAAGACCAATCCGATGATGAAGAAGATAATGATGATGAAGAGATGAGGCTATTTACAAAGAAGTTCAAGAAGCTCTTCACCAAGCATAGCAAGTCAAAGACATCAAATGCTACCAAACAAGATTCCAAAAATGAGGTAACTTGTTATAATTGTCAAGAATTAGGCCATTATGCTAACAAGTGTCCTAGGAAGAAGAATGAGGACAAAGGCAAGAAGAAGGCGTTCATAGCAACATGGAGTGATAGCGACTCCGATGAAGAAGAAGCCAAAAATCTATGTCTAATGGCTCTTGGAGATGAAGATGAAGAGGAGGATGATGAGGTACCTTCTTATGATGATTTATTAGATGCTTATAATGATATCATTGATTGCCTTGGTAAAACCAAAAAGAGCAACAAAGTACTTAAGCTAGACTTGGCTAAGAAAGAAGAAGAAAATACTATTTTGAAAAATCAAGTGCTTGATTTAAAGACTTCTCTTGCCAAGTTTAGTGATAGTAGTTTAAAGATGAATGAATTGCTTGGCTTACAACGTTGTAGCTTTGACAAAGCCGGGTTAGGCTATTCAAGCAAATCAAAATTCTTTTCTAGCTTGTTGGCCAAAGCAAAACATGAATCTACTACTTGTCACTATTGTTGCAAAAATGGTCATACCAAGAACAAATGTAGGTATGCTAGAATCCAATACCAACCTAACAAAAGGTGGAAATGGATCCCAAAGGTGCCTAAGGTAGCTAACCACCATGGACCCAAAAATCAAATGGGTACCAAATACCCCCCTATTGTTAATTTATTTTGTAGGGACAACCATGAATTGGAGGATGAAGGGCCAAGCAACTCAAATGAGGAGTTTGTTTTGTTCACAACCATAGAAGAAGCAAGAGGCATTGGTCCAATGACAAGAACTAACTCTTGTCATAAAGGGTAAAATTTATTTTACAAGAGCAATTTCAAAATTCATTGGCACAAATTAATTGTGTTCAATAAATATTGAAGCTCAATATTAATTTGAGTAAAATGCATAACCCCTTAGCACAATTGTTAAGTGCATGAAGTATGCTATCTTTTTATAGTAAGTGCTTGATATGCTTTGCATTCAAATTTGAATAGGCTATTTGAAAATGTGCAAGTATATGATTTGTTCTAATGCATTGATATTCCTATTATTTTGTTTTGGGCTTGAATGCATGAACATATGCACACTTTGCAACTTTTAGAATTAATTGTTGTGTGCCTTAAACACATGGTTATAATTCATCTCTATAATTTAATCTTAGGATTGCTATGCCTATTATATGTTTGATGATGGACATGTGAAAGTTGTTATAATTATGCCATGATTATTTGATTTTTATGCTTTTTGATTATCACAAAAAGGGGGAGAATTTTGTGATAAACTTGAACCTTAATATATGCATAGTTTAAGGGGGAGAGCTTATGTATGCATGGTTTGAGGGGGAGAGTTATTTGTCTATTGATTTACTTGATAACTTGTATGTGTTATGCAATTGTTAAGGGGGAGTTATTTTTACTCACATTTCATGCATATTACTTATTCAAGTTTATCAAGTTTTGTGATCATCAAAAAGGGGGAGATTGTTGAGCCTTAAAAGCATGGTTGCATTTAATATGCTAAATTATCCCCGGTCAATCTTTGAGTTTTGATGATCAACAAAACTTGTGTTTGTTATACTAATGCATCTACTTAGTGTGCAGATTAAGTGATGAAAAGAAGATTGGAATGAAGAATTTCAAGTGTGCACAATCTGGCCAGGATCGCCCCAGGCGATGGTGATCATCGCCCCAGGTGATGGGTGCCAGGAGGGGCATCGCCACGCACATCGACAGAGGCGATGGCTAGGCGAGCATGCGAGACAGATCGCCCCAGGCGATGGTGATCAACGCCTGAGGCAATGGCAGCCACAAGACACTTCGCCCCGCACATCGACTGAAGCGACGCCGAGGCTTGGCGCAGGCATGCGCGCAGGGAGTTCGCCCAAGGCGATGGCACGAACGCCCGAGGCGATGGGCTGGAACGCCTGAGGCGATGTGGAGATCGTTTGAGGCGATGCATGTTTTCAGGGTGCTGAAGCTACGGCATTGGGATTTGACTTGGATCGCCTGAGGCGATCCAGCGATCGCCTGAGGCGATGCGTTGATTTATGGTGTCCGTTGGGGCGCGGCGATGGAGATTGCCTGAGGCGATGGCTGAGGCGATCCAGGAGTGATTTCAGCCTTTTGAAGTGCAACGGCTAGTAGGAGCCTTGGAGGCCTTCTACACTATAAATATTGATGCTTTGGAGCATTTTGAAGCTAAGGAACAAGTCTACAACTCATACAAAGTGTTGATCAATTGTTGGTTCAAATAATATCATAATCTCCATACATAGTTGTATTGGAGCTTGTGATTTTCTTATTTTGTTGAGTCTTGTGTTTCTTCGTGTGAGTACACCGTGAAGGTGTTTGTTGGTTTAATTCATTGTAAAGGTCCTCCAACACCAAAGCAAGTTGGAAAATTGTAAAGTCGCCATCAAGTGAAGGTGGTGCAATTGTGTGGCTATCCTTGGAGCCCTTAAGGCCAAGAAGACTCGTGAAGAGTGTTGGTAGCTCGGGAAGAGCTTTGTATACTCGGGAAGAGTATTGTGCTCGGGAAGAGCTTGTGTACTCGGGAAGAGTAGTGTGCTCGGGAAGAGCGTTGTAACTCGGGAAGAGTTGTGTTGTGGCTTACTTGGAGCCCTCAAGGCCAAGATCAATTATTCTAGTGGAACCTCGGTTGGAGGTCATCTAACCGGGAAGAGGAGACGTAGGCGATTCATCACCGAACTTCTATAACAAATTTTTTTGTTATTTACCGCATTATTTCATTTACGCATTTATTTATTTTATTGTTTATTTATCGATTGACTAAAGGCTTCCGCAAGCGCAAAATATTTTATTTTTACAAACTCATTTTAAAACGCTAAAGTAGCCAAGGAATCTCATTCACCCCCCCTCTTCGATTCCAACAAAACTGTTTAATTCATATATGATATGAAATAAATATTTAGTTTTTGAAAATCATCGTAAAGTTGTATTTGATATAATTAGGCGAATATCGAACCATATGTCATAAAGTTTTCGGCCATCACCATCACAAATGTCACCACGGCTAGCCACATGAGGGCTAGGGTTTTCGAACCCTTGGCTCGAGATGGCTTAGCGTTGTGGCTAATAATTGTGCATGGAAGTGTCGAAAATTAATTAGGGTTTAGAACCCATTGGACGTGACGGCTAGCTCATGACGGCTAGGGTTTCGAACCCTAATAGCCGTGCATGGCTCGGCCATCATCGCCTTATTTTCTAAAGTTTTGTGACGTGGATGAGTTTTGAACTCTTTGACTCGATAATGGTTCACGCATTCATGGATTAGTAACTTTACCACATGAGAGCAAGGTTTTTCGAACCCTTAGCTCGAGATGGTTGAGCCAACCCCGTGCATGGCCTGACCATGACTCGTGGCTAACAAATTCCGGCGTCTAAAACAGATGGCTCGATAAAATTCCATAAGAATGCATGAAGGTGCGAGGCGGCTAGGGTTTTGAACCCTAGCGCCGCCGCCGCACGAGCCATGGCTCGGCCATGGGCTAGGGTTTCGAACCCTAGGCCCACTATTGGTCCAGCCGTGTGCTTCATGGTTCGAACCATGGTGGTTCGTGTCTTAGTCGCTTTAGTTCGTGGCATGTGATGTCCCGAGAGTACGATAATTTTTTCAAAAAAAATTATTTTACAGTTTTAATTAGAATTAAATTTAAAATGTTTAGAATTTAATTAATTAAATGTTAATGCATGCTTTATGTGTTGTTTGAGCATGGTGCGTGGTTATAGCCCTTTGACCTATTAGATAGGATTTGTGGATGTTTGTATTTATAATACGACCTGCGTGTCGTGCCTTTCTCTATTTTATTCTAAATGTAATCCCTCCCCTATGTTCCCCTCGAATGTGAATCGAGGAATTCTATATCTTGTAAATAGTGTAGTTTATTTTATTGATGGTGATCAATGAAGATGGAGCATCGTGCCGGGATGAGGAGGCCATTCACAAATTGCAGCCAAAGGAAGGTGCTTGTGAAGTTACCTTAGGTTGACTCATAGGATTTTCTCATTGGCTTGAGAAAATCATTAGTAGGGGCTATAACCATGTCACGTTTAATTATGTATGTTGATGCATGATTTATCTTATGTTTTAGTTTGATAATAGTATTACACATATATGTAGATATGTATACAACTATATGTAGTGGACATATTTTAAATTATCAAATTAATCATGAGATCAATAAATCCCTCTAAAATATTAAGTTTTAGATGCCTTCCAAAATTAAAAGTACTCGTCAATAACTTCGATTGTACATGTGTGGGTTTGCCAAAGCAAAGCACCGTGGCAATCTTAGTAAGGCGCGAAAGGATAAAAGTGATATCCGTTATACTTTAATTGGGTACGACTTAACTAGGTTATCTCAATAGGATTGGGAACCTAGAGGCATGGGTTGGATTATAATTCATTTGATGAATTGAACAAAGTGTTGTTCGTCCAACTATCTAAGAATTATATGTGATGTAATTGACAAAGTGTTGTCTACCTAAATAACCGAGTCTTGGGCGATTAGCTAAAGCTAACTCAAGATTAGGCGAGCCCACTAAAGGTTTCGAGGGTTGATATTTTTTCAAACAAAATAGTGGGAGTATCATTTAATATAAGACCATGTTAAATGATTTAAATCATAAACTTATTTTGCATATTTATATTGTAGATATCCATGGCAACTAACAACGTTACTAGCACTTTATCACTGCGATCGGTCCTTGAGAAGGACAAATTAAAGGGGACGAATTTCCTAGTCTGGCATAGGAACTTGAGGATAGTCCTCAAACAAGAAAAGAAATAATATGTCCTAGAGGAACCCTTGCCCGCTGAGGAACCTCCCCTAACAGCTACAAGAGCTGAAAAAGATGCTTACAAGAAGCATCAGAGTGACGCACTTGATGTTGGGTGCCTCATGCTTGCCACCATGAACTCTGAGCATCAGAAGCAACATGAGGAAATGGAGGCGTTCGATATGATCGAACACTTAAAGCAGTTGTACCAACAGCAAGCTAGACAAGAGAGGTATGACATCTCTAAAGCGTTATTCCAGTGCAAGATGGTAGAGGGAAGCCTAGCTGGAACTCATGTGCTCAAGATGATTGGGTACATTGAGAATCTGGACAAGCTAGGTTTTTCATTGGACCAAGAGTTGGCCACCGATGTGATCTTGCAATCGTTGCCTGAGAGCTTCAGTCAATTTGTAGTAAATTACAATATGACTGATATGGAAAAGACTCTACCACAATTGCTTGGTATGTTGAGAACATATGAAGCAAATACTAAGAAGACTAAGGCCACAAATGTCCTTATTGTGAATAAGGGCAAAGGAAGGGCCAAAGCTAAAGGCAACAAGAAAGCAAAGAAGGTCTTTGCTAAATCTAAGCCAAAGTCTTCTGCACTAAAGCCAAAGGGAGGGATAGCAAAGGAAGGGAACTGTTTCCATTGCGGTGAGACCGGCCATTGGAAAAGAAACTGCAAAGTATATCTGGAGGATCTAAAGAAAGGAAGTGTGACTTCCGCTTCAGGTATTTTTGTTATAGAAGTCAATTAATCTACTTCTTCATCATGGGTATTAGATACTGGATGTGGATCTCACATTTGTGTAAATGTGCAGGATCTCAAAAGGAGTAAGACATTGGCGAAAGGTGAAGTTGATCTCCGAGTTGGAAATGGAGCAAGAGTTGCTGCATTAGCTATAGGAGATTATCATTTAGCTTTACCTTCTGGTTTATCATTGATTTTGAAAGATTGTTATTTTGTGCCTTCTATTACTAAAAACATAATATCTATTTCTTGTTTGGACAAGTATGGTTTTTCATTTATAATAAAGGACAATTGTTGTTCTATTTATTTAAATGATATGTTTTATGCTAGTGCACAAATGGTGAATGGTCTTTATGTATTAAATCTTGATATGCCTATCTATAACATAAATACTAAAAGGATTAAAAATAATGATTGTAATCCGACTTATCTCTGGCACTGTCGCTTGGGCCACATAAACGAGAACCGCATATCTAAACTTCATAAGGATGGAGTATTAGATTCATTTGATTTTGAATCATATGAAACATGCGAATCTTGTTTAATGGGCAAGATGACTAAAGCCTCTTTCAAGCGACATGTTGAAAGGGCAAATGTTTTATTGGGACTAATACAGTGATGTATGTGGACCAATAAGTACACAAGCTAGAGGTGGTTTTCAATACTTCGTTACATTTACTGATGACCTCAGTAGATATGGGTATGTGTACCTAATGAAACATGAACATGAAACCTTTGAAAAGTTCAAAGATTTCAAGAATGAAGTACAAAACCAACTTGGCAAGAGTATCAAAATCTTTCGATCAGATCGAGGAGGAGAATACTTAAGCCAAGAGTTTCATGACTATCTAAAGGAATGTGGGATAGTCCCACAACTCACTCCTCCGTATACTCCACAATGGAATGGTGTATCCGAGAGGAGAAATCAAACCTTGTTAGACATGGTTAGATCAATGATGAGTCATTCAGATCTTCCGATATCGTTTTGGGGACACGCTCTAGAAACAGCGATTTTCTTACTGAACCGTGTTCCATCTAAATCAGTGGAAAAGACACCATATGAGATATGGACTGAGAAGCGTCCTAGTATGTCTTTTATGAAGATTTGGGGTTGTGAGGCTTTCGTTAGACGTCACGCCACTAACAAACTTGGACCCAAATCTGATAAGTGTTTATTTATGGGGTATCCTAAGGAAACGAAAGGATACTATTTCTATTATCCCACCGAGAACAAAGTAGTTGTTGCTCGGACTGGTGTATTTCTTGAAAGAGAATTTATTTCTAGAAAAACCAGTGGGAGAAAAATAGAACTTAGTGAAGTTCAACCACAAGAAAACACTGAACCTGAGATTGAGATGGAAACAGAGCAGGCACCGCAAGCTGTTGTGGAAGAAACACCTGCTCAAGAGACACAAGCCCAGCGTAGGTCTGTAAGAGTACACCGGGAGCCACAGAGATATGGATTTCTTGTGACTCAACAAGGTGACTTACTACTTATTGATGAGGATGAGCCGTCATCTTATCAACAAGCTATAATGGGCAATGATTCTGAGAAATGGCAAGAGGCCATGAAATCTGAGATGGAATCCATGTATGCAAACCAAGTATGGACTTTGGTTGATCCACCTGAAGGGGTACGACCCATAGGGTGCAAATGGATTTTCAAGAAAAAGACCGATATGGATGGTAACGTACAAACCTATAAAGGTCGGCTGGTTGCAAAAGGATTCAAACAAATTCATGGTATTGACTATGATGAAACCTTTTCACCAGTGGCCATGGTTAAATCCATAAGGATCTTACTTGCAATAGCTGCATTTCATGATTATGAAATCTGGCAGATGGATGTCAAAACAGCTTTCCTTAATGGAAATCTGCTCGAGGATGTGTACATGACACAGCCCGAGGGTTTTGTCGATCCAAAGGATGCTGGGAAGATATGCAAGCTACAACGATCCATTTATGGATTGAAGCAAGCTTCTCGGAGTTGGAATCTTCGTTTTGATGATGCAATCAAAGAGTTTGGTTTTATCAAAAATGAAGATGAACATTGTGTCTACAAGAATGTCAGTGGGAGCGTAATCATTTTCCTAGTGTTGTATGTAGATGACATACTTTTTATTGGAAATGATATCCCTGCCTTGCAATCTGTAAAGATTTGGCTAGGGAATTGCTTTTCGATGAAAGACTTAGGAGAAGCCACCTATGTATTAGGAATCAAGATCTATAGAGATAGATCGAGAAGGCTTCTTGGTCTAAGTCAAAGTACATACATAGACAAGGTGCTTAAAAGGTTTAGCATGCAAGAATCCAAGAAAGGATTCGTGCCTATGACACATGGTATTTATCTCTTGAAGGAACAGTGTCCTTCAACACCAGATGAGAGACAACGCATGAGTAAGATTCCATACGCGTCAGCTATTGGATCTATCATGTATGCCATGATATGTACTCGTCCCGATGTATCGTATGCTTTGAGCATGACGAGCAGATATCAAGTTGATCCAGGTGAAGGTCACTGGATTGCTGTCAAGAATATCCTAAAGTACTTGAGAAGGACTAAGGATACATTCTTGATTTATGGAGGTGAGGAAGAGCTCAATGTAATGGGTTACACTGATGCAAGCTTCCAAATCGACAAAGATGATTTTCGATCGCAATCTGGATATGTGTATTGCCTGAATGGAGGTGCTGTGAGCTGGAAGAGTTCAAAGCAAGAAACAGTAGCCGATTCTACAACGGAAGCTGAGTATATTGCTGCCTCGGATGCAGCAAAGGAAGCTGTTTGGATGAGGAAGTTCATTTCTGAACTTGGAGTGGTGCCTAGCATTAAAGATCCGATAGAACTCTATTGTGACAACAATGGAGCGATCGCATTGGCTAAGGAACCAAGATCTCACCAAAGATCCAAGCACATACTTAGGCGTTTCCATTTCATTCGAGAAATCGTTGAAAGGGGAGATGTTAAAATATGCAAAGTACCAACAGATGATAATGTATCTGACCCATTGACGAAGCCGCTGTCACAGCATAAGCATGATCGTCATACTAGATCTCTAGGCATTAGGTATATATCTGAGTGGTCTTAGTGCAAGTGGGAGATTTGTTGGGATATGCCCTAAGACAAGTCATTAGATGATTGTTTAAGACTTACAATGTTTATGGTTTTATGAATGGCAATTCATTATTATATATTATTCTTTTAACTGTGCATTGTGAATTAATATATATGTTAATGTCCTTAGAATAATATTGTATTATTCTTAAAGATGTCCATAGTCAAGTATTATCATGAATATGGATAATGATAATACGAAGAGACTAGTATGTGTTGATCGATGAATTGTTCATTGATATGAGATATCAAATCAATACATGGGTACATGTTAGAGAACGATGTACTGGACAGACCCACCATGAGAATGCAACATGGATAGTTATATGATCGTCATATGCAATTCTCATAGTGATAATAATGTATGTAATCCTTACGACTTGTGATCATCAGAGATCCCAACATAAGGAATTATGTATCTTGATATCGTCAAACGTTACCCGTAACAGGGTATACTATAAAGTCGACTATTGGATGCACTACGAATTATGTAGAGGGATGTTGACTGATCGAGATAGGATTTGTCCCTCCTATATAACAGGAGATGTGTTAGGCCCTTGATCAAGTGAGAACTAAAATGCATGGCCATGCTCGAATGAGTCGATATGAGATATCGAGCTTATTCGTTTATTCTAGTTCTACTTGGGGATCAAGAAATAAAGATTGGATATACGAGTATGACTGTTCCATGACTCGTGTTCAATCTAAACACAAAGGACAAAGGGATTAAGTTACATGATTAATATTATCACAAGTTCTAAAGGTTATGTCGAGTCATTGACATTCTTGTAATTTGGGTAGCATTGATGTGTTGCTAGATACCGCTCAATGCTTGAGACATAAAATGAGATTTTATGTCACTGCCAACATTACAAGATCCTATCGGGTCGCACAAAAGATTAAATCGAGAAGGGAAATTAAATTCATGGGATGAATTAAATAATTAAGAAGAGTCTTAATTAAATATCATAATGATTGAATTAAATCATGGGCTTAAGCCCATGAGGCTTTATGAAAGCCTTTAATTAATCATATATAATGTGTTAACAAGGTTTTAATTATTAAGACTTGATATAACACTTGATAATATCAAAAACCTACACGTGAGAAGCTCTCGGCCGCCTCTCAAGTTTGCTCTCGGCTTCTTCATTGTCGAAGGGCATCCTTGATTGTTTTCGTGCCATCATTCGATTGTGAATCGAGTTAGCTTCGTGTATCGGTTTAATAACTTGTCTAGCAACTTGTTATTAATCCATCCCTTCACCCGATTTGATCGTGTGGATACCGTTGAGGCAAAACTCATTGAGTTTTGCTATTGACTCGGAGAAGGCGTAGGACGTGGTGTTGCTCCGTGGATTCTGCTTCAAACACGCTACAAGGGTGAGACCTTCGTATACCTTAATCCGATATGATAACCTATGTATAGATCTGCTGGTTTGTAATCCTAAAAATTTTATTCCGCTGCGTTGTATGCTCATGGGATTACTTACAACAATCGACTACAAATTGAAAAAATAAAATAAAATCCTAGCCTCCTGAACGAACGCGAATCGTGAAGTTTTCTCCTGTTCATCACCTTGCCAACCATGTGCTGCCCCCTATTGAAAAATTAAAATGAAAGGGGCTGGTTAACAAAAATACAATTTCCATTAACCCAAAAAAATAAATTTCCTGAGATACACCAGCAGGCCACCCTCTGCTTTTCAGTACCGGGAGACAGCTTTAATCAAGGAGTTACCTTCCCAACTGCTATTTCGACGGAGTGTAGTGCTTTAGGTTTGCAGCTTCAATTGGAAACCCTTCGTTGCGGTCGACCGGGGGTGCTCGTGAATGTAATAGACAAGAATAACAAACATCGAGTCTGAAATGATGGGTCTTGCAAGACGAGATCTCTCTTCTCCCCTTCGATAAAAAATTCGCAGCTTCCAGTTGTGGAGGCTTCTTGGGTTGTCTGCCGGGGAAAACAAATTAATTAGGAGTTATTTTTGGTTATAGGGAAAATGGTGTTTTGGTCAAATTCCAAATTATCATTAGTTATCTTTTCTAGTACCAGGGTTGCAGGTGGGTTTATTTTCCTACTTTTAGTACTTCGATTTCACGGGCCTGCAGGAAATGGAAGGCTTGTTAAAAAACCAAGCAAACAATTGGTAATGGGTTTAATCATTCCATAATCCTAACTAATCCTACGTACCAAACACAACCCAAGAGACTAGTGCGAGGACTTCTAGATCCCTAATTGTTCCATTTTTCGAAAAACCAAATACCACAAATCAATTATAGAGGGAGGATCTAGTTTTTGTCTTTCATAATATAATATGTTATCGAGGCACTGATGAGCGTCACACACATTGAAAGCCCCAGAAAGTCTGTGTTGAAAGTCTAATATCAATTGACAGTTTAAGCGCGTGTGATGGCAACCAAATGTGTTCCAACTCAGAAAGATGTGAGATGAAAACTATAGCATTGAAACAATGCCATCGCAATTGCCAAAGCCATAAAATTCACTACTGACTTACTTTTCTTTTTTTTGTCCAAAAGTTAGCCAACAACTTAACCAAATATAGACACCAAGAACAGAGTCACGATTATAATTTAGGGGGATGATTTTTTTTTTTCAAAACAAATTAAGGAATAACATATTTTCTAAGAATAATCTATAAAAAACACTAAAATAAAAAATTTGGGGGGTAGGGCTGCCGCCCCTGCACCTCCTACCTCCGCCTTAGTACTCTTTGTATTATATTATCATGGATCTTCGCATCTTGATGTTTGCCAATAACTCATTATCTAAAATTTTAAAAAGAAGACAACTCAGAGTTAGCTTTGTGGTTTGATATACAACTCCTCTTATGTTGACAAGTGATCTAGCATTCCTCTCTCCCAAAATTATAGTTGTAATAGTGATAATAAAAATTAAAAAGCAAATCATAGACCACAATAAAATTTGAAAATAAAAAAAATTCATCATGATTAATTAAATGATAAAAATATGTACTAAGAATTTTTTTAAAATTATTAATGACCTATTAACTTTTTATAGACAATACAGCTATTGTTTCAATCATAACTCACTCTTTGAAGCTCTAGTATCCAGAAATTTTCTTACTCAATGAGGGACAAGAAAAGGATATCCACCTAGATTTTTCAAAATTTTATGTTTTAACTCACAAAACAAGATATTGTTTAGTGTTAATTTTTCAAAATTTTATGTGTTAGTTCAACTCTCTAAATCGTTATAGTCATCTAGTATTACACAATCCAGTCAACTCAAGTTATTTTCATGTTTAAATGCTTCAAGATATTTCTCGACTACTACCCATCACACCACCTCAATTCCGATTTGCCAGAAGTGAGCCTCGAACTCGTTCCGAATTTCTATCAAAATTAATAGTTCACAAAATACAACTTAATTTCAACAAAATTTATAATGATGGCATGTATATTTTTATTTTTTAAAATAATAACATTTTCTCCATCTAAAATGATCAACGATGCTATTCTAATCGAAAAAAGCTTTTAGAGAAGACTGATGTATATATACGACACAGCTTGACAATCTATCTTTCAAATAGTCTGCTACAATTGGATTAAAGACTTAATAATTGTAGTTGTCGTAATAACATTTACTTCCCATATTGAAAGAATCCAAATAAGCACAAGCCCACCCTCAATTTTCATGGATCGAGATAGTTTAAAAAATAAAGTATATCAAAGTTTTTTTTTATTTATGACATTTTTTAATCTTTGTTGTAAAATGACATTGAAGTATAATGACATTGAAGTATGTACAAAAATAAAGTTAAATAAAACTAAATAAATATAAAAATATTACGTGTCAAAATATTAGTAAAGCAAATGTCACTTTTTAAAAGAATCCGAACACATTCTCTCTCAACAGAAAAAGTTCAATGCATATTCTCTCTCTAAAAACCAACCTCATTTCTGTTTTAACTGTAATCACTGTATATATAACTCCCTCTGCCAGTTAACCCATCTCGTATACGCCGTCCCCTTCAATTTCTTCTCTTCTTGCATGTTTTTTCCTTCACAAAGATCATCGGGCGGTGGTGGGTTGGTTTCAATTTCTTGTTTTTGCTTGTAATGACGGCTAAGAAAGCCTGGGAGGGCTTCTCTAAAGGGATGATAGAGGAGGTGCAGAAATGGGGGAGCATGAAACAGACTGGTGTTGGTCTCCGCTACATGATGAAATTTGGATCCCGGCCTACTGCCCGCAATCTACTCATTTCCGCCCAGTTTCTCCATAAGGAGCTGCCTATTCGGATCGCTCGCCGTGCTATTGAACTCCAGTCCCTCCCCTATGGCTTGTCCCTTAAACCTGCTGTTTTCAAGGTACTTCACCGTGCCGTTCCTTACCCAAATCTACATTTTCCTGTGAATGTTCCAGCTGAATGTTTTCCACGATGTGTGTGTATATCCCTTTTCTGGATATTTTAAGTAGCGGTAAGTATTAGTATGGGTTTCTGTTTCATGATTGATTTTTTTTTTCTTTCTTTATTTGGATTGCTGGAAATGAAATTTGGAAGGGATTATTTATTCTCTGCTTTTGAGTGTGGAGAAAATTACCAGACCATGTGGAACAAGTGAGTTGACTGTTTAGATTCCTATCTTTTTTTTTTTTTTTTTGAACGGATTCTTTTTTTAATCGGGCAGAATATTCTCTTTCTACATAAATAATTTATTATTTACAAACCGCTATATAAAAGAGGCTTGAGAATGGGAATCATCACAATTGCCTTTTGCTGTGATTATCTGTTAACAGTTCACTCCGTGAGTGTTCTTGTGTGCCGTTGCTATGTAGTTGGTAAGGTGCGTTCTCTTTTTTTTTTCTTGGGGACTAAGACTTTGCGTGCAGATCACGAGCTTGGTTTAAGCTTTGGTATTTTCTAGCTTCGCATAAATTTTATATATAAAGCACGGAAAGTCTATCCTGAGTGGATATATGTTTTAGATTGTGTATATTTCATACGTTATTTTTTTGGTGTTTCTGTCGTTGAAATTTTGCCTAGGATGGCAAGTTCTTGATCTGCAATATCATTCATTAGCTGCAGTGGCAGAAGGGTGGAGGTTGCCGGATGCTCACTCCTCCCACTTGCATTTCTGTAAATATATGCATATTTTCCTATGAAATATATAGTGTAAATGCGAGATTTCGCCTCCCTTGTGTACTAGAAATTCTAGTTTTAAATTTCGCCTGACCATATGTAACTTCTGATTCTGCCTCTGAATTTAGCTGGGCAGTAATTATATGATGAAACCTGTTGAAGCAGTGATGTTACGTTTATGTTATTCTTTTTCTTTGCTAGGTGAGAGATTGGTATCTTGATTCTTTCCGTGACCTTAGATCCTTTCCGGATATCAAGGATAAAAATGATGAGTTGGATTTTATGCAAATGATTAAGATGATAAAAGTCAGGCACAACAATGTGGTCCCTATGATGGCTTTGGGAGTGCAGCAGTTGAAGAAAGATATGAATCCTAAAACTGATTATGGGACTCTGGATGAAATTCATCAGTTTTTGGATCGATTTTATATGTCTAGAATTGGTATTCGCATGCTCATTGGTTAGCCTCTTCCTCTTGAGTTGGCCTGCATATTGTCTTATTTTGCTATTTACTTGGAATATCCACTCCACCAATTTGAATATAGTTTTGGTACTGGCATAAATGTGCTAAACTGTTTCATGTTCCATTCAAAACTATGTTGAGCTCAGGACAGCATGTGGCCTTGCACGAACCAAATCCACCCCCTGATATTGTCGGCTACATACATACCAAGATGTCTCCGGTTGAGGTTGCAAGAAATGCTAGTGAGGATGCCCGGTCAATTTGCTCGCGGGAGTATGGCAGTGCACCAGATGTTAATATCTATGGAGACCCGAAATTTACGTTTCCGTAAGTTAACCTATTAGGTCAAGTTATATAATTTGTTACATATGTTTTCGTCTGTGTGTCATTGATTGTACACATTCCTCGAAAATCTTTGAACTTTTGGAAGTTTCTCTCGTCAGATTTCACCTCTATTTAGTTAATCATATCTTCTTTTTAAAGCAGGTATGTACCGCCTCACTTGCATTTGATGGTTTTTGAATTGGTTAAGAATTCTCTACGAGCTGTTCAAGAGAGATCTATGGACTCCGACAAGGTTCCACCTCCTATCCGAATAATTGTTGCTGATGGACTGGAAGATGTTACGATAAAGGCATATCTTTTTCCTCTTATTTTCCTCGCGACTCCTGATCGAGAATATACTATTTCGATGTGCTTATATCCGATGCAATTATGCTTGTCAATTCTTTGTGCTCTATAGGTATCTGATGAAGGAGGCGGAATACCAAGAAGCGGTCTTCCTAGAATTTTTACGTATCTCTACAGTACTGCAAAGAACCCCTTAGATGAGCAGTCGGACATGGACCTTGATACAGTAACAACTATGGCTGGTTATGGTTATGGTCTTCCCATTAGCCGTCTTTATGCCAAGTACTTTGGAGGGGATCTGCAAATTATCTCCATGGAAGGATATGGTACTTGTTTTCTCTCTACTTTTGGTTCCACAATGCGAAATAAATGATCGCTACATAAGTCATGTAAATTATTAAATTATCCTCATCTAGCACATTTGCCATGATGGTTGTATGCTTGATTCAGCTGTTTTCAACTGATCTTCTCGCTGGAGATATAAGACTTTTTATGTAAACACACCGATGTTAAAGTAAGAAATGGATTGCTCATTAGTACCCTGTCCTTGAAGTGGAATCACAGCTAAGATCTAACAACAAATTTAATTAACAAGCTGACCCAACGGACATTGGGCCCTATATAATCCCATACCTCAAACTCTGCTAACTTCTTGTTTTTATTGCAGGAACAGATGCTTACCTCCATTTGTCCCGGTTGGGAGATTCTCAAGAACCTCTGCCTTGAGGGCCGACGTCGTCGAAAATGAATGTTGAAAAAGATGAGCTTCTGTAAATACTGGCACTCCAAAAGAATTCAACTCGTTATTTTAGGTGCAACTTATTGTTGATCAGTATTAAATGATTTGTAGAAATCATTGTTTTTTACATGTCTTTGCATACTGCATCAATTTTTCCGAAATTTAAGAGTTTTTGTATTCTATACATTTACCAGCAAACCCCTAACTAAATAATGTCATCCCTTCAGATTGAATCTGCTTATATGCATGCATACAAAATACCAATTTCTGGTCACATCTGTCGATCCTAAATGAAATAGACGCAGAACTTAAATACCCAACTATATGACCATTGTTTATTAGTATGAGATGCGTACGTACAGCTCTTATTTCTCAACACCAAGCTTTATATCGACCAATATAATTTTACCACATCTCCAATTCTCGAGTATCAAATGCTTAACTCGGCAATTTTTGGTCTCGGCGTGATTAGTAAATAATTTAAAAGAAGAAAAAGAAATCAAAGCTTGTACACTAATTTCTGTTAGAAGCGCAAGTCTTCAAAATAACGTATATAAGGAAAACAAACACTATTACCCAACTGGAGATTTCCATTACAATAACGAAGCACAGAAAAAGCTCCTGCAGACTGATTGATGGTAAATAATGGCACATTTTTAAACTATGACTATACTAGTGTCTTCTTTTCTTTTCCTTCCGCTTTCCTGTCTTGCTAATCTTCCATTTGGCCATCCCAGCTGGCCGATTTACATCTTCAATTTCTCGAACCTTACGTTTCCTGCATAAAATATGAAATTCAGAAAACCAATATAACCCAAGTTACCCAACCATGATACCATCGCCTGCTTTTGATCATCTTAATACCAAAGAAACTGCCTACAATGTAGGAGTCAGATACATCGGCAACTGGTTCAATGCCCTGTGTTAGCAGTGGCCACATGCAAAAATAAAAGATATGTCCAAATCTGGCAAATAGAAAAGTACCTATAGTCGCCAAGGGTTCTATCTGAAAGCAGCTCATCAGCAAGGCTCGCTTTTCTCTCTTTCTTAGTAAGTCTACATGTGTAGAACTCTGTTGCCGACTCTATCACAGTGCCTACCTGATAAATTATCATGTGACTCAATAACATATAAAACAAGAACGATCATTTAAAATGTCAAGTTTCTTACATCACACAATTGACTTGCCTGAAAATACTTGGGAAGTGTTTTTGATTTTGAATCACCCTTCTTATAGTGTCTCTTTGGATCAATGGCACTTCTCAACTGTAACAATCATAAAAACAACTTTTTATCAAGAAAATTCTTGCAAATAGGTATATTGATAAACGCCAAAAAGACTGCATTACAAGATTGGTTTCCCTTTTAACACTAGCTGACGAACCAGCCGAAAAAGTCATTGAGTAGAGATCCAGGAAAAAACTACAACTTTTTCCTTGATTCTACATATTAGATGCCTGAACGAGCCACAGAGCCAGGAAACCCAATAGAATAGCACTTGAGGTCTAACCAACTCAGGCAATATCCTACAGAAACCTGAATAACGTTGAACAGACCGTGCAAGAACAATACTCAAATGAAAATCGCATATCCTTGAAGAGGGGTGAACTAATTTGGCCTAAACTGCATTAGTTTTTCCCTTCTTTTTGGCCTGATATGCATTTGTCTCGGAAATTCTATCATTTCAAAATTTTAATCATCTGCTTATCGGAACACTGTTGAGACTCAATATTTTTGGCACAATGTGCAAACATTTGCTCGTGTTTATGATATATCAAACGGTTTGATTATCAAAAGTAGCAATTTTGAAGGGAAAACATGATAAGAAGACAATAATTGGGAGAGGATCACCTTCAATAGCTGGAGATCTTTTTTCAGCTCTGGAGTGATAGTTTGAGCAGGCATGTCAAACCTATGACAAATTTAAAGCCAACCCATGTCACAAAATTAGCTTTTACCTACCCATAAACCACAAAACAAGCGAGTGGAAACCAGAAGAAAAACAAGAAATAGAAAAGAATTAGGTACCAATTGCTGCCAGCTGTGTCCTTGATTTGTTTCTTTGAAAGTTTATTCAGATATCTGGGATTATTTGGAGGAACGAAAAGGCCGTCTACTAGCTGAGAATTGTGCTTGTAGAGGGGACAAGATCCAGCATTGCTTTTCGAGGAAGAGCTTTCATTTTTGGGAGATGATGATTTTAACAAGGGGATTTTAGGTTGCCATGAAATCCCAATTACAACTTTATCTTCAGACATTGCCAAATTGTGTGAGATATTTCAGATTTCAGAACAGGGGAATATGGAAAATGTCGTCTACGCTCTGCGTCAGGTAAATAATTAGGGTTTCTATGTATAGATACACACAGATGTATAATACAAAGGGACGAGATCTAAATTTTTAGGTTTCAGATCAATTCAGACTCGAGCAGGCTAAACCTCGACTTGAAAATACCATAAAACAACCAAGCAGCAAAATCTAGCAAATGGAAGATAAACAACATAATTTTCATATCAATCAATTTATTACGTAAAAAATCAATTATAATATTTCTTCTTATCTATAAATATATTACGCTTTAATTTTTCGGTAAATCGGTAAAAAATCCATAAATCAAAACTAAACTTTGTGGTTAGTACCCATGTCTCAGGTTGTTCATGGACCGAATCCAACTGGTCTGGGTTCGAATGGGGTGGAACCGGACCAATCCGATTCCGAAACGGATTGGTCCGGTTCCGGTTCCATGGCCAAAGCCATGGAACCAGTCCGATTCGGAACCCCAGATCGAATAGTTCGGATTGGGTCTGGATTATACCTGTTCCAACCGAAACTGGTCAGGCGATCGGTCGCCATTTTCGGTGATTGATCGCCAATGCACACTTTTTTTTAAAGTTAAGACCTTTGGCGATTGATCGCCAGGCCTTTTTGTTTCCCCCTTCAGATTTTGAGTTCAACCCAAATCGTAAAGGAAAAATACATAGTTTATTGAATATGGAAAACAACGTAAAAGCTAAAGCATTTGAATTTTTTTTAAAAAAATCATTATTCATCATAATTGTATAGTCTTGACCAATTCTTCTTCTTCTTTAGAACTTTCGTTGCCGAACTCGTCGACTCCCCCTTGTCTCTTATTTCTTCTCTCAGCATCGAACAAATCTTTTAGCAATGATTCTGGTTTCAGAGAAACTCTAAGTCTCCAATGAGTCGACCACAAGTTGAAAATGTCGACTCCGATGCGACACTGGATGTTTGGACTGCAAATACATCTCTAACCATTTTGACTAAGACTAGATATTGTCTTGCATTTGTTTTCCACCACTTTAGTATGTCAAAATTTCCATCTGTAATGAACATTTGACCCAGGAAGAACTGCAACTCATTTGACGAGGTAGATGACACACTGCTTACTCTCTGCTTTTTTCTTCCAAGTGTGATGCCCTGGAAATCATATAAAAATTATAATTGAGAATTATAATGTAAGCATGTGGTCATATGTAATTAAAATAAATCATGTATCCATAATAAATTGTTTATTGTAACACATGTTAATATTTTTGTCATAACTTTCACATATGATGTCGGAGTTAAGCGAATTAGATGTCAAAGCGAAGCTAATAGCGAGATCTACAACTTTGGACATTATTGACGAGTTTTGCACATAAAAATACTGAAACGACCTCGTAAGAGGTGACATGTGCCATGACGATTGTTAGCTTTTGGGCAAGTGGAAGATTGTTAGCATAAATGTCCAGCAAGCCAAACATTGGCTCGATGAGCTTTATAGACACTATTCCAGTTAGCTAACTCATTATCACTATAAATATAACATTCTCTCTAGGGTTAAAAAAAAAACAATTCAATACACTCAATCTCATTGGAAAGCCGTCATCACACTAGCACTGGTGCTGGACTTGAAGATCTGGTCAGGTTGATGGACTCGAGGGATCACATCATACAGATTGATTTCGTTGTATATGGTAATCTCTTATCGTGCATTTATTTATGATATTTGCATGTTTATATGAATCAGGCTCGATCGTCTGTCCTCGGGTCAGATCTGTTTACTGTTTTATTTTCGCTGCGTTTGGATCTGTCGCCGGGGGACGAAAGCCCAACAGTACCTGTTGGGTTTCCGTACCCCGGCGCCAGATCCAAACGCAGCGAAAATAATACAATAAACAGATCTGACCCGTGGACGGAAGATCGCGACTGATTCATATATAAACATGCATAAATCTAATAAATGCACGAAAAGAAAATTACTGATAACAGCGAAATCAATCTGATGTCGGTGGTCCTCGAGTCCAATCAACCTGACCAAATCTATAAGCCCGCATCAGTGCTAGTGTGATGACGGAGAATGAGTGTATTGAGTGGTGTTCTCTTTAACCCTAGAATTAATGTTATATTTATAATGGTTATGAGTTAAGCAAATTGGGCTATGGTTCATAAAGCTCATTGGGCCAACTTTTGGCTTGCTGGACATTTATGCTAACAATCTCTCACTTGCCCAAAAGCCAACACAAAACTACAAACTCATAATCCAAGTAAGTCAATCTAATTGAACAACTTGATGTACTATCAATGTACATAATTATGAGACATAAATATATCAAACGATTTAATTTTAGAACTTTCTATAAATGAAACAATTTCAAATATAGAAACTCCACTAAATTGAGGAGCTTTCAAAAATTAAATTTATCTCTTCTAAATCACTCAATTTGAGCACTTAACATTTAAGTCTCAATTCTCATCAATAGATCGACGGCCGGTTGATTGTGACACAGTGAGACTCAAGTGTATCATAGCAGTAGGATCACAACCTTTGTGATTTTAGAAGTCAAACACTTCTTTGCGCTTACCTTGAATGCCTCATTGTCAATTAAACTCCTTTAATAGACAATGGCTGAAATACAATTTCAGCAACAACCTACCGATCGTGGGTAGCGCCTAGCATCTATGCTTCACAAATTCTGGAGGCACTTCAACAAGAGACTACCAAACAAGGATATAAAGCAACTTCTCATAAGCAAATACTATTTTAAATTAATAGCCAATCAAAATGAATTGGTCCGGTTAATTTGTTTGTATCGAGAATTGATGCAATCAGATTCACGGTAATCAACGGCAATCACAATATTGAGAATAAACAGAAAATATAAGCGAATCGTTTGATTATTAATTAATTCAAAAACTATGGACTTTAGTTATTGAATGCTCCCACTAAAGTTTTCGAATTCATCACCCTCATGACAAATGAACGAAAATCATATTTTTTTAGTGACTTGAAGTCCAACTAGCTCATGAAAACCCCGGACGTGGGCCCACCGGCTTCATGATACTATAGGTAGATCACAATTGCATCATATGCAACCCCAAAATATTTGTCTCGCGATTGGCATAACCCCACGTGGGCAGGACAATTATGCATTCTCACATCAAACAACCCATCCCACGGATGGAAGTGTCACGCCCAAAAGACCCCACGTGGGTGAGTAATCTAGAAGGTTAACATAACTGCACCCTTAATTAAGTGGCAGTTAAACACACAGCTTTCCCATGTCAGATGCCCCCACGTGGGTGAGTAAGGCAATATGACACAAGTATTGTCTCATGGCTTAACTGTTGATGGAAGACATGAAGCAACAAACCCTTTTGAGCTCCACTTATCAGTTTGATATTTTAAAAGTTTTGAATCATATTCAAAATAGAGATTTAATAATTTTGAAATCTCATCATGTGCTTGTTTGTTTGTTTGTCGGATTCATGCAACTATGTTTTATTCATGCAATCATATGTACTAATAAAACATACAAACAAACATTTATCATACATCAAATGCATAATAAAAATAAATATGAACGATTACGGCCTTTTCCTAATTGATCCACGTGAGTTATATGTGGATCACAAGTCTGTCTACGGTGATGCAGGTATGTAATGCAATCCTATTACATTTTTGCTTCCATTATACATGTCTTGATTCTTGGTGCTCCATCTTCAATCTCGATCTCCCACTAATTCTAATGATTTTACATTTAAATCGTGCAAACAAGAGAATAATGATACAAATCCGGGGTGGAATTCATCAGAAAATAGAGAGAGCAGGCTCGCAGGCCCGATAACTAAAATCACAATAATAATGAAACAATAAAAACCTAAACATTCACCTAAACACATCGGTCAAGGCCCGTAATCATCCATCATGCGATTACAACATATGTAATTAAATATTAAACTAAACAATTACATCATATGTAATTGTACTAAATACATCACATGTAATTAGAAATAATTAAATTATTCTATCGTTTCCATCTAATCGCATCATTAATTGAAAATAAAATTAACAAATTAAATAAAACCATTTTATTTAATTTCTGGTTAATTAAATTTTAATTAATTTGTAAAATCACTATTTTACATTTTAATCATATTAATCAAAAATAAAATTAACAAATTAAATGAAACACTTTCATTTAATTTCTAATTAATTAAATTATTAATCAATTGGTAGAATCACTATTTTACCTTCAAATGATGATGGTAATCAAAAATAAAATTAACAAATTAAATGAAACACTTTCATTTAATTTTCAATTAATTAAATTTTCAATAACTTAATAAAATCTCCATTTTACCTTAAATCATAACATAATCGAAATTAAAATTAAAAAATTAAATGAAACGCTCTCATTTAATTTTTCATTAATTAAATTTTTAATTACTTATAAAATCTCCATTTTACACTTAATAAATTAAAATCATATTTTTAATAAATTAAGTTTATGATTTATTGTTTCAAAAATTTACATCCGGATAAAATATCTAAAATGACCCAAAATAATTTATGACTCCAAACAATTTGGATCCAAAATTAACAAAAACATTTTCAACCCAAAATATCAAATTTTCGGATTTGTGAAACAATTTTTTTTTTTTAAAATCGAAAATCACACTGATCATCTTCCCAAAATTGAATTTAGGGTTATGGTTAGGGTTTCTGATTAAAATTTCAGCGCCGCCTAGGGTTACCATCCGCCCCACCACCGCCTCCTCCCCTTTCGCCGCTCGGTCGTTGGTCAGAACAACGAACAAGACGTGAAGAGAAATCGTATAAACCCGTGCGATTACCATCTGCAACAATTGCAAGATCCATGGCGGTTCGAATTTCTTCTGCAAGCATGCTCGATCGAAATCCATCAGCAACGATTGCAGATGTTCGAACGAGTCTCGCACGCGACAACTCCTTCGCGTCTCCGATTGCCGCCTGGCCGTTCGCCGCCTCGCGGCTGTCGGCCAACCATGGTGGCGATGAGCAGTAACCATTTGGTCTCCATTGAAACACTTTTTAATGTATTTTCTATATTTTCCGGACTCCGTAATTTCTGAAATTCATAAGCGATTAGTATTGATTGGAAACAATCTAATTAAAAATTAATTATCAAATACATGAATTAAAGCGCAACTTGGCTCTGATACCACTGTTGGGTTTCCGTACCTCGGCCAGATCGAAACGCAGCGAAAATAATACAATAAACAGATCTGACTCGTGGACGGAAGATCGCGACTGATTCATATATAAACATGCATAAATCTAATAAATGCACGAAAAGAAAATTACCGATAACAGCCAAATCAATCTGATGTCGGTAGTTCTCGAGTCCAATCAACCTGACCAAATCTACAAGCCTGCATCAATGCTAGTGTGATGACGGCTATTCTTAGAGAATGAGTGTATTGAGTGGTGTTCTCTTTAACCCTAGAATCAATGAATGTTATATTTATAGTGGTTATGAGTTAAGCAAATTGGGTTATGGTTCATAAAGCTCATTGGGTTAACGTTTAGTTTGCTAGGCATTTATGCTACCAGTACCAACTGGAAGAAGAGCATCCTCAGTTACAGGAAACTCCGTAAGCTTCCTCTTCGTGGGCACACCCTGTGCTCTGAAATGGCCCACTTCAGGCTTTCTCAAATGCTTATCTTTCTTTTGTCCGCACCCAATCTAGCTACCAAGTACATGAACACAGCACACATCTATTCAGATTGTTCATACATCGACATTACATTAAAGTATCGAGAACAACTCGGCAAAGAGAAAAAAAGTCCTTCAAAAGTGTTAATCTAATCAGTTTAATCTCCATACAGGAAGAAAAAATTATGTGAGGAAGCACAAAATTGGCAACTCAGAAATAGAACTAGGGATGTCGCATCTGTGTTAGTTCTTATGAATTTCAATATCAATTCATGCATGCAGAATGCAGATGCTGAGAAACATGGAACAGAATATACTGGAAAGTATCTGAGCTAGACAATGAGGGTGGGTGGTATTAATCAAGATATCTCGCAAAATTTTGCCTGATTCCCAACACTTTCAATTAGACGCTAGCATTATCCGAGAAATGCTACCGAAGTTTTAGCCCATAATGCTCTAGCGCATGTCACCACAATCAAGTGATTAAAACTAATATAGAGAGTGATCAGCCTCTATTTAGAAGAAAAAACCCATTAACTGGATTGAATTGGAGAATTGTCACATTATCTGGAATCAACTTAAAAGGAGGAAATTAAAAAAAAAATTTGAGAGGCCAATTACATATCAAACATAGGTTGGTAAAGAATGCAATTAGTAACTTACAAACCTGAAGGGCACAAAATCCTTCATTTTCGGGTGTTTTGACTTGGGAGACGATGTTATCATCCAGCCAAAGAATTGTAATGGGAATCCTGGCGCCCCACTTGTCCCATAACGCCGTCATTCCACATTTAACGGCAATTGCACCAGTTCTCTTCGAGTCTCGGGTCATTACCCCAGGTTTTGCTTCGACAACTCGGCAGCTCTCTGAATCACCAGTTCTCTTCGAGTCTCGGGCCATTACCCCAGGTTTTTCTTCGACAACTCGGCAGCTCGCTGAATCACCATTTTCTGCCTCAGCACTGAAAGTTCTCAGCTGACTGCGGCAAAATATGGGTGGTGCGGGACGAGACTGCGAGAGGGATCTGCGGATGATGAAGACGTGGGTAACACGAGAAAAGAGACCTCTCGACGCGGCTGACATGGAGCTGGGAGATTTAATCGGATTTAAGATTCGAATGGAGCGCATGCTACGAGGGAGTTTAGGGTTAAAGATTGATTTCTCCATTTAAGGTTCAGGGCCGTGTTCCTTCGAGAAATTTAACAGTGTTAAATGACTTTTGGTTTTTTTTAAGCGAGCAGCCGTTTTCAAGACCCTAACCAGACGCCATATTTGGGTTTAAATATTTTAAGTCTCATGTTCAGCTAATTGAAGATATTTTCGTGCCTTGAAATTCGAAAACATGATGCACATTCAAACATCCAAACTTTATGTCTTCAATAACGCCATAATAACAGAATTACACATTCGGGTTCAAATCTCCCTGGCGCATTCAAAGAACGAGAACTGAAGGCAGAAAATTCAAGAATAAAAAAAGGACATAGCGAAGGAGAAAAACCACGATTAAGAAATCGCATGTTTGCAATTGAGAGGGACGATTCAAGTAACAATCATATGAGGATGGTGCATAAAGTAGTATTCTTTTGTTTATGGTAACAATTCTTTTTTCTAATGCTTAATTTCATGACATGATTTTGTTTTGAAATCTATTGACAAATGTTGGGTGATAAAAGATCGATATGACATTATCAGAATAAAGAGGAGTGTGAATCGCTATGTAAGGCATGATTTTATCTTTGTTTGGTTTTGCTTTTAACTTTTCTTTTTTACTCAATCTTGATGAGTTGGGTGTAACCTTCCCCCTGGTTTGAGTTCCCTTGCATTGATTTGACACAAGCTGGGATTTGGGTACACTACAAGTGTGTGTGAAATTGTCTAGCATAGCTATACTTGCAATTTGGTTGTAGATGGACACAAAGGTTCCCTTCGCAACAATAAAATCGTGTTACAAAGTTCTCACGGTACCACAAGTCGGGGCATAATCGAATGATATGAAAGGAAGCAACACAATAGTTAGATGGGCAATTCTTTTGGTACATATATTTGTAGTGCCTCGAAAATGGGCAATTCTTTTGGTACACATGCCTGTCAATATTTTGTAATGAGCATATGGCCAATTATTTTGGTATTGATGATATATGATCAATTATTTTGTAATGAATTTTCTAATGCCTCTAAGTAATCTGACAGTTGCTAAATGCCTCTAATATATTGTTTATTCTTGTTATTATTTGACTAGTTTGGTTGTGTTTAGATACTGTGAGTTGGTTGCGGTTTTCTATATAATGTGAATAGTGGTGTGACTGTCATAATTTTTCCAGTGTTTAGATACTAGGAGCTGGTTGTGTTTATATACTGGCAAGTTGCGTACAAACTTTTTCTGACCAAATACTTTTTATGTGTGACATTAAACACATATCAAACTACGAGCAAGTATAGCACTTTTGCTAATTGACATCAAATCAAGTACTTGGTTTGTACTGAAAAATACATATTTTACACTTGGCATATACTCGGTTTATGTACACGAATTACTCATTTTGTGTTTCGAAAATCAGGTCTCAAGTGTTGCCAAACACGGGAAGATAATTTCATAGTACTTGGTTTGTATTGAAAAAATACATATTACACTTTGACATATACTCGGGTTATGTACACGAATTACTCATTGTGTGTTTCGAAAATCAGGTCTCAAGTGTTGCCAAACACGGGAAGATAATTTTATAGTACTTGGTTTGTATTGAAAAAGTACCTAATTTACACTTGACATATACTCGAGTATGTACACGAAGTACTCGTTGTGTGTTTCGAAAAGCATGTCTCAATGTTGCCAAACACGGCAAGATAATTTCATAGTACTTGGTTTGTATTGAAACATTACCTATTTTACACTTGACATGGGTTATGTACACGAAGCACTCGTTGTGTGTTTCGAAAAGCAGGTCTCAATTGTTGCCAAACACGGGAAGATAATTTCATAGTACTTGGTTTGTATTGAAACATTACATATTTTACACTTGACATATACTCGGTTATGTACATGAAATACTCGTTGTGTGTTTTGAAAAGCAGGTCTCAATTGTTGCCAAACACGGGAAGATAATTTCATTGTACTTGGTTTGTATTGAAAGTACATATTTTACACTTGACATATACTCGGGTTATGTACACGAAGTACTCGTTGTGTGTTTCGAAAAACAAGTCTCAATTGTTGCCAAACACGGGAAAATAATTTCATAGTACTTGGTTTGTATTGAAAACGTACCTAATTTACACTTGACATATACTCGGGTTATGTACACGAAGTACTCATTGTGTGTTTCAAAAAGCAGGTCTCAATTGTTGCCAAATACAGGAAGATAATTTCATAGTAATTGGTTTGTATTGAAACATTACATATTTTACACTTGATATATACTCGGGTTATGTACAAGAAATACTCGTTGTGTGTTTCGAAAAGCAGGTCTCAATTGTTGGCAAACACGGGAATATAATTTCATAGTACTTGACTTGTATTGAAAATTACATAATTTACACTTGACGTATAATCGGGTTATGTACACAAAGTACTCGTTGTGTGTTTCGAAAAGCATGTCTCAATTGTTGCCAAACACGGGAAGATAATTTCATAGTACTTGGTTTGTATTGCAACATTACCTAGTTTACACTTGACATATACTCGGGTTATGTACTCGAAGTACACATTTTGTGTGTTAAGTGGTTGGTTGTCTCAATTGGAGCCAAACATGGAATGTTAATTAAGTCATAATGAGTTATTATTAAAAAAAGGGTATTGAAAATGTTTAAATTAGATGTTTGTTCCAACATTTATTGTTCATCGAGTGTGCCTTGACACTGAATAACTTGAGTTGGCAACCATTAATGTTGTTCTAATATATATGTTGACATCATTTCTTGTCATCTTCAATTGAATTATCTCCAATTGATGGATCATTTATGCCATCGTTATGCACTCTATCCTTTGTATTTGAGAGCTTAAATAGATGAGTGAATATCATTGTAACAGTTGATGATTCTTCACAACCGATTGATAGGAGTTCTAGTTGGATGGAGAATGTCCAACTGAATCGGGTTTGTACAAAGAGTTGTATAAATCAAAGTCTTCTAATGAAATCCTTCCATGCGGTGGAAGAAGGGGTTTACGTCGAGTGTCTCCCGCTCGGGTTAAAAACAGTTGTCTCAATTGGGGCCAAATGAATGTTAATTGGAAAGTACTTGTTTCGTACTTAAATTTTACATTTCACATATACTCAGTTGTTCAAAAAGTACTCGTTTTGTGTGTTTAAAAGCAGTTATCTCAATTGTGGCCAAATGAATGTTAATTGGAAAGTACTTGGTTAGTACCTAAATATACCTATTTTACATTTCACATGTACTCATTTTTTGTTCCAAAGGTACTCGTTCAGTCGTTTGTTCTGTTGAATAGAGTCTTACTCAATTGGGGCAAAACAAAGAATGATAATTCCAAAGTACTTGATTCTTATATAAAATGTACATATTGTACATTTTACATATACTCAGTCCGTGTTCAAAGAGTTTTCGTTTTGTGTGTTTAAAAGCAGTTTGTTGTTTCAATTCGGGCAAATGAATGTTAATTGGAAAGTACTTGGTTCGTACTTAAAATATACCAATTTTACATTTGAAAGATACTCAGTTTGTGTTCAAAAGGTACACATTGTGTGCGTTGAAAAGAAATTATCTCAACTGGGGCCAAACAAGGAACGATAATTTCAAAGTACTTGGTTCATATTCAAAATGGACATATTTTACATTTCATTGATACTAAGTTTGTGTTCAAAAAGTTCTCATTTCGTGTGTGTTGAAAAGCAATTATCTCAATTCGGGGTACTATATACATTGAATCATGGTACTGGATAACATATTTTGTGGTCCCATATACACACAAAATAACATTAAGCTAAATAACATAAGTTAACATTCCTTGTTTGACTCCAAGTACATAAGACGAGTATGTTTATAACATAAAAATAAGTACATTTTGTATGTAAACCAAGTACTATGAAATTTTCATCCATTGTTTAGCAACAATTGAGACATGTTTCTCGTAACACACATCGAGTATCTTTCAAACATAATACTAGTGCATTTATAGCATAACACATGTACATTTTGTATGTAAACCAAGTAATATAAAATTTTCATCCCTTGTTTGACAACAATTGAGACATGCTTCTCGTAACACACAATGAGTACCTTTCAAACATAAGATGAGTATATTTATAGCATAACATAGGTACATTTTGAATACGAATCAAGTAGTTTCCAATTAGCATCCATGTTTGGCCCAACCGAGACAAATGCTTTTTAGCTCGCAAAACGAGTACATTTGGAGTAACAACCAAGTATATGTTAAATATAACTAAGTACATTCTAAATACAAAAGTATTTTCCAATACATGTTTGGCCCTAATTGAGAAATGGTT
This sequence comes from Haberlea rhodopensis, assembly GCA_907163345.1. NCBI lineage: Eukaryota > Viridiplantae > Streptophyta > Magnoliopsida > Lamiales > Gesneriaceae > Haberlea > Haberlea rhodopensis. The sequence goes on along the minus strand of CAJQUN010000003.1, from coordinate 27,345,334 downwards.
TTCAACACACTAAACTAGTACTTTTGACACAAGAACCGAGTATATGCTAAATATAAATAAGTGCATTCTAAATACAAAGTAAGCATTTTCAATTATCATCCATGTTTAACCACAATTGAGACAAATGCTTTTCAACTCACAAAACGAGTACCTTTGGAGCAACAACCAAGTATATGTTAAATATAACATAAGTACATTATAAATACGAAACAAGTACTTTACGATCCTTGTTTGGCCCTAATTGAGACAAATGTTTTTCAACACACAAATCTAGTACTTTTAATACGCGAACCGAGTATATCTTAAACATATAATAAGCACATTCTTAATATAAGGCAGATACTTTCCAATTATCATCCATGTTTAACTCCAATTGAGACAAATGTTTTTCAACTCAAAAAACGAGTACCTTTGGAGCAGCAACCACATATATGTTAAATATAACATAAGTACATTCTAAATATGAAACAAGTACTTTCAATCCATGTTTCACCATAATTGAGACAAATATTTTTCAACACACAAAATTAGTACTCTTGATACACGAAACGAATATATGTTAGCAACAACCAATTATATGTTAAATATAACATAAGTAGCACTTTGCAACTGATACAACGAACAAAACTAGTATTTTTGTAACAAATTTGAGTATATCTTAAATACTACAAAAGTACATTTTAAATATTAAACATGTACTTTCTATCTATCATCCTTGCTTGGCCCCAGATGAGACTGCTACTACTACTTCTCAATGCATAAAACGAGTACTTTTACAACACAAAGTGGGTATATTTTAAACACAATATTCGTACATGTTAATTGAACTAAGTACTTCCAATTATCAAACACTTTATAGCATTTTACGATACACTTTATGTGCATTCATATGAAATTCCAGTAAAAAACCATCAAGCAGAAACAACAATGCCAAGTCTTCATAGAAATCCATTCACAGTAAAAAAAATCATGATATAACCAGTATTAATATGAGTAACACACAAACAATCACCACTCTACTATGAAATTAATATAAAAAAACCTTGAATTAGAAAATGCAATGAAATAAAAAATATTAAAGCATTACAAAAGATTGCCTATAATCTGAGACATTACAAAATATTGTCCATAATTGAGGTATTACAACCGATTGTCCATAAATCATTACAAAAGATTGCCCATAATCTGTACTAAAAGAATTGTTCATATTTGAGGCATTACCAAAGACGATATCGTGACTTGGAAAATGCAGCTTTCAACGATCGACCGATTAAACGAGGAGAAAAAAATCGACAGAATGAGATTGAGAGGAATTTAGACAAGAAAAATATAATAAAAAATAGATAAAAAGTGAGATTTTAAGGGCAAAATTGAGATTTCACAGAATATTTGAGTTAACTTTATATATTGGATAGATTTCTATTTGACTTGTATTAACTTTAACATAATTATAAAAAGATTTTTATAGTCTTTAGTTGACATTTTCATAGAATTCTGTGTAATTTTATACAAAATTTTGGATATTTATAAACTTTTTTTTAAAGGAATTATGCAAACTTTGTAGCTTATAATTTTACAAGATTTTTATACTTTTTTTTATTAGATGAATTTGCAAAGACTTGACATTTATATACTACGTAATCACAACTTAAAAATTCATAAAAAAAAATCCTAAAATAATTAAACAATCCACTAATTTAGGAATAAATAATAAAAAATGATAAAAAATTTGAAACATCAAATGCTAACTAACATGAGAGAGATAAAGAAAGATCACACGGACACATGAATCAAGAGAGTCCTTAACTCAATAAAGAACTCGGGAGTGAGGAATACATGATACATGTCCATATAAATCTCTAGAGTTTTGGATTTTTTATAGCTGTACAACTTTAAGGTTTGTATCTAAAGAATTCCATATGAGTCATTAAAACGGGTTATTTAAAAAAATAACCCACATTTAAAAAACATTTAACAAAATAACCTAAAATATAAAACCTTAATTTTTTGACCCAAAACGCCAACTGAGTTGGCGGGACCAAGTTTTCAAGTTGGTCCCGCCAACTGAGTTGGCGTGACCAACTTTACTCTCTTTTTTTTTTTTTTTATAAAAGTTGGACACGCCAACCAAGTTGGCGTGTCCAACTTTGTTTTTTTTTTATTTTTTTAAAATATATAAAACACAATTTTAAAATAAAACAATATATAATAAAAATATGTCTCACCTTATCATTGTCCAGAAAATATATCAACTCAAATATAATTTGACAATTTTACACAAAACCAAAAATTTACATGATTTTGTAAGTTAATATAAATTGTTCCTTCAAAAATATATTACCAAACATACTTTTATTCTTTAAAATCACTTCTCAAGTTGGCATGTCCATCTTAATTTTTTTTAATAAAAAAACAAAAAATTTATAATAAAAAAATATAATAAGAATATGTCTCATCTTATCAGGTAAATTGTAAAAACATCGTCTATATTTTAGGGATGTCAATGAGACGGGTCTAAACTCGTACCCGTATTAATAATGTTCCGCGACAGCCATTCCGAGCCGCTCGCGAACTTTAATATTTTAGTAATATAAATATATATTAAATAAATACCCGAAATGCTCAAAATATATTTATTTAATATATATTTATATTACTAAAATATTAAAGTTTACGAGCGGCTCGGAATGACTGTCGCGGAACATTATTAATACTGGTACGAGTTTAGACCCGTCTCATTGACATCCCTAAGAGTAATCATCGTTACGATGATGCTGCATCCGTTCTTTGGTTTGAAGTGAAACCATGTACAATGTTTCACGTTATCAATTGTTACAATGAATGTGATGAGATAATTATATAAATTTTATATTTAAAAAATTTATTAATGTTCCGCGACAGCCATTCCGTGCCGCAATTTTTTTTAGAATTTGGTAATAAAAAAATTGTTTAAATAAAATTTTAAAAATATGGACGATATTTTTACAATTTACGTGATAAGATGAGACATATTTTTATTATATTTTTTTATTATAAATTGTTTGTTTTTTTATTAAAAAAAACTAAGATGGACATGCCAAATTGATTTTAAAGAATAAAACATGTTTGGTAATATATTTTTGAAGGAACAATTTATATCTTACATGTAAATTTTTGGTTTTGTGTAAAATTGTCAAATTATATTTGAGTTGATATATTTTTTGGACAATGATGAGGTGAGACATATTTTTATTATATATATATTTTATTTTAAATTATATTAATAAAATAAAAAAAAAATAAATAAATAAAAAAATAAAAAAAACAAGTTGGACACGCCAACTTGGTTGGGCTTTTTTAATTATTTAACCTTAATTTTTATTATAGTTATTAAAATAACCGGATTTTTTTTTTTTTTATAAAAGTAACCTAAGTCGCCATCTGAGATGGCGACAACAATATCATAAATTTTTTTTTAATGTGTCGCCTTCTCAGATGGCGACATCAAAGAAATTTTTTTTTTTTAAACTTATGTCGCCATCTCAGATGGCGACATCAAAAAATTTTTTTTTTTTATTGATGTCGCCATCTGAGATGGCGACATCAATAATTTTTTTTATTGATGTCGCCATCGCAGATGGCGACATCAACAAAATTTTTTTTTTTTTATTGATGTCGCCATCTAAGATGGCGACATCAACACTAAATAAAGAAACCCTACTTCATTTTATACATCGGCCGCCGCAGAAGCTCTTCTTCAACAAGCATTCCACTCTCACTTTCCATTTTCTTTTGTTCTTCTCGTAGCATTTTCTCGTAAGATCCGGAGTGTAAAAATCAATTTCTCATCTAACTTATTTAAGGTATGTTTTTTATTTTTGTTATGCTTTGATTTTAGATAAATCATGATATTTTATTTAGAATCTTTTGTTTGATTTTTGTTATTGTTTAATATTAGATTAAATATGATTTTGATATGTAAATTGGGAGTATATGTGTTGTTGGTTAATATTTTGACGATATTGATGTTGAAATGTTGGTTCCGGTGGGCGGGGTGAAAAAATTAATCTGTCCGGCGAGGTGGCGGCCGGCGCGGTGGCGGCCGGCGAGGTGGCGGCCGGCGCGATGGCGGCCGGCGGCGGTGGCGGTTCGGCGGGGGAGGCGGTTGTTGATGGTCGTTGTGTGACGATCGTAAGTAGTCGACGGATATTGTTTGTAATGTTAAGATTAATGTTTTTAATTTTTTGTGTTATATTTCAGGATGGATCAAATGAGGCAACCAAGCCCGATCGACGCACATCTTTTGTCATTGCAGTCTTCACATCGATCCGAGGATGTGTGGGCATGTGATATGGATAGCATACTACGTGGGAGAAACCCAGATAGTTATTTTTGGGATTTGTGTCCATTAGATACACGTGTTGTTAATTTGTTGCACGTGATAGGTTTTTATGGTATATATAGGTGTGGTAAGATTGAGCTTGACATGCATCTGATCACGGCTTTAGTTGAGAGATGGCGCCGTGAAACACACACATTTCATCTCAGATCGGGAGAGACGTCTATCACACTGCAAGACATTGCAGTAATATGGTCATTGCCGGTAGATGGCATCGTAGTGTCGGGGATTGATATTGATAGGAGTCTACCCGATTGGCAAGAATATTGCCATACATATTTAGGTTTTTTACCAGCCATAACAGACCTTAAGGGCGCACGTTTGAAATTAGTTGCTTTGTATAATCATTTGCTGCTCAATCCATTGGTTGAAAATAGTACAGCAGATGATGTTGTTAAGTTTACACGGGCTTGTGCGTTGTTGATGTTAGGGGGGATTATGTGCCCTGATACGTCAGGTAATTTTGTTAGGTACCTGTATGTACAGAAGTTGGAGGACATCGACGCTGCCCATACATATAGTTGGGGTAGTGCTGTGTTGGCGTACTTGTATCGTCAGTTGTGTACGTCATCAGAGAGAGGGAAAAAAGTGATATGTGGTGCCTTGCAAATCGTACAGGTAAATATGTTTGTTTATTTTAAATAATTAAATATGTTTGTTTATTTTAAATAAATCTAACTTGTATTATTGATGTCATTACAATAAATGAGATGTGGGCATGGTCACGAATCCCAAGTTTGACTCCTCAATTGGGTGTTGAAAGATCTGATTATGGGCCACTAGTGATCGGTCCAAATAATGTGTTACCTGCTGCTCCATATGGTGCAAGGTAACAGGAATATGTCTTGTTTTATAACTGTTTGTATATGTTAATGCGTCTAATCATTTATCTGAATATATACAGGTGGTCATGTCATTTACGATTTACTGAAACTGGGAGTCATTCTATACGTATCATGAGGGACATTCTCGATGAGCAGCCAGTAACTCAAGTAAACATGCTGTTAAATTTGTTTATACAAACAACACTACTTCGATATTTTCTAAAGCAATGTTATTTTGTAGTTTATTTGGCAGCCTTACCCCGATGAGTATACTGAAGGAATTACGGAGTTAGGAACATATAAAGGCCCGTTGATTTTCTTCGATATCGTTGAGATGCAACGATCTGAGAGAATAGTCCGACAATTTGGTATGCTACAAGACATACCAGAAGATCCTCAATCGGGGGATGAGGCTGAGGCATTGCATCATATTGGTCGAAGGGGAAACGTCAACAAAGACTGGAGCGCCCCGCATCTCGCATACACCTGTATCGCATGTGAACATGGTATGCCAAACTGTTTCCATTTTCCGCAAGAGCATTCTCTTGCTTTGAGGTTGACCACGTGTGTATTGCCGCCACATCCTGCTTGCTCTCTAGTGATTACAGAAGCGGTTAATTGTCTTCGATCGAACATCCGAACATCATGGTGAATGGAATTATGATCAGCACGAGCATATTTCTCAAATACATAATCCGGCCAATCCTGATTATTCTGGATCATTCGTTCCGCTTTCTTAAGTCGTTCAAGAAAATAGAGCACACAGTGATCAAAAGTTAATTGCACAATAGCGGTGATTGGAAGGCGACGAGCACCCTTCATAACTCCGTTAATGCACTCGGACATATTTGTCGTAAGAATACCACACCGCCATCCACCATCATGTGCAAGAGTCCATTTTGACTTGTCAATCCGATTCAAATAATCAAATGCTCTTGGTTCAATACTTTTTATTTCTTCCATTGTAGAATCGAACTTTCTTAGCTGATTTTCTGAACCAGCTTTCCAGCATAAGTCTTTCAAATGAACATTTTTGAACCGACTATTAAAGTTCGAGCACACATGTCTCAAACAAAATCGATGCACTCCATGCGAGGAATTGAAGTCGGCAACACATTCAGCGGCTGCAATAAGGCCCGGATGCCTATCAGATATCAAGCACACACCATCAGATCCTCTAACAATGTGCTTGCTAATCAACTCCAAAAACCATTTCCACGACAAAAAACTTTCCTCGTCAACGATTGCAAAGGCCAAAGGTAAGACTTGATTGTTAGCATCCATGGCCACGGCAATCAACATCTTATGTTGATATTTTGTATACAGATGTGTTCCATCTACACTTATAACTTTTCGACAGTGTCGGAATCCATCTGCACATGGTTGGAATGCCCAAAACACGTAATTCAAAGTCATCTCTGTTGGTCTAGCATTCGGTAGGTGGTCCCATTCGACGACTGTGCCTGAGTTCCATTTTTGCAAAGCTCCCATGTAATAAGGCAATTTTCTTACAGAGCTCTCCCATGTTCCATAAACATTTTCAACAGCACGTCTCAAACTATACCAGCCTTTTGCATATGAGATCTCAAAACCATACTTATCTTTAACAGTTTGAATAACATACTTTACCTCATAGGATGGATCACGTCGAACGATTCCCACTAGCAAACTAGCAATCATATTTTTGTCCAGATTTGCATGATCGATCGACAAATCACTCAAAAGACAAGTGTGAGAACCCCCAAATTTTGTTATTTTGAACATTCCATTTTTTTTCCCCAATGAGGCGCGTAGAAACCATCTGCAAGGCATATCTGGTGTACTATGTTTGCACACCACTTTCCATAAAGTTTTTGTACTTTTGACAACAAGATACTCACGTTTTACAATCCGTACGGAGTAATCCTTCACAGCTGCCTGAAGATGACCTTTATCTTTAAATATCATATTCAGATGGATATCTCCTTTCGAATAATCGTAATAACTCCCCCACTTACCAGTTGGAAGGTCGATCGAATCACCAAATACTTCTGCATGTGTCGTGGAGAAAAATGGAATTGTTTGATAAAGCTCAGGTTCATTTGTTGTGGTTGTGTCTGCTACAGTAACTGGCATTTCTACAATATCAACCTCATCGTCAGCAGACTCATCCTCAGATGGAATCCCCTCCGGTTCAGACCGAATATCATCTCCAAAATCCACAAAACTGTCTGCTAGTGGCTCGGGAACAACATTGTCAGCAACTATCGGAGCATCATCTTGAATCATAGAGGTAGTTGGTCTTTCTGTAACTACTACAGATGGACCACTACCAGTTGTTGGCATTTCTGTACTAAAATCATAAGCACATGGTTCTGTTTGTATATACATCTCCAAAAAAGTATGATTTTGTTCAATATCCAATAGCCATGATAGATTGTAATCGCTGTCAACGGGAAAAATTGTTTGTTTCATCCCCGAAAAATCACTGAATATATATTTACAAGATATTTTCAGAATGAACTGGTGACGATCGATGCCAGTAATATCATATACATCGCTCAATAACTGTAAATAATTAATATTGCGAGATATTGTCATGCCTTTTGACGGACCACGATCATATCTAACAGATTCTGAATCTTGTAATATTTGGCCTCCCCAATACAACAAAACTTTAATTGACATACCTTAAAAAATAAAGATAAAATTCATAAATTAATACATGATATATAATGCTGTTAAATATAATTATTTATATAACAACGTACCTAAAATATGCTGATCGGAGGAAACAACTGGAGGATATGAAATGAGTTATATAAAATGAGCTGAAGATTTGAATGAGTTATATGAAATGAGCTGATTTCGTTCGAATAAATAGAGAAAAAATTGATTAATGTCGCCATCTCAAATGGCGACATAAAATAAAAAATGAATTTTTTTTTATTGTCGCCATCTGAGATGGCGACAATGTTATAATTATTTATATTTTTACGTCGTTTTCTGCCGACAACACGTAAAAAATATTTTATAATGGTATTGATGTCGCCATCTAAGATGGCGACATCAATAAAAAAAATTTTATTGGATGTCGCCATCTTAGATGGCGACATCATTAAAAAAAAAAAAATTTTATTGATGTCGCCATTCCAGATGGCGACATCAATAAAAAAAAAAATTTTTTATAATGTCGCCATCTTAGATGGCGACATTATAAAAAAAAAAAACTTTTTACTATGTCGCCATCTGAGATGGCGACAATAAAAGAATTTGGTAATTGTCGCCATCTCAGATGGCGACTTAGGTTACTTTTATAAAAAAAAAAAAATCCGGTTATTTTAATAACTATAATAAAAATTAAGGTTAAATAATTAAAAAACCCAACTTGGTTGGCGTGTCCAACTTTCATAAATAAAAAATAATAATAAGACCAAAGTTGGTCACGCCAACTCAGTTGGCGTGACCAACTTTTCAAGTTGGTCCCGCCAACGCAGTTGGCGTTTTGGGTCAAAAAATTAAGGTTTTATATTTTAGGTTATTTTGTTAAATGTTTTTTAAATGTGGGTTATATTTTTAAATAACCCCATTAAAACTCTATTTAAATTTGGATGCCTCTAAACTTTTATAGTTTTAAAAGTAATGTTTGAATACCACGTGATTTTTAAAAACTTTATCAAAGTATATTTTGAATATCAATAAACTTCCATAGAATATATAAAAATCTAGATTGAATACCAATAGACTTTTAAAAAGTATACAAAAGTATAGAATGAATACCATTAGACTTTTTAAACTCCATAAAAGTCATTAAAAGTCCATAAAAAACTTGAATCAATTCACCCCCTTATATTATGATAACATATAATGATTCTTGTGTTAATCGAGTTTAAGGTAATTCAGGATGGAAAAAGGTAGATATCGAACTTCGAAGGATTTTAGCTATAGGCATCAGGTAAAATGAGCATTTAAAATTCTTATTTTGTGAATTTTATAAATACAAAATGTTGTGTAGTGAATTTTTGACAAATTGCACAATTTTAATTTGTGTTAATAATTTTGCTTTAAAAGAATCCAAAATATTATATTATTTTTTAAAAAAATTCTCGATTCCAGCTTTCTTAAAATCATAAAATGACAACTATTTAGATATTGAAACTAATTGCAAAATCTGTAGATCACAAAACGATGACGGCCTTGGTTACAAGATTTGGTTGATGCTGACCCAACGGATACGATATAAGGATAGATCAATAGTTGGATGAGAGTAGATGAAAATATTCACATCTAATAATAGCTACTCCCACAAAATACTGCCCCGTGGGTAGCGACTACTCAACCGTTATAAGGATATACAAGTAAGCTAGTAGAAATATGTAGAGACGGAACCAAAATCAATCAATCAACTGCTTCCTACGGGTTCTGGTACGGGCTCAGGTTCTTGTTCATTGTCATTGGTCAGCCCTCCAATCAAAAGCGGAGTTTCTGGTTCCTCAAGCCCCTTCACCTTGCTGTTGTTCAAACCACCAAAATCAAATCATGAGAAGAAGCACAGGCCATGCTTTGATAGTCTACTTTACAACTACGAAAGAAACTAATGTTTTCCTTTTTCGTTCACAATTTGGATTTTTTATTGAAATGACACACAAATCATATAATAAGCCAGTTTTGAAACACATAAGTATCACAACTAAAACTCACGTACATTACACTGAAGGGATGATTCCAGGGGTACTATTGCTATATGGACAAAGTTGGGCAGGGGCAGTTGTGGCAAGACAATGTTTCAGGAAAGGAAACATCAAATATGATTAAGGATGGATGCAACAAAATTAAATGTGTCACCATTATCAGCCATGTCAGAAGACACGAGTACGCATAGATAATACTACTAGATGAAATATGCAATCAATATCTTTGCATCTCAACTGCTTAATTACTTTGAACTTCAAGTGTGTAAAAGAGAGGGAGATAATATCAAAACTTACTCGCATGTTTTCTTATTGTGGCCTAGGCCCTTGCATTTACTGCACTGGAGCTGGCGTTTAATGATATCCACAGAGTCTGCAAATTTCATCTTTGGTCGGCCTGGTGGGCGCTTAGTAGGTGGAGGAATAACAATAGTTGCTTCCACCAGCACTTCACTTTGCTCTTGTTTCTCCACATTCGGTACGGGGTTGATCGACTCTGCGTAAGTCAGACGGTAGCTGTCCGACGTGAAGTATCTAGAGCAATAATCATGAAGGCTCCTGCCAAGGCATTCAAGAACAGCAATGGCATGACAACAAGGCAATCCGGTGAGTTGCCATCCTTTGCAACTACAATCCCAGTGATCAATATCAACCATGTCAACTGATTCACCACGGACCTCGAATACACTCCCATGTGAGAGTAACACTTGAAGTGATCTCGATTTTGCTGCCGTAATCTGAAGCTTGTCCTCCATAAAAGGGGTTAACCTTGTAACCCACTGGCTCGATTCAAGCCTTCGCCTATAAATCAGTTCCATGATCTTACCACGCAAAACATCAACCATCTGAGTAATTGGCAACTCATCCACCTCAGAAACCCAACTGCAAAACTGTTGACCAAAGTTGGATGTCATGTGATTGTATCTTGCCCCGACAAAAAATGCATTAGCCCAGTGATCTGGCTCACTATTAATGACCCAATTATAAGCCTCATCTGAGATGGCCTTTATATTTCCGACACAATTTTCAAACACCTCGACTTTTGGTGCACAGGCAGCTGCATAGAAATCTTGAACCATGAGCCGCCTGGCATCATGTGAAAACTGTCCTTTCAGATCTTTATTAAGTTTCTCAGCAAGATAGCGCAGACAGTAACCATGGTAGCATTCCTTGCCAAAAATATCGAGCAAAGATGCTCTTATGCCTTTCTGGAAATCGGATATAAAAGTAATTTGCTCAGATGTTGAGAGAGCAGATTTTAATTGTGATAGAAACCATTGCCAGTTACTTTCGGTTTCTTCGTCAACCACGGCAAAGGCTACGGGGAAAAATTCATCATTCCCATCTGCGGCATTAGCAGCTAATAAAGTTCCTTGATATTTCGAGTAAAGAAGAGTGCTATCAAGAAAAATAAGGGGACGGCACTGGTGAAAACCAGATATTGAGGCATGAAATGAGATAAAAAGTTGGCCGAAGCTTGAATCTTCTTTGGTGCTCAATCTGGCGAGACTACCCGGATTAGTCTCCATTATCTTCTCACAAAAAAATGGCAGCTGAGAATAAGCCTCTCTATATGAACCCTGAAGCTGCTCTCGTGCAATCTCCTTGGCTCGCCATGCTTGTGTATAGTTCAACTGAATGCCATAATCACGCTTGATGTCACTGGCTATGTCCTTTGGCTTGTAATTTGGATAAATTTTTAATTTTTCCTTGATGATGCTTCCTATCCATCCCCTAGTTGCCCTATAACCAGCTTTTACAGTAGCCCCTTCACAAGTGTGCTCAGGATTCAATTTCTTTATGCATATTACCTGAGTGGTAGCCAATCTAGATGCATATATACGCCATGGACAACCTTCTGTTTTGCATTTGGCAGTAACACGATGACTGTCATTTTTCTTATATTTGTAGGTGAATCCATGGGCAATCGAGTACTTATGCAGAGCTTCACGGAACTCAGTAAAGGTATTAAATCTTTGGTCTACGCCTGTGATAATATTTTCCCACTGAGTCGCGGTTCTACGATGCTTATCTTCGTGGCTATAAGGATAAACATCAAGTGTTGTAGTTTCGATAGGTTCATCCAAGACAATATCATCATCAGTTTGCATAAGGTCCACAGGGACATCAGTAGGAAGCTCGGACTCGGAAGGAATCGTCTGCTAGACCTGTATAATTAAGAAAAACAAACATTCGATTCGAAACAGATAAATTGACCTCAGCAACTTTCCGATAATAAAGCGGTATACATGCAAGAAGAAAAGTACCTACTGGCAGGCATATTGGACACATTTCGGGCAGCAGCAAATACAAAAACTTCAACTTGGTCAGATTCCTTAAAGAAGTTAACCATGCGGTGAAGGTCCTTATCCTTGGATACACTAATGAGAGTCTTCCTGTTCCCAGGGAGGAAATACTTGATGGCCATGCCATCCACACCGCATTGAAATGTTTCAGCAAGTTCATGTTTGAAATCTTTCAATTGGGTGTGTTGGTCCAGGTCCAGAGCATAAGCTTCCCCGCCAGCATAATATAACGACCCATCACCTTTATTGCTCACAAATTCCCCTCCAGATTGGCATATGGCTATAACTTTCTTTGTCGTACTCGTACCCATCGCAATTCACATAACCTGTATTAGTAACATTAATTTTGGAAGCACTGGAATCCCACAAAACTAAACAAATGAGAATAAAACCAAGCAAGAGGCGAAAAGGTTTTCCAGAAAAAAGCCCTAAGAGTACAATAATGCACGAAACTTGGGACGGTATCAGTAAAAAATCGAAAAGCCATTACAATTGATAGTCAAAATTATATCTTTATACGATTAAACTATAAAAACCAACACCACCCAATAAAATCACAACTCGCGCAAATTTGATTGCACAATTCCGTAAGTATTTAATTCACTAAGAAAAAAAGTAACGATTCAAAATGTATAAAAAAAAACGAAAAACGAGAGCTTTTTACCTTGAACGTGAAGAATTAACAGTACGTTGGTCGTTGGTGCGAAAATAAGCTTGAGTTTGTGTGGGTCCCAGCCTCCCAGGTAAATGGAGAGAGGAGAAGCAGATCCTCGAGTCAACGGCGAGGACTTGGATTGGAACTTATCTAAGTCAAATCAGAACCGTTGGTTAATTTGGTTTCATTGTTACTACTCTTAAGAGTATTGCACTCAGGGGTATCATCCATTTAGAATCTTTTTTTAAAAAGATTCCAAATGAATGGTGATGATGCCCTAAGGTCATCATCAAACAAACCGGTTAATTTGGAATATGGTATTTCTTTTATCAACATAATTATTTTTTATTTAAAAAAAACAATGATACTAAAAATATAATACAAATAGTTAGTTTACACTATTTTTACATATGAAAATAATGCTAAAATAGTATCACAAATAATAAAATTAGGTTAGAAGTTTAAAAAATTTAATGGATATTTGTAAAAAAATAAAAGAGAAAAGGTAAATAATTAATTATTTCATTTTTCACCTTCTTCCTCGTATTTAAACTAGAGTTGTTAATTTGGATTCGGCATATCAGTTGGCCCAAACCGCCACACAAAATAGGCATGTTGGGTTAATATTTTTTTAACCCATTTGAAATTGAGTCAAAATGGGTTTACACATTTGGATTAAGTGTTGGGTCGGGTTAGGCAGGGTTGGGTCGCGGGGTAAGCTTAGAGTTGGACCTTATTTTATATGTAGATAATTAAAGTAGTAAAACAACTTTATCAGATGAGAGATCAAATATTCTATAGATTATTGCTAAAATAAAGTGGGAAGAGATGGAAAAGAATGAGAATATAAAATGATATAATATTAATGGTTGATGAATTTTGAAAAAAATATGTATTGATTGTTGAAAAATATTTCTTAAAATGCTATATATTATATATAGACTATAAATAATTTAATTCACTAAAACTTAATCAAATATTAATTTTCTCTCTATTTTTTATTTTTTGGCGGGTTGACCTGTCTAACCCTCAACCCACCTCTAGTTGGGTCAGGTTGAGGTTTTTCCAACTCACATGGAGGTGGGTCTTAATAGGTTGGCACGTTTGAATTACGGGTTGGGTTGACAACTCTAATTTAAACACCAATTTTCTTCTCTTTATATATTTATGTGTATATATATGGATGCATGAGTGTGTGTGCTTATATTTTATTGTTGGAGAGATTACATGCAGTTGGAGTATTGTGTTAGATTTCTGCATATTTTTTGAAATAGCGAAGTTTAATTTGTAGTGATTTGGTCAAACATATCAAGGCTAATAACTAAACAGCAAAAATGTTATGTACCAGGGAAACCTCCTCTGGATATATCTGATGGTTGGCTAATGGTTAGTCTATATTAATTAGTAGACCAGGTCAAAAATGTTTTCTTGGCCAAGGTTAAGCACTAAACATTAACTTGAACTGACCGATAGACCATGGCATTGAAGTACTTTTTATCCAGTTAAACAGCCAAAAATGTTAGTATGTATTAAATATTTAACACGACCGAAGGGCTGCGTGAACTCAATAAGATTGACCAGTTCCTGAAATGGAAGTATTTTTAATGATATTCAAGGGAATGACTTCAAACAACTAGTTGTTACCATGGTTGATGGTTCACAAAAACGGTAGCGTAACGACCGTTCCGGTATATGAACAACAGGTGCTGCAATAAAGTTCCATACTAACGAATGCATAAGAATAAATGTGATTTCACGGCAGTCGCGGAATGGAACTGAACGGCGATCTCGTAGCAAGGAACGACAGTTGCCTTTCCGGTACATGAACAGCAGCCGTCGCGGTAAAATTCCATACTAAAACGAATGTGTAACTATAACGACGATTTCACGGCCGTCATGGAACATAACTACTATTTCACATCAGGGAACAGAGATTTCATGGCAAGGATGACCGTTGCCAAACATTTTTTATTTTTTCCAAATCTTTCCAATCTCTCTTTTAATAATTTATCAAAATTATCAAATTATTTTTATTTTTAATTTAAACATTTCACGACAATAACCGCGATTATTCCATGAAATGTCAATAGAACTGGAACAGCAGCCTCTGCGATCGTGTCGACGAACCATGTTGATATTGTAGTACAAAATTTATGGGTGCGTATCTTAGGAAAGTAGCAAGCAAAAACAAAAAAAATGACTGTATAAGAAATGTATAGGCGAGATTTGGAATCTCCGTCCTTAAGACAATATTGTCCCGCTATGGTGCTAATGATTCAATTGGCAATTTGTCTCTCAAGATACAACGACTATGATTTGTGATATGAACACTCCAAATCACAAATCCTTTAAACCACAAAGGTTTAAAATCACTCAATATTAAACAAGGATGAAGATCCACAAAATTAGTCAAATTTTGATCTTCAATATGATGTGAATTCAAAAATTCAATGTTAAACAAGTAAGAAAATTGTTATATTTATAGTAAACCAAGAGATATGTTCAAATGGGCACCATTTGAAGGCAGCACATGAAAAACCGCATGGACACACCATTTCACGCAACAGACACATGGCTCGATCGATCGGCGCCTGGTGCTCGATCGATCTAGCCCCTTATTCCAACAAATGCAATTTTACTGTCGTGCTCGATTGATCGAGCCAATGGTCTCAATCGATCGGGCTTAATAAATTTTTTTTTTCCTTTCCTTTGATTTAATTCAAATTTCCAACAGGTACAGAGTTTTTACACGAAACTGAACTACGCGGCCTGAAACAAAGGGATTCGATGTTTTGTATCTGGTTCGTCGGGCTCTTTTTATGACATACTATTTCCAAAAGCACTCTCAACTTTGTTTACTCATCCGTCAGTCTCTAGTGGCTCTCTAAGGTATGGTTCTTTGTCATCGTCAAGTCAAGGAGACCTTTGTTCCAGTTTCAATGATATTTCACGGAACGTTTACGGCACGGATTTTTTTTAAAAAAATTTATTTAATAATTCAGAATGTTTTTGGAAATAATGAAAACAAATATATTGATATATATAACTATTTTATAATCTTAACATAGAAAAGTATTGTAAATGTATCTTCTCTTGCTATAGAAAATTAGCAACCTGATAACGAAAAAGGAAGAAAGATATAAAATTGTCTTGAATCACCTCACCAATTCTAACACACTCTAAGCCAATAATTTTCCCTCAAGTAATCGTCTCTCCAGTCTAGTTCTCAGATTTTCTTGTATAAATCTCATTACTGGAACTTTTACTCTTAACGCACGACTCTTATGAACTTGAAATTTTTTATAATCAAATAAAAAAGATCCTGAATAATCAACGACAAAAACCTATATTCCCAATATAAGAACCTAAACATAACGTAAAAATAAATTGCAAAATGAGAAAATGAACGTAGGAAAACCTAAGAAACTTTGAATTCATGAATATGCTGATGAAACCCATCAACATTAGCCATTGCATATACTTTCGCTGCCAGGAGCCACCCTCGTTTTTTGTACGTGGATATTTTGCCTATCCCTTCCACCATTCTGGTAGCCGATTTTTGCACGTAGAACGCAGTTCCGAGCATCATCCTTTACAATATGGAACTTTGGCACACCGACCTCCATTACCGTTTTTGCAAACCATGCTCTAAGGTGTATATGCATGAGTGTAATTTTTTGGTGCTGTCATTTCCCTACATTCTCTTTTTTCTTCTTTTTTTAATCAACTATTACAACTACAAATTGGCGAGTGAGAATTATTTTACATGAGTTTGAACACTTATCTCTCTCATTTGGGGAGAGGTTTATGGCACTAAACCAACGATTTCCCTACATTCTTGACTTCACGGGGTGAGGAAATGGTACGGGGTGGCCGTCCTTAATCGCTTTACTACCTATCTCACTTCCATATCATGTTAAATTTTTCTAAAATACAAAACTAAAATATTGTAAAAACTTGACAGTCAATTAGCTGCAGACATGTAGGATTAAAGAAAATAAAATCTTCTTAAAAAAAAAGTTTGTTCTTGGTAAAAGCTACATTTATAAAATGGTATCTTCATCTTCATGAACTACATCCCAAAGCCTAATTATGGTTTCTGATCAGAAGATACTTCGTCGTCTTCAGAACCGTCACCAGTCTCACCAAACTTAGGATCAACCTTAAAATCATCAGCACTGCTCTCTGTGTCCAGAACGCTCAACATAGACACACGATGAATTTCTTGATCCTCAATACTAACAAGGTCCAATTCCTCAATCATCCCTGGATAATCCCTGAATTTATGCCTTTGAATCTTGAAAAGCATTGAAATCAAGAAGCGAACAGGCCTATTTATCTCTCCCTCGTGTGAAACCCTATCAAACTCCTCAAGAACAGTCCTAAACTTAATGGGCAAACATTCTTGGAAAGTCGAACCACATTCGATGCAGAACTTCACAGCGACTTCAACGTTATCCGAGTTCGGATTCCCCATCAGAAACAAGAAAACATCCATTGCCAAAAGTGGATAAACTACAAACTGATTCACTAAATGGGCCAAGAACTTGGAAAGAGCCCGCAGATTCTTCGTGTTACTTCTGCCGTTGTAATTATACTCGTCTTTGAGCTTTAAAACAACCCTTTTCACAAGCAAAAGCCCCACACTAGGGCGTTTAGAGTTTATGATTGCTACCAAAGCAGCATAAACATTCGTTAACTGAGGAGAATTCATCTGGGATTTCATGATTTCTTGACAGAATAATCCCCTACCCTCGTACAGATATTCTTTCAAGATTTCGTTCGCGATTTCTTGAACATTGGAGATATTAACCTTGCTTACTAGTTCCATGATTCTTTCTTTCATGGAAAACCACTTAATTCTCTTTTCCTCGATCATCTTTTCATGTTTTTGCATCTGCCCAGAGTATTCACTAGTAACATAATCTTGTGCGCAATCCACGCAATCCACTATATTCTATCTTGAATCACTTTCTTCTCCTTTTTTTCTCAAGAAATCGTCGATTGTGCGTAAGTATGAAGGTATTGATCGAAGTAAAATGAAAACAATAGGGGTTGATTCGGTTTTTATAATAATTCTATTAGAATCATAAGAGGACTTCAATTTGGAAATTTTCTTCTGATTGGGCTGCAAGTAATGATAACGAAAATTGTTAGATAAGCTTTATCGTAAACGCGTAGGAATCTCTCTTGCTAATTGAGAAAATGGAAGAAAAAAAAATACTGATAAGTGGAGTCTAATTAAATAAATCTAAAATATAATTTAAGTTAAATAAAATGATCATTTGATCAACTTCATCTAAATCATTACATAATAAAGGGGGTTACGTAAAAGAAATTCTACTTTATACCATATGTCTTCAAACACCATCTCATATAATTATGTATGTATATGTCGGTATCTGAGATCAGAGATTGTGTTTGAAAAACACTCGGTGTACTCTAAAATTTCTCGGGTACGTAAAAAGATGTAGGTATGAGGGTAATAATCCCGATCTACGATATCCAATTTAATTTAAACTAGTATTATTCTGCACGCGTTGCGTGCATGGACGGTCAATTTTTTTTATAAAAGAATGTGATAATTGTAAAGTGCTTTTCTATTTTGGGATTTAATATATTTGTTAAATTATTTTTTGAGTTTAGTTGTTTATTTGTCTTTTTTAACAACTATTTTGTTGGACTTTAATATTTTTATTTGATTTTGTTATGTAGAATGATAATATTGTAAATATTAAGATTGTTAGGGGCATTTTAGTAAATTTGGTGGCATACCAAGAGGCCAAATGTAGGTTTAGGTACCTCTTACTTTATATATAGGTATAGATATATAAGTCTATTTTTTTAAATTTGCTGATTCCTTTTATATGAGAATATATTTTAACAACGTGCTTTTTGTGGGGTTTTGATGAATTTCTTATCTTATAAGCCAAAATTGTCATTTCAACTAACAAGATGGAAAAAAATTAAAGTAACAAATAAATTAACATTTGAAGTAATTAATTATACAAAATATAACGAATATGTAATCACTAATAATGAATTGGCACCAATTTTGAATTTTACGATAGTGTGGAAAAAGCAAATACTTAATGAGGACGTGGACATCAAGTTGTTGATTTATATATATCTGGATTTGGATAAGAGGATTTGCATAAAAACTTTCAAGTTTAAGATATAAATCCATCACACCTTTTTGGATATATTTTAATTCTATGAATATTAAATTCGTCCTTTTTTTCATTTTAAATTTGTTTACGAAAATATTAGTTTGAAGTTGTGCACTTAGGTCGATGGATTTGAAATAACTTCATTAAATGCGATTTTGATATTTATTACATTCAATTCCTCAAATACGATGAGGGGATTTCTTCAATGATTTGAAATCATTTATTCCCAAATCCCTCCGTCCAAATATATCTGAAGTTTTTCTTAATTTTATTTTTTCTTAACTCATTCAGTATTAAATATTCAAGAATTATACCAATAAAAAAAATATTCAAGAATTAATGATTATAATCCTTTTTATGAAATCCATTTTCTTTTTAACATCTTGAAATTATAGTTTTGATCAGCACAGATACATACATATGCTACATATGTGTGTGGTTTTACTACTAGGGCAGGTACCCATGAGGAAATGTCCTCATAGAGACGCATATAGTGAGGGATTAGCTTTAGCTATTTTGCTGATCTGACCGTATATCTAGTAGTAAGAGCCCGAGCTTGTAGAGAGATTGGACAATTTATTATTTATTCTCTAACATTCCCCCTCACTTGTGGGCCGATTTGTTCCTCTTTTTGGGAGGCCCATCAAGTGAATATTTAATGTGGGTGGAATTGTTGTTTGTGAGTTTTGAACTCAGGACCTTGACGTTAGCCAGATGCTCTGATACCATAAAGAATTGCCGTCTCATCTAAAAGCCCGAGCTTGTAGAGAGATTGGACAATTTATATTTATTCTCTAACACATATGTCATAAATTAATGGTCCGCTTAGTACGTGGATAGAAGCGAATGATGAATAATAAGTTATAAATAAATGACAAATAATTTAGTGTGACAATATATATCATGTTTGGTTTATATGATTACAAACTATAATATAATGTATAATGTGTTTGGTGTATGTGGTTGGTCGAGGACTGCATTTACAAATAAGAGGAAATGCCTAAACTAACCCTAATCATTACAAAAAAATTCAACATCGTGTAAACCTCATTATCCTTTGTCCTATGACTCGAACCCACCGAGTTATCCAACAAATCCATCAAAACTCCGACGCTGGGCGCTTTCTTGAATGCTTCTCACACCCGGCCACTTGCGCAATCACCGTAGTGGCATCCTCAACCAGTCCCACTCTCCCATCCCTCACTATCAGTGAAAAAACAAAGCCTGAACAGTTCCAAAGTCTGCCATTTGAGCTCAATTCGATGGATAAAGCGCGAAACCAAAAAGGGCTCGAAGGGGTAAAATAGGGTGTGATTAGGGGTGAGCAAAAGTTCGGTTAAACCGAACAAACTGAAAAAACCGAAATATTTTGGAAAATCGGTTCGGTTATTTCGGAAATTCGGTTTTGAATTTTTTTAAAATCGGTTTATTCGGTTAATTTGGTTCGGTTTCGATTTTCATTTTAAAAATATCGGATAACCGAATAAACCGAAATTTTTAATTTTTTAATATTTTTTAAAAAAATACATTGTTTTTTTATTTTTTTAAAAATCAATTAATATCATTCTTTATTTAAATTTTACTTTTTTAATTTTTAAAATCAAATAATCTAAATATTTTAATTTTTAAAATCACATTATCTAATTTTAAAATTTATTTTAATTTTTTTAAAAAATATCGGTTAATTCGGTTACCGACCAAAATAACCGATATTTTATCGGTTCGGTCGGTTCGGTTTTGAGAATAAAATTCGGTCGGTTCGGTTAGACGAACAAACATTCGGTCGGTTCGCTTTTTCGACAATTCGGTTCGGTCGGTTCGGTTTGAACTGATTGATCACCCATAGGTGTGATCAAGGGCAGACACAAGATTTTTCTGGAGAAAGGGAAAAAAAATATAAACATAAAAATAGAGGTAAAAAAAAATTTTATGGTCAAAATATAATTTAAGGGGAGCAAAATTAATTTTTTAGAGGTAAAATATAATTTTTAGAGGAAAAAACTACAATTTTGTTTTAAAATTTTTTTTAGGTAATAAAAAACTTTTTTTTTGGTAATAAAAAACTTTTTTTTTGGGCAAAGGGGGTGGCACTTGTCCCCCTTGCCCACACATAGCTCCATCATTGGGTGTGATTTGTCGTAATTTTTAATAACTCAACTCTCATTTATCGCATTTCATCTCTTATACCAAACGGTACTAAGACACTGTTTGGTACATTGATTAGGGTGGAATGAATCATAGTTTATATCTATTCATCTATCACTTATCTCATCTTATCAACGTACAAAAAGGTACCTAAGTCTATCTCATATATACACGGGATGTTTTAACTTTGTTTAATGTCTCAAGATATATAATCATTGGTATGAGTATCATGCATCTCCAGACACTGAAGATTATAGAAAACCCTCGTAAATATAGGCTAGCTAGTGTTTAATTATCAGAACAATTGTTGAACCCTAATTAATGCATGCAAGAGCAGGTACCCATGAGGAAATGTCCTCATAGAGACACATATAGTTAGGGATTAGATTTAGCTATTTTGCTGACCTGACGGTATATCGAGTTGTAAGAGCGTGATTTTAATTCCGTGGGTCTATATCTGATAAAAAACTGTTACGTAAATTTTTTTTGATAAAAAAATAATTTATTTAAGACTATGTTTTGATCAGTACAACAAGTTTGGAACTATTATTGCAAATATTCATATTCAATGTGACAATTATTGTAATTTATCCTAATTAAACTCAATGCAATAGAGATATCTCTAAGAGGAAAAACTTTTGTGAGAAATTGTTTCTTCTGCATGCTCATTCTCGACCTAATCATACTATAATTTGTATACAAAATAAAGTTATAAAGGGAATCTTAAAATATTAAAATTCTGACTTGTAGATATTTTGGCGTGGAAAATTGTAAAACAAATCTCAGACAATAAAAATTGCTTTAATTTAATATGATATACCAAAAACGGGATCTTCAATAAGTATACAGCAAAGATTAAAGATGTACCTCAATAAGAACCGTGACTCCTTTATTTATAGGAGGAGAGTTTCAGTCGATACGAAATTGTATTGTATATGTCAATTAAATCCATACTTATCCCGAGAATATTGAGAGATATCTTTAAAATTTAAATAAATATATTACGAGATTTGGTATGGTAATTTACATATCATCAATTATCATTACCAAAATCTATATATTACATGTATGTTAGTGCGCAACACATGCAGAAATTCAACTTTTGTAATATTACACCAAAGGATCGTTTAATCTGGCAAGAACAAATACCCAGTGCATTCAAGAACACGTGATAATTGCCTCCAATAGATGTCCGAGTTGGTAGAGTACGATAAGTTCGATATCGTAAGGTCATGGGTTTGATTCTCCCAACAATTTGAGTCTGTCGCACCGGGCTTCTAATATTGTTTACCTGGTTGGAGTTTTGCAGGCTACTTTTTTCAGCCCAAGGTTTTACTCAATGCGCACCTCAATGATAGCGGTTGCGGGTTTCATCGTCATAAAAAATACTTGATAATTCTTTCGTGTACAGTAAATACGTATATCTTTTTAAATCTTTAGTTATTTGAATAATTTTTGTATTAATTTTTTACATTAAGTTTACTTTTTGGCTATTTTTTCATATTATTTTTCTAATTACTAATACTAGTGGTGCAAGATTCTACCAACGGATGAACAACTCCAAACAAATCTCAACAACCTGCAGTAAGCCGAGGGAAGTAATACTATAAGTTATATATTTGTAAAATAAAAGATATATTTTCTTCTATATATATCACAATTATTTAATTTCAAATTTTGGGTTACAATCAGATCAAGTAAGTAAATGGCAAAAGAAGAAAAGAAATTCGAAGAAGTCACAGCTGTTTTCAAAGCTTATTTGCATTGCCCTAAATGTGCAGTTGATATTCAAAAGCCTCTCTTGGGAATCCGAGGTACATCTTTTTAATCAAATCCTCGTCTTTTTTATTGAAATTTAAGCAACGAACCCACCGTGATTTGAAATAGGCAGTTTATACACTATGATTTGAAAATAGACAATCTATCCTATATAGTTTGTGAAAATATACAGTTAACACTTATGGTTTGTGAACATGGCAAAATATCACATCCATATATGCTATGTTCAAAGGTTGTGAAGTGTCTATTTTGAAAATCACATAGGGTAAATTGTATATTTACAAACCACGTGAGGTAAAATTTCTGTTAGGATACCACAGGGGGGCGAAACGTCTGTTAAGAAATCACATAGGGTAATCTATTATCGGGTAAATTTCCACTAGCTTGAAATGTAAATATTTTGAAATGATTTTTTATATTACATTTAAGTTTATGAAATCTGATATTTAAAAGTCTTCACTTTTATTTAGTAAAACTGGTTATTTTACAATAATAAATTCACTTTCGAGGTGTATTTTTTTTGCTGTGAGAGCTTAAAATTAAATATTTATATATGCAGGCGTACAAAGTGTGGATGTGAAATTTGAAAAGGGCGAAATTACAATAAAAGGTATTAATATCGATGCAAAAAAGATCCACGCACGCCTGGA
The DNA here is from genome assembly GCA_907163345.1 of Haberlea rhodopensis. Lineage (NCBI taxonomy): Eukaryota > Viridiplantae > Streptophyta > Magnoliopsida > Lamiales > Gesneriaceae > Haberlea > Haberlea rhodopensis. The sequence goes on along the minus strand of CAJQUN010000003.1, from coordinate 27,321,757 downwards.
GAAATGGAGTAAGAAAAAAGTTGAATTTGTCTCGGAAAATAAGTCCAGCATCGAACAAGTTAAAAAGGTAATTTCTTGCTAATCTTTTATTAACTCGTAGATTCAGTTTCATAGAATAGATAATTTTATGTAGTTTTTTGTGCATAGTGCGCGTTAAGTTCAAATTGGTCTCATAGAGACATTTTCAATACTAATCTCAAACTTTTATGGCTAATCAAATATAATTCAACGGAAATTGCTCAATTAAATTAAATTCCATATTTATTAATTCAAAAAATACATTTTTGTTGTGAATATGAACATAATTACTGGATAGCCTCTGTAACAGCACAGAATTGAAAATGATGAATTAGATTAGGAAAAATGAATCAATTTACTTTTCTCATTAATTAATATGAATTTGAAGGAGACAATAAAAACCATTACTATGAAGACTTACTTGCACTGTGATGAATGCGAGAGGGAGGCACGTCGGAGATTGCTCAATTACAAAGGTCATTTATTTATTTTTACTTTTTATGAATTACGAGCTAATTCCAATTTAACCCTAAAACTATTTTCATTTTTCATTTTGCCCCCTTTATTGCCAATTACATATGTATTTTGATAAAGATACAATGATAGAGCAAGTCATTGTGTAACCTTGCATGATTCAAAAATACATTTTCAGGTGTACTCAATGTAAAAACGGACATAAAAGCTCAAACTATAACTGTTGAAGGTGTGATCGAATCTGAAAAACTCGTAAAATATATGCGCAAAAGGGTACACAAATACGTGGAAATCATACCGCCTAAAGAGAAGAAAGAACAGAAGAAAGAGGAGGAGAAAGCAGAAAAAGAAGAGAGAAAAGAAGAGAAGAAAGCAGAAAAAGAAGAGAAAAAAGAGGAGAAGAAAGTAGAAAGAAAAGAAAATATTGAGAAGGATCAAGAAAAAGTTGGGGAACTTGAGAAAATTAAGAAAATAGAAATAAGAAACGAGGGTGAAGTCCCATACTTCATTCACTATGTATATGCACCTCAATTGTTTAGTGATGAAAATCCCAATGCTTGTACCATTTTGTAAATAGTTTACCCATTTCTTGCATCTAACAAAGTAGTTCTAAAAGAAAAAAAACATATTTGACCTGGTTTGGGATCCACTTATGGACCAATTTTGGTCTAAAATTATTCATATATTAGTTTATATATTCTTATTTAAAAAGTGATATGTTTTAATATTGAATTTGTGTATAAATGAGGCCCAGAAAGATGCGTACAATTATTTCCCCGAGTCAGATGCGCCAGTCTTTTTGCTGGTATGTAGTACGAGTCAATATAACTAGTTTATAAATTTTCACATAATCATTTGAATTACACAATAATAATGATGATGACGAGTGTAAAAATTATATCTGGTAGTAACGGTGCAAATATAATCTTTAAACCGTATAGCTGTCAAAATACCACGTTTCGATATGTCTCCAAGCAGGGACAACTCTTGAACTCCAACAATCTCCCTCCTAGTAATTAGTCTACCTCGCAACTCATGGGAATCGAACACGTCATCTTGACTCTGATACCAATTGTAGGATCAAACGCTTGCTGTTTTACCAAAAACTATAGCCAGTAGTAATTGTGCAACTCTAATTTTTAAATTTTATAGCAGCCCAATAGCCACGCTTCGATTGCTAGCATGGACAATTATTGCGAACAAGTTATTATTATCAAATCCACGTAAAAATCAAATCCTTAAATTATTCGAACACATTGTAGTCTAATCCTGATGATGAAATATTTCGGATGTTTGCGTAAACTTGTTGGAAAAAGCGTGAAAATGAATTAAAATTTTATGCTCGATCGATCGAGCGGACCAGAGCTTTCGTGGTTTGTCTGCTACAGGAGCTCGATCGATCGAGCGGGGTGATCGATCGATTGAGCCCCGTTTCAGATTTGTGAAATGGTTTGTCCATTGATGTTTGGGGGCGATTTTTGGCCAAATATTGCCTCCAAATGGTGTCCTTTCAACTTGATTTTTGGTCTACTATATAAACAACATAAACCCACTTGATTTAGAGAGAGAATTTTCGAAATTCAATTCATAATTTTTAGTGAAATTTGAGAGCAATTGTTGTTCATCAAATTGAGTGCTTTGAACCTTTGTAGTTTGAGGACTTGTGATTTGGAGTGCTCATATCACAAGTCATAGTCGTTGTATCTTGGGAGACAAATTGCCATAGCAAATCGTTAGTACCATAGCGGGACAATATTGTCTTAAGGACGGAGATTACAAATCTCGTCTCGACATAAAATTTGTTTTGAAGCCATTGTTATTTTTCCTGAGATACACTTTGAGAAAAATTTTGTACAACAATCTTAAGACAATATTCGAGCAATTCAATGGCTTCTTCGAGTGAAACAACGACTCCTGTTCACCATGGTGAAATGCCTGAAAAGTTTGATGGGGACGATTTCAAGCGGTGGCAACAAAAGATGCTATTTTACTTGACCACACTGAGTTTGGCAAGGTTCTTAACCGAGGAGCCTCCTACGGTTGAAGAAGGAGAGACTGACACCCAAAAGAGGAAGGCACTGGATGCATGGAATCAAAGCGACTTCATATGCAAGAACTACATCATAAACGGGTTAGACAATAAATTATATAATGTTTATTATCTTGTGAAAACAGCAAAGGAACTCTGGGCATCACTGAAAAAGAAGTACAAATCCGAGGATGCCGGTATGAAGAAATTCATAGTTGGACAGTTCATGGATTTCAAGATGGTTGATACCAAGCCTGTGATGGCGCAAGAGCAAGATCTACAAGTGATCTTACATGACATCCATGCGGAGGGAATGAGTCTAAGTGATTCATTCCAAGTCGCCGCTATGATTGAGAAATTGCCTCCTATGTGGAAGGACTTCAAGAACTATCTGAACACAAATGAAAGGAGATGAGTCTTGAAGACCATGTGGTTCGATTACGAATCGAGGAGGACAACAAAGGTTCCGAGAGGAAGGCGGGTATGTTTCAAATGAAACCACGGGCTAACCTAGTTGAACAAAGAACCGGATCAAAGCGTAAGTTTGATGGTACGGCCTCCAACAGTGGAAAGGCTAAAAAGTGCAAAGGAAAATGCTATAAGTGTGGAAAGCCCAATCACATGGCAAATGATTGTCTTAACAAAGACACTCGTGGGAAAGCAAAAGATCAAGTCAATGTGACCGAATAAGATCGTCTCTCAATTGATTTGGATGATCTAGCGCTTACCGCTTAAATTAGATTGTGTATCTTTGAAAGCTGTAAACTCCAAGAATGGAGTGATTCTAAATAAATGTAATTACGATATTTGTTGAAAGCAATAAAATCTATGTATTACTTCTTGTAGTGAATCTTATGGTTTGTGGCATGATTGTTATGATCATTTAAACCATAGCTCGCAGCACAAATTGTAATGTTAAAATTATTGCTTATATGGGCACTAAGTTAACAAAATCGACATTCATTTGTTAGAAGAATCGTAACGTCTCTAGAGTTTACTCACAATGATGTTTGTGATGGAAAGATTGTGCAAACTAGAGATGTGAGAAAAGTAATTGTTACTTTATCAATATTTGCACATGATATTGTTGTGACTTTTTTGCTATGAAGCAAAAACAAGGCCAGTGAGGTGTTTAAACACTTCAAGAATGAGATTGGAATAAAATTTAGCAAATGAGTTTTGCTATGGGAAATTGTGAGTAGATTATACTTGTGTTGTCTAAGAATTTGACGCTTAAGCTTGAATCTGCAAGACTGTAAAATCTTGAATTCGAGTTTCTAAGCTTTGTACGCTTAAAACACATGTGATAAATCGAAGCCACAAATTTTGATTAAGCGTTGTAATATCTCAAATTGGTTCATTTTGAATTTTTAAGCTAGTACGCTTATAACATGAATTTGCAATATTAAAATCTTGAATTCACATTTTCTAAGTTAGTCCGCTTAAATTGCAAATTGTGAACGGAGTTTGAGAATATTATCAAAGTTTCAACTTTTGTAAGCAAGTATACTTAAATCCAAAATTTTCAAGAAATAAAAACTTGAATTTGGATTTGTAAGTCTATAATGCTTAGAACTTGAAACACGAAAGTTTGAACGCCAGTCCACTTTGTTACTACCCGAAGTTGTGGGGGAAGCAATCCTGTCGGCCAACTACATTCTAAACAGAATACCACACAAAAGTAAGGATGAAACTCCTTATGAGTTATGGAAAGGCCACAAGCCTTCCTACAAATACTTGAAAGTGTGTGGGTGCTTGGCTAAGGTAGAAGTACCAAAACCAAAGCAATTGAAAATCGGGCCTAAAACAATGGATTGTGTATTTATTGGTTATGCTAACAATAATAGGCATATCGATTTTTAGTAAATAAATCTGAAATAAGTGATGTGCATGAAGGTACAATCATGTAATCAAGAAATGTGGTATTTTTTGAAGAAGTATTTCCTTACAAATCTAACAAGGAAATGAGCCCTAAGAAAATGGTGTATGAAGACACTAACCGTGACTCTATTGAGGAAATAGAACCAGACGTAGCAAGAGAACCAAAGTGTCTAAGACTTATGGTCCTGACTTCATGACATGTATGTTGGACAATTAACCAAGATCGGTTAGTGACGCTTTATCTAGCCCTGATGCTCCTATGTGGAAAGAGGCTATTAATGGCGAGATAGAATCCATAATGCAAAATCACATGTGGGAATTGGTAGACCTTCCAACTGGAAGTAAACCATTAGAATGCAAATGGATTCTTAAAAGGAAATACAAGTCCGATTGTTCAATTGATAAGTACAATGCGAGACTCGTGGCAAATGGATATAGAAAAAAAGAAGGCCTTGATTACTTTGATACATATTCACCAGTCACGAGAATTACGTCCATTAAAGTGATCATTGTTATCGCTGCTCTAAACAATTTAGAGATACATCAAATGGATGTAAACGGCATTCCTCAATAGGGAACTTGAGGAGGAAATTTATAAACAACAAGAGGGGTTTGTTGTTCCTGGACAAGAGAAAAATGTGTGTAGACTCGTTAAGTCATTGTATGGGCTTAAGCAAGCGCAAAACAATGGCATGAAAAATGTTGAGCCTTAAACGCATGGTTGCGTTTAATGCGTTAAATTATCCCCGGTTAATCTTTGAGTTTTGATGATCAACAAAACTTGCATTTGTTATACTAATATGTCTACTTAGTGTACAGGGTTATATTGATAAATTGGTTGGGAAGACCAATGGAAGAGAACCCAAGTTATACAATAACATATGCGATTTCATAGGACAAGCGGTGATTTTATCAAGGAATCTATTGAGCTTGGACGAGAAGGAATGACATCTATGAACAACCAATTTAAGTGTTCAACATGTGTGGAATGATGTTGGAACAATTTCTTATGATGGGATGAAGACCCACAAACCAATGGTCCGTTGGTGGGCAAATTCGTATAGAAGCCAATTGGAGCGCAATGCAATGTTTTGATTATATCTCTTAGCTCGATGCTCCGAACAAGGTGAATCCAAAGAGGTTGGAAAGCAAACTCAATATGCTAGATTTCATATTCGAACATCTCAGTCCAATTCGGATTGCAGCATGGAGCAAAATGTCATGGAAGTCATAACAAGTGCAGATTGTAGCAAGGTTTGAGCGACTGTAGCATTTTGGGCATAACTTCTTCATACCTTAATGAAATGCAATGAATTTTGTAAACACCTAGATAAGAGGAAGAGCTACAACTTTCATGTTTACCACGTTTCCCATAAATGAGCTTAAGATGGTCGAATAGTGCAAAGTTTGAGAGTGCTGAAATCTGGCAGATCACCTCAGGCGATCCGGGCCATCACCTCAGGCGATCCGAGCCATGTTGCGCACCATCGACTGAAGCGATGGCACGGTGTGCACGCTGGCGATCAGATCGCCCCAGGCGATGGTCAACCTCGCCCCAGGCGATCCAGAATGCTTCCTAGGCCATTTTTTTGAGGGCGATCGCCCCAGGCGATGCACGGAACGCCCGAGGCGATCCAGAACTTTACCTACGGCCTTGTTTATCATTGATGATCGCCCCAGGCGATGGGGAGATCGCCCGAGGCGATCTGGGCCAGATTTGACCGTTAAAGGGTGGCGATGGGTGATCGCCCGAGGCGATTTCCGAGGCGATCGAGGCGTGATTCAAGCCTTATGTGTAGCAACGGCTAGTAGGAGCTTTGGGGGCCTCCTACACTATAAATATGGATCTTTTGGAGCTTTTTGTAGGCAAGAAACAAGACTATAAACTACAAGAAAGCCTTGATCAATTCAAATTACTTTAGCATTGCAAACTTCATACATTTGTGTGTATTGGAGTTTGTAATTCATTTCTTGTTGTGTGAGTTTTGATTCTTCGTATTGGTACACATTGATGATATGCTCATAGTGGGAAGCAACTTAGAAATCATCAACGGGACAAAGAAAATGTTAATAAAACATTTTGAAATGAAAGATATGGGTGAAGCTGATGTGATACTTGGAATTAAAATCTCCAAGATATCCGAAGGACGAGTATTGTCGCAGTTTCATTATGTTGAGAAAATACTCGAGAAATTTCTCACGAATGATACGTCGTCTGTAAAAACACCCTATGACCCAAGTCCACATTTGGTGAAAAACAAAGGAGACCCTGTCATGCAGTTAGAATACTCAAGGATAATTGGCAGTCTCATGTATCTCATGAACTGTACACCTCCTGATATTGCATATGCGGTTGGCAAACTAAGTAGATTCACGAGCAATCCAAACAATGACCATTGGAAGGCATTGTCGAGGGTACTTAAATATTTAAGATACACCCTGAAATATGGATTGTACTATACAAGATATCCTGCTGTATTGGAAGGATACAGTTATGCAAATTGGATGTCGGACACTCAAGACTCCAAGTCGACAAGTGGTTATGTGTTTACCATTGGAGGGGTTGCAGTGTCGTGGAAATCTACCAAGCAAACTTGTATTGCTAGATCCACTATGGAATCTGAATTCATAGCTTTGGATAAAGCGGGAGAAGAAGCCGAATGGCTTAGAAGTTTCTTGGAAGAAATTCCTTGTTGGGAAAAAATATGTGCCTGCAATTAAAATATATTGTGATAGCCAATCTGCTATAGGAAGGGCACATAGTAGCATGTATAATGGTAAGTCTTGACATATACGTCGTAGACACAATACTATTAAACAGTTGATCTCAAATGGCATTATGTCCATTGACTACGTGAAGTCAAAGGAAAATATTGTGGACACGAAAGGCTTGCCTAGAGATCAAGTATATAGTTTATCGAGGGGAATTGGATTAAAACCCTATAATCAAAATCTTGTGGTGGATACCCAACCTATGTGACTAGAGATCCCAAGATCTACGAGGATAGGCAAAAGGCCTTTAATGATTCCTAAGACATATTAGAATATGTTGGAGTATAGCGGGATACTCTTCTAGGAGATGACCTACGTAAGTGCGAAGTGTGGCCGTTTCAAAGAATGGAAAGGACTTATGAAACCAAGCATGGTCCATGGCCGAAACGGACACAACCGTAAGAAACCAATACAGATGTTAGAATTGTTATGGTGTGGGTTCAATTGTCTTGGTTTACACCAATGACTAAATAGTTCAAGACTATAAGTTCACTATTAAGTCAAGTAAATCCGATTGAATACTACTACGAAAGATTCAAAGCCGCAAGTTATCTCTCCAGATGCCATAATAGTTCGTCAAAGCACTCAATTGCATGCATGCATAAATTTAATTCATGTGGGGGATTGTTGGAAAAAGCGTGAAAATGAATTAAAATTTTATGCTCGATCGATCGAGCGGACCAGAACTTTTCTGGTTTGTCTGCTACATGAGTGCGATCGATCGAGCGGGGTGCTCGATCGAACGAGCCATGTTTCAGATTTGTGAAATGGTTTGTCCATTGATGTTTGGGGTGCGATTTTTGGCCAAATATTGCCTCCAAATGGTGTCCTTTGAACTTGATTTTTGGTCTACTATATAAACAACATAAACCCACTTGATTTAGATAGAGAATTTTTGAAATTCATTCATAATTTTTAGTGAAATTTGAGAGCATTTGTTGTTCATCAAATTGAGTTGAACCTTTGTGGTTTGAGGACTTGTGATTTGGAGTGCTCCCATCACAAGTCATAATCGTTGTATCTTGGGAGACAAATGCCATAGCAAATCGTTAGCACCATAAAGGGGCAATATTGTCTTAAGGACGGAGATTACAAATCTCGCCTCCACATAAAATTTGGTTTGAAGCCATTGTTATTTTTTCCTGAGATACACTTTTAGAGAAATTTTGTACAACAAATATTAGGCGAAGAAAGATTATCGTCATGACCAATAACACTCAACAGAACATTACCAAGAACTGGTTGTGTTGTGCTCATAGCAAGTTGGCGAGCTGGCCGCCAAGCCTGTACTGGTGTAACCGGTTCCGCGGTGGCACGAAAGCCCACATTGCCAGCCCTATCAAAGCCGTCATACGGTCTCATAGGCATAGGGATTTTGTGGATTGGCTGAATATCAAAAATAATTTTTGTGGGATTAAATTTGATAAAATATTTATGTGAACTTATTTTTGTTAAAACATAATATCTATAAACTATATATTTGATTGGTACAGAAGTTTGAGACTTCTATTGCAAATAACTATATTATACGGCCATATGAGATCTTTTTTTTATATATAATTCCTCTTAACATTTTTTTCAAAGAATTAAAGATAAAGATAGTCAAAACTCAAAGCTATACTTGCCAAGCAATTATTATAGATATTATTAGCATAGGCATTTTGGCAAAATATGTTCAAGAAATACGAGTGGGAGTCATTTTGTAAATTTCCATTTTTTTTCGACTATAGAATTTGGACTTGGCATATGGATTTCGTGTTAAAATATTAAAGAATTCTCTTATATTTATATTTTCTGGAGGACTTTATATTTGAGTCAATTAACAGATATATCATAGTATTTTCCCAAAATAAAAAAAAAAGTAAATTTGCTAATCCTAAGTCTTATGGCCTTCTCTACTAATTACTGCAGTTGCGAATCTAGAGTTATTGTTTAGAGGAAAAATCATAACATGATAACTTGATGTCAACAGTGTTTTATAGGGGTCAAAATATAATTTTAGATGGGCAAAATATGATTTACAGGTGGCAAATTGCATTTTTGGGGGTAGAAAATGCAATTTTGTAAAAAAAAAACTTCGTTGATGGTAACTGCCCCCAATATTATATGTAGAATCGCCCCTGATTATTTACTACCCACACCAAAGAATATTAAGATTTTCACTTTCGTCCATATCATTATTTAATGATAAATAAATACTTAAATAATCAGACAAATATCTAACTTCAATTTATAAATATGTATTAGGTTTGTGAGATGTAATTAGTACCACTATCAAGTATCAAAATATAGTATTTGAAATATTATACAATTTAAAAAATACCAGAAGTCATACTATAAGTTACATGATGACTCAATGCAAATTATTTAATAGAATTCGATGGAATTTTTATATTATCTAATTTTTTTTTACCATTTTAAGTATTCATTGAACACCAACATGCTCTCACCACATTTCTTGACTTCACCGAGGGGGATTGTTTTAAAAAAATGTATTACGTAATTGAACTTATCCAAAACTAATTTTTTTTGAATTGTTGTTGTCCACTCGTGCCCGGAGAATATCTCAACCATATATGAAAAATATATTTTTTAGAATATTTTCCATGTATTATTGAGATATCCTAAAGATACTATCTTTAGAGGCAGCGTCAACCTAACCAACCATCAATGACATGATGCCACTATTACATCGGAACACTCAATTTTATCCGAGCCGCTTACTAAGTCTTGGTTTTAAACATATTTAAACTTTTGATCACTAGTTAAATTTGTGAGAAAATAAATAATAAATTGCACAATCTCTCTACAAGCTCGGGCTTTTAGATGACGTTAATTCTTTATGGTATCAGAGCCACTAGCTAACGCCAAGATCCTGAATTCAAAACTCACAAATAATAATTCCAATATTCACTTGATGAACCTCCCAAAAAAGAGGAACAAATCGGCTCATAAGTGAGATGGAATGTTAGAGAATAAATAATAAATTGTTCAATATATATACAAATTCGGGCTTTCAGATGATACGACAATTCTTAAAATTCACATATAAAAAAAATATCACACAAACATCTTCATTTATATATACATTTTGATTCAAAGAAAACAACATACATCTTATAAGTTTTAAAACATTATTAGTGCCATATTTGACCTTTCTTACAAAATTTAAAGACAAACAAAAAACCGTGATTTTCCTTGTCTTTTAACACCTATTATTACCCAACCCCAAGTGATTCTTCAACTCCCTAGGAAAACACGGATACCGCCGCCACATACCGCCGTGCAACTTCAAGATTTTCTCCACCTTTCCAATTGTCTGCCCACCGGCGCCGCCACCAAACTGGAACAGCCTCACCAATTTTCCCACCGCCCCACAAACCAACATTTCTTCCAAAATTATTTCTCTAGCATGAAAATTTAAAATCAACCAAAAAATCTTCACACCAACTTTAGTGACAAGATTCGACACATTCATCAGTTTCTTCGAAACGGCAGCAATCCCCATTCCATGTTCAACAAAAGCCAATCTCCCTTCTGCACATTCGCACATCAACTTTATCAAATACATAATTTTCTCACATTTCGATCTGTTCGAATCCGGGAGAAGTTCGACCAATGTACAAATCGCTCCAGCTTCGATTGATTTTAACCGGGATTTTTTCGAAGAATCCAAGATTTCGACCAACACTTGCAAAGAACAAGAACTTGCTTTAGTACAATTTTCATCAGATAAAATCTCAAATAATGATTTAAAGAAATCTATCCCATTTTCTTCTGCAACGTGAATGTTCCATTGACAATCTGATCTTGAAATCTTTTGAATCACAGAAATCGTGCAAAATCTTGCTTCTGAACTTCCTCTCTGAAGCATGAAAGCCATGGATTTCATGCACTCAGGCTTCATCAAAATATGAAGAATCCTTTCATCTTCTTCCGAAAATGGAACTTGATTTAAAACTCCTAAAGCCTCCTCACAAGCTCGAAACGCTGCAAAATCCGAAGTTTCGGCTAAAATCTGTATAATAATCTTCACAAGAACCTCGACTCCGCCTGATGCCTTGAAATCTTCCTTAAACTCATCACTCATTTCTAGAATATCCCTGATTTTTCGCAAACAACTTACCTTAAACGGTGTCTTATCAATCGTTCCAAGAATTGAGACCAACTCATCGTGTTTAGTGGAAACCGGCGTAGTAAAGCCACGGTTTTGATAATCTTTTGAAATACACCATGAACATATCAAATTCTTGAGAGTATGATTTGGAGTCATGTCAAAAACCTCAACCATTTGCATTGTTGCAGGACATGTCGTCTTCTTGTAAGTGTAAAACCACTTTTCGATGTTTTTTCGCTCGTAAGTGACGCCTGTAGAGATCGTTACAGGATCTTTCATGAACTCCATCGAAATGGGACATCTAAAATGTTGAGGAAGATCCATAGATTGGAGTTCAAATGGGGGAACTCAGAGATGATTTTCAAGCATATTTAAACATGGAAATTCCCAGAATTCTTGAGGGTTTAAGCAAGAGATTTGCTGGAAAAATAAAAAATAAAAATCAAAGTCAAAATTCTTGTAGATTGCTTCCACAATGCAGAGTGGAAAAGGAGGCCACTGAATTCCGATTTCGTACCGCGCACTTGGTTGCTTGACTTTAGTATAGCAATTTAAAAACTTGGGCATTGAATAAGAGTAGATCCAACGCTTTCTTACGGCGTTAAATATTTTTTATTTCAAGACTTATTTATATAACCTAAAATAAAATAATACAAATTCTAATGTTGACACTCGAATGAGTTAAGTACTTAATTATCCCATTCAAATAATAACTTTACATTATAAACAGACCCCTAATTATTTTCGGGTAAATTTTAAAAACGATATAGAATATGGATTTTTACAAATTAATCTCATACTTTTAGGACTAATCAGATACATTACACTTTTTAATCAAAAATAATCTTGTATAAATGTTTAACAAATTTAATCTCATAAAAATTATCTTTTAACAAAATGATATCTTAATTGAATACAGGGCTTCGAGAATTTGCTAAAATTGAGGAATAAAAGTAATATATATATTTTTACTACATTCAAAAATATTATTTTTAATTTTTAGGATACTATTTTGACATAATTTTACGTACAAGAAACTAAAAAGCTGGTTTTATAAAAATTATGTCGATGTGATTTTAGCTCATTAATTTTCCATGGATTATTTTAGCTATAAATTTATCTAAAAATTCTGTCATATTTCGTTAGTTTCTCGCATTTTCAGCTATAAATATCTTCAATATTTTAATAAGTCTAAAATTAGACATTTTTACAATTTACCCAATAAATAAAATAATTTTATTTTAAAATCGAAATTCTTGGAAACATCGATCGCTAGGATATCAACCAAATGGGCAATCAACAAACTCTGCTAACAAAATTTATATATAATATTTTCCCATCTTTTTAATTTGCAAGCTTGCCTTTTCAATTTTTTTTTATAATATAATCTGCACGTAGTTTTTTGCATTATAAATAATAAATATATATCATAAAAGGAGGGCCCATATAATTAAAACGTAGGCCCTTCGGATTAAATACTTTCTTGAAAATGTAGTTCAACCGAGAATGGAAGACAGCTCAACTAATTAGAATTCAACGCCCAAACCACAACATTTATAATGTCAGTGATTTTTTTTTTTTATATAATTTCAAAATACTTTTTAGATGAATGAAGAATGCGTGTTGTGAATCATATTATTACCAACATGCATACTCAATCGACTATAAGTAAGTATAACATGTGTGTTAAGTTTATGTTTTCTTTTGGGACGAATCGGGCTCGTTTTCGGACAATAACCCAAAAAAATGTTAACAAAAATTACCCATCCCCGTATAAAAAAATTTATGTGTTAAGGTTCGAGACCTCCAATTCCCACCCTTGAATCTAAAAAAAAATGTGTTAAACGTTAATTAATATGTCTAGAAAGAATGAACAACAGTTTCCGATTGTTGTGTGTATAACTCGATTAATATTCGCCTCAAACTTTTAGCATTAATCAAAAGTGTGCTCCCATAGTAAATTTGTCGAGAAACCTGATACTAGTGTACTCCCATCAAAAGTGTAATCAGAGCTTGAAATCTCGATATAAATTCAATGGATAAATAATCTCGATTTGAGTTTAATTGAATTAGAGTACAAATTCGACTTGTTTGGTCTGAGATTAATTATTAAGATTTGTAATTGGATTTGGTACAGTTTTACTTGTATATTTGGATTCCACCGGAATTGGAAGGTCGCATTGCATGCATGGATCACTCGCTGCTGATTACATGCATTATTGCAAGTGTGATATCGCACATCATACTTTTTTTTATTCAACACCATTCTAAACAATACCACGATCCTAACAATTATAATGAAAATAAATAAAATTTAACCATTTTTAAAAAAATTGTTTTAAAAATGGTTAAAATTCTTTTTTTTTTCATTATAGTTTGAAAATATTAGAGTTTATTGTAAATAATATATCATTTTGTATTACTCACATTAAAATAAACATTTGTCTTTATGTTATAAATCATCTAACCATTTTTCAAATATTTATGGTTTTTAACCAAGTTTGAATAAATGCTTAAATTATAAACCTAATAAGTAAAAAATATATATAATGGCTTTATGGAACAACTAAATTTTATAAGAACTGACCAGACATATTAACTAGAATATATTGGAATCATATAATTTTATTTTGTAATTATTTAATTATATAATAATTATGTATTTATGCTATTGTATTAACTAATTTTAATAGTTTTTGTATTGTAACTTATCCGATCTCTATTTTTTAGATTGTCAAAAATATAACTCAAATATACATTTCTGAATTATCAATTTTTTTGGATCCAAATATTTTTTAAAAAACAATTTGAATAAATTTTTTATTTTTTTTAAAAAAAGAAACGTGTTCTTACTATTCACATGAATAGTGAAAAGTGAGAAACATGAACTAAGTAATCTTAGAATGTTAAAGAAAAAAATTTTAACCATTTTTTTGTACTTTTTTTTAAAATTTATTGTATTTTTTTAAATTAGCCGATGATGATGGGTACAGGCCATCCAAAAGAACAAGAGCTGAATTTAGGCCTCCGCCTCACCGGGAAGCACGGAAGATGCTGCTGGAATTGCAAGTTATTCGGGTAGATCCCAGAGAGGAAACTCTAGGGAAGACTTCCACATGACTGATCAGACAGATGATGAACCCTATGATGTATTGAGTTCTATCCGTTTTGAATTGATCTACTCTAAAATGCAATCTTATCTATTAAATTCATAAAATTTACACGGTAATTTTAATGGTAAGCTATTGTTTTAGGATGAAGACGATGAGGGTGAGTTCGAGATGTACAGGGTTCAAGGAACTCTCAGGGAATGGGTTACTAGAGATGAAGTGAGGCGTTTCATTGCCAAAAAATCAAGGATTTCTTGTCACATACGTAAACCCTATGAATGAGCACGGAGATTTTGAGTATTTACGTCAAATCAATGAAATGGTCTCTGGTAAGACATACCCCCGTCTGCAAATTTGAATTTTGATAGTTTTCCTTAACACCTTTATGACATTCAATATTTAGCTGCATGATACTTGTTTATGTCAACAAGAGTTACACATGATATGAACCTGCCTGCATTTGAAATTTTTGATTTCCATCTACAGTTAACAAGTGTAGCCTTGAGATTTATTACAAACAATTCATCTATATACACCCAAACATTGCCATCTGGTTGGCAGATGCGCCACAGTCTTTCCTTGAGGTCATGGAAGAAGTTGTCAATAAGGTTGTTTTTGACTTGCATCCAAATTATAGGAAAATTCATCAAAAAATATATGTGCGCATCACGAACCTACCTGTATATGATCAGATACGCAAAATTAGGTAATATTTGGGTATGCCAATGGTTTCTCCAAGGAATTCTAATTAATGTGCTATTAACTATTCATTTGTGCTTAACAGGCAGGTACATTTAAATACTATGATTCGCATTGGTGGAGTTGTGACCCGGCGCTCAGGAGTCTTTCCTCAGTTGCAGCAAGTTAAATATGACTCGAACAAATGCAGAACAATTTTTTCAGAATTAATATTCAAAGGTGAAGGTTGGTTCTTGTCCAGAGTGTCAATCAAAGGGACCATTCACTGTTAACATCGAACATATTGATTTTCTCTTTCCGCTTCTTTCATTTAAGGCCAACTAACAAATGACGACTGCACTAATTTGAACTTCTTTCTATGCTACAGACAATATATAGGAATTACCAGAAACTCACTCTCCACGAAAGCCCTGGAATTGTTCCTGCGGGCCGCCTTCCAAGATACAAGGAAGTAATACTGTTGAATGATCTCATTGATTGTGCCCGGCCTGGAGAAGAGATTGTAATATGTCACATTTTGAACCTTAATTTTTTACTATGACTCAAATCTTTTATAAATCTTTTTCATTTGGTTGACATTTACCATTTCCATTATCTAGGAAGTGACTGGCATATACACCAACAATTTTGACTTGTCTTTGAATACAAAGAACGGATTTTCTGTCTTTGCCACTGTTATTGAAGCAAATTATGTCTCCAAGAAACAGGACCTCTTTTCAGCTTACAAGCTTAACCAAGAGGACAAGGAAGAAATTGAGAAGTTGGCCAAAGATCCAAGAATCGTAGAACGAGTAGGTCCATGAGTCTTGATTGAATACCTGCTCCATGACTCTATCCATGTGATTGGTTCAGTGTCAGTGTACTTTGCTGTTAAACTTTGTTTACTTTTTAATGGTTTAGATTATTAAGTCAATAGCCCCATCAATCTATGGTCATGAGGACATAAAGACGAGCAGATTTGACAGAATCTTATGGATTTTTAGGCTAGTTGTTAGACATATAATGTTATACTATATAATGGACTAAGTGCTCTATTGAAAGGACATTGCGTTTGGTATTGAGATTCATATTTATTGACACAGGGTAAGCACTCATGAAGCAATGGAGCAGCAGAGTATTAGCATATCAAAAGCTGGGATAGTCACATCTCTCCAGGCACGCTGTTCAGTCATTGCTGCAGCAAATCCTAAATATAGAGGTCCCATTAAATGTGATGAGTTAGTGAATGATGTTAGCTGCTGATGATAACACCTCATGCTTCTTAGGCTCTTAACTGATGCTGAAAATTTTATATATGAAACATCTGTTTCCATTGCCTATTTTTTATCCTGGATAGATGAACATTTTATGTAAGAGTTGTGACTTGTGAGACCTAAGGTGCATGGTTCTGCTGCTCGATTTAAAAAACCTTGCTCAACTGACAAGAAAACAGCCCTTTTAACTTTTTCAATAATATTAAATATCTAAAATGAGCTTTTATCTCTTCCATAACTGTTCTTTATTTTTCTCCCGGTAAACGTTCTCTTGCAGATATGATTCATCAAAGACATTTTCTCAGAATGTGGAGTTGACTGATCCCACTGTTTCCGCTTTGACATACTCTGTGTTGTCAAGGTCGATTTCAGTTAAAGTTTGTTGTTTTGTTTGTGTAGCTTTATCTGTTTTATGATCATTCTATTACATTAGTTATTTACCAGAGAAAATATTTTAAACATGCAGGATGTTGTAGACCCAATAACTGATGAGATGCTGGCACATTTCGTGGTTGATAGTCACTGCAAATAACAGCCTAAAGGTGCCAACTTGGGTGACAAGTCTGCTGCCAATTCTCAGGAAGATATTCAAGCTTCCATAGGAAAAACCGACTGCGAGGTCTTCACCACTAAACTCTTGTTACTGTCAATAAAGTCTATGGGTTCGCATATGTTCTGATTTACATTTATAATATATATTTGCAGATAATCCCTCAGGAGTTGCTAAAGAAATACATAACCTATGCTAAATTTAATGTGTTCCCAAGGTTGCATGATGCCGATTTAGACAAGCTTACGCAAGTTTATGCTGAATTACGAAGAGAGTCATCTGTGAGATTTCACTTGAGCACATAGTTTTTTTCGAACAAGTTTGAACTGATTAACAATAAATGAGCTTGTTTTGTTGTATGTTCTCTCTAGCATGGGCAAGGAGTTCCTATTGCAGTGAGACACATAGAATCAATGATACGAATGTCCGAGGCCCATGTGTGAATGCACCTCAGACAGCATGTCACTCAAGAAGATGTGGACATGGCTATCCGTGTCCTGCTCGACTCATTCATCTCAACCCAAAAGTTTGGCGTGCAGAAAGCATTGCAGAAGGTATATATGGATGCGGCAGTTGGTGCCTCTGTTAATTTCTACAATAAAATCTTACCACTTTAGCTCTCCTGGATCCTACATCCAATGAAACAAAAATTTCTACGGCTCCCGAAAGGACAAAAATTTCTACGGCTCCCGAAAGGACAAAAAGCATAAAAATTCAACTTCGCTTCTATATTTCTAGTCTATTCTCTTCGCTCTCAAAAGATCAAATTAGTGTACATACATTTGCATGTTTCACTGTCATCGCGTCATGACGACTTCTGTTCAACTGTAAGAGTTGCTTTTTTCGAGCAAAGCCTCTCAATCGGATGGATTCTATCTAAACCATTAAATTTTTTGCAGAGCTTCCAAAGGTACATACTATTCAAAAAGGATTTCAATGGTAATGTTCTGCACCTTCTCCGAGAACTTGTTAAGGATGCCCTACACTTCGAGGAAATCGTATCTGGTTCTGCTTCAAATTTTTCATATATTGATGTAAAAGTAGCAGAACTGCAAAGCAAGATATTCTTGTTTTTGTCATTTAAGATTCAGAGGGTTGATCGAGTAAAGGTCGACTAACATGCTAGTTACCACACAGGCGCTAGATTATGGAATCAGTGATCTGAAAGCTTTCTTCAGCAGCTCGGATTTCTCTAATGCCAACTTTGAGTTGGACGATGCAAGGGGCATAATAAGGCATCGTCTTGCACACCAATAGCCCTTGCCTCACCGACTTTTATGCTTGACCTGGTAAAATTCTGATCAAATGAAAAATGTTTAAAACAAGATTGCCCCACGAATCCTGATTATTTCAGGCAAGGAAATGATTTAAGGGACTTGACTTCTGCATGTGGAATGAGACTTCAACCCTGCATCAATACACTGTGCAGTGGCTGCATTGTTTACTTAACTATCACCATTCACCGCAACGAATTTGTGGACTTGGCCCTGAAGTTTCTTGAAAAGGGATAAAAAAAAACTGTGAATGCCATGTTTGGATCTCTAATTCCTTGAAAATTTTAAATTTTGTATATCATTACACAAATGTTGAGCAAATATATATTGATGGTTTTCTGTGCGTGAGGGGGAAGGTCTTGCAAGTTGTGTTATTGAATTTGAAACAGTGTTCATAATTTCAATTTCATTGAATTTTTTTAATGGGACGCTTGAAAAAGAAAATCAGATGTAAAAGTCCTCTGTGTTGAATTAATCTTAATCTGTTTGTGGGGTGTGATGATTATTTAATTAGTTTGATGAACAATGTTAAGTGGGTTTAAGACAATTTTGAAATTATTTGTAATGTTTATTTTTTTGAATGATGGAAGGGTTAGAATCTTGAGGTCAACAAGGTGTGTGGTCATGTAGACTATTAAAGTTTGTGTTCTTAACTAAGGTTGAGGGAAAAACTAGTACTGTTCTTGTTCCTAAATTCTTCTAAAACATTTAAGTACTATTTATTAGAAAATTTAGGTTTTGCCAATTTCATACAGTTTTTTTTTTAATTATTGAGTATACACTATAATAAATCATCTTGTTTTATCAAAATTTCTAATTCTTTAATGTTGGGGTCGTTTCGTTGAGCATATTCTGAATATTTTATGGATTTGTATAAATTTATGCTTAAATATAGTTTTTTTTATTAAAACTGACAATCAACAATTACATATATATATATATATATATATATATATATATATGTATATACAACAATTACACATATATATATATATATTAGCAACTAGTCTAACTATAGGATTGGAGAAGTCGAACCTGATGTCTCGAGTTTTTTTAATAGAGTTGATGTCAGTTAGATCATAAGGTTTAGTTCAATAAATGTTGGATATATCTTACTATATTATAATGCATAAGCCCCTTATAATAACTACCTTGGTATGGCAAATTTGAATTTACCAAACTACCCACTTCAATGGTTTGTTGTGGTTTTTTGTTGCATCTTTTGAATTGTAATATTAACCAATGTATATGTCTCATTTATTCATTACACGAATCAATTCATATGCATTATATATTATGTTACACACGCAACGCGTGTGCGTCGTCTACTAGTATGAATTATACTAACTTGGTGTACATTGATCGAATTACCCCTATACTGTTGGTATTGAGTACTTCACTATACCAATTTACACCCACACATCCCTCGCACGAACAGCAGAGAAAGAAATGGACTCCTCAAACTCTTGATCCTCCTCGGTATCGATACAAACTAAGGCGGGTAAGCCTCAATTTTTCTTTGGGTGAGCAATTTTCAGAGGATCTGTAGATTTGTATGTTTGCTCTGTGTGAAATTAAGAATAGTATGGATATTCTTCTTGTGATTATTAGGGGAAGAGAAAATTGAATTCTTGCCCCGTCTATTTTTGTGAGAAGCGATGCCATTGACCATTAGATTCTTGGCACGATACACACAAATCGCCACTCTTTAAGAATTGGAAAAAAAGCAGAGTCGATAGTAAATACTACTAGCAACATTCCACAGTGCTTTCTCTCCCCTTCTCCACTCTTTAAGAATCGCCATACCTGTAAAACGTGTGACTCCTTCGGTATATACTTGATATTTCGTGACTTCAGTTCACCAGTTACTCCGGGATGGAAGATCCTTGTTCAGTGAATAGCCCCCGAAGGATCCTAAGCTTCTCCAAAAACCGGAGAGCCAATGTACGTTCTCCGGATTCAGACGACCGATCTCCGACCGGATTCGGTGTTTCCGGCGAACACGGACCCAAACTTTCAGAAGTCTATGGCTTTGTCGGATCCATCACCACGGTTGTCGCTACCGGTGCGTTTCACCTTCTCTATTCCTTAGGTTTTTTTCCCATTGTTTTTTTTGCCCTAGCTATATATGAAATATTTGGTTAATGCACACGTGTTTTAATTCCTCCCAATGCTTGCCATTTAAATTAGACTTTTCCTGGCTGGGGTTTAACCAGAAAATACTTATATGAACTGACGATGACGATGTTTTGTAAAGTTCAAGATACATATGTATATGTTTGTATGTGCGTTGATGTTTGTAAGACCGGGTATATAGAAGTGGGATCGGGTTTAACCTCTCATGTACTTCAGTAGGCTTGCAATGATTGATCAAATTTCTGAAGTCCTGAGAACGGACTTTTAGAAGGTGGGGTTGCCCCCATCTTAAAATAGTTATTGGAAAATTTGTTACTTTCTTGTTGGACAGCCTAAAATTTCAATAATGGGGGTAGAGTTACTCTGAGAAATCTTAAATTTTTATCGTGACAATATGTAAATGTGAGAAAATATATATTACCATCACTGTTTAGCCTTCTGGTTTCTTGTATTGATATCAAAATTTGGCTAAAATTTGGGATAATTGGATGAATCGTAACAGAAATTTACCAGTTACACAACATTTTTTAAAAATCTTTGGATTTTATGCCTTCTGTATTTTTCTTTGGGTAAGGTCATATATGTAAGATTCCAAAAATAAAATCATTTATCAAACTATCTCTGTAACTCTACTGGTTCCACTACAAGTTTGTGTTATTCTAATTTTTTATGTATGAATAGTATTGGGCTGTCTAGATTATGTTCGTTCCAAATTAAGAAACTTATTTGGCTTACCGGATGCATCATAATAGAAATTTACCAAATTAAAGATAGCATCTTCTCATCTTGTCTCTCAAGATTGTAGATACTTACTATGGAATTTAAAATTTATCCTTCTTTTTTGACTGAAACAGCCATTTTCATAGTATGGGCGTATTTCCCGGACCATTGGTTACATTCCATGGGGATCTATTACTATCCAAACAGGTCAGTTATGGAATTTATGCTTTCCTTGTCTGGTTTTGAACATCTTTCCTGTTCTTTTTGTCCATTCATATGCTTTTTATATGCTTATTCTGCACTCACTAGAAAGTTAATTAAGCTAGCGACTTAAAGCAGCTGACCTTTGTCAGTGGTCCCAATTATTATTCTGTTTTTCTCTTCTTTCTTTATTGTCCAATTCAAGTTTATCGAGTTTGTCCAATCTATCACTTCAATGAGATCGATTGGTTTCCTTCTTCAGTATACCCCTCGATCAAGATGAAATTTAATTGGGATAATATGTTTCTTACTGATTTTTGTCACAAACCAATGCCACAATTTGAAATGATAGATTTGAAACAAGTAAACGGGATTTATTATTGGAGAAAGAGAACGGGCTTGCTTGTCGTGTCTCTGGGCCTCCTAGGGAATATTTTGATATTAATGGGAGAGAAGGTTTATGTGAATATTCTAAGCCTAGTTTTAGCCAACTTAAAAACCAGAATGGCTACATGGATTATTGCTATTTGGTTACAGTGGTTGCAAACTACACATAAATGTTTCCACTTTCAAATAGTTGATTTAATGTTAAAATGTTCGCTACAACAATCAAAAGTAATGTAAGTTTGTTAATGAGACTAATCATTTGTATGATATGGATCGAGGAACTTTTGTGTGGCATCTTGCTTGAAATTGTCTACAAAACTGGTTTATCCTCTTCTACTGTTGTGTGCATAACTTTCTCAGGTATTGGGCATTGGCTGTGCCGACGTATGTTATTGTCACAATTGTTCTGGCAATTGGATTTTATGTTGGCCTCAACTTTTTGGCTACCCCTCCTCCTACATCCTTGAGCTCAATCTTTGGTATATTGACTTCTTATGAATTGCATTACATTTGGCATGCCGCTTTCTCTGGATTGTAGTAAAACCTCAAAAAAAAAAA
Source organism: Haberlea rhodopensis (assembly GCA_907163345.1). Lineage (NCBI taxonomy): Eukaryota > Viridiplantae > Streptophyta > Magnoliopsida > Lamiales > Gesneriaceae > Haberlea > Haberlea rhodopensis. The sequence goes on along the minus strand of CAJQUN010000003.1, from coordinate 27,299,578 downwards.
AAAAACAGGCTTCATAGAAAGAATGATAATGGGACTTAACTATGTACCACCAAGAAATTTTTTTATTTATTTTTATTCTGCTCTCTTTTGCAGATGAATTCAGTAGAGAACCACTGGATACCATCCCTTTACAAGATGATGATGATGACGAGTACCCCATTGAACCTATATCTGACATTGACATTAGCCATATTAATGACATCATGTTTAACAATCTGAATTGATAAAACCTTGTCACGGATATAGTCACTTAATTCTTGTTTTATTGTTTTCGCATTCTCAATGTCTACATGTTCTCCTGTACAAATCTATCATGCAACCGAGGATGACCTGTCCCTACTGGGGAAATTTACGTCCATGCACCAACGTACACAAATAAATATATATGGTGTTGTCACCTTTATGTTAATTTGGGCATCAAAGGTGATATCACCAAAAGTTGTGATCTTCAATAAATATCGAAAGATGATATAACAATATGTTTATCTTCGATTAAACAGAATTGAATCGCTCCAAAAATATGTCTATGTATCAAAGAGAAAGGGTAAGATGACTCCACCCGTAGGCAAAACCACTCCGACGATCAAGTCAGTATATGTTTCAATAGAAAAAAGTATTGAAATAGTAGACTTTTGAGTAAGTAATTGCATACCTGAGTGAGGGTTAAGAGCTCTCTATTTATAGACGCAGAGTCCTAATCAATATAGGAGAAGATTTCCAGTCAATATGAAATTGTATTGTATATGGCAACTAGATCCATGTTTCTCCCGAGAATATTGGGAGATATCTTCAAAATTTAAACAAAGATATTATGATATTTGACATGATTATTTATAATATCATCATTACTCCCCCATATGGGAAGTGACAACGAATTAAATGATTGAGATACGTCTGGATGAGTGGTTTGAATTATTTTGGAGAAATCCAATATTTGATGTATGCACCTATGAGAGGTGCCATGTGATGGGCCTTAGGGACGTGATGCCTGATGTGCTGCATAGTAGGCTTATGGGACATGCTGCATAGAGCGGTCAGAACGGGCCAGCCCAACCCAAACGGGCTGGCCCGCCCAACCCGCGGCCCAAACGGGCCCAACCCGTTTGGGCCCGCCTCCAGGTGGGTTGGGAAAACCCCAACCCAACCCGACCCGAAGCGGGCCGCGAGTTGGGGCGGGCTGGCCCGCCGAAATATTTTTTTTTTAATTTTTAATTTTTTAAATTTTTTTTTGAAAAGAAAGTTCAAAAAAATATTTCCAACTAAACTTGCCGAACCTGGAAATGATGCTAGAAGAATACTGAAACTTGTTTTAGGTTTTATCAAGATATTAACACTGCTACTAAAAGAACTTGATTAGTGAATCAGTATTTTACTCAATTTTGAAATACTTGTTGCAACTTTAAAGCAAGACCAAATGAAAAATATACAGTAGATCGAATGCTTCAATGTGATATTGAGTATTTATCTATGAATTGAGCATAAAAAAAGAAATAACATTTTTTTTAAAAAAAAAAAAAAAATTGGGGCCAACCCGCGGGTTCGCCCGCCAAAACCCGCGGCCCGTTTGGGCCAGCCCATATAGGCCCGCCTACTGGCGGGCCTTAAAAATGCTGGCCCAACCTGCCTATTTGGCGGGTTGGGTTGGGCCTGGCCCATTTTGACAATTCTAATGCTGCATGGTGGGTGGGCCTTAGAGATGTGATGCTTGAAGAGTAGGGCTGCTTACCGGTTGGAACCGGTCCGGTCCGGTCCGGTCCGGCCCGGAACCGGCCGGTTCCGGCCCCGTTATGGGCGGAACCGGTCCGGTCCGGTAAGGAACCGGATCGAACCGGTTCCGGTTCCAACCGGTTCCGGTTTGATTCGGAGGTTTATCGGATTTTCGCTTTTTTTTTTTTTTTTTAATTAGGCGTAACTACGCCCCATTCAGGCGTAGCTACGCCTAAGCTACGGCTTTTTTTTTTAAGAGGCGTAACTACGCCTCCAAAGTGGCGTAGTTACGCCTCATTTAAAAAAAAAATCTAAATAAAGTGGTAATTTTTAAAGGGTTTAGAAATTTAACAATTTTTATGGGTTATTTAAACATGTCTATGTGTTTAAATACTTCTAGCATACAAATAATTGTAATGACATGACAATTGAAAATCTAAATAAAAAAATATTACAATTTAGTACTTAGCAGTCTTCATAATTGATAAGTATTGTTTTGGCTATCTCTTCTTCTTGCTCGTCATAATGATTTACGAATTCGTCAACCGTCTCATCTCTTCTATTTTTGCATTCTGCTTCAAACCAATCTTTAAGTAACGTGAGCATGCATAACGAATCAGCTGATAGACTACTTCTGTAGTCTCCAATAATACGGCCGCATGTTGAGAATGCCGATTCAGAAGCGACGCTTGAAGCTTGTACAGCATACACGTCTCTAGCCATTTTGGCTAAGATAGGGAATTGTGCTGCATTGGACTTCCACCATTGTAAGACGTCGAAGTTGTCTTCGGTTAGAAATTGATAATTCAGATAAATTTGCAACTCAGTCGACGTGCTAGTAGAAGGTCCTTTTCCCTTAAGTTTTTTCCTGCCCAGCAATCTAAGCAAATTGATGCCCCCACCTTTAGATTGAGCTTGGGGTTGTTCTTCAACAGGCCTTTGTTGCGATGATTCACTTGCCTGTTGATTATAATACAATTGAAACATATTTTGGAGAGATTGCATTGTAGACGTCTTTTGATCGTCAACAACCTTCCCCAAAAATTTAGCATAATATTCAAAAAATATCTCAAATGAAGATAAACATTGACTAGGATCTAGCAATGTTGCGATGCAGTGCACGGGTGGGATTTGTTCCCAATACTTTATAAATTTAGTTTCCATTGCATTAACAAAAGCATGCAAGTCATAGTCATCTCTAAATTCTATAAATTTATCAAACATGTTAAATACTAAAGGAAGAAAATAAACGGAAGTTGGATAAGTAACACCAGAGAAACGTTCCGTCGCTTCTTTGAAAGTACCTAACAATGATACACAATTTTCAACAAATTCCCAATCCTCATCAGTCAAATAAATACTTTCATCGCTATCAAGCATTTGATATGAATTATAAAATGGAGTTAAAATATCTTTGTAAGGTAACATAGCATTCAACAAATTGTACAACGAATTCCACCTAGTTTCTATTGGTGATGGAAAAAGAAGATGCTTTAAACCATTAGATAAACATAATTGTTTCCAATCACGCTTAACACGGCTTGTGCGTAACCATTTAGCGCAGTATTTCATTTTGTCAATACATGCTGAGTGATTGTCCTCATAACCAACTTTAACAGCCAAATTAATCACATGACATGCACATCTAACATGAAAAAAATACCATCAAGCATTGGTTTAAGATAGGTCTTTAAATCACGCATCGCAGCATTGTTATTCGCAGCATTGTCTAATGTGATTGAAAATACCTTATCCTGAATTCCATAATGTCTACAAGTGTTGAATACATATTTAGCAATTACATAACCAGTATGCGCACAATCTAACTCATCTAAAGACAAAATCCTTTTTTTGCATACACCAATTATCATCAATCCAATGACAAGTGACAACAAGATATGAATCAGAATTTACATTTGTCCAAATATCAGTTGTTAAACTAACCCTACAAGGCAAACTAGAAAGATGTTGAAACAACGTATTTCTATATTCAACAAATACGTCCATACAATTTCTTTTAGTGTGTGCCTGGATATATGTTTAAACATGGGTTGTATAGACGAAGCAAATTCAATAAAACCAGCACGTTCAGCTTGTATAAAAAGGTAGTTCACATCTGATCACATATCTAACAAGTGACCTACGATTAATTTCAGCAGTTAAAATAAAATTCGTGCCAGTAAGAACATTAATTTGTGCTTGTGTTGCTTCTCGACTTAATGGTTGTAATGTTGTCTCATCAAAATTATGTTTTTTTACTAAGTGTTTTTTAAATGTTCCGGTGCCTCCACTGGAACCACCGGCTTTATATGAATACTGGATCTTACATAATTTACATATTGCAACAGATTTATTAGTACCTTCTTTTTGACCGAGTTCAAAGTGATCCCATATCTTACTTCTTTTGGCACGAGTAGGTAGTCTACTTGCTGCTGTAGTGGCTCCGGATGACTCCACATGTTGTCTTTCTTGGGCTTGGGCAGCAACAGGTTCGGCAGGTTGTTGGGGTTGTTGTGGTTCGACATTCATAGAAGAACCACCAACATCGAGGTCAGCAAAAAAATCATAACTTTCATTTAACTCAGCAATTGGCACAGGCAAATTCATTGCAGAAGATGAACTCAGTGATAGACGACCCGGAACGAGACCCCAACTACGACCCCGGCTACGACCAGCACCACTGCTAGATGAAGATGCCATTATGATATAAGACTATAAGTAAATTGTAAATAGCACAATTGAGAGAAAAATATGAGAGTGAAGTAATTTTCGTTACAAGAATTGTTATGAAACAATACACAACACAACATCCCCTATTTATAGTTTTTTTTTTTTTATTAAAAATTTTTAAAAAAAAATAAATAAAAGTTAACGTTGGCAACGGCTAAGAGCCGTTGCCAACGTTAACATTGGTAACGTTGAAGGCAACGTTAACAAATGTTAACGTTGCCTTCAACAACTTTTTTTTTTTATTATTATTATTTTTTTTTTATAATCTACCGGTTCCGGTTTCGGAACCGGAACCGGACCGGTAGGATCGGAACCGGCGGTCCTACCGGTTTGGTTCTTCGGAACCGCCCCGGACCGGTTTCTAACCGGTTCCGGGGCGAACCGGAACCGTTAAGTCCGGTTCCGGTTTCGGACCGGACTTAACGGTCCGAATCCGGGCCGGGTCCGGTTTGACCCGGCCCGGTAAGCAGCCCTACTGAAGAGTCACATTATAGCGGGCATACAAGCCGTGTGATGGGCTGATGATCAGAGATGTGATGGGCTGATGATCAGAGATGTCGCGTAGTGGACTTTAGGGACACGATGCCCAAGAGGCCACACAACGAGCTTACGATGTGCCACATAGCAAACTTCAGGAATGCGATGCCCAAGGTAAAAAGTACTATATTTTTCACCTCGATCTCGTGGTTGAAAATGGTTGATCATAAAAAGATTCTTTTTTATCAAAGAAAAATTTTGGTGTATATCCGAGAACCAATACAAGATTAAATTAGATTAATTTAAAAAGATGGAAAGATTTGTAAAAAATCTCTTGAAAATATTCCATAATTATATATGAGAACCAATACTAGGAGTGATGGAGAATTATGGTGTAAAAAAACTCTTGAAAAATTATGGTGTATATGGTGTATATCCGAGAACCAGTACTAGGAGTGATGTAGAATTTTTAACTTTTTTGGGATGTATACGGGGCATCAAAGTTTATACATGAAAGATTTCAACATAAGTCATTAAAAGTTTATGTGATTTTGGATACCTATAGACTTTTATTTAGTTTAAAATGTCAAGTTTGAATACCACATGACTTTTAAAAACTCTACGAAAGTCTGTTTTAAATATCACCAGACTTTTGTGGCGTATATAAAAGTCTGGATCGAATACCTCTAAACTTTTAAACTCCATAAAAATCAATAATTAATACTCCACCCCTTAGCCGTTTAGGTGGAACTTGGGTATAATATACAACTAGTAACATTTAATCCTATCCGTGCACGTGAATTACTATTTAATATAAAATATAATTTTAAATATAATAATTTTTTGTGTGAAATATAACAGATGAATTATTATTTAAAGTTAATGTTTGAAGTCCAATTTTTTATATTTTATTTTATTTTATTTTTAAAATAATAATATTATGTGGAAGTGGTATTTTGGGAAATAATTTATATGACAAACGTAGTTTTTATAAAACTCTCTTACTGTATTAAATATAATAATAATAATAAGAGATAATTTCATATATCACTCGATTTAATTAATAAATCTTTAAAAGTGTTTATCAAGTAAATTTACTTTACATTTAAGGGACATGATATTGGATTTAAATTTAATCATTACGTGTGCCAATAATCAAAATTTCTAAAATCTATGTTATTTGTTAGGAACGAATGATTAGAATATGATTTGTTAGGATCGATTGATTAGGTTAAGTTCCAACCGATTCATGTGCATCCCTGCAAGGAATCGGAACTAATCGGATGGTCTGGTTCTGATCCCATGGACACGGCAATGGAGCCGCCGTGTTACCGGGACGATTTCGCGTCGGATTTGTTCCAACCCTGAACCAGACAATCTACTTTTTTTTAAAAAAAAATGAAATCCGAAGGCTCGGCACGACGACCTCTCATTTTTCTAGGAAGATCTAAAGCCCTCTGGCGCCACCAACACTCCCTGAAATTTGACATTTTCCCTAATTTTAATCATTCAATTTTTTCTCGTAATAGTTTGATGAATTTCAATCTGTTGAGTTCAAAATTTCAACAAATGATAATTGTTTAAACAAGGTTTACGACAACTGAAAAAAAAATAATTAACATTAATTGATTAGAATCGCCTTCATATATATTCATCTTTTTTTCTGAAAAATCGTGACCTTCAAACTCATCCACCAAACCATATCTTTTATTATTAGATTCACCTTCAAACCAACCCTCGAGACAGGTAAGGATACTGAGCAAAAAAATAACTTATCATCTCAAATCATTCGACCACGTACCTTTCCGTTTTGCCAGATGATATATTTTGAGATGAATTGTACTCCTTAATTCTTTCCGTTCTGCCAGAAGATACATGTTACATAGTACATACTCAAAATAAACTAAAAATGCTGACAGAATATAAGAAATAAACAAGTGAGAATACTGGTGGACATAAAATAGTTGATGCTGCTTGTTAATGGATGCTCAATTGACCCTTGTGATAAATTATAATAATAATCAAATTCTTGACAAAATTATATCATAAGAACGTAAAGAAAGATTAACCCAGTAAAAAAGCACCCTTTAATTTATATAATATAATATGAAAAAAGAAAGAAAGAGATGGATTTCTCTACTAAGTGTGAATGAGCATCGCTAGCCTCTAAATGAACTTGTCTATTCTCAAAGATTTTTTTGAGCCCGGAGGCCTGAAGTTTTCAAGCTGCAGATTAGAGCTTGAACGAATCTCGTTCAATACTGAATCTCCTTTTTCTGATTTGATAATATCCAAGATACCTCCAAGGACTTCCGCAGCAAGCCCGTTTTCAACAAGACGCCCTTTCTCTTCTCCACCTTCGTATATCAATCGCCCTATTGCAGAAAGTGCAACAATATTTTCCAATATAACGTGTGCAAGAATACGACTCAGGAACTCTGCTGCTCTAGGGGCATCGTTTACAGAATCCTCCAGGACAGAGAGAACATATTCAAACCTGTTTGATCGAGTATGAATATTTAGTCGGAGAATGTAAAACGCGACATTTTAGTTGGAGTAAAACGGACATAGCATACCCTTTGATGAGCTGATCCTTGTTTATCGTACCATCTTGACATTTTACGAGGCTAATAAGCAGCTTCGTCAAGAGCTCTCTTTCCACGTCTTTCCTCTCGAATGAATCGGTGACCCAGATAGATATCATAGATGGATAAAAACTGGGGGTATCCAAATCCTTGATGCATAAAGCAACTTCGTTTTCGTCTCTCGCGCTGGAAAAAATGAATATAGTTTTTCAAGTTAATCTGTATCAACGCATAATACACAATGTCTGCTATCTAATGTCACCAAATTAAAGTGATGCAACACAAGTTTAAAAGTTTCAATATTATTAGTTTCCTATTTAATTTTAGGATTATTTTATTGTTGGTATTTTAGTAAGACTATCTATATTTTAATTGTTTCCATATTGCATTAAAACTCTATGTATATGTCTACTACGTATAAGAAACATTGATTAGTTAAGCAATACTAATATTTCTTTTCAAGAATAATATTCGTTTTGCTCTGATACCAATTTTGGAACTTCGGAACGGGGTGTCTTAAACTAATATTATTCTTGAAATAAATGTTTTTTTACAAGTAATAGACTTGTATATAGAGTTTTAATGCAATTAAAATACGGAAATAATTAAAATATAGAAAGTTCAAAAATACCAACAATAAACTTTTAAACTTGCTGCATCCACTCTCGAATGAAAAAGATTGACACATCATACCGTCTTTACCATTTGAGGTAACTAGTTTCTCAAGGTGAAATCAATCCTCCAATAAGAAAGAATGGGTTTTTTTTTAACAAGAATTTTTTATCTTTCGAGGACATGGAAATACTTGACAGTTGACACCCTCGAAGGTGATCACACAAAAAAACACCATAGGCTTTCTAGTAAATTACCAATCTTATCTCTTTCTTAGGGCTTTTAGATTTATAATGCAACTTGAGCATGTGACATCCTCCTAGTTCCATTAATTTGAACAGACTTCTCAATGGCACATCAGCGGCATTATAAAACAAATAAATAACACACTGAAGGAACGATTATACCTGTAGAACTCCTTAATTGCAGCCATCGACTTGTCCCGCAGGCGTTCTTCCCGCCACCCCATTTCTGGAGATACATCTCGCATACTTATCGGGGGTACACCACGAATATTTGGAGAAGTAGGACGAGATCTATCAAAGCCATGATCTACATTTCTAAGTTCTCTATTCCCATAGGCAACTCTTTGCTCCGGTAGTAGTGATTGATCATAAATTGGTGGAGCAGTAAACCTGTCCGGGACATGTCTTGGTGCGAAATCCTCTCTTTGTATGATTTCTCTTTGGCCATACCGATCCGACAGAGAATTAAATCCATTCAAACCAGGTCCCATCCTCCTTGTATCTCCAGGATTCAGTATCTCAGGCAAAGGAATACTAGGTGCTGATGGCTGCCCCCTGAAAGCCATTCCCCTAGCAAGGCCACCTTGAGGCCCAAGAGTTATAGGCTCATCACCAAGTGATCTTTGAGACAGAGGAACAGACATGGTCCTACTCTCATGGGAATGTCTCTCCTCGATTCTAGCATCCTGAGAACCATAACCACGTAGCTGAGATGGGACAGCACGAAAGCCACTCATCTGGGAACTAGGAGTCCTAGGAGCAAAATCAATAGGTGGGACCCTTCTGACAGAGCTACTGATACTCGGAGGACGACTTAACCTACTAGCTTGTGCCTGCCTCTCTTGAGCAGCATCTCTGTGTACCTCCTCAATTTTTTTCGGACCTTCAACTTTCCTCCTCTGCTGCCACTTATTCTTTCTAAGATCAATAGCGTCTTTAAGCATGAACCTTACCCTAGATGACAGCTTCATATTATTTGACAGCTCAGCCATGATGTCAAAATAGGCATCCATGTGCTCCTTTGCTTTAGGATGATCTATCATCTCACCGATCGTGCTCATCAATTTGCACAGCGCTTCAATATTTTCCTCATCGGGAGTCTGATACTGACCCATCAACTTATTAATGCACTCATGCATTATTCTCGCAGTCAACATTTTTTTCTTGTACAACTCGCCAATTAGTCTAATATTACCTAACATGCGTCTCCTCGCTTGGAGTCTCTTCTCTTCTCTCTCTTCTGCTGTATGTTTATTTTCACCTTCTTCCTCCACTTTATTTGCCTCCTCTTCCTCTCTTTCTCCCCTCTCAAATTCTTCTTGACATTTGTTCAGGAGTAGTGTTTTGAAAGTGATAGTTTCATTGTCCACGCTCAAATCAGGTAAATCTGCTGCAAGGTGAAAACAGAAGTTGGCATACATTTCGCAAAAAGTGGGCTCCATCAGAGCTTTATCAAAAATTTGGGAGATCACCCCAGACAAAGTAGCAAAATTGTCAATGTTCACTTGTTTCACTTGTTCGAACAACTTCTCAAAGTTTTGTGGGGTAAGCCTGTTCAAGATGGACTTTAACTGCCTCTGTTTTGCTTCTTCCTCATCAGTGATCTTACCAACCTCGTATTTTCTCTCAGCTTTGTGCATGACTTGTAGTGGAATCTGAGGAGAAGGAATAAAACCCTTCTGGAAACCAGTTCCACGTTGCCACCTGTCAGAATCGGAGTTATTTCTCTGTAGACCTCCCTGGGGACCAAGGGACTGGATTGATCCAGAGAGAATGCCCCCAGAGTAGTGGATGGGTGTCTGCCCCCGTGGATTCCTTAAAACACCATAATTACCTCCTTGGCTAATTCGAACCCCAGCAACATTACCAACATCTATTCGCATGTCTCCTCTACCTGACACAAGAGGTCCAGGAAATTTACTCCATTTGTCCTCGTCTCCCAAGTCACTTCCACGACGATCCAACCTGGAGCCTCCTGTTGTCCTATCGATATTTCGTCCAGGACTAAGGTGTGACTCACGTGAAAAAGGGAAATTAGATACCACAAATGCATCGGCAACATCAGAAGTAATTTCAAATCCTTCTGGGAGATCAGTACATTGTTCCGCAAATTTGGAGAGGAAATCTCGAGAATACCTTTTTATCATCAATCCATCGCCATCTTTATCATAACCCTCAATTTCATTATTTGAAGTTTCTAACTGCGGGGAAGGGATTTCAGAAGCATTTTCCCAATCATCTGGCTCCACTCTACTCTGAGCTGGTTTGTCGGTTATGGAGGCATTTTGGTTAGGCACATCAGCAGATATCTGCTTGAGGATAAAGCTTGAAATGTTTTCTAACCCTTCTGCAAGCGAAGCAGTTTCTTTCTTTTCCTCGGGACCCTTATATGCCATATATATATCAGAACTCGTACCGGCAGCTTCTGCTTTTCTATATAACTCTCTTTTTTTCTTCGTTCCTCTTGGCACAACACTTTTTTGCACATTTGTATCTGACAAGATTTTCTCATTGCCGATAGCTGGAGAAGGCGAAATTAAGCCACAACTATTGGTGTCATTATCTTCATTTTCATGTGACAAAGCACCTTCAGGAGATGGAACTAAAACAGGGGAAAACTCCTGGTCTACCATAGCAGGCTTTGAAATCATTGACCTAATGTTCTCAGGCATCCTTATAGGCATATCTGAAATTATAGTTTTTATATCTTGAGCAGATAAACTGTTTACTGACGTGGGACTCTCAATACCTTCACAATATGTCGTGTGATTAGACTCAAATACACGATCATCCACTTTGGTATCATCATAGCAGCAACCCGAAATTTCTTCGGTCTTTTGCTTTGTCCGTTCCAATAAACCATCTGCAGTAGATGCAACCTCCTGCAATGAGCTCTCCTCTATTTTACAAGTGATCTCTGATGATTCTAAAGAAAGAGGTTTCATTGATGTATCCAAAATATTTTGATCTCTGTTCAACATTGTGGCTTCTCCTTGTTCCTTTCCACCAACTGTGTCAGGTTTTAATTGTATGCTTTTTGTGTGTTTGGTGCCTAAACTCTTAGGTGTGTCACTGGTCTTTCTTTCAGCAGCACCTTCACTTGAAGGTTTGAAAGCCTCAGAAGAAGCACCTATAGTCATTGACAACAATTCCTTCCCAGGTTCGGCTACAAAATTAGTTCTAGATGAAGTAAATTTAGCTTCTATGGATTCGGTTTCTGAAAGGTGAGAAGGAAATTTTGAATGAGAGGTTGATTGCCTGTCAACCTGAAAGTAAAAGTTTATAATTATGCCAAGAAGTCATTGTAAACTTGCTCAAAAGGGCACCACTATATACAACTCGGCCATAAACAACAAATAAGATACCTGACCCTGGTGGCCAATGTTGTCGGATTTTTTATGTTCGTCTTTGGAGGAATCAGGCCCAGCTGCTCCATTACTTGATTCCTCAGCCAAGGTTGATGACATTGATGCAAAACCATCAGCAGTAGCAAAAGTAACAGCTGCAGTGGAGGGCGCATTACCCTCTATATCAACAGAACCTGATGGCAATGCAGATGTTGATGAAGTTCCCAGTCCAGGATTTGACTCTGTCAACACACTCGAAGATGAAGGCCCAATTTCCTTTTGCGGACGGGATGAATCATCCATGTGTGACTTTGAAGGCTTCAAAGACTGTGCCTTTCCGACAGATATAGAACTTGTAGATTGCACTACGTCCTTCTCCCGATGAGAGTCAACGGCTGGTTTCACTGTTACCTGCAGAAAATGATGTAAAATAGGTCGTGAGATGATGAGTACATACTGACTCCAGCCAAATGACTATGTACACGTTCGAGGCATCGTTTTCACAAGGCTAATGTGATAATAAAGCAAGAATAGACTCACACAAAGTAATAACCTGGTTATAAAACTTAGTCGGCTGAGAAATTGGCAGAGCCTGTGTACTATTAAGAGGAACAGAGCTAGCACCAGGAAAATAGAAAGATGTGGCATTGTAAGAATTGGGATAAAAATTCATCTGGTGATTGGAAGGAAAAGATGGAATATGCTGTGATTGAGGTTGCACATTAGTGTGTAACCTTGGACCAGGTGAGCCATCAAGCCTCAACACTTCATGAGTTTTTGGATTAGTTATCGTCACGGTTTTACGAGAACCACCATATTTGACAGCTTGCTGCTGAGGAAACTGTGGGGCCACATTCATTCCGATGTTTCCCAACTGAGGAGGCAGCTGAGGACCCAGTTGTGATGGAAAGTTCAAGGGCTGTCCCTGATGCATCATTCCTTGAGACTGCATTGGATGTGGTGGGAGACCTGAAACAAACATTGGATGCTGCACTGGTGGGTTACCAAGAGGTAACGGCATCGGCAATGGCAATTGCAACGATGTTCCTGACATAGACTGAGATTGAATTTGGGGATTGGGACCGCCAAATTGAACAGTGACTTGGGGCTGGTGAAACGGTAGATGCATGGGAATGCCAGACACAGGGAGTACAGAAGGCTTCTGAGTTTGAGTCAGAGGTGGTGCAGCGGAAACTTGTGTGTCCCTCCTAGACATGGATGCTGGCTGACATTCACCAGCATTAGATTGCTCAAAAGTTCCGGCATCCTTCTTTGTTGAAAGCTGTTTCGGTATGGATGAATGTGGTTTTGCAGGAGCAGCAGTTTTTGTAGATTGATGCCGGACCTGACAGAAGAGAATCATCACACCATCATCTTGGGAGCCATCAAACTTAACAGAATAACTGCTGTTTTCACCACGTTATTCAAGCAAAGTAAGTAACCTAGACAACAAGCCCACTAACAAATGAAGAAAAAGTTGCTGCATGTAGCTCAAAATCTTATCATGCTCAGGTAAACATTTGAGATATAAAGAAGATTTCATGAGATGCTACAACAACTGGCATAACAACAAACTTCAGAATCCATATAATCGATTCTATGGCAAGACCATTTTTCTCTTTGTATTTCCAAAAGAAGGTGAGAGAAAAACAATTTATTAAACTTCTTAGCTGAATTTACATTAATATATAGAAGTATTTCCCCTCCAAGAAAAGGATCAGAGAATTTATCTCCCCCACATAACTAATTATTTCCTTCCATTTTGTCCATTCAATCCAAGCAGGCTGTCAAAAATTCAACAACAGCATAATATTGTACAGCATCCAAAACAATTATATGCTTTATCGAATTTCGAAAATTTCAATGGCAAAAAGGAAAGCATCTGGCTCTAATCTATTATCCTGGGAAAATAACTTTCTTGTTAGGTAAACATGTGGATAATAGAAACAGCAAACCTGATCCTTTTTTTGCTCATCCAAATTTGGTGGCGCAGAGCTTGTTCGAGCAGGTATCTACAAACAAATTAGAAAAGAACCTTGTGTTTCAGGAGCTTGAATTGAAGTATTAACAAGAAAAAATTGGATGAGAGACATATAGTGATTCTTTGAATTTCATACAAATGTTAAGTACCTGCATATCATTCATAAAACCGGGACTTATGGATCCAAACTGCAAGGGGAATGACCTTGACGCATCTCCTGGAGCTGAAAAATAGAAAAAGTGTACAAATTGTCAATCACAACTATTGTCTAGAAATCACCATCTCTATCTCAACGGTGTACCAGTAAAAAAATGTTTGGAAAAAAAATCAACAGCTTAAACTATGTAAAATCATTTGCCATACATTTTGCAGGCGTAGTGGGAGCCTTGGATTTAGTACTAGCAGTAGAAGGATTGGATGATGGAGCTGCAACAGAAATATCAGAAGATGGAGGCCTTGGAACAACTTGGTTGAGTTGTTGAGGTGTAGCATCAATCCGATCGACATTGGAAGCTGAAATGTTAACTGGTGCATCAGGCACTCCTAAATCAAGTCATTAAATATGTGCAATCGGAAAACAAAAAAATGAAAATATAAAACCAAGGAAAGATCAAGTTCTGTTTAATAGCAGATTAATTTTGATCTTCTCTTTCAATTGAATGTTCGGGCTGGTTTTTATTTTTCAAAACAATTTATTCCACTTCTTTTTCCTCCAGTTTTCAAATAAACACCACAAGCCACCAATCCTTACCAATCACTGTATCAAAATATTCCCCAAATATCTAGAGCCAAGAGAGGTGACAGGCAAAACTTAAATGACTTGCAAAATTTAGCTACAAAAATGCATTATTAGCCATTGTTGTTTCAGGTAGGCCTCAGGATCCAGGCACTCCAGGTGCAAGAGATACCCCAGGCTCACTAACATCGAAGAGGTTAGCGCCTACATGACAAAGCGCACACTTCAGCAGTCAGCTTGGCTGCAAAGCACGAGACCCAGGTTCAACCTTTTGTGTCCCATATTTTTTCACTCACAAAAATTAGGGGCATCATATATTTCGGGTTTTAAGGAACCCATCACTGATCACCCTAAATCAACAAATTTTAACCAAAACACATCCTCCAGCAATGGGATGGGCAGTAAGCTCCGGAAAGTTTTATTTTATTAGGTATCCTAAGGATAAATAATGATTTTTGCTCTTTCATTCATTTACTTTCATGGTATTTACAATTGTTCTATTGACTGAAATGTATTACTTTCTCATTTTATCATCCTTGCGGAAAGTTCTTAGGTTTTAGTGGCTGGAAATTATGACTTCGAGGGCAAATATTCATGGCTTACGTCTGAAAAGCATAATTTGTCGCTGATAAGCTTAATTTGGTGGCTTAAAAATTCCGACTTTGGAGTATATAATTATGAGATGTTTAAATCATTTGATCACGGTGGAATTTAATTGAGAAGAGTTTGATATATATCGATTTCCCCCTCTTTTTGCCTCGCCTTGGGCTCTCCTATACCCCTCGGCGCCTGGTGTCCCTCATGCCCTCAATAACTATGCATATACCATAATTTTAACTGAATGTTTCGGAGAATTCTGTGTTCAACATCAAAATTTAAGCTTATGCACATATAAATAAGGTTCTTCATAAACTAATCAAGAGCATCTCGATCCTCCCAAAGCAAAGGTTAACCAAATACAAGAGGGAGAAAGCAAACCACTCACTGGAGGTCGGCTGCTGTTTATGAGCATCATTCTGTACTGCCGGTGATGTATATGAATTACTAGAACCTGTACTCACATTCGGGATCCTTGGCTTTGACTGCACTCCTGGAGCATTCCCGTTATAATTCTTAACACTGGATCTCACAACACAACATAGATAAGTAATTCATCGTAGTATCCATCATAAAAAACTTTATAAAACACACGGACTTTGTGTGACATAAAAATGAACGAACACTGACACCAACATCCATCATTAATCGCTCAAATCACGCAAAACCACGTGCATGAACATAAACAAGTTGTCAATTAGCGAACGAAAACCCTAATCTGAATTTTAATTATATAAGAAGAGTACCCGCGATTAGAAGAACTGAAGGGGGCGGAGGACACGTCGCCACCGCCCTTACTGGAGACACTCCCGGAGAATTGGCGCTGCTGATTCAAGCTTCCAGATCGACCCGTTTTATTGTGCTGTGTAGACTCACTCCTCTCAGCCCTTGAGTGATTATGGGACATAAATTCTAATCTTCGGGGGGCAAAACACCGCTTAGAAAATCTCAGTATATTTGATACCCTATACAGATCCACCGATCAATCAAAGTCATCAAAAGCAATAATTTTCACAAAACACAAATAAGGAGAAAAAGAGGAAATAATCTAAACGGCAGTTAAGTAATTAATGAAAGAATGAGTTTTGGTGCTAATTAAACTAAATTTACCAGAAATGTAGAACGTCAAATTAGGGTTTACTCATCTGGAGAGCTAAATGGCGGGAACCATGACCACATATCCACACAGCAAAATTAAAATGTAAAGGAAGCAGACGAAGAAAATCTGCGTAGGGAATTGATTAAAAAGTACAAAGCCAAGATTAAAATCCGAGTGCAAAAAGAGAGAACAGCTGTAAACATAAAAACAATGAATGTAATATTATATTATTATTTTATTATACAATATAATTGATTAGTGAAGTGTCTTCACGTAGTTTAGTGATGATAGTGGGCCATCTTGATATGGTCCCACTAAAAATATATATAATTAATATAAAAATTATAATGTGATTGTTTTAAATGATTTTAAAAAAAAATTGATTAGTTTTATATTTCAAGGAATACTTTTATAGTTTTCCGAAAATAATTGAAATATAAAATCTGTGAAGACCTAGTTCCACCAATCGAACCAAAACAACTCTACGAAACCAAATCAATTATGAGGGAAGAACTAATCAAGCCAAATCAGTCCTAAGAGTATATCTTGTCCAACTTCATAACCGCTATGTTCGTAGGAGAAATTTGGGGAAATGGCTATCATCATGGGAGGACATATAGGAGATGGTTGCATATGCGGGAGGATCATAACTTCCGATTTCCACCTCTATAAATATCAGATTCATTTTAATGGAAATGTAACAAACAGTCCTTAAGCAAATCACAAGAAATATCGAACTTTGAAAAACCCGTCAACTCTCTCAGTTCCAGCGAGGAGGAAGAGGAGATTTCACGCCTTTTTGCACCCAAATATGTTGAGCAATTTCAAAATTTAACGGTAAGTGGGCTTACGCTTTAAATTTCAGTTAATCCGTGCAATATTTTGAAACTATGAGATTCTTGGATTTTCTGTGATAAAAATATGATTTTGAAGCACTGTAAATTTCAAAATCCAATTGGTAGGGATTTCATATTCTGACCCTGATACGGTGGGGTTATAACCGCTATTCTACCCTGATGCGGTGTGTAACTGTTGTTTTGGAGTGCCAGACCTTTATTCAGGGGGTGAATCGATGTTCTAAACTCGTCTCTAAGATGGTTAATTCTAGAGAACTGATATTAGTAGCATGAGAAAATTATAGGATTTATTATGCTTAAATGATATTAAAAAAATATGTTCTGTTGTGAAATCTGTACCGATGTGGTATCGATTTTGTTCAGGCTCTAGGTGAGAAAAATCTATCAGGCTCTAGGTTAACAAATATGTTCAAGCTCTATGTGAGCAAGTAATTTTAGGCTCTATTGACACCAAGATATCAAGGTGAAAGTCACATCATCATTTCTTATAGACAAAGCGAGAAAATGGTGGAACAGTGTGTCAGTTGCTATGGCAGAGGCAGGACCAATCACATGGAAAATGTTACGAGAACTTTTTCTAATACAATACTTTTCAATAGCCGTCCAACTGCAGAAGTTTTGTGAATTTGAAAACTTAACTAGGACTTATAAATTTTAGTAGTGGAGTACTCATTCAAGTTACGTGCTCTAGGAACTTATGTTCCATCAATTATGACAGATGAAACCATTAAACCACATCATTTCAAGAAAGGTTTGAACAGTCGTATCTTGTCAGTCTTGGAAGTTCATGAGACCACCAATTTTGGATTCTTAACGGGACCGGGATATAGCGTCACGAAGAGCAATTTAAGCTCAAGCGACCTCTCCATAATCAGCACCCAAACAATGACCAAAAGGTCAAACGACCAGACTTTTTAGGAATCAACCAAAGGAATCCGCAACCATTACCATCAACGAGGAAGCCCCAAAATGCCCATTTTGTAAATTGGCACACTTTGATAATTGTCGTAGAAATAACGGAGCTTGTTTTAGACGTGGGAAGTTCGGACACATAATTGCAAATTACTATGAACAAGAAAATTGATATTGGTTCTGGCAATATCACTCATCCAAACAAACCAAAGGAGAACTAACCCAACGCTTGTGTCTTCGCAATGACACAGGAGGAAGCGACATGCGAATGATATGGCATCTACCATTCTGGTCGACAAATTACTTGTTTATGTTGTTTGATTGTGGTGCCACACATTTATTCATATATTAAAAGATTTGCTAAGATATTAACATGAAAGTCAAAAACACTTAACGAACCTTTTATAGTGGCAACACCAGCTAACAAACCCTGGAAGCACACAATTGCATCGAGACTGCAAAATTAGTATAAGTAAATAATTAGTATAAGTGAAATAGTGTTCAGCACCGAGCTAATTAAACTCAACATGGTGGAGTTCGTTTTTGTCTTGGGAATAGATTGGTTGGCTAAACATCATGCCTAAGTTGATTGTTGTAATGAGAATATCAAACTAAGAGCCCCAAATGAAGAAGAAACTAAATACCAAGGCAAAGCCTAGGATGTGAATTCATGCAAGATGGTAGGATGATTACTTACACATTAAGGTGGACCATGATCAACAGAAAAATTGATATGACATGAAAAGAAGGTCGATGGAATTCACAATTGGTGAAAGGCGTGATGTGATTCGACAAGGCAGAATATATAAAGTCCAAAATATAGAGGACCATTGAAATTTTAGAGAAAGTGAGAACGTTGGTCTATAAAATAACATTACCACCCAACATAGCAAGAAGTCTCAGTATCTTCCATGTATAGCAACTAAGAAAGCACATTGCACACCCAAACCATATACTCGAAGCAGAACCCTTAGCAACTCAAGGGAACTTTAATGGAGCTCCGAAGAATGAAGAAATCTCACTCCAAATTGTTGATTTCAATGATCAAGTGTTGAGACAGAGAACTATTCCCTATGTAAAATTCCAATTGTCTAATCACATACAGAGTGAGGCTACTTGGGAACTAGAAGAAAGAATGCGCAAGAGGTATCCCTGTATTTTTCAAGAATAAACTGACTCAAGTTTTGAGGATGAATCCAATTACCATGGAGGGATGTGAAGACCCGGTTCCACCGGCTGAACCATATCAGTTCTACAGAACCAAAACAACTCTGAGTGAAGAACTAATCAAGCCAGATCAGTTATGTGAACATCACAGATCAAACAAAATCAACCATAGGAGTATAACTGGTCAAACTTAATCACCCAATTTGATGACCAGTCAAATCTCACCCCATCAATTGTAACTACTACGTTCATCGGAGAAAATAAGGGAAAGTGGTTATTCATGGGAGGACATGGAGGAGATGGCTGAATCTATGGGAGGATCATAACTTCCGATTTCCATCCCTTTAAATATCAGATTAATTTCAATGGAAAAGTTACATGTTTCTGAAGCAAATCACATGAAATATCGAACTCTGAAAATGTGAGGGCCCAATCATAATCATGTGATTAATGATCACACAATGATAATTATAGTGTAAACAGTGGAAGATTTGTTTAATATTTCTTAACATGTGGCCCTAAAAATTTCGGCATGACCTCATTGCAAGAGGAACATACCACCAACACAAATCAACATATACTGAAAATATATATCATCAGTTCATATCCAGCATACACCAGTCAAACTACAAAACATATATCCACATTGAGTGAAATAAACTAAAATACATAAACTCCTCACACACCACAGGGTTAAACCCCTGGTAAACATATACATATAATTCTGGGATAATCATTGGAGATTGGTACCGTGATACTATGACCGGCATTAAATGGCCCGAGAGGTATAGGGAATCGTGGTCTCCTCTGATTACCATGATTTATTGAGGCGAGGGATTGGTGACACCTTGCTGATGTCATCCCGTGTATGTCCCTGACTATGTCAAGACTTGGGATGTGATGACGCTTTGACGACGCATCACTGATGATCCCTTATGCTTGGCAGGCTCGAGCTACTATGATTTGATATCAATTTGATTGATTCTGATATACCCAGTGGATGGGTGATTGACATGATACCGACACGGCATGCATTGCATTGCATCATTTATCATATTTTATAGATACATGTTGTATATTCCATGATAGTTCCATATTGGGCTTTTGCTCACCCCCAAGGGGGCTGTTGTTGTCTTTGTGTGTGGACAATGACAGGTTATACAGGTGGCTAGGACCCAGAGAGGGCATGTCTGGTGGAAGCCACACTTGAGAGGTTTATTCTTTTGTTTATCCCAGTATTATATGTATATGTTTACCAGGGGTTTAACCATGTGGTGTGTGAGGAGTTTATGTATTTTAGTTTATTCACCCAATGTGGATATATGTTTAGTAGTTTGATTGGTGTATGCTGGATATGAACTGATGATATATATTTTCAGTATATGTTGATTTGTGTTGGTGGTATGTTCCTCGTGCAATGAGGTCATGCCGAAATTTTTAGGGCCACATGTTAAGAAATATAAACAAATCTTTCGCTGTTTACGCTATAATTATCATTGTGTGATCATTAATCACATGATTAGGATTGAGCCCTCACATAAAAACACAAACTATGTTGGTTCGAGCGAGGAAGAATAAGAGATTTCATGCCTTTTTGCACCAAAATATGTCAAGCAACTTCTAAATTTAACACTAAGTGGGCTTATGCTTTAAAGTTCAGGTGATATGTGCAATATTTTGAAACTATGAGTTTATGGGATTTTATGTGATAAAAATATGATTTTGAAGCATTGTAAATTTTGAAATCCAATTGGTAGGGATTCCGAGTTCACACCCTGATACGGTGGGGTTATAACCGTTATTCTGCTCTGATACGGTGCATAACCGCCAGGGGTCGAGCCACCCTTGGGATAGGGTGAGCTCCAACCCAATGCAACATTTTGGGAGGAAAAAAATTTTTAGTGTTAATTTTAATAAATTTCATTTTTTAATCAAACCCTCTAAATAATCATAGACATCTAGCCCTACCTAATCCGGCCAGCCCCAGATAATATTGATTCTTGGCTCCGTCCCTGCTAACTGTTGTTCTGGAGTGCCAGTCTTTTATTCAGGGAGTGAACCGATGAATAGACCTCATATCCAGGATGATTAATTCTAGATAATAGATATCAGTAGCATGAGAAAATTAGAGGATTTACTGGCTTAAATGATATAAAAAATATGTTATGTTGTGAAATCTATACCGATGTAGTATCGGTTCTGTTCAGGCTCTAGGTGAACAAATATGTTCAGGCTCTAGGTGAGCAAATATGTCTAGGCTCTAGGTGAGGGCACTGTTGAGAGCAATATAAAATTTCAGTTGTGTAATGTTTTAAAATATCAGTTTTGTATCTGTTTTGGATATATATATATATATATATATATATATATATCAAAGTTGATTGGCACCAATTTGCTGAACTACTTATCTCCTTTCCCCGGGAAAAAGTGAATCCAAGGTGGAAATGATAAACAATACCAGTTTTGAGGTTGGTAGAGTTGCTGATGTCATGAAGTCAAATGGAGTTGTTTTATTAATTTATCAATATTATTTACTTAAGTGCCCCCGTTCAAAAAAAAAACATTTTAATAAAAAAATATTTTTTTACCATAAAAAAGAATTTTTTTTAAAAAAATTACAATTTTACCCTTAAATTGTAGTTTGCCCCTTAAGACTTATATTTTGCCTCTCTTTAATTATATTTTGACACATAAAAATTTTTTTGGACTAAAGTTTTATTTTCAAATTTTTTTACTCCCCTTCCCTAAAATCTTGTGTCCGCCACTAAGTATGGTCACACAAAGCAAAATTCACTTGATCATATATGTAATAAATAAATTTTGAAAAAAAAATCATCTTTCAAAATTTTCACCACTTTGAATGTATAAAATGGGTCATATTAATTATGTCATTGTTGTCATTCAAGGTTATGTGTATCCTCAACGAAGAGCTGCCTATTTTCACAAGAAAAAAAAATTCGATTCATATAATTGTTGATCAATAAACGAGCTAATTGTAATTTATCCAATGTGATATCGTTAATAGATAATTTACCCATGTAGTTTGTAAATATATATTTTACTCAATGTAGTTTGCAAAATATAGCTCACCGTTCCTCCATAATTTTTGGCATGTAATGACGAAATATCATCGTTTATGATGAGTGTTTTGCGTCTACTCACAAACTACAGGAAGCATTCTGTCTATTTTCAAACCACAGAGAGGTCAATTGCCCACAATCAAAACAACATTGTGGTAAATTACCACAAAGATAAATTTGGTAACAAAAAATTTCTTCTATTTTAGTGTAATTTACTTTCTTATATTATTCTTTAAGTTAAGATTACCCATATATCATTCAAAATAGGCAGATTACCATTTGTATTATTACTTAGATACAATTTACCCTTTTAGAGGTACAATTTAAAGCCCAGACACAAGATAGCACGTGTAACACAAATTATATATGGATGTAGTATTTTGCATTTATTTTTAAACCACATGGGATAAACTGAATATTTTCAAACAATATGAGTTAAACTGACTATTTTCAAAACCACGTGGGGATTCCGTGCCAAACACCCTCAATAAACATATAAAAATCATCATTATATTGACGACTAGCACGGAACACAATAATGGAACTTCTCACCCTAAAGTTTATATCCCGTACCAAATCAATCATTAACAAAGCTAGGTTTTGAGGAGATGATCGGTTAACAACAATGGTGAAACTTAGGCTGATAAAATAAAAGTGGCGTATGGTGAGGTAGACGAGTTTCTGCTAAGGGGATATTTGATTTAATGGATGAAAAAAATTGGGTCTGAATTGAGGCAAAATAAAATCAAATGCAACTCATGTGGACGTCTGGTCATATATGTAGGATGTATGGACATATATGTAAGAACGGAACCACTATTATAATTTGATGACACAAAATTGTTTTTCTAAAAAAATTTTAAGGGTAAACATAATTTTTTTAAAAATTACTTGACAAAAGTTGGGATGCCGCCCCCACACCCAGGGACAAATATACGTGTAGCTGAGGGGGGTCAGTTGCCACCCTCCCTCAAAAATGCTTGTTATTATATTTTTTGTTGTGCGAAAATGCTCACATGGTCGAGCGGTGAGGCTTGCTTTGATTCTTGTGGTGCGCGTTTGAATCTCAGTGGGAACAAAAGAGGCAATGATTTTTTTTCAATTATATTATATTATTTATTACTTGCCTGCACACACACAAATTAGTATAACTAGCGCTGACGTACATACATTGTGTGTGTAACGAAACATGAGGTATACCATTGATTATATTTAACTTAATATATGTGACATACGTTGGTTAATAATTTAAAATTCAATGTAGTATTCAAGGATTACAAAAGAAAGAACCAAAAGATATAGCAAAGAACTAAAACTGAAATGCAATACGAAAGAATATAGTAAAGATGATGATAATTACAAAAATGGAAGGGGGAGTTTGGTAAATACAAATTTGTCATACCAAGGTAGTGGAAGAAATGCATTTTTGGTCCTTTATGTTTCATTAGCCAGTATTTTTGGTCCTCATAGTTTCAAATCTGCGATTTTGACCCTTTAGGTTTATTGTGTCAGCGACTTTGGTCATTTATCTTTTATCACCGTAATTTTAGTCCTTTAATTATCAGAGTTGGTAGTTTTAGTCCTTTATTACGTAATTTTAGTCCTTTATGTTTTATAAGTTGAAATTATGATCCTTTTATGATTTGTAATTTTTTAAAAAAGTTAAAAAATTAAAAATAATATAAATTGATTTTAATTTTTTTTAAATGAAAAACAAATAATTATTCTCGTAGAAATTAAATTAGGTTCGAAAGGGTTAAATATTTTTTTACAATTTATTTAAATTAAATATATAATATAATAATGTAGTAATTTGAGAAATTTTTAAAAGTTCAATCATAAACTAACGATTATATTTGCATATATGAAATTGAGAAAAATATTTGTTATGAGAAAATAGAAAATCGTGTTGGGTTTTTTTATTCTTTGGTTAATCAGATTAATTTCAATGTTTTTTTTGCATCAATATAGAAAGTTAATTTAAGTTTTAGAAAAATTAAATTATATTTGTATAAGTCAATTTTTATAATCATTCATTTGAAATAAATTTAATCTAATATAAAACTTAAAAAAAAACTAAGAACGTGATAAATATAATATCTAATTTTTAATTAATTGAGTGATTAGTTAGACATATCTACCCATTTTTAAACAATAATTTAATGAATTATAAGACAAATATTATTTGTCTAACTGCTATACGGCTAGATGGATGCTAAAACTTGGTTTGATTTCATTTCTCAATTTGTTTTAATCTTTTAAACTTAGAAAATATATATTAATATATAATTTTTTTTAAAATAATTTATTTATATATTTCATCCGATAAAATATTTTTAATTTAATTGTTTGCGTAAATACTTTTTTTATTGTGTCACAGTCTTATCCAAAAAAAATTATACAGTTTTATCATAAAAAAATCAAATTTAATCCATTTTCAATAAACATTTATTAGATAATTGGATTAAAATTTTTTACCATAAAAGCTTAATTTGAATCAATTCAAAACACAATATCAAGAATGTAACTTATTTTAATTTTTAAAACTTAAATATCAAGGACTAAATTTATAGATTTAAAACATAAATGACTAAAATTACGGATTCTGATAATTAGATGACTAAAATTACAGTAGTAAAAGATAAATGATCTAAATCGATGAAATAAGAAACATAGAGGACCAAAATTGCATATCTGAAATCATGGGGACCAAAAATGATGACTAATGGAACATAAGGGACCAAAAATTCATTTTTCTCTCAAGGTAATGAGTATAGGGAGCTTATGAAAATAATATATGAGATATTTACATGTCATGCAACAAATTGGGGGCAATAACACCCAGATTTAGCCAACGCCAAAAAATGCAATATCAACAACAAATTTTTATTGTCCGTAAAAAAAATGATTTCTCAGTATAAAACCATACGGATTTATTATACATTTAGTTCCAAACCGAAATAACATTTAGCACTGTAATAATTTATAATTCACGGATGGAAAAAAATAAAATATAAATAAATTACCAAAAAAACAAATCACCACAAAGCACTATCTTGCCATCTCAACACTCTTATAACCCCCACAGAAAAAAAACGAGTCTCTTAAACATGTAAAGAATCTGCTCTAGCCTTTCTTGAAATTGAGCAAATTCATTCCTTAAATATTAATGAACCAAGCATTGTAATAATTATATTATTACAATTAAACTCGGTCAGTGTATTATTTCTTAAAATCAAGCAAATCTCTTTCTTGAAATAATCGATTGTAATTATTTACCTACTAAGTTTTATCTACAGTCTTTTTACTCGGATGTTTTTCATGGACTTTTGGTTTGATTTTTTTATATGAATAATTTTTGCCCCCCACCCCAGATCAAAATCCTAGATTTGCCCCTGTCCTCACCCACTGCATTTATGCCGTTGTAATGGGAAAAAAATTAGCATGGTTCAGTTAAAATACAGACTTTAGGTGATTTTTCCGAAAAGAATCAATCTACTGTTGAAGTTTGTAATCAAATATTCACGCACTAAACCAAATGAGTACCACATGAGCAATACATCACCGATAATGTTACAATATCTTAAAACATCTACACAATCAACAAAGAATACCCTTCCATCCTCAAACACACATAAAAATAGAAAATCAACAACAGAGGAAAAAAGTTTTTAAAAACATTTATCTTGAAAATAAAGAACGTACAAGTATAAATCACAGACACAATGTCCGCATAAAACCGAAATATCATAACGAAAATGGCTTTGCATACACATCGAAAGGTTGGCACGCGGTTAACTGTGGCTCCTGTTAACATTAAAAATAATTAAGATCATCAACAATAGCTACGTTACCAAGAAAACATTCGAAAAGATACATAGAATTGGAAGCATTTCTCGTTTTTTAAGCATAAATAATAATGCTTGATCAAAGAATTGCATTTGGTGAAAAAGAAATATGCATTGGATACTCTATGTAGGAATAGCATCTATTTAGTCGTAACAAAGTTTGGTCCCAAGTCCCAACTCGTGGTTTTGAAAACTTTACTTCTTACATGTTTATGTACTACTGCTGCGTGGAAATATACATTTTCGTTTTGTGTATGCTGCATAATTCTAAGACAGCATTCACTACAGAATATTCAAGGGCTAAAACTCTATTAATTACTTTTCATAATTATATTTTTATAAATGTGAAAATATATTGGGATAAATATGGAAGAAAATATTTCTAATAACTAATAATGATCAAAGTACCTTGAAATTTCAATAACTTAAAAATTTAATGCAAAACATATATTTTTTATTTGTAACATACCTGTTTGAGGCCGCCTGCACTAACACTACCCCCTGCGAGAAGCATAGTAAGAAGAGAAGTGACGGCGCCATCCCCAAGATTGCCACCTGAACTTCCAGCATCTCGAATAGCTGCACGCATGGCAGTTAATATGCTCCCATAAGTGGTTCCATGCCCGCGCTCGATGGCTTGAATAAAACAGAAGGTCATGGCACCTGTTGAAGTGATTTTTGATAGTGCCTAATCGAAAAATAGAGTAAAAATAATACCTCAATATGTTTCTTGTTTCATAAGATAATATGGCAATGTTCTTCTCAATTTTGAACTTACAGATGTATCAGCTGAGGTTTGATCATCATCACAACCACTAAAAGAAATGACTTCACCTCCATTTGATCCTGTCCACACACCTGACCGTGGACGATGGTCCTCCCACACATATTGTCCACTCCTGTTTTGAGATAGTAGCAAATCATAATCTATACTATATATGACGAATGAGTGGCATTAATGGTCACCAAATGTGTGTTCCCAATTCTACCCTCCTCTAATAATGGTTATGTAAATTAATTGTTTTATTCATACCACATGGCAATTTAGTACTACTTCTCAAGGATATGATAGGATTTAAACTGGAACCCATGCAAAATGAGCATCATTATTTTGAGTCTACATGATTAAATGCCACTTGAAAGCATTAGAAAAGTTCGAGCACTCTTGTTTCACAAATCAATGAAAACACCATCCTCCAAACAACTTTCTTGAATTTGGATATTTCCCACCATTTTGATCAAACACAAAACTCACATTCCTCTCTGTGTCATGGGGATTACTCTTCAAGAAATGATTCATAATAGAAATGAGATGGTCATGGTAACAATAATCATAGAACTCCATCACCTTAAGTGGTTGAAAACAAATTAGCATTTTTCTCCAACCTGCATTTTTCTTAAACTAGTGAAAGCGAGGAACACACTAGTTATGAGTTTCAGTTTTGTGCAGAAAAGAAATTCCTATATGGATTACTCTAATGCACCCCAAACATTAGATTGACAAGAGCACCCCTCTTTTCTAGCATCTTGGCAGATGACATTCAGTTTCATGTTATATCTTACTTTGGCACCATTCAATCTTGATAATTTTGTGAGATACCCGTTGTGATTCCACAAGCTACTACCACCCACTTCTACTCAGACATGATAAAAACACAGGATTATGTTACTCTTCAAAATATCAATGACAGGTATTAAGCCTACCTATTCATTCGGCATAGGAATGATAAATCAAGAACTGTTCCGCTATGACAAGCATCTATTATAGCATGAAGCTTAACACCGTGAGGTAGAGGTCTCACAATAGATGCATTAATCTCGTCATCTACAATCATACCCTGTGTTTCAAAGTCAAGAGGACACAAGGTTTCATCATATCCATCAACCTCATCTCCATTGTAGTTCCTTTGCCGTGAACCATGTCCAGAATAATGAAACACCAAGGAATCTCCTGGTTGACATCCTTGTACAAGCCAATACAATGCCATCCGCATGTTATACTTGGTTGGAATTCTGTAAGGGTCTGTTTCTTCTTCTGCATTTGAATTGACCATGAAAGGCATGAGATACTGTAGTATTCAAATTATGACATGATGGCAAAACAGTTTCTATAACTTTCCCCAATTCCATGAAAATTAGCGATTAAAAAGCTTTTTAAATATAAAGCATGAGGGTAGCATCCAAAGCACAGAAAAAGTATTCACTACATGGCACTTGTGGCCACAAGGACAGTAAACTAAAACCAATTGTACCGGCAGCCACAAGCAGAATAATAAAATTCCCACTCAGAATGGACCACTAAAGGCTATGACAAAGCTTGATATCCCCGTTTCCTGAAGTTATCAAAGTATAATCTCCTCGTACTCTTTAAAACACCTTCATTCCTCTAACCATGTTCACTCTATAGTGGGAAAGAAACCAGCTCAAATGAGGTTCCTCGATACCAAAAATAAAGAAAAACACGACAGTAAGGACAAGACAAAAGCATCGAAGAGCATCAATCTAGCATATTAGAGTATCCAACTGGTCAACCGATGAAGAATTCCCACAATGTAGCTTAAAAACCTTTTTAATTTTAACTATCTTTGCATATAAAATTCAACCTACACTCATTAAGTACCCAAAGCATAAATACCCGATCCCGGGGAAAAAAACAGAAGATATCACCACTTCAAGTCTCACCAAAGCACTAACCATCTTTGTGTCAATTCCCAAACTTCTCGTGAAAGGGGGAAAAAAACAGATAGCCACGTACATACAGAAGCACACAGATTGCAAAAAGACGGGGATTCTTTTCAACTTTTTTGATTTACCAGTGAGCATGAGAATCGACGATTCTGGAAACTGAAACTTATTAATCAAGAGATATTTCATGCACTTAGCATCATTCAAGCATCCCTTCAGCTCGTGGCGGGAGAACCTGTACGATATGCCGACGATCACAGCTTTTTTACGGCCGTGAGGATTCGGAGGAGGGTTTGGAGGCGCGTGGTTGTAAGGAGAGGGAGGAGGCGGTGGTCCTTGTGGGAGCGGCGCGTGGTGTTGCGGTGGCGGAGCGTTTCGAGGGTCGCCTATCTGTGTAACAGCCTGACAAATGGCACAGCGGATGGATCGGGCGCCTGGCGGCATCTGCAATGGAGTACGACATTTGGAGCAATTCACTAGCATGAACATGGCGGCGGCAGAATGGGGGATCGTCGGTTTGGAGAGAAAAATGGTCAAAATACAGAGATATGCACACGGAAGAGAGGTTTAGGTGGAACTTTGGATCACTTTCATATTAATAATACTATACATTAATTAATTTCAAGGTCGATAGAGAGAGAGTATAGTATGTTGTATGTACGCGTTTTTAATTACTAAATATAAATAATAATAATAATAATAATAATAACAATAAGTAATAATAATAATAAATATTTAAATTACATTTAAAGGGACATGATGTTGGATTTTAAATTTAATCAATTTTTTTTAAAATACTATGTTATTTGAAGGATTGATTAGAATATTATTTCGTCTCTTGATTTAGGTTTTTAAATATCATTATATTTTTTGTAAATGTTTCTAAAATGTTATAAGTATGTTTTAATAATTGGTCTCCTAATTTATTTTATAACAATATACTATCATTTTATTACAAATCGTCTGACAATAAAGTTTCACTTATGGAACAATCAAGTTTATTTATTATTGTTTCTCACACCTTTTCAATCTATTTGGGATAATACATCAAAATGCCAAATAATTTGGGTCCACTGCCAATTTAATCTATAAAATTTTCAATGACTTGATTTAGTTCTTAAAATTTTAAAAAATTCATGATCAAGTCGTCAACTTTAAGACGGTAGTGAGAAGCAAACGAAGATGATTGATTTGGTAATATCTTAACATTTTAGAGATTAAATTGGGCTGATTTGAATCCCAATTAAGTCCTTAAATTTTTAAAATATCCCTGATTCAGTCTATATTAGTTTGCTTCTTACGACCGACTTAACGTAGGGATTGAAGTTGAATTTTTTTTAAAAAACTTTAGGGACTAAATCGATTTACTGAAAACTTAACGGCTAAACCTGAGATAGATTAGACTACATTGACCTTTTAATATATTATCTCAATCTATTTAAATTTTTGATCACATCTAGAGATGTCAATCGTGCCGAGCGGCATGAGGCCCCAAATGAAATGCTACAGTACTATGTTGTGCCAGACACATCTCATAGGCATGGTTTGCTAGCCAAAGATTTCGGAAATGTTTTTTTAATTCTATCGATCGATAGGCAGCATACGTGCCGACCGATAGGTATCATTCGAAGCAATATATTTATTATATTGAAATATTTGGCTTTACCGATCGCTCGGCATAATCAGCCAAAAAATAAAAATAAAAATCTAGATCTAAATGGGTCGTGCCTGACCATTCCTTCTGTGGAAACAGGCGTACGGTACCGATACGATTAAACGGGCTATGCCTTGACACCTTTAATCACGTCTATTATATATATATATTTTTCTAATAAAATACACATTTATATTTTCGAAGCAAAACAGGTAAACCGACGGATAGGAAAATTAAAATAAAAAATGGACAATATTCTTCTACAATTGAATGGTGGGCTTCTTAGGACCGATACGATTAAACGGGCTATGCCTTGACACCTTTAATCACGTCTATTATATATATATATATTTTTCTAATAAAATACACATTTATATTTTCGAAGCAAAACAGGTAAACCGACGGATAGGAAAATTAAAATAAAAAATGGACAATATTCTTCTACAATTGAATGGTGGGCTTCTTAGGCCCAAATCTAGCAAAATAAAAGGAATAATGGGCCACATATTTGGGCTTAAAATTATAAGTACATATATATACACGGCCCTCTATATTTGCCGCAGCTAGGGTTTTTGCAGCAGCTTCGTCTTCGATCAATCGCCTCTCTCAGCTCAAATGGTACTGCCTCTAGCTCTCTCACACGAACACACACCCAATTTATTTGATGCATAAGCTGCCTCGCAATGATTTTCGTGTTTGTAAATGTGTCAAGTATCTTGGGAGGTGATCTCTTTTAAACCTCTCCTCTCCTGCTGTGCTAAGTGCTAGCAGCCAGGATGCGATTTTTTTGTGTTCAACCGTTCTTCAGATTGTTCATTTCATGATAGTGCTGAGCTTGCCTTGTGTTGTTTTGCTTTAATGTTTTGTGAAGCACGTTTGTTGTGATCGGGTCCTCATGCATTTGACTAGGTAAGATTTATAAGATTTTGTTTAAATTTAAGCTAGATAATTAGTGGTTCAACATTAAAGGATATCTTTTTTTATTGAATTACATAGTTTATTTTAGATACTAATAATAGGAATTAGTTTATTTTAGATACTAATAATACGAATTAATACATTCCGATTCTGAATTATTTCTTCAATTTTTTTGTTTACTAGCCTTAACATTTATGTTTACTTTTAGGTACGAAATGATTTATATTCTGCAGTTGTTCATCATTTTCTTCTAAATAATTTTCTTTTTGAAGCATTGTCTTTGACTATCAGCTTTATAAATTTTGGTAAAATTTTTGTTAATATTCAAAATTGCCATATGCTACTCATTGAGTAAGGGCGACAATCAAAACCCAAAAACCTTTTTGGTTTTGTTGAGATATGATCAGATTACACCTGGTTCAACCGGGTGGATTCTTTTCTGGGTGACTATATTTTTTATTTAAAATTTTGCATATTTTAGTAACAAATTACTTTTTACTTGGGCATTGGTCATTCATCGCTTATCTGTCTTTTGGAGTGTATTATATTTCTTTTTTAATCAATTTTCAATATTAATATCATTTGCTTTCAGAACTTATATTATCTCGCTATCATTTTCTCATTTACAAAGAAAGAAACTCCACGTCAACCCAATTTCAAAATTTATATTTCTTTGCTGGCGTTCCAAAGTAAAACAACTCAAAATTAAAAGGTACTCTAAAAATATTCCCTTGAAAATAAAAGAATGCCCTAGAAAACATCTCTCATGTTCATCAGTTACTTTGATTCATCATTATTCTTTTCTTTGTGCAGGCCAAGAGAACCAAGAAGGTTGGTATTGTTGGGAAATATGGTCAGTTGTATTTGTATGCCTGCTTTATTTATCAATCCGTGATCTATTCTTTCATTGTTTCTTGTGCATACATTGCGTTGTTTGGTTTGTTGCCCTTACTCCTTAGCTTGTTATGAGAGAGGTGGAGATAATGGGTTAACTTCTGTTATGAATTCCTTGCCACCATGAAATATTGTTAAGTGTTTTTTCATTGAACGGTAGATATGAAAGGTGATTTTTGTGTAGCCAATTCTTTTGCACTTAATCCATCTTGCATAGCCACATATTGTTCCATTTATCATCTGGAAGATTATTCTTCTGATACGAAAAATCAACTTTAATTCAATCTGGGGATTGTCATTGTTGGCTCATGCTCGCAGCTTATTATTATTATTTTTTTTGATAAGTAAATAAATTTATAACATAATCAAATGTTCAACAAGTACCGGATATAACAACAGAAAGACAGTAACAAGCACAGCCCAAGCACTAGGAACAAGCTCCCGGAGATTGGTTGTGCATGCATCGTAGAACATGTCGTTGTACCATATGAAAACATTCAGCAGGGGTAGAGCCTTTCCCTTCAAAGCAGCTCCGGTTACGTGCACTCCATATTTGATAGACCGTAGCAGCAAAAGCCATCGTGCGAGCCGACGTTATAATAGAGGAACCACAATATCTCTTCTTGAACCACTTTAGTGCACTACGCAAGGTTGACATAATGTGAGTCATGCGTAGCCAGGTCCGAACCATGTCCCATAGGTGTCTGCTAAAATCCTTTTGAAAAACAAATGATCATGGGAGTCAAAGTCCATTTGCACACAACTTGCAACTCGTGTCAGCAACAAAAGGTAGTCGATCTGTAGTCTGTAGCCTCCCATGCGCCCCCAACCAGACAGTGAAAGAGTGCTTTGGAAGGATGCTGCGTCGCCAGATGATAGATGATCAAACAACAGGTGATGCACGCGGTCTAAAGAAATTGTAGGCAGTATCGTGACCCACATTTCCATACCAGATATTCAGCTGAGTAGATGCTTCCTCTGAGTTACTCATGGCCGATAGGAGCTCATCCTTTATTAGGATGATGCGCTTAATCAGTGGAGAATCTATGCGCCTAGGTGCCCATGCCCAAATATCAACTGATGAAAGGTAGATGTTGTGAATCCATTTAATCCAAAGTGACTCCCTATTGGATTGAAAATCCCATAGGACCTTAGCCAATAACGCTATATTCCAGCTACGTAAATCTCGTAGCCCTGCACCCCCTTCAGTTCGATCCAAGCACATTGTTGCCCATGAGATAGGGGTGTTTGGAGTTCCAAATAAAGGAACGACATAACGCATAAATCCGATCAATGACCCCAAAAGGAATAGGTAAGATAGACAACCAAAAACATTCAACCCCTTGGAGAACAGATCTGATGAGTTCCAGTTTCCCCGTATATGAGAGTGCCTTTCTCGGCCAAGAATTGAGCTTGGCAACGATAGAGTTCAAGATAGAGCTATAATCTGCGAATCTTAGCTTATCTGCTGCAATAGGGATACCCAATTAGGTAGGCGAAACGGAGGAAAGTAGCAATATCCTCCTCAATAAGCTTAGTTTCAAGTAAGCAGACCAAGTCTAGGTGTTGTGTTTTAATCAAATCCACAACCCCCCTTTGTTTTAGAGGCTTATTGAAGCCTCTAATATTCCAAGAGCCAAGTTTCATTGGGTTGGAGGGGGCAAGGGGGCTTGCCCACAGTCCAAATTGGATTTAGATGATTTTTTCTTATCCTTCTTGCCTTTCTTCTTTCCAAAATGGTTTGAGCATTAAGCCTGTCTTCAAGACTTTCAATTGCGTCACCCACGGCCGCAGGGGCCGTAGTATATAGCTCATTCATTTTTTCTTTGCCCTTAAGCGATTGCACCGACGGTCCAGGGGAGCAGTAATCGGCCGCAGCCAGCCAATCAACATCCATGGGATCAACTGCAGTGGTAACAATGGCTTTACCATCCTTAGTAATAGGAGTAGGTACAATTTTCTTAATGACCTTCTGTTGAACTTTTGGTCCAGCAACTTTGGCATGGGGAGTAAGATCTTTTAATGTCTGAGGTTGAACATTTATGGTGTCCACAATGTGCTCAGGTTCCCTATCAAACTCAGCATGCGACATCGAATGAGGCTGTGAAGGTGTAGCCTCATCGGCCTTCGAGGCAGAAGCCCCAGAGTGGACCATTGGATCTTTAAGTGTCTTATTTGGTTCACCATTGGGCTTCGGCCGAGGGGCATGAGGCATTTTCCTCTTGATAATCACCATATCTCGCTTGCAATTAGTGGCCACATGCCCAACCATTTTACGGTCAGAGCAGAAGGTAGGCTCATTCTCAAAGAGGATCTTCAAATTAATCACCTTACCATTCGGGAATGTGGTGGGGACACATTTGACAAGTGGCTTGGAAACATCCACCTCCACAAGGGCACGTGCATAGATTAAGCGCTCTTTGGAGGCCATCATCTCATCGGTGTAAAGCTGGGTACCAACATAAGACAGGATGCGGCTAAGAACCTTAGCATTCCAGCAAGTTGGTGGGAGGCCAGGTAGAGTGGCCCAAGCTAAAACTTTGGTCATCTCATGATCACTGTAATCAAACAATTGAGTCATTTCCTTCAGTATGAGGGCACGACTGAAGCAATTATAGGGACCCTCGTGGAGGACTTTAATCATATCTTCATTGGTGGTAAATTTGAAGATGATTCATCTGCTAGGATGCAGCTGATGGGTGACATGAACCCCCCAAGATTTGCAAAGTTTTTTAAGTGCATCAAATCCAGGGAAGCGGCCCGCAAAGTAACCAACCAAACAGTGACCAACTAATTTAACATCATCAATGTCCTGACTTGGAATAGAACAAGCTGCATTGCCACCACTAGCAAGGTGTAGGGTATGCTTGCTAGGGCCAATTCGGTTGGAAGGGTAACGCTTTCGCCCATCCCAGGGATTGGGCATAGGACCAGTGGGGGCGTGGGCAGCATCAACTTTGCCCAAAGTAGCCGGTGCTAGCGAAGGATGCTTAGAAGAGGCAACTGAAGTTGGGGAGCTAGGGCCAACTCTGTCCTTACCAAACTGCGCACCAAGGTGAGGGAAGGTATCACTGGCCGCAAAGAAAGTGGAGAAGGTATCCTCTTCACCAAGCGATATAGATACATCCTCCGACGTGTATTTCTTAAGTATAGGAGGGGTTTCATCCAGATACACCCTGACTTGGGTACGCTGTAGTGCGTTGAACATTAGTAGTTACAGGCAGCACCCCGGGGAGTAGCAAGGTGAAGGAGACCCAAACCAGCAAATAAAGCTAATGTGGGCAGCTAAGGTCAACCGTCGAGCACTTGGGGCGCAACCAATCGAAGGAAAAAAAATGAGGTGCCCACTGATTACCAAGAGGACATCAAGCAGCAAAAGCACCGACCCTTACATGCCACAATCAGCCACAAGTAAGACCCATAGCTGGGACCACAGATAAAGCAAGGCACTGTCACTGAGACCAACTGACAAACACCTTGGGAGCACACTGAACAAGGGGCCGCGAACCCAGAGAGAGGGACCAACCAACGGCTAAAAACACCACCCCATACACAACCAACCTTCAACAAACCTCCACTAAGCCACCCTCAATAGGTAAGAGCCTCGGATACAAGCAAAGGCAAAATTCGAATACCCAAAGTAATAAGCGATGGACACAGACGAGGGAGGGGTACAAAATCAGAAATGCAAAAGCAAAGCAACAGCCCAAATGCACAATACCAACAGATAAAAAGTGGAAGCCATCCGCAACACCAAGAAATTAAAAGCGAAGGTGAATCAGAAGGCAAACCAGGAGAAAATCTCGAAGCACCCAAACCCTAGAAATACGATGCACAAATTCCAGATAGGAGCGAAAATAAGCTGGAATTAGTTTATGGATACATTGTCTTGAACTTGTAGATCTGAATGTTGAATCTAATGGTATTATGGTAGTGCAGTCTTTTCAGTGTTCCAATTTTTTGCCATTTTCAATATTTAGCCATTTGCCAGACTTTTGATTTTGTAGACTCTTCGGTGTAAGCTCAAATTTTAATTTATTCTGATACACCTACTGCATTTTGATGTCAACTTTAAAACATTTCAGGCACCCGTTATGGTGCTAGTTTGAGAAAGCAGATTAAGAAGATGGAAGTAAGTCAGCACAGCAAGTATTTTTGCGAGTTCTGCGGGAAGGTATGCATCAGGATTCAGTTTCAACCATAACTCATTTGTAGCATGATCTGTCAGTTATGTGTGTACTGAGTGCAATAATTCTGTTACAGTATGCAGTGAAAAGGAAGGCTGTTGGCATATGGGGATGCAAGGACTGTGGCAAAGTGAAGGCAGGCGGTGCCTACACGTTGAAGTGATAATCTTTCCTAACTTCATGTTGTTTAATTTATGTATTTTTTATGTTTAATTTCTTACTTCTATGTATATTATTTGTCTTGCAGCACTGCTAGTGCTGTGACAGTTCGGAGTACCATCCGAAGGCTGAGGGAGCAGACTGAGAGTTAAATTCAGTGAGAATAGACTCTCTTGACATCGTTTCTCTATTTCAGATTTTCTCTAGTTAAAGTGTTTTGACTCCATAGTTGTGAGATTTGTAGCAACTATATGTACTCTGCCAGAATATTTCTTTTTCGAGATCCATTGTTCATTCCCATTAATCTGAATTGTTTCTACTCCTGCTTTTCACCTTCTATGATCTGTTGATTGTCCCCATCTTTTTGCAATGGAACGTTGCATTTCGTTATTCATCAGAGTTACTCATGTTGTAGGTTTAAGTGTGTCCAAAATTCGTAGATGATTTTAATCATCATATTTTGGATTGTTGTGTCGGGAAAAGCCTATGCTACACCGGAAGTGGCCACAGGTACACTGTCACTCTCGGTGTGGGCCCTGCCATTGGATAGGCTTGTGTTTTGGTGGTAGGTTCTACCACGTCAAAATACAAGTAGATTAAAACTAGGCCCCCAAGTGGGTGTCCGAGAAATGTGGAGTAGGGTGAGCTCTGGAACATAAAGTCATGAGTTCGATTCCCCCTGCCAACACTTTCTGTCGCACCGGGCTTGCCTAGTGTGGTTTACCTGGTTGGCGTAGTTTGCAGGCTACTGCTTTAGCCCGGTGGTTTATCCATTGTGCATCTCAAAGGTTAATGGCTGCTGGTCCTGTCATTAAAAAAAAAAAAAAGTAGAGAGAAACTGCAAAGAGACTCCCTAACTAGTTCCTTTTCATTTTGGACATTCAAGTATAATGTAGACATTTTTTATATCCCGTCGTGTCATATGGGCACAATCAATGCGTACTTTCGACGCAATTGTTGCTTTCGACGAAGGTTTGTTTGAATAGTTGATAATACGTGTCTGAACACGCTTTCAGAGAATGAGATTAGATAAGCATTTGTCCGTTTACATTTGACAGATTTTTGGGTTTGATAAATATCGTTTCCTCAACTTTACACTCACAAAATTCGAACTTATTACCATGATTTTCTCTTCAAGTGTAATATATTCAATAACAAATAACTTTAGAAAAAATCAAGAAAAATGTACTCATTATATTAAAGATCTTAAGAAATATTTTTCTACATAAAGTTCATATTGTCCGTCTTCTTGCCAAAAAGAAGCAACACATCAAATTTCATAACTGTGTCGTCAGGCGTCGCAACTTGTTGGATAAATAAATAATTTTATTTCTTATAAATTAGATAGTAACCCGCCAACATTCATTTGTCAGATCCTGTTCAGTTGGAAGATAAGATTGGAAATTGAAAAAAATAATATCTTTTTGGCTTCATTAATCATTGAATATATAGAAATATGATTGGATTAATGGAGCTCAAGAGTGCACGAGGTACAAACTGTATCTTTCCATATTGTGATTGAAAACATTATTAGCGTTCATCCAGATATTTTCTGAAAGCGAAACTCAATTTATTTAATCTCTTCTAGAAAAAAAAAAAAAGAATCCACTTGAATTGGGTTTCAAATTAGTTTGGTGCTATCACCAACTTCGATTAAACTAAGACTGTTGCACATCCTATTCTTCTAAATAGGGGGAACTCTGAACTAGGTGCAATTTTTTAACATGATACTGTTAACAATTTTGCATAGTTTGGATTCAGAATAGATCAAAGGAATCAAGGTTAATCGAAAACTAAAATTCACTTGAATCATAAATTCCATATAAATCACCTTTTCAAAGGGTGGATCAAACTTAGTGCCAAAGAGCAAGAATTACTCGGAATCAGCAGTCACACAAAAACATGAAATAGAACAAACTCGATTGATAATATACATATTTCTTGATTTCCTCATTACTTCAAATACAGGATTGGACTGGATGGATTAGGAGTTTCCCAGTATACCACCACTCAATCTCATCGCTATTTAAACTTTACAAAAATTAACAAAAAAGAAAGAAAAGGGATCTTAAAAGACCTTGGGAGAGAAACATCTCTCTGTCTCTCCATGCGAGTTTCTTGAAAATTCAGCTTTCACCAAGAAACCACATTATGTTTGATGAAGGTAAGTATTAGACTTGAAGGTCTCACAAATACGGTTAAGCGTAGTATCCTGCAACGTTCTTTTCAGCTAAAATTTATCGCTGGTGCTAACGATTGGATTGGTAATCAGTTACAAATTTGTATGCGACAGGAACTGAAATTTCATCACTATTGCTTCTATGATGCATTCATTTTTGCACAGCTTTTACTGCTGCAACTCTGGCTGCATTGGCTGCCCGGTTGGCTGCTGATACTGCTCGGTTAACTCTCTCGTCTACCTTGGCCACCTCATAAGCTTTCTCCGCTGCTCGTCGAGCCTCCTGAAAGGACAGGTTATATTAATTTTTCAATGATAAGAGGGGTATTTAAATATTAAAATATAGGATTAGAATATAACAAAATAATCAAATATTTTACGGAGCAGTAATAAATTAAATTAAAGGTAATGTTTATCTTAGCAGATGTGAAAATGAATCTGAAGAAGAGAGTAAAGATGAGAGGGAATAGGTTGTTGCAGTTTTGGCGATAGAGTAAGAGTCAAAATATACCCTAGGATTTCCAGTTAACAATCCATGACAACATCAAGTCCAACACTTCCTTGTCATGCACTAAAATTGGATTAAGCTGATAAATAACATCGGCGAAAGGTAGTGGAGTATGAAAAATTTACCTGAACAACGTTGAGAACTCTCGAATGGTTAACAGCAACAGGAGAAACAGGAGAGATGGTGTTCTGAGTGCTAGGCACGTCAAGAATTCCGTTTTGCCAATGACCAGACTGAGTTTCTCCATTCCTGAAAGTGTACAATCCGAGGCCCTGTCTTCTACCCTCATGCCAAGCGCCTTCGTACCGGTGGCCGTTCGCAAAGAAATAGACCCCAAACCCATGCATTTTATCAGAAAAGTATTCTCCAGCATATCTATCCCCGTTCCTGTGGGGAAAAATAGCAGATCAATGATTAAGTTAAAATATTTAGAAAAGATTAACCATTATTTGTTACTCTGGCGTTGACTAATTTTGAAGCATGCAGATACGTTCTCTTTAATACCGGATAAGTCACAGATGATTCCCCTAAAGGGATCATTAATCTTTTATGCTTCATCGGGTATCAATAAATTTCAGCCAAAAATGCCCATCAACAACCTCAAAACATCGAAGGAAAATGAAATTACAGCAATTTAACATGTTTTTTGACCAATCGGAAGCAAATAGCAGTGTGAAAATGATGATTATGCATTTCCGCATGGTTTCAGTATGCAAACGACCAGGATGGTTTTCCAGCAGAGAAGTTCACACAATCTCAAGCCAAATTGACTTCAAAAAAATAAAAAATCATTCAACTGTTCCTCACTTCCTTGCACTATGTATACTTTTTAGTACCATAGTTTCCCAAACATGCTACATGTTACTCGTAGCAACAATATGCCAAAGTCATATTGCCATAGCTTTCCTGCATTCACAATTGCCATCAAATGCAGATCAATTGCAACTAGATGTTATCCTTCACCACTCGTCCTCCTAAAATATTCTCCCCTCTTTTCAATTTAACCGCAAATGTAGTCAAATGACAAATAATTGCAACTAGGTGTTATCTTTCACCATTCGTCATCCTCAAATATTCTCCTCCCTTTGAAATTTGACCTAAATATTAGTAGACAAGTTCAACATGATAGCAAACGAGTTTAGGAACAGGAGGGCTAGCTTGCCATCAGGGCAATGAACAGTGATGAATATCACAGCAAGACACATAAAACACATCAGTAATTGAACACTCGGTTAATTCATACGGAAGTGAGCCAAAAGACAACAATAAAAGATCCCAGCACATTTGAATCATATCCATACGACAATTAATGTTCAGACTAAGCAAATAGATATCGAAGTGGTAAATTACGAAGAAAATGATGATTATATTACCTAAAATGGTAGTGTCCAAGGCCATGCTTAACACCCCACTTAAATTCACCCACATACCGGCTTCCGTCCTCGCAAGTATGAATACCACACCCATGGCTCTGCCCATTACACCACTCCCCAGCATATACATCTCCTGTATAAAACCTATATACTCCATAACCATGCCTAAGTCCCTGCCTATACTGTCCTCTATACCGGCTCCCCCGAGCCCAAGTCTCCACCCCATGACCGTCATACTTGCCGTCTATCCAATCCCCTTCATATCTCCCACTCATGTAATAGTAATAAACCCCATTCCCATTGCATTTACCCTTATGAAACTCACCTTCATACACATCACCGTTTCTATACGCCTGCACATAACATCCCGATATTGACTTCTTATCTGCCTTCACTCGCGACCCAATCGACCAAAAAACTGGTAAATGAGGTCGAGTAACACGATCCTTCGAGCTAATCTTGATCGGCAACGACCTGGCAAGGAACAATCTTATGGTGGGGAGTCGTGGAATGGCCAAATTCAGAGAAAACAAAAGCGCCGCAGAGAAGGCAAAGGCTGAGAGGAAATCAAGAATGAAGGAACTTGAAGGATGGGAAACCAGGAAATAAAAGAAGGGAAGGCTGAGGAGCAGTATTAAGCGGAGGTGAAGGCGGAGGCGGCGGCGAAGCAGGCGGAGGTGATGGTGGAAATGAGTCAGTAATTTCTGGGACCTGGTACATAAAAGATTGAATCTTGTTGGTGGGTTCTGCACAGAAACCCCATATCTATGGAGGGCATTCGACAGAGTCGGAGTTTTGGTGAGGGAAGCGGAGAATTGGGGCTGAAGATGGGGTCTCTTGAAAGGGGTGGTGGGCCTGAGGGCAAAAGCGTCATTCGACTCCTGCTGCTGTTGATTCTCATCATCGATAAGAATCTGTAGGGTTGGATTATTCACAGAAGAAGGCTGGTGAGGACTTTGGCGGAAATTATGGAAAAAGTGGGGGTGTTTCTGGGAAAGGTAAGAAGGGGTGAGGGGTGGGGTAGGATTGAAATCGGAAGAGACGCCGCTGCTTTCTGTTCCGATCTGTACTTCAGATTTCTTCTGATGCATTAAATATATGAAACCAAAATCTTTCCACTTCAAATTTCCCGACAAAAAAACTTACATTAAATTCCCCAATTCTCTGCAATCCGATCCGTTCCTTTTCCCTGTATTATCCTCTGAA
This sequence comes from Haberlea rhodopensis, assembly GCA_907163345.1. Taxonomy (NCBI): domain Eukaryota; kingdom Viridiplantae; phylum Streptophyta; class Magnoliopsida; order Lamiales; family Gesneriaceae; genus Haberlea; species Haberlea rhodopensis. The sequence goes on along the minus strand of CAJQUN010000003.1, from coordinate 27,257,835 downwards.
ATTATGCGATTATCTGAACTCTTTCCGTTTCTTGAAATGGAAAGTAATGGTGGGAAGAACGAATTTGTGGATGTCTTACGGAAACTAGAGATAATGGTGGAGTATTAGAGTGTGAGAGAAAAGAAGAGCGAAGAGTCCGAGGAAGGAATGGTGTGTGGGGAAGAATGAATTTGAAAACAGAGGCGGACGGCCGTAAAAGGAAAAATTGGAAAATGGCCTATTGCCTTTTCTATAAAGGGTATGGATTTTTTTGAAAATTGCAGTTGACCTCTTAAAGTTTTGTATATTACAGGAATGCCTCTGGTTTTATCTTCTTCCCTCTCGTTTTTCTTTTTTAAAAATTAGAAATGAATTAAATTTTAAAAAAATATTTGGTCGAAGGATTTATAAAGGCAGTCAAGCATTTACATTTGATTTTTCAGTAAAAATAATTGATTGAAGGATTTGTAACGTTGTTATGCAGATTGATTGAGCGTCAATCGTTCATAGGTGATTGTTTAAGTTTATTCTCGAATCAGAAGTAACGATCTCAAAATATAACAAGTTGTTATCCAGATTGATTCGACGTCAAGCGTTTATATGTGGTGGCTGTTTAAGTTCATCATCGAATCGGAAGTAACGATTCATAAAATACCGAGTTAGTTATGGGAGATAAAAACAACAATCATTATTGCTCGACGACAAACAAAACTATTTACATTTTATAAAAATTATTTTCTCTGTATTTTATTTTTTTACCATATTTTAACTATAATCTTGATACCACAAATCAATATAATTATATTGGAGAAGCTAATCATAATAATTAGCTAAAGGATTGTTAGTAAAAGATAAATATTAAACTATCAAATACAATTCATATTTTGTTTAAAATTAAGGTCTGAGTTTAATAAGAAATGACTCAAGCATGCTTTATTGAATTCTTTCTTTATATCCAAATTCTGTAATTGTTTCTAGTTTTGTGGAAAAATATTATGGTACTTTAACCATGTCTTAATGGACAATGTTCTGTAAATAATTTATTCAAAATAAAGATTTTAAATATAAATGATTCCATTAACTTTTTAAGAAAACCCCCAAAAAATAGCAGCTTGTCCCCTGGTCTTCATGTAGGGGCGAATCTAACCCAAATATTTAGAGGGTGCAAAATTATAAATTTTTTAGGGGAAGTTTTTAAAATTTTGGGATAAAATATATATATATATATATATATATATATATATATATATATATATATATATATATATATATATAATCTTTTCCAGATCCATGGACCAATTCTATACTTCCAATTATTCAAAATTTTACTTTTTATAGCCATTTATTTTGAACTGTGCAATTTATTACAAAAAAAGAAGTGTAAACTTGCTTTATAAATTATTGCAGAACAATTAGAGATTTCAGATTTCTTTTTAAAATTTTCAGAGGTTTTGAGGGTAATTCTAGCAATGGCTAAATTTTTTAATAACCAGACTGAAACGTGATCATAAATGTTGAATGAATCACGTTTAGTTCAAGATTATACTTAGAAATATATTAAAGGAGATTATATATCTATTATTTATTGGATATAGACATATAGGTTTCCTAGGAACCAAGGTTTAAAGACAAATAGAGTTGGTAGTTCATTTTTCAGATAATTAATTAAGATGGAAGATTTAGTTCATTTTTCAGATAATTAATTAAGATGGAAGATTTAGAACACATGATCATCTCCCCATTATCTAAAAAAATATCAAGAAAAAAGAAAAATTGTGTGTTTGGTTTTCAATCAACTAACTAATTCCAATAAGCTTTTTCAAACGGTTAGTCTTGTGCTACCTCTAGAGATGTAGTTTTTACGGACATCATCGTCATTGATGTGAAATATTCCATATAGAATATATAGGAAACTTATATTGAATGTGTGTATCTTTTGGGATAAAAGCAAGCAAAGTAACAATGGCTCGATAGGATGAACGCTGGGCGAGATTTCTAATCTCTGTCATAGAAAGATATTGCCCCGCTATGGTGCTCACGGTTAAGCGACAATCGTTTCCCAATATACAACTACTATGATTTATGATATAAATAATTCAAATCACAAATCAATTAAACCACAAAGTTTTAAAGGCACTCAAAGAAGAACAATGGATGAACAAGATGAAAGTGTGTTTAATCCCTTCAAAAGTTTGTTTAATTATTTCTAATTCAACCATGTGTTTGTTCCTTTCATAACCCGACATAAACAAATGACAAATTTTGAAAGTGTTTTTCATTAAAAATCGCGATTATTCCCGAAAAGGTACACAACCCTTCAGAAAAATCTGCATAGACAAAATCGGGCAGAACCCTAGGCGCTAGGGCCGCCCATCAGGCGTCCTAGCGTCTGCCCTACTGCCCAAAATATTGTGTAACGCTCAAGCACTGCCCAAGCTGCCCGGGGTTTTCTCGGATAGTTTTTCTTGTCCGTTTTTGCCCGTTTTACTTTTTCATACTTAATTTCAATTCATTAAACATATTTTTCCAACAGAATATTTCACATCTAGATCTATCATACACTACCCCGCTATTGGCAATTCAGGAGGGATCCGCCCTCTATTATCAAAATTTCGTTTTTAAACCATGTGATATACTTCATTCATCCTAATTTTTATGTCAATTTTTAAAGTGTTTTATTAAACAATCCGGTTATGTCAAAAAATTAACCAGCTGTAAATTTTTTTGAATAATCAATATAATAAACTAATCATAAAATTTAAAAGTTTGACTTTAAAAAAGAGACAAAGAAACAGCATATTACAATGTAATTACTTATTTATAAAATGTATACATCCTTTTCGAAATATAAATGGCTGACATTTTTAATTAACAGAAAATGACATCAATCTTTGGACATATACACCTGGGCCAGGTCCACCCAATAAAGTATAAATGGAAAGAGTGGTTTAGGTATAAAATTTTCTTAAAGGGAAGTTAAAATTCGATTAATAAAATAGGAGCTTTGTTTTGTTTGCGATAATCTCATTTAGACAAAAAAATTATTAATTACGTGTATTTCTTAAAAGTGGAGTTCTATTAGTTCTTAATCTTTTGTTCATTATACGCAAAGTTTTGTACTATAATTTCTATTATTATTATTATTATCATTATTATTATAGTTTTCCACACTAATTGTAAAGGTAATTCACTTGTTTGCCCTAACATGTCTACGGAAAATTGTTATGTATATCGGGCCTAAACCCTATATATACATCAATCCAAATAAATGAATCCAGACATGTCAACTACGGTTAAATAAATTCATTTTCTTTATATTAATATATACATGGATCTTAAATCGGATCCATAGAAGAATTTTCCAATATGTAATTTGGGTAAGATCATTGTTGCATTTATTACATTCTGGCAGCTCCAAAATAAATGCGTTCACTTTTAGAATCTATGATTTATTTATTGGGCTTAGTTTGTTGGAGTTGCTCTCTTGTGTATATAACTCAATTTAATTAATGAAAAACATATTAAGCCATCTCTTGTGCTAATCTTTTAGATCCAATTGCAGGCCTAAGGCCAGTTGCCTTTCCATTACTGATGGACAAATCTGTTTGGTTACAGAGCTCTTTTATCGCGGACAGCCGTCTGATGGAAAACGACTTTCACGTTCGGTTCAGAGAGCACTTTTTTCGTTGAAAATTCCTCGACTAGTTAATCCAATAGCTAAGATATCCACGAGCAGAATAAATGAAGGCAATCCTGGAATCGATGGACAGAAGGAGCTGCTTTGAGAGAAATTATGCCCATCTAATTCATCTTATTTTAAAAAAAATTAACTGAAATTTAATTATAACATGAACTTAACGAATGCGTAAGTATTAACTGAATTTAAATCTATTTCCTCACGTGTTACTCTTGTATGGATCGGGTCCTGCAAATACCAAGACACATAGACCTATATATACATATATACACATATTCGTTGGTTAGTACATGACATAACCGGGTGCATAGAACAATTTTACAAGTACCATCCATAGACTATCTCGAAAACAAGATATAAAACCAAGGATGCATTTTAGAAAACATTTTTATTTGGTTGCTTCATAGTTCATACTTACTAAAAGCTCCTCTCCTCGTCTACTACTACTTAACCTGATAGTTGCATGTAAATTGTGTAATTGACACAGAGAAGCGACAAATTTGGGGCGCCTTTCGAAATTTACTTTTAACGTTTACAGGCAAGCATCTTTAATCTCTTTAAAAAGAAGCACCTAAATATTCCACAAATGCAACGAAAATGATCCAAGATTTTACTATTAAGAAGACTGGTTAGATTTTTCTTCGTGCGAATAAAAAGAAGATAAGCATATGCCATCCACTTGTGAAATCTTGATAAGCCCAAATCATCAAAAGACAAAAATTTAAGTAAGCACTCAGACGTCCTACGATAAAACGTAGATTACATGGTTTCTGGATAAACAGTTCGAAACCTGAAAATGAAAAGTTAAAAAAAAATAAACTTACACGAGCTCTGAACTTTAATGATGAATTTACTCGACAGATGAACTATACTATTGCTTCTGCCTCAGTTAAGAAAATTGACATATTGATACCTGCTGGTGCGTTTCCGCTGGCGAGCTTAAAATCCACTTATATGTCACAGAGAGCCAGATGAGTAAAGGAAGAAGAATTAAGAGCTCGATAACAGAGGAGTGAGCTAGTTCGTCAAGGTTTGTGGAGCTTGAAGCCGAACACTCGAGGAACATAGCTCTGTGTCGGCTTTTGTGGCTTGAGGTGTCCATAAGTCATCAAGAACAGATGAGGGAATGTGGTTCCGAAGTACGATCCATCAATATCTTTGACAGTCATGGAAATTGTATCTAAATGAAGCTGGTAAAAGTATGATGCTAAAGGGTTGATTGCCATCAGAGTAGTTCTTTAAAACACCATCAATCAAGGCACCATATTCAAAAAGTTCCTTCATTGAGTGTCTCCATGGACTATTGAAGAGATTTTAAACACATGGTCAATACAAGTTATAAAACGTAATTGACACGAGAGTTGCTAATCTATATTGCCAAATCACACCATTCAACATCTAACTTCAATTTTCCTAATCATGCTGGTGGGGAGAGTTGTACTTTCCATCAGATAATTGGAAACAACATATGAATGTTTTTTCAGTAATATAGCATAACAATATTGAGATAGTTGAAAAAAAATAACCCTAGTCAAACATTCTTCTTGATTTGTGACCTTTTTAAAAGATATTTTTGCAAAATGACTTTCAAACATACAAAAAACAAAGGCCAAAAATAAAAAAGATTATATTTCAAAATCATGGTCAAACAACGGTTGTTTGTTTAAATAATCCCCAATATTGAGAGATAGCTTATATCGTAAGAAAGTGACAATATTGGAATGTGAATTTGGCCATGAAACTGGCACTTAAATTCCCTTGTTATTGCATCCTATGCGCATTTACATGAATATCAAGTATTTGAGAGTATATGCTTTGATTGAGAGTGAAGGATTAGAGTCAAAATAGCCAGATTCACTCAATGTTAGCATGCAAAAACACACTGTATAATTAAAGCATGAGAGCAAGAGTACAATGTAAGGATACTGCCTTGGTACTTGGATCGAGGGTAGGAAATATCTTCACATTTGGGACAGTATATCTTCACGGTACTTGAGCGAGGAATGTCCGATTGTCCAACGGGAAGGCAAGGCTGTCCGGAGCAGTAAACTCTTGGACATCTTCCAAAGTCGTAGCTTTTGTACTTCTCCAACTGTTTTAAGTTCAAGTTCAATTTATATGAGACAACCAACACAAAGAGAGGTGTAGCTAACCTATAAAAAAAAATAAAGAAAGGATTCATGTTACCATTGCAGCCATTCCCTTGGTTGTCAAAATGTATCTGACATGAATAAGGCCATATAGCATTTCTGCAGCTGATTCAACCAATTCATTCTGTTCCTCGGTAAACATATCACCTACACGAACCCATCATGAGGATTATAATGGCGAAAATACCTTTTAATGTTTAGAAAATAAATTGTTGAAATATAAAGTTATGATAAAATTAAGAGTAAAATAGTAATTAAAATAATAGCTAAACAATAATAATTTTTTTATTATTAGAGCTGCAGATTTGGAGCTGTTAAGAGCTCGATCAAGACAGTACTCGAACTACTCGAGAGAGTGTTGAGCTACTCAAGCAGCAGTCGAGTTTTGACAGAGCCACTCATGAGCCACTTGATTTGCTAACAGCCCAAACCCTATAGATACCACAACATTGAAAGACCACCTTTTCATATAATGTAAAAGCAATTGAAGATAGCACCTTGCCTTCAATCTATCCATCAAGTAACATATAAAGAACCAAATATCTACCACAACAAAGAATGTGTAACATAAAGAGAATATCGGTAAGCTAATTACATTCCATTGGCAATCCAAATATTGTTCAACCTTAGCCCACAAACAAAAATAATCTTGGAAGACCATATCCATACAATATCTGGAGAATATGGTTCAAGTAAAACAAGTTCATTATTTTGAATTTGAATCAATCATTTTGGAGAGTTGGGTCTGAACAAGTCTTCAGATGGTATTTCTATCAGCTTTTTATATACAAACATACACACATAAACGAGTGTAAAATATGCCACCACGACTTAAAGATGAAAGGACATTTTCGGGTGAATATGTCCCAAAATAGGGTACTAGGCAAGGGTAATAAGAAATTCAGATAAGAGAAGCTAAAATCAGCTTTCCTTAAGAATAGACGGCAGGAATCTTCATCATAAAGCATTACAATATAACAATTCCTTCAACATATCATATCATACTGTCAGCTGAAACATGCATTCATTCTTGTCCATGCAGAATACAAAGAATGACTGGAATATAGGTCCATTTAGACATCTACATGGAATCATGATCCTTCATATTATCAACCTAAACTAAAAGGTTCAAGTCGTTAATGGAACAACAGCTCCTTTTCATTTTAAGACAATCCATGCAATGACTGAGTTCTTACACCTACCAAAAGAAACCAAAACAACATTTAAGGCAGGCAGTGAAACTGATATGCTTACCATGAGAAGACTCAACATCCAGAATTAGGTCAAGTGCATAATCATAATAGGGAACCTGACTGCTCAACCCACATAAATTAAAATCATCTTGAATATATTCATCATCAACTTCACAGAAGAATTCATTTCCTCGCAAGTTGCAAAACCATGAAATCCAAGATGTATCGTCCCCATCAGAGCCACTGACATCAGACCCCTCACTGTCTGTCTCAGACTCCTCTGAAAAATAGGCATGCAATCACATTCTCAAGTTCATGTTTAATCACTATACAGCTTCATACACAGTATACAGACAAAAACACGAACATATCTGCCCATTGGTGTACAAAACCAGATTCTGGTATGCATGCATAGAAAGAAACCACTGCAGATCAAGTCATTAAATGTCCCTCACCCTGGACTTGAGTGCCAGAGTGGAATGAGGTGCATGCACACAAAAAAAAAACAGAAAAAATAGTGTCAAATACAAGAAAATAAATATTCTAAAGGCAGTCTCCTTTGTCTGTTCCAGTGATTGTAATCAATCTCTTTGCTCTATTATCTTACCCCTTAAATAGCGGCTATCACAAAATAACGTCAAAGGTATCTTACTAATGAATCAACATCATACCAACTTTGACCTAACAATCACCTACCATATTGTAGAGTTTGATTTGGTCTCATTTAGGAATCAAACAGATCTCGTTAGTTAAGATATTAATGAGGGAAAATTCCACTCCATTTAAGGCAAGGAAAAAAGATAGGGAATTTGGTCAGCTCGTAATCTTTCCTTGCACACATTTGAGGCACCACTACGTGATTTCCTCAACATTAAATAAAAGATTTTAAAGTTCTATGCTCTCATAAATGAGGCTCACAAATCAATATCATCAAAAAGGACAATGAAACCTCAGATAGCAAAGGCATCTCATGCAGTTATACTACATCATCAAATCATCCCGTGACGAACTGTTTGATCTTATAGTTAAAAGTTTTCCAAAATCAGTATTTTAGGCCCCAAATGAGAAATTAAAATTTGATGGGTACTTTTTTCACTTTAATTTTGATCCAAAATACGCTAGCTTGCACCCATTTACAAAATTTCTAGGTCAGTCCTTTTGCAAAAGCCACAGAAAGTACGAATCACTAGCATAATCATGTTTAGATCAGAACACAACTAACTTCAGTAAAGGCAGTTTCATTTCAGAAAATTAATTCGTTAATAATGATATTCACGGATTTACAACCTTACTGACTACTTCAGAGTGTCTTATCAATCATCTGATCCAGATCTACCAATTTCACAAACAGAACATTTACTAATGCAGAATAAAGTATTTTACCCATCACTTGAATTTCACATACTTTAGAAAGGCAAGAAAATCATAACCGCTTATTTACTAAATTCAAACAAAATTCAAAAAACTCAGGAAAACAAAGCACCACGCTCCAAAACGGTTTACAAAAAAATCAACTCCAAGAAAACAAGCAAATTACCATCGGAGCATTTGTTCTTGTTGGTATTTATGGTAGATGATCTATTGTCCCGGTGGTCAATACCCTTTCCGGCAGCTGCGGTGACGGCGGAGGTAGACGTGGCGGCAACGGCAGCACCCTTGGTTCTAGATGTGGAAGGAGAAGACCTCTCCAGGTGTTTGTCCAACGCATCGTTGATTCGCTTTCGATCCAACAAATCTCCTACACCCTTGGATGAGCCCCCTCCCCCTCGATCTCTGTACATATTCATCTATATCCGAAGAAGAATAATAAGAAAAACAAAACTCACTTACAACCCAACTGCATAGATATGTACAGTGCGATTGCCGCGCGAGAACGAGACGCGGAAGATTAGGGTTTCCTTTCTCGTTACACAAAGGGTGAGAATGAGACAATGGCTCAGCTGGAGCCTGGAGTGGAGTAGTTTGTTTCTCCTTTTCAGATTTTTCTCTGTTTTCCTAACAAAATATATAAATAATATTTATTTCCCAAAAGTAATAATAAAAAAAGGGAACAAACAATTAGGCTAATTTGCCTCTTCTCATCCTCAAATCTTCATTCTATTCTTAAAAAAAAAAAAAAAAAACCCCACATTCTCGATTACTCCAACAAGGGGCGAATCTAGTCTCAATATTAAGAGAGGATAAAATTATATAAAATGTTATTATAAAATTTTCGTCCTCCTCTCTCTCTCCCAAGGTACATTCGCCCATTATCCGTCCATATATTTTCAATGTTACATATACGATAATTGGACAAATATTTAATTTTTTATAGTTTAATTCGCTAATTGTTTGATAATAGGTAATTGAATTTTTCAATATATGATATAAAATCTAATATTGTTAAGACGTTTCTAAAATCCTTTCGACTATTTATTGCTACATTTTATAATTTCTCATATTTAACTAGAATCAGGGGTGATATTCAAAAGATAATAATGTACAAGTGAAATTACTTTGCTAAAAAAAGGGATAAATTTAAGATTGTCAGAATAAAGTATCTCTTGTATCATAAAAAGATGTAAATAATTTAACTAAGATAAATTAATGAATTCAAGTTTTGTCAATTTTTTTGAGATTTGTTAATAAAGAGAACCATCAAACTTACTTATTGTATAATATTTTTTTGTAGATTAATATCAATCATGAGATTACGATCAATTACAAATAACTCAAGAAGACCGACAACTAACCAATTACAACAAAGTACATCTAAATACATTAAAGTACAATCAACAACCAACAAAATACAACAGAACTAACAATAAAGTAGAGAATTTGAACTCAAAACCTCCCCAAAATTGGGGTGCTGGGGTCTCCACTTGCAGCTAGGCCAAGGAGTCATTGACATATTGTATAATATTTGAATAAGTCTAATGTGTTTTTCTCATGTGACGGTATATGAGTACTTGGAAATATTTGCATGGACCTAATATGAACCCTATTTATGAGCCAACTTAATATGATTGATTTAAAATGGTTGATACGTTAATTTATATATTCTTTTATTTATAAGGTGTTGAATTTTGATATTGAATTGGTGTTAGACCCATATAAGCACTTCTCATTGGTACGGTGGAATGCATCTCGAGGATAATTCTATTGATCGGTAAGATCAATAAAACTTTATACATTCAGTTTAAGAAAAAAACTTTATATATTTGATCTGAAATATATTTGAAAATTTTATTACAAAAATATCAGTTTTATCCAAGAACATAAAGCAATATAAACGAATTAGTGGTAGTGATATGAGAGGCAAAAATCATCAACAATCTTGAATTTCAAATGAAATCTATAAAAAAATATTTACATTTGAGACCCAAAGTTTTAAGGGAAAATTACGGGCCGGTACACTTTGGTGAAACATAATCTATCCTAGTCCAGCGAAAAAATATTAGTTGACATAAGTCCATTCTAGGTTGAAATGACCATAATAACCCCATGTGGTCCATGTGGTCCAAGCGGTCCACGCGGTCCAACCAATCTTTAATTAAAATTGCATTCTTAGCCCTAGAAAATGTTTAAAGAACAAAATATGCCACAATATACTATTCATCATCGTTTTCATCCTAATATTTATCAAACAGAAACATTATATGAACATGAGATCCTTCAGTTTCTGTCATCTCGAGATGAATCCCAAGAGCATACTTTTGCAAAGGACTCACGGTTTATATAACATTCGTCTAATTATAATTCAACCCGATTTGAAGATCATGTTAAAAATAAATAAAAGGCCCAACATGCTTCCGTATTACAATAAAATTTTAGCAAACTGAAAAATACCATTTTGACCATAACGGCACCGGGTGAGGTGGTCGCAACTTCCACCAGTCGAAAACTTACTGCCTCCAGACTGTTTTACGAATGGCTCCTCACCATCCAACCTCAACACACGGGCGAGGTTAGTCTGCCAGTTATCCGACTCCTTCAGAAACCGCACAGCACAGCCCTAATTCATTTCCTACCTTAGGGCGTAAGGTATATTCAAGATATAAAAAAGATTTAAAGAAATCTGGGAGATAGCTGGGCAACAGCCTTATTTTTATTCTGGAATACTTATAACATCTATTACATTAAAACGTCTCCTTTTGGGAGGAGACGGACTTGTTTAGCCTCTCATAAAGATGAGGCTTGACTCAAGAACACATAAACTTAAAACCAACAGAACAATATTACAAACGATAACAAAAGAAATAAAAGAAAGAAAGATTACCAAGCTACGAAAGTTGAAATATTACAAAACTTGGAGACTCTAAATTTATTTCTCAGAAAACTATGGAGAATTTTCGATGTCCTTAGCTTCCTGAATGAGTGCCCTTATATAGGCATGAATCCGGACTTCAAATGCGGATTCAAAATCTTGATAATTGTTGAGTGCGCCTGTGAGTGCGCCTTATCTTTCACGTGGTCTGGCATCTTTGTCCGGTTGTGCCAACTTTTCTCGTGAGTGGTCCATTATTTTTTGTCTGAGTGCGTTTGAACAGTATCCGCACTAGCTTCTAATGGTCCACCTCTTTTCCTTTGTCGGGGAATCTTTACATTAGTGGTTTTTGTGGTCCCCGAGCTTTAGGAAAACGGGCTCTCTTGTCAGCAGGTCTTTTGTCTTTTCCTGCCTCTGATCTGTCGGGTTTGGATCGGAATCCTTTCCCGAACTCTGGTTCTTTCTGCTCCGGGCATGCTAGGTAGATATGATCAATCCATCGGCCAATGTGCCATGTTGCAGAATTTCTGGTAAGTCTCCTTTCCTGCCGGAATCTTGTTCTCCCAAAGAATTCTTATCTTTGTTTCAAAGAGTTCTTCGGCAAATCTCGTGGAGGTTCCTGTCATGGAATTCAGCAAGAAAGTTCCATTGGCTGAATTCTGAAAGAACTTGAATGTGTATTTGACTTTGTCCATTTCAGTTAGACAAACCCAAAGACCCCATGCTCGTCTGGTTGAAACTTCATCATCTGTGATAGTTCCCGCCAAAATTAGAATTCCTTCTGGTAGCGCCATTTTTATATTTTCAGGGCGTTTCCATCTGGTCTTCTCAGCTTGATAAAATGAAAAGCTTCAATGAAGCCTTTCTTTGCCGGTTCTGGAGCAGCACTGAAAAAATACAACTCCAAGATATCACCTCTGGCCAAATGTGGATTATTGGCCCAAGTCTCGTATACAGCTTCTCTGATCCATTTTGCTAATTTCGAAATTTCAGAGAAGGCTGGTGCCACAGTATAAACCGAAGCCAGAGCTCCGAAATTATACCATTCCTGAACATCATTTGGATGGCTGCCTGGTTTCATCCAAACTCTCGGATATTTTCCGGAGATATCAACTATTGATTTTTCTGGGTTGATACCTCGCCTGGTAATTAGTTTCTCCCAAGTGCGCTGGTAATCCTGCATAGGTGAAGAAACTAAATCGTCATTAGTTTGAACCTTAGACTTGCCAGTCATTGGCCTAAGATTCAACTCTTCCTCTTTTACCCCAGAGGTGCTGGGTTGACTTGAAGGTTCAGATTGTGATGACACCTGACCTTCAACATTCGCTTCAGCTTGTACATCCTCAAGGAATGCATCATCTGAAGCACTCGTGACAGGGGTACTTGAATCCCTTGCCTCCGGGTTAGATGAGCCACGTTCTCTAAACACTTCTTTTTGCACTGTTGAAGGTGCTGCCTGAAGTATAGGCCCTTTCAAGACTTCAAACAAACGTTCGTGGTCCCGAAAGCATGCTCGTATATGATCAGTAACAAGTTCCTGATCTGCTCGTTGAAGTCGTCCCGCGACCTCTGCATTGAGACAAAGAGTCCCAAAATCTCGTTCCAGGATCTCCAGGTTTTCCCTGAGATTCCTAACTCGCTTGAGGGTATCGCTAGCAATGTGTCCCTACACATCTCGTGTTAAGAAATCTGCAAGAATATTTTTATCAGATTTCACAATGACAATATCATAATCATAATATTGACACTCAGCTTGCCAACGTAAAAGTCTAGCCTTTTTTGGTTTTGATTCAATTTTATTTTTCAGAAAAGACTTAACACTCGTATTATCTATTTTTAAGATAAATTTCTCTGCAAGTAAAAATAATGGCCATTTTTTAAAAGCCTTTCAGACTGCAAAGAACTCCTTCTCGTTGATGTGCCATCTGATAACTTCGTTGTTATCGAATAATACACTGCAATATCTGCATGGCACTTCTCATTCTGTTGTAACTTTCATGAGGACCGCAGCCCACCAATGATCACTGGCATCTGTGTATAATACCAGTTCATCCTCGTCGTTTGGTATTGCGAGTTTTGGTAGTTGCCTGCAAACCTCCTTTAGCTGTTTAACAGCTTGTCTGTGATCTTCATTCCACTCAAACTTAACATCCTTTTTGAGTAGTGAACTGAACACCTTCCTGTGGTTTGCTAGATTGTTGATAAACATTCCAGCAAAATTAACAACTCCTAAAAAACTCTGAAGTTGTTTTAAATCCTTGAGGTCATCCGGATATCCTTGTACTTTTTCAACAATATGATTTTGTAGGATGATTCCAGATGCGTCGATCTCGATTCCAAGGAACTCGATCTGTCTTGTAGCAATTACTGCTTTCTTTTCGGAAAGCACCAATCCTTCCTTGTAACAAACGTCTGAGAAGATCTCTAGATGTTTAAGATGTTCTTTCATGTTTTTTGACGCTATGAGGATGTCGTCAATGTACACGAACATGAAGCTGAAGTAATCCTTGAAAAGATTATCCATCTTCCTTTGATATATCTGGGGAGCATTTGCCAATCTCATTGGCATGACATTCCAGATATAATGTCCTTGTGGTGTGGAGAATGCTGTGAACTTTCTGCTTGCTTCCTCCATTTTAATCTGGTAGAAACCAGACTTGCAATCGAATTTGGAGAATACTTTGGCATTCTTGATGCTATTTACCAAATGTTCTCTGCTTGAGATAAAATATCCATCGAACTCCAAGATTTCGTTGATCCCTTTATAGTTGATCACTAATCTCGGCTTTCCTCTTTTAATTTCTCCATGATTTCTTACCAGAAAACCGGGGCTGCTGTATGGAGAAATACCTGCTGAGATTAACTTAAGGTCAAGATGCTCCTTAAGTATGCTCTGCATATCCTTCCGATCTTCTTGGTTCATGGGGATCGGCCTATACCTCACAAACTCATTTTCTTTTCCAATTTTCACCTTCAAAGTAGCTATGAGCTCATTTTTGTTCCACCATGCCAGTGGATCCTCGTTGTAGTTCCTACGAATCTTCCTTTTTACATCCTCTAGAGTGATTCGCTCTTCGAGGGTAGATTCAGGTTGTGGAACTTCTTCTCGTAAAGCATTTTTCAGTAGCAACAGGGTTTCTGGAGTTACTCTGTCCTCATCATGTTCTCTGAAAGACATGATATTAACCCAGTCAAAAGTTTGTGACCCCCTTTCACTAGGACCTTGTTGTCGGAACTGAAGAATTGCCTCTCCAAATTTCCGCTGATCTTTCATCTTTGGGTGTCGAAGTTTTCCTTCATCACCACGCTTGTTGCGAAAACGAATAGGGAATTTGCGGTGAAACGCCTCCCGTAATCGTTGTACCATAATCTTATGATCACATAGCGTTGTGAAAATAAGTCGTCTCGTTTCATTCTCTTGAGTGAATGTCTTGAACGTCTGTAGGAAATTGTTTCCTAACAGCATATCTGCACCTGTATCATGGAAATATATAGGTGGAGTTTTGACTTTGTACCATGGGGTACCGCCTGCTCCGCCGATAATTATTTCCGCTCCTTGGACTCCTTCATTAAGAATAATGATCCGTTTGGAAAAGTCTCTTCCGGCAATGGCTGGTAATTTCTCACCAACGTCTTTGGGGAAGATTTCTCGCCTGGCAGTGCATATTCCAGCCCCTGAGTCAATGTAGGCTGCAAAATAATTCTGCCCGGTACTTCTCATATAACATCCCAATGGAGATGTATATTGAGAATGGACTGGTGGTCATCGAATTCGGTATCTCTTTCCGTCGACCGTGAATTCCATTCCATCTTGCAATCTTTCCCAAGGTTTATGTTCCTCGAGAAATTCAATCCCTAAAATAAGCTGCTCGGGGATCCGTCCGGCAATTCCTTCAATTGTGAGATTAATTTCACCAATTTGAAGGTTACCTTGAAATTTGCCAACTGAAGGTTGTTGCAAATAATATAGGACATCGCAGGGGAAGATATTGTTCTTCTCGGTGATGTCAAAAATTATCTGCACTTCTCTCCAGCCTTCTGGGCATTTCAGTTTCCCTATTGTTTGGAATACATCAGGAACTTTCTGAATTCTGCTTGAGGCTCCCTTCTGTTTTTCCCCTGGATAGTTGCTGATTAACCTATCATGTTGGAAAGACATCCTTCTTGACTCGATCATGAGGCTCCTGCTTCTGTTCAGAACAGGTTGATCTTGTATCCTCATGTCAATCTCTCCTATTGTCGGAGTATCAATGATGTCCGGCAATACTGCTTTGGCGAAGTCTTCGAAGATTCTGGGGACTTCGATGAATTCCTTTCTCAAGAATACTTCGGAATGATGAGTATTCGAGAGTGCGTATGACACCTTGTAGGTGATCGAGTAAGGCCTGTTCCCTTCTTTCATCAAATCTTCTCTTTTAAAATCTTGATGAAGAGTGAGAACTTTGTTGAAGTCGAAGACTTAAATTGTAAGCAATCCTCGGATAGATGTTGAAGGCCATCTTTCCTGCATACAGATTTCCTGCTACTGCTCCCAAACAAGAATCTTTGAGGTTCGGGATTCTCTTGTCAAAGATCGCCAGGTTGAGGGCGAATCAATTCCTTCCTTGAATGTTGCTTTGATGATAACTCTTATGGCTCCGATATGAATCCACGAGAGTGTATTAGCAACCTCTCTCTTGACATTGTTCTTAATCTCCTGGATTTCTCTGTAGGGGATTAACTGCATCTCAATTTGGTTTCCCGTGAATTCCATCGGGATCGCAAATTCACATGTTGTTACCCTATGGATAATATGATGCTTCCTGCTACGAAGACCAATCATATCCATGGCTTTTTCTATTGCTCCAATTGTAAATCCATCATACATTTGAAGCTTTGGCTCTTCTTTCATGATCCTCATAAGGGTTTTATGAGAAACAGTGGTATGCGAGAAAAACCCCGACGGCTCTTCTCTAATCACGTGCTGAAGGAACTCTCCTTCACTCTGATTCTGAGCTAGATTCACCTCCATCCTCAGAGTAGATCTCTTCTTCGTAGATACTTTCATCTGAGGGAATATCATCAAATTGATACACCTGTACCAAATCCTGAAAATAGACAGCATCCTCAAATTCCTTGGTATGCTCGAACTGTCTAACTCCTCGGCTTTGGTTTTCTGGACAATCTGTAGAGATATGTCCTCTTGCTCCGCATGTCCAGCAGTTACAATCTCTGAAACTCTCATTTGCACGGGTAGGTGCGCGTCTGAAAGTTCTCTTCGTTGGTGCCCTGCTAGAACTTGCTTGATTAGAACCTGTCGATGAGATTCTACTCCTTGTTGGTCCAGACCTTTGCCCCGATCTATAGCTTCGGGCTTTCTGCTTTGACCAGAACTTTCTAGGTCTCCATGAAGACCTACTTTTTCTTGAACCACCCCATCGGGCATACGTTTGACTTCTGTGCTTTTTCAACTTGCGCCTTTGTGGGTAGTTCCCAATGATTGTAGGGATATCATTTCCCGTACAACAAAGATGAGCCATTTTGTTGATTCCTCTGAACTTCTTGAAATTTTTCTGGAGCTTTGCTTGGTAGCACCACTCCGCCAGCTTTACTTTGAGAAATGACATTATCCTGGACACCGTCTCGATTGTATGCGGTGTATACTCCTGGATAAGCATTTCTCTCAACGGGCTCGGAATTTTGACAAAAAACAGCTCCGCTGCATCGTTTTCCGCTATCTTCGATTTCCATCGATACTCTGTAAAGAGTTTGATGTACTCATCTACATAGCAGATGTCATGTAGTTCTAGGCTAATTAGAGCTTGTCTGTATTTCTTAGCCTTTTCTTCATCCATTCCCTCGAAGTAGCTTATTCCGATGAAGCAGATTTTGAAGAATCTCGCCATCTTGTCCACGATCTCTTTCAGGGACTCTCCGGCTAGAACTTCTTCCTTGGTTCCTGGGTCTCCAAGATCCCAGGCAATCTTGACTGATCCTTCCAGACTCATTTTTAGAAGTAAAATGAATCCTTCTTTGCCTAAGTCAAGTGTTCCTGCTGCTATTCTCATTGCTGAAGCCCATTCATCAATAAGAAGTTCTCTGTTTTTGAAATCCAAATTATCCATGTTGAGCATAAGTCCATATGGATGGATTGGATCTAGCTGTGACTTCCCATATGGCGTCTGATGAATATCTGGCCTTCGGGAACGGTTCCCTGTTCCTACTGGAGGATCCAAAGTTGCTGAGGTGAAATCATCCCTATGTGGCATACTTTGGTCTCCTTCGGGTGGATTGTGTGACCCGAAGCTCTCTTGTGGTGGAGGTCTTTGTACAAGCTCTCATGTCTTGATTTCTACGAGATTTAATCCCGCAAATGAATCAGCAAGATCCCTTAGATCTTCAAGATCCTGTCGATCTTCCAGGTTGATTCTTTCCATTACTTTGTGGGAAGTATGGGTTCTCCTCGTAGGACTGCAATCATTTTTTCAGACTCAGTTAACGGCCTTCGGACCTCCTCTGCTTTCCCCTTTTGGTGTAAAAGGGGTTCTGTTCCGTAAGATGGTGGCAACCATCCTCCTTTTCTTCTTCCTGTAGGAATGGGCCTTGACTCCAATTCCTTTACTCGGGATTGAACATCTTGAAGGTTTTCAAGAATCTCCTTCTGATGTTTAATCATGGTCTCCATCTGACTCTGGATCTGATGGATTTGTGTAGGGACATGGTATTGAAGATATCTATAGCGTTGCACTGTCTTTTGGATCTCTCTAAGATCTTGGGAAATCTTAGAAGAATCGGGCTCGATTTCTCGAAAGGTTGGCTCACCCATCTTATTCATCCGGTCCGGACCCTGTTGGATCATTGGGGTCCGGTACAACGTCCTCGTGTTCAGGATGATTGTCCTCCTGAAGTTCGGCTAACTGGAACTGAAGTTTGAGGTTCATTTGATGAAGCCTCTTCGCCATCCTTTCCAATTTCTTGTAATGATTTATGCTTGGAGTGCATAACCCTATTCCTCGTAATTGTTTCCACTTATGGTTGAAGCGTTGAGCTTCTGCCATATGCTTTTGATTTAGTTTTTCCAATTTCTGGAAATACCACCGGTAAGAATGACACTTCGAACAAACGTTCGGGTCCATATTTTTCTTGAATCGTCTCCTCCGTATAGGTTACAAATTAATATTCAAGATATTATCATAGTATTTCCAGAATAAACCTAGGCTCTGATACCATTTTATGAAAAGGATCGCAAAAAATGGGGACTTGTAAAAAGACGATGTTAAACGTTGCTTTTTATAAATATAAGGATATAAAAGATAATTAAATATTATATATAGACTTCTTTGTAATTTAAACAAAAGCCTAAAGGATAGAATGCAATATATCAAACTATTGAGGGGTAAAAGAGTCATCATAAAACACCCAATTGATTTGAAAATTTGAAAAGTGGACTTATTTCAACACAATTGTTTCCAATTTGGCTTTTTATGCACTAAGATTTTTTTCTCAAGACTTAAGTAGATTTTGTGTCACCAAAGTGGACTTCCATGTAATTTCCCCAAGTTTTAATGCTTTTTTCTAATCTGATACTCAATTTGCGGTATGCTTTAACCTATAGCCAATTTAATCTAGAATATTTGATGAGCTCAAGTTCAAGAACTGGTAAATAAAATAGAAATGAGGACATATGATCAATGCTTTATGCTAGCGATACAAATTGAAGGAATTTATTGAATTTTAAATACCATAACATGGAATTTTCATCGTACGCTTGGGAAATTATGGAGGGAGGAGTAGCGAGCCGTGAGACAAAAATTGGATTTTGTGTCCACTGTCCATATCCTAAGATAAATACATATAACTACCGACCAACCAGTGCTTTCATGAGAATAAAGATCTGTTCTTATTGGGTTCCAGCCGCGCTTCCCTCTGCAACAACGAAGGAGAAAACTCAAAGAATATCAGGTGAAATGATAAAAGAGAAAAAAATTAAGTGTTCGCTGACTTTGATTATGTACCTCCTTTTTCCGGCATTCCTTGTATATGTCAAAATGTTCTTGACATTTACTCTTGTCAGTGTTATAAACTTCAAAACCTGCAATGTTAGAAATGAAAGATGATATGATTTTGAAATCCAAGCAGACCTCCCAAGATGGAGATTTTCTTTTATACTCATTAAGCACCCCAAGATGAACTCTATTACTTAACATACACATCTTTTCGTGAATAAAATGCGCAATCCATGGATGGAGGAATCATGATGAAAATCGATCGGTTGATCTGCATGGTCTAGTTTTGGGGGAAAAATCTAGAATGTTGAAATATAAACTTACTAGTTCAGTAATGCTCGTCATCCTCAAAACTTGTGATCTAAACCAAGCTTTTCTCCAGACACATAAAAAATGAACAGAACAAATCGTCTTTTTTCTTTATTACTTATTTCTTTTTGGGTTTGCTAGATTGTCCGCATACGTGAGAATGAAGTGTACTGCATATGGAAAGTTATCAGGAGAATAATGGTAATATCAATGTAGTTGAAGAAAAAAACATATCAATGATTTACACAACATCCCTAGTCTGTGAACACTACAGGCCAAGACCCACAATCACTATGATTAGTGTTCTACCAGTATCCGTTCCTTGTCTGCACCAACTCTCAAAGACCATAAATAGTTTAGAAAGAGAGAAAAGATATATAATTAACACAGATTGCATAGAGTCCAGAAGATGGTTTTAAAAAATCAGTGCTTATCCAAGAACACAGTTGATCACAAAAAGTACTAGTTTGGAAGGCTCGTTGGAGTTGATCCATACCCCTCTGACACCACTCAAGTAAATAAAGAGTGATAAAACTACTTAACAAGATAGTTTTGTATCGATCAATTGAATTGATGGAAGTACTAGTGGACTGACTAAAATGCATGAACATTTTATCTTTTATATCCTTTCGAATACAAGAATAGCGGTACTCAACAACTAAAAGTAATTTCTCTATTGTTTTCACTCCGACACCCAGTCTGCACTTCTTCCTCCACCCCCATCCAATTAACCTAACAAACACATAAATTGTGTGCCTTTAACCCTTCACCATACTCTCGATCTACATAATCCTACTAATCGAATGAATCCCACACTAGCAAACAATTGAAACTTGAGAAAAAAACCACTAACTTTTCAGAGCATAAAAAAATCACACTTTCTACTCAAACAATCAAGTAATCAAATTGAAAAGCTCAAAATCAAAGTGGGCATCCAAACCAAAAGGATAAAACACAAAAAACCAGGTGGATCAAACATAAAAATTGGAGCAAAAGGCTTACATTTAAGAGATGCAGAGTACGCAGGGTAGCACTCGGGAATCGGAAATTCGAGCTGCACTCGGATATGCCTTTTTTGACATCGCCATTATCACTCGTGTTTCTTCCAGAAGTGCAAACCTTTATCAGTTTGTGAAGAAATACAATATTTAGGGCCCAATCAATATTTGACACCTATTCACATTACCTCTAACACCCTGGCACCGCATCAAATGGCGTTTATGGTCATCTGGTATCCTATTTAGATGAATGTGCTTTATTAACTTATTATTCTTTTTGAAATCAACAGAAGATGATCCAACAAGAAACCAGCCACTGGTTGTCAAGATTTACATCGTTATGAATACAAACAGGGATTGCATTAACATAAGAAATATAGTGACCATAATTAATTACAGTTGTTGCTAATCTTAGTCATTAGAGGTTTTCGAACGGTGTTGAAACGAAATATGAGGAACATTTTGCACAAAATATTTGATATGTTCAATGATAGGAATCTCCGGAGCACGTTCAGACGGATTATTTATAGCATCGATAACATTCAACACGTGGGACTCAAAATCCAAGCATGTGCTAAGTAATCACGATAGGCGATAGATCCCTCCAAAAGTGCTACAGTTTCGGACCTGTGAGGATCAACCAACCCTTGTAGAACACGTCCCATCGCAAAAACTACAACCCCAGAAGCATCTCTTACAATAATCCCTACCCCAAAGAGAAGCAGATGAGATCGAACTGCGGCATCGAAATTAAACCTTCATTGAATTTATACTTCATGGTTTTTCTTTTAATAGCAGAAAACAAATTTAAATGTTATTTTCGTAAAAAAAAGTTCATTATATTTTGAAAAGAACAAAATATCGGAATGGTATGTTTGAAAAATCAATAAATATTATGGTGCCTAATAAGGCCATAAGATAGTTACGTTGCATTTGGTAGGTATGGTAACAAAGGATAAATGGGTGTGCCAAATCCTAAACCAATGTTTGCTTCATTTTTAAATAAACCAAGCAATTCCTACTGGCCCGTGAAAACAAGTGTTTAATTGCATGATATTTTTCCCACCAACATATTTGGTATTAACAAACACCTTGTGCACAGTGAAAATGATTAGGAAAAGTACTTATTCACCCTCTGCCATAAACACAAATAACCAGTTGAATTTAATTTGAAGAATCTGAGTAGAGTGGGTAACCAAATAGGTAAACTGGCTTTGGATCTCCACTGCAGTCTTGGGAATTCTTTGTTCCAGCATCATATGCCGACGAATCCGAGCTTGTCGAAACAATAAACGATTTTCTTCGGGCGACAACTTTGGTTTCAATTTATCTTTTTAATGGGATTTTTGTGTCTTTTGCGGTTTAGAAAACGAAATTATCTGGGGCTGAGGTTGGGGAGATGGTCGAAAAAATACGAAGATCGAAGTGTGGGTGGGGGGAGGTTGTTTCATGTTGAATTATGGGTTGATAAACGATGATGTCTTTATATTTATACTACACATAAAAATAACACCAAACATAATATTATTTTATCATCATATTTTATACAGTTTATAGTAAATTTTATCACTCTAATTATTAACCATTCAATTATCACGTCATTCATACCAAGCGATGAGTAGAAGGAGGTTGAAGGGCTATCTAGAGAGTATTTTTTTGAAACCCACTTATTTTCAAATTCTCCATTACAGTTGCCTCCTTCAACTTTGACAGAGATGTGGGTAATCTCGTGGTTAAAAACCGGTGGCGACTTTCCATACCCGTGGAAAGCTAAAGTTTCCAATACCAGACTTAAGAACAAGCTACAATTTCTAATCGATACCAACTGCCTAAACTAAATTAAACAAAGAAACATGAACTTCCAAGTCACCAACATAAAGAGAGACATAGTTCAATATATTCTACACTTCTCTGCTCAATCAGTGCAAGAAACAATAGTAAGTAATCTTAACCAATTAAGCAACTCAAAATCTGGCTCCAACTACATTTTAGCACTGAGGTACCAATAAAGAAACTATATCACTACGTTTTAACACTCGGGTGTTGATCACAAAAGAGATCACTATATCTAAAACTACTCATAATCTCGCTCCTACTCCATTTTCGTGCTCAGGCATGGACAATTTCCTCGCCTTTTTAGCAGGTTTCTCAGAAATTGTTTTAGCAAATGCCTCCACGATTCTCTGTTGTGATTCGAGTATCATTTCCGTCCTCTTCAACTCCATCTGCCTTCGCATTTCCTCTAACTGGTGCATCGTATCCATTTTCACTTTCTCCATTCTCATAAACCCGTCACCTAGGGCTTGTATAGCCTCTACAATTTCAGTCATACCAGTATCATCATCTATCTTTCCGTATGAAATATCAGCAGCCCTTTTCCCCAATTCACCTCTCCTTAAAATCCCATCCTTCAGAATCTTACTAGAAGAACTCCCGTAGCCAGTAGGAACAGAATTAGTAAAACTAGGGTTTGGGTTATAATTATTTTGATCACCAATGTCATTGAATTTACCATACACTTTCGCGGGCCCTGCTGATGATGCCATACCCGGGATCTTGATCCGAAACCCAGATGAAGACCCATTACCAACAGGGCCTTGATTATCGAAAACACCGACACCCTTCTGATTCTTGTTGTACAAATCGTTAATCCGTTTGACGCTGTTCCTATTACCAAGATCATTCTTCCTTCATCGTCGGAGGAAGGTGGAGTAGGGTTATTATGCCCCTTTTCCATAGCGTGCATGCTTTGGAAGTGAGCCCACGACGTGGAGAAGCGGCGGACGCCACCGTGTGCGGCGGCTCTCTGGATCTCGGCGCGGTATCGCTTTCGAAGCTTCTCCATCTTGTGGCGGCACTGGACGGCGGTCTTTGCGGGGCTGGCGTGGAAGCGTGAGGCAACGTCATCGGCCACCTCCTGCCAGTGGTTGGCCCGGAGGTTTCCGCGGTTCAGAGAATACCATTTTTCTTTGTAGGCGTCGATGAGGACGAGAGTTTCCTCAGGGGACCAGCACGGTGGCGGGAGACGGCGAGACGTGGAAGTGGATGCGGCGGCGGCGGCAATAGCGATGGATGGGAGGGCAAGAGCTGCGGTGGGGATATTGTCGTCATCGTGGGGGGAGGAAGAGGAAGGAGATACGATGGTAGCCATGGTGGAGATGTGTGCAGGCTAATAGATCTGGCGGAGGAGAGGGTGGTTGTAAGGGCATAATGAATGATAGAGGTGGGTGTGGTAAGGTTGTTAAAAGGGAAGAGCGGGGGCGGGGCGGCGGGAAGGCTGATTTGGGGATCTAGAAAGATGAGTGGCCACAGCTTAGGCTGGGGAGGCTAACATGTACCATGGGAGGTGGAGGGTTGTTAACGTGCGCTTTTCTGAATTTTTTTTAATCTATATTTTGAATGGTTTGATTTTTGGCGACCTCCGCCTCCGCAGGGTTTAGCGGCGGGGATAATCACATTTTGGCCTTCACGCTGAATTGTGGCAATGGAGAGTTATCTAAAATAAAGTAAAACATTTAATATGAAATTTGAAGCTCAAAATAATTTACTAATTATTTTATTTTGACTTTCATTAAAATACATTACTATCAAGTATTGTTCAAATATTATAGAATACTAGTCCTCATTTGCACGCGTTGCTTGCATATATAATATTTTTTTAAGACTAACATAGGAATTGTTCATTCATTTTTTAATTTAGGATTTTGGGATGTAATAATTTTTTTTCGAAATTGATTTTATAGTTTAATATCATCCAATGTATTTTTTGATTATTTTGTTATCTAAATTAGTAGGGATCTTGCTGTAATTTAACAAATTGACATCTTTGTTAGGATGAGTGTGAAGATCATGAAAATTGAGAGGAGGAAGTAAATTTGAAATTTTAAAAAGCGGAACACAAACATGAAAAATGATGGAGTTTAAGGGCAATTTGGAGTTTTGAAAAAAGTTTCACAAGTACATTACATCATTATATTAAGATGCCCTACAGTCAATAGGATGGGATAAATAACAAACTGTAAAAAAGAGACGAGTAATATAAAAAAATATCGAATATATATTGTTTGTTATGTTTTTAATTTGTATAAATATTTTGTTTATTTTAATTGTATAAGTATTTTGTTTGTTTTAATTTGTAGAAAGACAAGAGTCGTCAAATGGGTAGGTTATGTCATATGTCTGAAGAAGGTTTGTTTGATGATGTTCTTAAGGGTAGTGCCCTTAGGGGCACCATAACCGTTTATTTGGAATCTTTTTTAAAGAAAAAAAAATGATTCCACGTGGATGGTGGATAATGCCCCTGAGGACAGTGCCCTTCAGGGTAACAACAATGTTTCCATCTGAAGATAGAGGCGATCAAACACCAACTCCAATCAACGGTTGATCATTAAAGTCCTCAATTAAAGCTTACACAAACAAGCCGTTATTTAAGTTCAAACTCATTTACGGTTGTTAGATGTATGAATACAGAAATACACACACAATACACATCAATTCAGAATGATTAGTTTCAATTTTTCAGATATGCAATTTACATTTTTGAATCCTCTGTATCATGAACAATTTGCATTAAAGATTCAAGATTAGTTCTCTTTACTATTGAGATTAATAGTTCACATGATATCAGTTTACCAGGAATGATTGATCGATCTTCTTCCGCGCAATTCTTTTCTTCTTTCATTTTTTTTCTCTGATATTGGCCTTTCATGGCCACCCATATCTCTATGTCTGATGATGAAATCCTTCAAGCAACGTCAGCGTCGGTCGTCCTGCTTAATCAGGCAGAAGACCCTTCCTCCCTTTATTTTCTTCAACCCAGCGACAATCCCGATGCACTCATCATCGGAGAACTCTTCAATGGTGATAATGTCAAAATATGTTCAAATGACGTTTAGCGTCAAGAACAAAATTGCCTTTCTTGATGGTTCTTTACCATGCTCCTCCATTTTCTTCCAAGATCATGTTTCTTCGCTTGGATCAGGGCCAATAACCTTGTGCTTTATTGGCTCTTGAATTCAAATTCTGAAGATATTCATCAAAGTCTCTTATATTTTACGTATGCTTAAGATATTTGGATTGAGTTACGGACATGATTCGCTCGTAGTGATGGTCCGCGTGGTTTTCAACTGGAAAAGGCCCTAAGTTCCATGAATCAAGGCTCACAATCACCGACTCAATACTATAATATGTTCAAGTCGATTTGGGAAGAATATGTTAGTTACATACCTTTTTCCGATGTAATTGTGGAGCGATGGTTGCATGCTCCGCGCAACAATCTGATAGCGTGTTGAAATTCTTGGTCGGCTTGCATGACTCTTATGCCGCCATCCGCAGCCAGATACTCCTCGTTTCTCCTCTACCATCTCTTGCAAAAGTCTATTCCCTACTTTTATAAGAAGAGAGGCCAACGAGATCTTCAAACTCATTCCCTCAATTCAATGGATTATATAGCAACGATGGCAAACAATTGAATAAGTTTAATACTTCGGTTAATCCTTGTAAGACCCCGATGCTAATAAACTCGGATTAACGATTATTAAGCAAATCCGGATAATTAAAAGTGCAAACTTTGAATTAAGGTGTCCCGGACTACGATGAGTCAACCAACTAGTGAAACATGTTTTTAGTGTATGAGCATGTGCATGATCACATGGCACTTGGAGAACACATGCCACTAATTAATTTAACTCATGTTTAATACATGATTTTGGACCATTAATCTTGCAAGATAGTAATGTACTGACACATGGATTCCACGATACATCAAATACATTAAAACCATGCAAAATGGCATGGAAAGCCATGCAAATTGGCATGGAAAGCCACGCCCATAACCCTCATTTCAGATTTGATTTGCTAAAAACTTATCATGCAACACCATTTCTCTCTCTTCATTTTTCCCAACAAAATTCTCCTCCTTCTCTCCTCCATATTTCGAAAATAATCAGCAATTCTCCCACAAAATTCTACTGAAATTTTAAGTGCATGTCACATACAATATAAGAACTTTGAGCTACAAAATCGGTGTGCATGCTTCTAAGCTGTCATTAGAAGCAGTTCAAACAACTGGATGAAACTATTAAGATTAGCAACCAACCAGCCATTGGATTGTCAGGTGATTATGTCTAATATAAAATAAAGTTTTATAATAGAACAGCTCAGCATGGGTTTGCTCGTATAAGGTGAACCCGGTTTAAACAAATAAACCCTGGAAGTCTGGACGGAGAAATTTCCGACATGATCGGAGCTCGTTTCAGGCTTCCAGCTAATTTTCCTTGCTTTTAGACGCGCCGCCTCATAAATGGCTGCTCCGGTAACGACCCAGAGCGGTATCCATCTCCTCCGCTTAGTCCTCTCCTGCAGAAAAATCACTGCGCAAGTCATATCTCCTAGCACCGACTCTATTATAGCTATGGCTTCATACACCGAACAATAATTCATAGCAGACTACCAAGAGATTAAAAGATGGCCACCCGTCTCAAAGAAGTTGGGATCTCGAGTGTCCAAATTGATGCCCGAGAAGAGTAGTCGAGGCCGATCCATTATCGAAAAATTGTAAGCCCATTTTTCGAAAGCGTGAAGTCTTGTGGGATAACTGTCGCCGGTGCCGAGGATTTGATATTTCTGGGTTGGTGATGATTATCTGATAAATCCATTCTTCAGTTATATTTCTTGGGTTTAATCTAATTAACAGTTTGTTTGCGTAGTTTTTTCCTTAATTTTGTTCGTTTGAAATGTTAAAACATTAATCTTTGTTCACGAATCAATAGGTAATCTTTTTCGAGCAGTGAAATTGTTATACCTTAAACTTGTAGAGCTTTCTTTTTGAACCTTAGGATACTCGGGTCGTGGCATGAATTTTTCTTCATCATTGTGTTTGATTGCGACTTTGGATGAGATAGGCTACGAAATTCATTTCAAATCTTGCTTTTACACCTTATCAAACGCTGAATATTCACTAATTTGATTGGTTTCTCCACCATCTTGAACAAATGGCAGCTGAATTTTTTTGATAATAATGTGACTGGTATGTGTCCTTTCTGGTAACGATAATTAAGAAATTGATTCAGTATACTACAAGTTAGTTGGTTTGTCTTAGAGAAGCTTGTCTCAAGTATTATCAGACTAGAAGTTTATTGCTTGGAGTAGGAAACGATCGGTTGGATTCGATAATCGCCATTGGAACGTCAAAATTCTTAGTTAAGAGAAGTGTTTGATTGTGGATAAGTTACATTTGTGTTTGTTTGGATGGTGTTATCTTCGAAGTCAGGAATTAGAGGGTAATCCTATCCACACTTTTATTGAGTTCCACACTAAACCAGATTGGTTAAGAAGTCAGAGGACTTATGCATAACATGCTTGGATCATGTACAAAGTTTTCTTTTTTCTTTGATAGATGATCTCATATTAATTATCCAAAAATAATTAGATGAGTATCCTACTATAGAACAATCTTCTTTATCTGAAGATTCTGAACCATTTATCAAATGCAATACCACAATAGTAAACCGTTTGGGGTTGGGGGACGGGTTAATCAGGGCAACTCAATTCATTCGAAGGGGGTCAAACCTAGTAATGGGAAAAACTACATATTAATTTTAATTTTAAGCAGACTCTACCCCCTGTTGAGTCTGCTTAGTACTGCTATTTCTTGAAATTTCGTGGTGATTATTAAGTGCTAAGGATTTGAATGTGAACTTGACACAGAATAAGGCTAAGAGATCGTGGTTTTCGTTTGATATGGATATACAGAAGCAATAAGTGTTTTCATGCCATGAAATGAGAAAGGAGTGATTCTCATTGTTATTTTTACTTTCCTTCCGTTGTTTTCATCATTCCTCTAACAAAGTTTTCTTTCTAATGCCCATTTCGTTGACTTGTTTGGCGAAATTTATCTTTGTTTACCTCTGTTTTGCTGATCCAGAGTGGATGTGGGTAAAATTTGTTTGTGGGCTGGAAGACAATTTTTGGACCCTAGACGGGATGATGTCTCGCGCAAGATTTTTTGACAGATACACTAATAACAACAGGAGCTGATGTTTCCTTGTACCTTGAGTTTGCATATCTGTTCTCTCAGTCCATCTCTTTGAAGAACTGATCAAGTTGATATTAATATTATCCAAAGAACATGGGATCATATTCAGGACTGTAACTGGAAGAGAAACTAAGAACTTTCAGGTTTCAGTATGGTAGGGATACGAAGCCTCTATTGTAATCTTTGTGAATTTAAAGACTCATTTTTCTTCGACTCTAATGTTTTGTATCCTCCTACATCCGTACATATACTTGTTTCCGAAAGTTATGTTGAACTTGTCTAAATCATCTCATGGTATTTGATCTCTGATTTATCTTAATTGTGGTTACTCAAAGTCATCGATATTAGATACGTCATTCTATATGTTCTTTCTTCTGCGAGGTCGGGATGTCAGACTGTCGTCGAAAGCAACTTCCTACTCACACGGCTCTACAACTCATACTATGATTCACATTTCGAACAGGCATGAATACAACATCGATAAGATAACTTCCATAACTTATGGAAAAATGTTTGTATGGACGCGACGTGGGCTCCACTTATGGACTAACTTCATATGATTGATAAAATGGTTGGTATGTTAGTTTATTAGTAATTTATTTAAAATGTTGTTTGTTCAATATTGAGTTCATGTATAAGTGGGTACCAAATCGAATACAAGTTTTTCCCGGTCCTCCTAATTCTTCATCAACTCGGTACCGTGCCAGCTAAAATTGTGTTTTATTATCCCATAGTTTCACACTTCAAGTTTAGATCTCGTGGCTCAAATCGAGTTCCACTGCTTACTTCCGACGAGGTAGTTTAATGTAGGAACGATGATTTGCCATAAATATTACATCATACCTAGACGCAACTTCAGACAGTTCATCGTCAATGAAAACAATACAAGTAATTATAATTTTAAAGAATGGAGACATTCAAAATCTAACTTAGGACAAAGTGAGTGATTAATCCCATCACCTTAAGTCAATATGAACTTAAGACAATCTATAGCAGATAAATCATTAAGAGAAATAGGAAATAAAATGGGAACATTAACATAAGCTATGTCACACTCGCTCACACATAGAACATGTCTGATTTACATGGTATGTTCTGTATAAGAGATAAAATTCATTTAAAATGAAGTGAAACACTCTTGTTCCGGGGAATTCGAATCGTCGGAAGGCGAGTGGCTGTGTCTCCCTTCGTATGTTGTTATAACCATACGACAGTCCTCCGATAGTCGTTCCACCCTCTTCTTGACTCGACAGTTGCTATGAGTACATCGGTAATAACTTCTACATAATCAAATTTGATAAATCATGCCAGTTTATTCTTCAAATATTTTAATATACATGATAATACAAGGAAATTTTTAAATGGAAAACTATATTTTTGCGATAATTGTTTCTTAAAGAAGTTAAATTTACACACTAAACAGTCTAAATTTGTGGGAAGAAGGAACTTGATAAAAATAAAAATGTTATAATTGAATGATATGTTTCTATATTTGTAGACTACTACTTACAAATTGCATCACTTATTCCATTTAGCTTAATCATATATTAATATATCACTTGTGTTGTTTCCGCTCTTAATGGTGGTATGTACTTTTAAGAGCATCTACACCACGGTTACTCTGATGCTATAACACACATCGAGAATATTCCATTTGAAATATTCTCAATGTATGATGGATGCACCCCCATGATAATATCACTAAGGGGTAGCATCAAATATTTCATTTGTCACATATGTATTTTGTGTAGACACACCACACCAATATGTGATATATATATCCTCAAAAACATCGTCCTTAAAAACGTCATGAAAGGGACCATTAGAATCAATAGATGAATGGTATATGTTCTGATGATGATGTGATGCCTATGCCTTAATAACAAAAGTATTTAAATTACAAATTCTTATTTCTGCAAGATTTCAAAAGAATCGAAAGTTAAAAGGAAAAATAAAATAAGCCATTATGGCTGGAACAGTACTGTACTAACAACATTCTCCTCCACTCCTCACAGCATTATAGCAAAAATTATTCATCATATTTTCACCAAAATAAGAAGTTCTAAAGAAATGGTAGAACAAAATTCAAATGGATATATATAGACACACACATATATGCATACATAGTTTTAAAAAAATCCTTTGTAGTTCCATTATGTACCTGTAATTGTAGTTTTCTTTAATTAGTTGTATCTCGAGCTTCTTGAGATTATAATAAATAATTGTGCTTGTGTGTGGTTCTTCATTTTAATTTTAAAAATGGTTTTTTTTTTCTAAATAATCTTTGTCCTCTTGAATTTATTTCTTCTCTATTTTTCATTTGTTATTCACGATAAATCTTAGAAAACAAACTAAATAACTATAACACAAATGGACACGTGTCGCTCGCGCCCCTAATTACACTGCCCTTGAAGGTTGCATAAAAAAACCGAGCTCATACCATCATTTTTTGATGTCATTGGGAATTTTGTGTGTACCTTGGATGAAGGCTGTTCTTAACAACTTTCTGTCCATATTTCCTCCATTTGTAACCATCATCAAGAACATCTATATCACTCCTTGTCTGAAAGCAAAATCTTGGCTCCCTTAGCTTTCTCCTCACTTTAACTTTGTTCTTATCTGATGAACAATTCCTCCACCTGCAAAATATATTACACATCGATCCACATTTTATATGATCCATTTAATAAATTTATTAAAAATATAGAATCGAAATTCAATCTTTAACACTTCAAATATCAGATGGAATAAATATTGAATGTACAGAGATGCACAAATATAGTGGAAGCATGGTTCGCCTACACGATCATGCAAAGCGTCACGGAGGCTGCGTTCAGTTCCATCGACTTTTTCGCAGAAAAGCACGATTATTATTGCGGAAATTTTTTAATTTAAAATAAAAATTATTAGATAATTTGGATAAATTACTAATAAAAAAATAAAAAAAAGTGGAAAATGATGAAAAATATTAAATTTTCCGCAACAGCAATGACTGGTCGTGAAATCGCCGTTCCGGGGAGTGAAATTGGCTTTGTGGAACCATCATTATGTTACACGTCAGCTTTAGCTTGAAACTTTGTCGGGGGAGCTGCCGTTCCGGCCGTTCTGCGACCGTTAATGCGAACCATGAGCGGAAGTAGCACTTGTCCTTCGCAGATTTCACTATAAACATATTCATCACATTTAACAATGGCAGGCATCATAGAGACAAAAAAGGTATTCCTTTTTTTGAGATTTCTATTATATATTAACATCTTACACTGACAAATTATAAGGTTATCACTTGTCCTTCTCAGATTTCACTATAAATATATTCACCACATTAACATTGGCAGGCATCATATCGACAAAAAATGTATTATTTTTTGTGGGATTTCTACTATGTATTAACATCTTACACTGACAAATTATATATATATTAAGATCTTACACTGAACTTTACAAACACTCCATCGGAAAATACTGGCCAGATCTTGATGACAAATCTGTAGGGTTTCATAGTATATGTTATACATAAATGTGTACGTACGAACATGAGCCAGATCCCTCTTGATTCACTAATAAAAAATGTATGAACGCAAAGAGAATTGGAATGAAGATAAAATAAAATCCCAGATCGAGGACATAAGACGCTACGTCTGAGTTAAACTTGAAGATGGTAGCCTTTTCTTGGGGAAGGAAGCTAAACCAAGTTCATGAAACAAACTAGGAAAAAAGAAAAGGATTCAAGAAAATACTAAAGTACCATGAATTGCCAACTTCATTGTTGTTTTCACTGCAAGTTTGACCGTTTACAGACTTCGGATCCAGAGCTCCTACCTGTAATAAAAAATTTCTCCATTTATTAATAATTTCAAAAAGAAACCATTTTTTATTCATAAATAACAAAGATCTTGGACATGAAGCAACCCTTAATCTAAAAGTAATGACAGCAATCTATAACCTAAAAGTATACCAAGAATTCTAAAGCAAAATGAGCACAAAACCCAACTACCTGATCGTTATTCCATAAGGGTCTGTTGACAAGTTCAGTATGATTGAACCTTAAGGAACCATTATTACTTGCAGCTGCAGCAGCCACGACGGCCGCTAACTTGGCGGAACTGTCGCCTCCGCCGTTCATGGGAGATTGCAGTGATGACTGAGGCGTTAAAAAGCTCAAGACCTGATTATGATCTTCAAACTGTACAAACCCCATTTCTTGATGAGGCGCAGAAAAGGGAACTTGTAACTGATCATAAATGGGAGGCAACTCTCTTCCTCCTTCCATTTGAATCTTTTTTTTTTGTTGACTTTTTTCAAAGAAAATATCGATGGTGAATTGAACAAAATTTAATTTTGCTGTTGCAGCTCTTATTTCTTTCCTTTTTTCTTCTGTATTTGCTAGTGGGATGTGGGATATTATTGCATGTTCACAGTACAAAAGTGTGGGGCGTAATACTTATATTTGTGCTTCTTCAATGGTGTGGTGTGTTTTGTTTTCTTTTGGTCAACTTTTAAACGATGGATGGAATATTGTACAGTGGATTTTGAGATAATTGTTATTTCTTCGGTGAAGAAATAATCAACTTCAAGTTTTGGTAGTCATGGTAAAAATTGGTTCATGTTCTTCTTGTAATATTCGGACCGAATGATTTTATGAAAGTACGTCCATAATTCCACGTACTATGATTTAGCCCATCCTTTATACTAAATTGATAATTGAAAATAAAATCTAAAACTTACGTCCTAATTTACGTATTTCATTTTCGATATGATTATTTCCTTTAGTTTAATTTTCACGACTATTAAAAACATTCTATCACTATTTTTATTATAATCAATATATTAATTACACTTAAAATTATAAACACCCTCTTTTCAAAAACAAAAACAAATATTTATAAACAACCTATATAGTATTTAAAACAATTCAATACATTCTTATATAATATGTCATTTACGTTTTAAAAAAGGTCTTATTTAGAAAATACAAACCGATTTTTAAATTTACTTTTAGTTAATGTGCTTCTGATCGGTACATTAGAGACTGGATAGACAGAATAATAAGTGACAGACCTCGAGTAAGCATTAAAACCATCTATTTGAACTATCGGAAAAAAAAAACTATTTGCATGAGTTCGAAATTAGAACTACTATTTGCATGAGTTCGAAATTAGAACTTTTCGAGCTCACATACCCTGACATAATGAATAAGAGCTCATGTCCACTTTAGACAGATTCAAATTCAGTCGCGCTTATCGCAAAAATTGATTTAGCTATCACCGCTCAAAAAAAAGAACTTAGAACTTTTCTACGTATCATGATAATAAATTTAAATATAGAGGGGAAATTTTTGTAATGCCTAGATATGAAGCATGTATGTTTTATGTGATTATTGTGTAATTCTGAGTTAATGACTGTATAATGTAGACTCGGGTTCGGATTGCAACGAGTAGGGAAAATTAAACGAAGTATGGTAAATGTAAAAGTTGAGAACAACTATATGGAATTGTTGTTACACGTGTGATTATGCAATTGATATTGTTATGTCAAATGAATTTTGGGAGTTATAAATGGTGTATTAGTAACTCTACATGGAGGCATGTATTTGTTGCATAATAGAACACATGGGATCATTTTGACGTGAGTTTGTTTGATAATATATATGTGCAAGATCAGCTTTAAAATACATAGAAACACCATAAAACACCTACAAAATCTATACAAAAACTCTCTCAACCCTAGCTTGTTCTTGCTTCTTTTATTTGATTTTGAGCTTGGAAACTTGTTGTGAAGTGGAAATCTAGCTATTTGGTAAGGATTGAATGTTATATAAGCGTGTACAAATATATATATGTGTAGGGGAGTTCTTGGAATATATGGAAGCATGTGATTGATTTGTTTGAAGGGATAAGAGATTCAATTTCATGAAATAAGTTATAGAAATGTGTTAATAAGATGTGAAGTATTACTTTGAACAAGTTTTAATGGTATGAATTGAGTTGTAGGAGGTGAACCATGAGGATAAGCTCAAAATCGAAATGTTCTGAATTTTTTAGACATCGCCGATCGATCGCGAGCCATGTGGCGATCGATCGCCGAAACAGGGGAAAGTTTGAAGGCGGTTTAACACTATGGCGATCAATTGCATGATCGCGACCGATCGATCGCAGGCAGGGATCGCGTAAAACGTAGCGATTGATCGCTGATGGACAAATAGTTTTTGCGATCGATCGCGTGATCTTGGCGATCGATCACGCCGGACAAGTATTTGAAAAATGTTATATTTTTTTGGAATTTGATGGTGAAGCCTATTATGACATTATAATTGTTGATATTCATGTAGCACCATCACATGTGACAGGACAGAGAGACGGTTAAACAGTGACGCCTGAAATTATATATTTTGTATCACATGCTAGGTACGTGTTGACGTGCGAGTATTAATGTCATTGTTACGATTAATGTATTGATGTGAGATGATGCATATACATGTTTTGAGTTATATATTATGTTGTAAATCATGTTGTTGAGTCATATGGTGGATGCCATGAGGGGCATGATGCCGTTGGGCATGAAAGTTGTTGTTATAATGTGTGAGGACGAAAATATGATGTGTTGCTAATATGGGACATGAAGGCTGAGCCACTGACATATTGAGTGAGAATGCAATATCATATGTGTCCCCTTATAACAGGATGATGCATGAGATATGTCATGACATATTTGCATTACGCTGTTTATTTATGGTATTGTGTATTCTTATTGATATTGGATTGAAATGGTTATATATCAACACTCATGAAGTGCGGTTGTTTCTGTAGGGACTCATAGACGGGGGAGGCCAGGATTGTGAGTCGCTTCTGCTGCTAGATGACTTATTGGTTAAGAGAATGATCTTGTTAGGATTTGTACGATATGTAAATAATGTATATTATGTCACGTTGTGAGAATAATGTAATAACTGACATAGTATGACTCTTAATCAATGTGACTGTCTACTTGATCATACTTCAGATATTTGTGATTGTGTATTAATGTAACACACATTAAGGATTAAGTAGCGATGCCCCATATTTTTTTAACGAAATATAGAGGGGATTTGAGTATGCCTATATGACTTCGAAAATAACTTGATAATCAAATTATGTCACGGACGGAGGATCAGGGCTGATGACACCGGGAATGCCTTCGACTTTAACAATTCTTAAACATCAAGCCTCTGTATTACATAAATATAATAATTAAGATGAGGTAAATTTAAAATAAAAAAAGGTCTCATAGAATAGATCTTTGTAATATTAGTCTCAAAATTTAGGACTAATAAAATATAGTTTCATAAAAATTATTTTTAATCAAATATAGTCTCAAACTTTTACTGTTAATAAATAGTAGTCTCGAACTTTTGTTTCTAATCAAAAGTGATCCCAAAGCCCCTTATTCAATTATGTGACTACTTTTGTTAAAAAATAATTTTTTAGGGACTAAATTTATTAAAAACATTTATGTGAGATTATTTTTATTTAAAACAATTTATATGTGACTATATTTGATTAGTCATAAAATTTCATATTAATATTGAAAAAGTCCATATTTTATGGGACAACTTTGAAATTTTACCCATAGAGGAGATTTCGTGACACAAGATCATTCATCTGGTACTTACTTTTTTTGTTAATAAACATTGATAATTCGGTTAAGTCTTTCTTTTCTAGTATGGTGTATATTTTGGTATCTTTTCATGAATCAAAACTTAAAAAACCAAATTTACTTGCCTAATCCAATTTTGGTGTTTTTAAATATTTGTAAATTTGAAGTCCAATTCTATTTTCCTACAAAGTGAAGAAGTATGACAACATTGTTACTTAGGAGCAATGGAGTAATGAGGTCCATGAAAGTTTCCATCCATGTCAAATATTTTCTTTAGCAGATAAAAATAAAAGAAAATGGTGGAAGGTAGTGGTTTTCTGCTTTTCATTTAAAAAAAAAAAGTCGGATTTTGAGTGTATTGATTTCTTTGCTTCTATTATTATTTTTCTAAAAAAAAATGCAGAAACAGAAACAGAAAAATAAGTAATGAAATGCTTATGACTGTTTTAAATTGAACTATAACGATTTGTAATAAATTGAAATTGTTAATCTGTTTTTTATTTTAATATCAAACACTCAGTTTTTTCACTTAAAAGTAAATTTTTTTAACTTTAAACAAACAACATAAAAGTAACCAAAATATATTCCCAACAGGTGAAATGCAATTATCAACTCACAACCCTTCCCATCACTGCAAAAAGATGGACATTACTTCCACACAAAACAAATATAAATGTTTGTGTATATATATATATATATATATATATTCTTTAATATCAATTTTTGTACTTTCATCTCGCAATCAAGATGCCCCTCAGTACAGTTCCTATGTTCATCCCTGGAAGAAACTTTGTCATTGCCGAACAAATCTTGTCGTTACAGATTTCGTACATGGTAAAAAAAAACCGTATGCGGCTAATTAGGTATAATGAAAACATAATACTTATACTAGAAAGATCAAGAAGGGCATATGAGTTCGTTATAATATACAAATGAATAATTACATATGTCTTCCTTGTAGAATGTTTATATTAGAAATATCTCTATTTAGTTCGAATAATTACATCTGCATCAATTATAGAATAGCTGTATTATGATAACACTCACTTTAGTTTGTAAAATATATAGGAAAAATAACAACTATCCCCCCTATGATTTGACATAATACATTATAGGTGAGATAGATAAAATTATTTATATTAGAGATGAGAATTTGTTGATTATGAAAACTAGAGTTAATATATACGTAATTCACCCAGAACATGAGAACTTACATAAAATTACATAATTAATATCTTAACAAATATTATGACTTATGGTTGTCATAA
The DNA here is from genome assembly GCA_907163345.1 of Haberlea rhodopensis. Classification (NCBI taxonomy): domain Eukaryota; kingdom Viridiplantae; phylum Streptophyta; class Magnoliopsida; order Lamiales; family Gesneriaceae; genus Haberlea; species Haberlea rhodopensis. Next base: position 27,220,343 of record CAJQUN010000003.1, on the reverse strand, counting down.
TGTAATATTTAACAAATTTTGCAACCCTATATCGATTCAAAGATTTGTTTGATACTACCCTTAATTCATTGCCTTAAACGTTAATCCAAGAGACCATATGCATTTGGCATGTGTTGCATATGGTCTCTTGGATATAACCTTAGGGTAGGGTAGTATCGAATTATCACGATTCCAAATAGGAAAGAAGCGATGCACTAAACAACATGTGGGGGCACGGATCAAGATAATTGTAGGAGTTGATTTTGCTATCTTGAAAATTTCATGTAGAACTCTTTTTATAACATTTTAGGGTTCAATTGACCAATAGAAAGACACAATATCTTGTGAATAGTCTCTTAATATTCACTAATCATTTTAGATTATAATCTCTTGATCACTACTCATCTCAAAAATATTAATTTTTATGCGTAAATACTGATGTCATATTGCAAAGTGTTCTCACCATACTATTTAATTTTCTGAGCATGAATATATGATACACATGCATAACTCTTAAAATTTAGTGAAAAAATGTCATCTGTAATTTCTAAAAGACTTAATATTTAAGTGTCTCACCCCTAACTAATATTACAACTTACAACACACACATACATATATATATATATAACCTAATGAGAATAACAGAATCGAGATCATATAGGTCCCACATATTTTATGTGGGATCACCAAAAAAATTTAAGGAGTCAAAATATAATTTTAAGGGGGGCGACATACAATTTGTGGGAGTAAAATACAATTTTTTTGGGGGTACAAATGCAAAATTTTAAATTTTTTTAAAGGCAATTGAAATATATATATATATATATATATATAGCTGCCCCCAATTAGTAACGTAGATTCATCCCTGAATCCGATTAGTCAGGTGGTGTCAGGATCAACTCATTTTAAGTATCTAGGGGTCTATGTCTTGGCATACTATATGACTAAATACTTATATACATTCAGTTTAAATTTTACTTATACATCAATTTAATATTAAAATACATTATATTTTATATAAAATAACAATAAACCAGCATATTAATAATGATAAATCAATCATATTAAATTGATCTATACATACAATCCATACACGGTCCACACAAGCATTTTCCATACAGGGTGTGAGTAGGATAGAAAAAGCCATAATCGAGAATATACATACGTACAAGAAACAATATCCCAAATATTGTCAATTTATTTCCGAAGAATCTTCTCCAACAAATGAAAAGCTTGAAGTATAGGATATTGATGAATGGCTATGGTGCATAGCTATTATGCCTTTAGGCAGTAATAGTTGAAAATTATTTTCCCCAAAGAAAAAAAAAAGATATCTACCTTTTTGTTTTGAAAAGATTTGCTAAATAGTGTAGTATAAATCAGGACAAGCACGACTAGATATAGAGGAATGTGACATTAATAATATTTTAATTCTTTTGAAAAATAAATTAATAAGAATTGTATTTCTTGACTTTGTTGCTAGTGTTTAATATACTTTTATTTTCTCGCTCAAAAAAAAAAAAATTTGTGTTTGCTATATTATAATTAATATCAACTGTAGGATAAAATGTTTGGCAAATGTATATCTTGTGGTATTGGTACAACTATAATCTTTTAATCATATACCAGCTCAAACATCATGTTTCGATAGCTCTTTAAGCAGGGACATTTATTTCACTCCAAGAGTAATATATGCGGCTACGCTAATATTTATTTGTTGATTATAGGTATTTCTACATATCATTTGTTGTAAATGAAAGGTTGAGCTGAAAATAAGTGCATATGGGTAATATGAAAGTATATTAAAATATACTTTGAGAAAAATAAATAAAACATAAATTGTTTATTAATTTACAAAAACAATAAAACGCGAATATTATCTCTCTCTTTTGTGTTCTTTTAATTCCTTTCTCACATATGTTTTATTAACTTTATTTTAATCCAACAAGCAACAATGAAATATTAAGCATATTATTGCTAGCATATTGTGACATGAGAGGACAACAATCCAATCATGACATAAAAATTTGTTTTAAATAATAAAATTTTTAATCATCATTGGTTATAAGCCATCTAATACCGACTATAATTATAACTCGAAGATCTCGTGTTCGATTTCATTGTTGCTGCCCTTAAGGGCATTGCCTTCAGGGCCATCATCCACTATCCATATGAAATCTTTTTTTTCTTTTAAAAAAAAAAATTCCAAATGAACGATAAAGATGCCCTTAAGAGCACTACCCTTAAGGGCATCATCAAACAAACCCTCGTGTTCTCATATCCATCCCTGATCCCATCTAATTATAGTAGTTGCTCAAAAATAATAATAAAATTTATAATCAGCTGCATTATTGTGATGATTTTATCGTTTATAAAATCAGACATCATACTGTATAAATAATTGTCTCATAAATATATTTAATGTAAATTCAATACTAAAAAATCATCATGAACCAAATATTCTGGCCGCAGAAAGTGATTGGTTACTGATAGAAATTCTGACAATTTTGTAATCATGTTTTATATATCAACCACTCCTTGCGTGCACCTTGGTAATAATAAACTATATATATTGTCATATTTGTAATAGTATGATATAATATAGTTTCTCTTGTATGAATCGGGTATTTATAAACTTCAAGACATATATATTAATATTCATACGTATATTAATATGCTTTGATATTTGAAAACACTTTCAAATAAAAAAATACTAGTATAATATTATATTGTTAAATAAAAAAATACTAGTATAATATTATATTGTTAAATAATAAATATTTTTTTTCTCATCTATTTCCCAATACAGTCAAATTTCAACTGAAAAAGTGGTAAAAATGGTTCAGTCCATTCTGTGATAAGCACAAATATTCAGGGAATATGTGAGGACTAATCATTAGCTATAACATCACAACAAATCTGAATAAAATATTTAGCCTGGAAAATCTCACAAATTAGTTTGAATATGTTCAAAAAAAAATTTTATTTGATTTGATTGTTTTTCTAATTATTTTTTTGAAGTCTAATTTTTTCCCCTACTTGTTTGATCAATTATTATATCATTCTTAATTTGAATAATCATTAAATACAGCACTTTACAAATAGCATCATTTCAAAATTTATATTCAAGTTAAAGATTCTTTTATACACCGTTTATTTATAAATATCAATGCACATACAAATATATATATATATATATATATATATATATATATATATATATATATATATATGTGGGTGTCTGCAAACATCGATGCATAGAAGAATCTCTCGTCGTAAGTACTAACTCGATTGTTCTGCAAACCTATTAAAAAAATTGGTGAAAATCCCCTCAAAATATTATTATGCCATTTAAATGTTTGGGTTGGCTTCTAATTGTGAACATTTTCTTTTTGGATAAAAGTGTGTTAGATGAGATCATTTGAGAATAAGATATTAAAGAATTAAAAAAAAATAGCTTGTTACACAAATTATATATATATATATATATATATATATAGAAAGGTTTCTTGATCCCACCACCCGTGTGTGTACACACACTCACAATGGGAACCTCCCGCTGAGGTGGATAGGTATTTATTCTTCATAAATGGAGAAATGTAGTTTTATATGTATGAATGTATGTATCAAAATTGTAAAAAAATAAATAAAAAAAAACATATTGTTTTATAATATGAGCAATGGTGTAAAAAAAATTAAATACTAACTAGAAGTGTATATATGATTTTTTAAAGAGAGATGATATTATTAATAAAAATATTGAAATTGGTGACCCAAGATTTTTTTTTTTCTAAAAAAAAATCTAAAGAGCTCTAGCTAGTATACACACACTACAACCAAACTATTCAGTTAAAGTTCAAGTTAAACGAATCGAGTAGGTTGATGAACTTTTCGAGTCGGATTGAAAAGTATTTAATTCATATTCGAAATTATCGAATTCGAGCCGAACTCAAACCCAAAATTACTTTGTTCGATAGTTCGTGATCCGCTCGCGAACTTTAATATTTTATTAATATAATATAATTATATATGGAATAAATATATTTTAAACATTTCAGGTATTTATTTTCGAGTAATAGTTTGAAAAGCTCGTGAACATGTTCGAATCTTTTCGAGTCAAACCCGAACCCGAACTTTGATTCGAGCCGAACTCGAGCCTATTTTTCTAAACTATTCGAACTTCGAATCGAACTCGAGATCGATATATATATTTCGAGCCAAATTCGAACATTAAGATTTTCTTGATAATCGACTCGATTCGATTCGTTTACATCCTACTTCAAGTATTGGTATATTATATTATATTTTTTTATAGTTTTATTTACTTATTAAATATCACCGGTGTTTCATAAAATTATATATTTAGCTATTTTTAGCTTGTGGAATTTGAAGCCAAACTATTCAATGCACATACAAGTTGATCAATGTTATATAGTATATAATTGAATATCAATTTGATAAAAAGTCAAATAGTAATTATTATGTTAATAAAATTAACATAATATAAAGAATATTATATCATATAAGATATTATAGAATGGGACATGAAGCTCCACTTCTGAATAATATTGGGTGGCATTGGAAAAAGAAGTTTACCTACGGATCCGACAATCTCATGATTATTCATTAAAATTTCAAAAGAGTAATAGATATTACAAGTTGAAGCAAATGGATGTATCTATGTGCTGAATTCCATGCAATAATAATGAATGCTTCCTTTCAAATAAAATCTCTTCCAATTTTCTATCATTACGACACTCTTATTTGGTGGTGGATCCCCATTTTCTTAGACTAAAATATTAAAATATTACAAAACAAAAAAAAAAATTGAAATTAACGTAATAAATAAAACATTTATTAAATTATAGAAAATTGTCAGTTGAAGAAACGATTTCTACTTTTTTTTTTTTTAAAAAAAAAGGTGAAATCGTTTCTTTAAGAAACGATTTTACCTTTTTTCATTTTTTTTAAAATTTTAAATATAATATAATATATATACTGTTAATATAATAATAATAAGTATGGGGTAGTATATTTAAGATGAAGACCTATATTATAGCCATATATATATATATACACGTATGTATAAGATATATTATTATATTATATAATATATATAGATAATATATTATTATTATCAATATATATATATATTATAATAATATATATTACATTTATATATATATATATATATATATATATATATTATAATAAAAATAATACTTGTTTTCGAGTCTTGTCGAGTTGTACAACGCATTCCGAATATATGTACTCTAATGATGCATCGTTACGATCTCGTCGGGTCATGATCGTAGGTAGATCATACCCCACAGATTTATTATTATTATTAAATATTAATTATTATTTTTTTATTTTTATAATAATAATAAAATTTGTATAAAGATGTCAACCTGAGCGGACGGTGATAAATTTGTGTAAAACGGATAATAATAATAATAATAATATTTATTAATAAGAATAATTATTATTATAAAATTAATAATTATTATTATTATAAAAATAAAAATAATATTATTCTTGTATAAAAATAAAATAATTAATAAAAATAATAATTATTATAAAAATGATGTGATAATTGGAATAGATAGCAGGTGTGATGATAATATTTTAGACTGACAGCGACATGAATGTTTAGACATTAGTATGAAATGACACCGATTTTATAAAAAAAAAATTTGTTTTAAGAAATCGTTACTTAAAGTAACGAATTCAATGAATTTTTTTTAAAAAAAAAATATCAAAATTCTGATTTCGTTATTTTGAGTAACGAATTCAACTTTTAAAAAGTTAAAGTTGAATTGTTACTCAAAGTAACGATTTCAAAGTTTGTAAAAGTTTTTAGATTATAATAACAATATAGTATATATTTTATATTATATATTTTTAATTTAATAATATACATATGTTATAACATATTATATGTATAAGATACAAATACATATTTACATATGTATACATACGTATTATAATAATAATAATAATAATAATAATTATTATTATTATTATCAGGTTTTGTCGAGCAGGACAATTCATTCCAAATATTTGTATACGAACAGATCACAAGCTTACACACATAATGATAATCCAATTTTTGTAAAAACGGATTCTGTAACAATGGATTATAATAAAAATATAATAATAATAATAATAATTATTATTATTATTGTTATTATTATTCTAAGATTATTACTATAGTGATAACGATGCGTCATTAGAGGGTGCCCTTGGCACGTGGAGCACTCTCTCTACGCGTGGATTATTATTATTATTATCAGTGCTGAGCACGACAACCCATTACGAACATGTGTACTCTGAGTTAGTGTGTTCAAACTTGGGCCGGACATAAAATCGATATCATTTCATACCAATGTCTAATTACATTCTGTCAGTCTAAAATATTATCTTCACACCTGCAATGTATGCCAATTATCACATCATTTTTATAATTATTTTTATTTTTATTAATTATTTTTATTTTTATATAAGAATAATATTTTTTATTTTTATAATAATAATTATTATTAATTTTATAATAATAACTATTCTTATTAATAAATATTATTATTATCCGTTTTACACAAATCTATCACCGTCCGCTCAGTTTGACATCTTTATACAATTTTTATTATTATTATAAAAATAAAAAATAAAAATTAATATTTAATAATAATAATAAATCTGTGGGGTATGATCTACCTATGATCATGACCCGACGAGATGGTAACGATGCATTATTAGAGTACATATATTCGAATGTGTTGTACAACTCGACAAGACTCGAAAACAAGTATTATTTTTATTATAATATATATATATATAAATGTAATATATATTATTATAATATATATATATATTGATAATAATAATATATTATCTATATATATTATATAATATTATATTATATTATATTATATATATACAAATACGTGTATATATATATATGTGTATATAATATTTTATATAATATACTAATAATTATTATTATTATACTAAAGTATATATATTATATTATATTTAAAATTTTTTAAAAATGAAAAAGGTGAAATCGTTTCTTAAAGAAACGATTTCACCTTTTTTTAAAAAAAAAATTAAAAAATAATAAAAAAAGTAGAAATCGTTTCTTCAACTGACAATTTCCTATAATTTAATAAATGTTTTATTTGTTACGTTAATTTCAATTTTTTTTTTGTTTTTGTAATATTTTAATATTTTAGTCCATTTTCTTAGTTTTCCTTCTTCCTTTTCACTCTAATTTGTTAATGTTTTCAGGCAAAAAATGTGAACTTGTGGGTTCAGATGAATCCTTATTCATGCATAAATGACTATACTAAACTAAAGGGTCTACTCTCACTAATTCAAATATAACAATCACCTATTATAATGTTTAAAAGTAGTCATCTGGGTGACCGAGATGGTGCAGTAAGTGAGCATGGAGATCTTTGATCACGATTTTGATTCTCCATAACGACACTTTCTCGATCGAGCCTATCGCCTGCCTAATGCAATTTATCTGGATGTCGTGGTTTACTGGCTATTACGTCAGCCCGTAGATTTACCAATGCTCATCCAATGGATAGCGGTTGCGGGTACCCCGTCATAAAAAAAGTAGTCAATTATTCTAATATTATACATATTTTAAAAAAATATATATGTCATGTGATGTTTATCAGACCATCTTCAAATTTTTTTTAGTTTCGTTGTTTTTTGTTTATATAATTATCCCCCTTTCACATTTTGAAAGAAATAATGAAAAAGAATTTCAGCTAATATAAACAAATACTTCGTTGGTTCGTTCGTCATGTAATATATAATATATACCATCTATAGGATCTATACTATATTACAATAACCAACGTGGTATCGTAGGATAATCACAAAATGATTAAAACCACCCATATGCTAAGCAAATAAAATAAAAATAATAATACACCATAAATTTATTAAAGTTAGAAAGATCTAATAAAATCATCTCTAATTTTTTTTTATTTTAAAATAATCTCTAAATTATTTATGCAAAAAAAATATTTAATAATAAAATATACACCAAAAACTAATTTGCACAATATATGCACATCATTAATTTATATGGCCAAAAACTAATTTGCACAATGTATGCACATTCTTAATAATATATATGACCAAAAACTAATTTGCACAATGTATGCACATCATTAATTTATATGACCAAAAACTAATTTGCACAATGTATGCACATCCTTAATAATATATATGACCAAAAACTAATTTGCACAATGTATGCACATCCTTAATAATATATATGACCAAAAACTAATTTGCACAATGTATGCACATCATTAATTTATATGACCAAAAACTAATTTGCACAATGTATGCACATCCTTAATAATATATATGACCAAAAACTAATTTGCACAATGTATGCACATCATTAATTTATATGACCAAAAACTAATTTGCACAATGTATGCACATCATTATTAATATTATATATGAAATAATTCGAACTCAACAATTGTAGCCTACCCTATGGCCAGCAAGTTTCAACAAATTATCACTCGAAACGGAATAATGACGGGTACTTTATATCAGATTTCTGGCACCTTTGACAAATTAACCTGTATTGTGCATTTCATTATTCAAAACTAAGAACTATACTACCAAAACGCATGACATACCAGTGCATAGATCCACAAAGTTCAACTTTCTACCGAAAATAGCCAGTCCAAACATAATGTTTCGAAGATAAACTCATCCGATGCGCATCACTCAAACCTAGCTTGTAAGAGTTCGTCTGATATTTAACTACCATAGACGAGCTGGTTTTTTGAGACCAAACATAAAACAGAAAGCAAATTGAGTTCATGAAAAGCAACCAATCATAAGGTCCAACTAATTAAGAAACTAAATTCAAACTAATCTTTTTTTTGTGGGTTCCCAACCCTCTTCAGAAATTTCCTAAATTCAAACTGAAGCACTTTCTTTTTCCAGAAGCAGAAACAGAGGTGACGCAAAAGACAACTGTTTTAGAGGCTAAATTAACCGTTTGCAACTCATAAAATTGCTTTGGATCCAACTCTTGTTCCTCCTGGCTGATTCGAATGCTCTCCAACACTTTCGCATTCTGAAGTAAAAACTTGATAAACTCCACCGAGAGTCCAGAATAGCAGAACCCAGTAATCTGAACTTCTTTAAGATGATGTGACAAACAGGCCACGTCCTCCTCTCTGGACTTCCAATTATTCCCACACCCATAGAAAGGAACATGGTAAAATGCATTTATTTGAGGTTAGAAGATTTAATACTCTTGCTCACGGGAAAAAATGAAGAACAATAAGAATCTTTTGAGATCGCGCTTATCGAAAAACAGAAACTTCCCTTTACAAATGATCAAACATTACAAGTGAGAGACAAACTTATCATTTCTGATCGCAAGCACATAGTACTACACAATACCTTTTATTTTTTCTAACTGGAAAGATTTCCATCTTTTCCCATGGTTCTTAGTTTCGTACATTCTGGGACATAGTATAAGTGTAAAAACATCTTATTACACAAGATAATTATACCAATCAGAATGCCGGCATGAAGCACATAATAACCATTTGCAAGTTGAAGCAAATGGATGTATCTATGTGCTGAATTCCATGCAATAATAATGAATGCTTCCTTTCAAATAAAATCTCTTCCAATTTTCTATCATTACGACACTCTTATTTGGTGGTGGATCCCAATTTTCTTAGTTTTCCTTCTTCCTTTTCACCTCTAATTTGTTAATGTTTTCTTAAAGCAAAAAATGTGAACTTGTGGGTTCAGATGAATCCTTATTCATGCATAAATAACTATACTAAACTAAAGGGTCTACTCTCACTAATTCAAATATAACAATCACCTATTATAATGTTTAAAAGTAGTCATCTGGGTGACCGAGATGGTGGAGTAAGTGAGCATGGAGATCTTTGGTCACGTTTGATTCTCCATACCAACACTTTCACGTCGAGCCTATCGCCTGCCTAATGTAATTTATTTGGATGCCGTGATTTACTGGCTATTACGTCAGCCCGTAGATTTACCAATGCTCATCCAAAGGATAGCGGTTGCGAGTACCCCGTCATAAAAAAAAGTAGTCATTTATTCTAATTACATACATATTTTTAAAAATATATGTAATGTGATGTTTATCATAAAATCTTCAAATTTTTTTAGTTTCGTTGTTTTTTGTTTATATAATTATCACCCTATCACATTTTGAAAGAAATAATGAAAAAGAATTTCAGCTAATATAAACAAATAGACTTCGTTGGTTCGTTCGTCATGTAATATATAATATATACCATCTATAGGATCTATACTATATTACAATAACCAATGTGGATAATCACAAAATGATTAAAAACCAGCCATAAGCTAACCAAATAAAATAAAAATCATAATACACCATAAATTTTATTATAGTAAGAAAGATCTAATAAAATCATCTCTAAATTTTTTTTATTTTAAAACAATCTCTAATTTTTTTTATGCAAAAAAAAAAATATTTAATAAAAAAGCATACACCAAAAACTAATTTGCACAATGTATGCACATCATTAATATTATATATGACTAAAAACTAATTTGCACAATGTATGCACATCAATAATAATATTATATATGAAATAATTTGAACTCAAAAACTGTAGCCTACCCACTGCCTACAGAACGGAGAATCATCTAAAGCAAATTTTGCCTCAAACTGAAGTTCTTTAACGTTTTGCATAGCAAACTGACCAAGCAACTGATGAAATTATTTGACGTCAAAATAATGACATAAAACATGAAGCTTAATGACTTGAGGCGTCTCTCTCATAAAGATGGTCCAAAAAAAAACCCAAAACTTTGATAAACACTCATTAATAATTCAAGTGCAGATATTGCTTCTGGAATAGAAAACCATTGAAATCAAATTTCAAGTAAGGAATCGAATTCCATATGTTCCTCCACTTTTTTCCTAACGCACTGGTTCGAACAACATTAGTGGCGTCCAGAAATCAGAGAATGTGATAGAAAATATCTATAGGCAGATTAATATTTATATATTATATATGACCAAAAACTAATTTGCACAATGTATGCACAACATTATTAATATTATATATGAAATAATTTGAAGTCAAAAATTGTAGCCTACCCTAAGGCCAGCAAGTTTCAACAAATTATTACTCGAAACTGAATAATGACGGGTACTTTATACCAGAATTCTGGCACTTTTGACAAATTAACCTGTATTGTGCATTTTATTATTCAAAATTAAGAACTATACTACCCAAGCGCACGACATACAAGTGCATAGATCCACAATGTTCAACTTTCTGCCAAAAGTAGCCAGTCCAAACATAATGTTTCGAAGATAAACTCATCCGATGCGCATCACTCAAACCTAGATTCTTCCTTCTTCCTTTTTCACCTCTAATTTGTTAAGGGGTTTAATGTTTTCTTAAGGCAAAAAATGTGAATTGTGGGTTCAGATGAATCCTTATTCATGCATAAATAACTATACTAAACTAAAGGGTCTACTCTCACTAATTCAAATATAACAATCACCTATTATAATGTTTAAAAGTACTCATCTGGGTGGCCGAGCTAGTGAAATAAGTGAGTATGGAGATATTTGGTCACGATTTTGATTCTCAATACCAACACTTTCTCGATCGAGTCTATCGTCTGCCTAATGCAATTTATCTGGATGTTATGGTTTACTGTCTATTATGTCAGCCCATAGATTTACCAGTGCTCATCCAAAGGATAGCGGTTGCTGGTACCCATCATAAAAAAGTAGTCATTTATTCTAATTACATACATATTTTAAAGAATATATATGTTATGTGATGTTTATCAGACCATCTTCAAATTTTTTTAGTTTCGTTGTTTTTTGTTTATATAATTATCCCCCTTTCACATTTTGAAAGAAATAATGAAAAAGAATTTCAGCTAATATAAACAAAAAGACTTTGTTGGTTCATTCGTCATGTAATATATAATATATACCATCTATAGGATCTATACTATATTACAATAACCAACCTGGATAATCACAAAATGATTAAAAACCAGCCATAAGCTAACCAAATAAAATAAAAATCATAATACACCATAAATTTTATTAAAGTAAGAAAGATCTAATAAAATCATCTCTAATTTTTTTTTTATTTTAAACAATCTCTAATTTTTTTTATGCAAAAAAAAAATATTTAATAAAAAAATATACACCAAAAACTAATTTGCACTATGTATGCACATCATTAATATTATATATGACTAAAAACTAATTTGCACAATGTATGCACATCAGTAATAATATTATACATGAAATAATTTGAACTCAAAAACTGTAGCCTACCCACTGCCTACAGAACGGAGAATCATCTAAAGCAAATTTTGCCTCAAACTGAAGTTCTTTAACGTTTGCATAGCAAACAGACCAAGCAACTGATGAAATTATTTGACGTCAAAATAATGACATAAAACATGAAGCTTAATGACTTGAGGCGTCTCTCTCATAAAGATGGTCCAAAAAAAAACCCAAAACTTTGATAAACACTCATTAATAATTCAAGTGCAGATATTGCTTCTGGAATAGAAAACCATTGAAATCAAATTTCAAGTAAGGAATCGAATTCCATATGTTCCTCCACTTTTTTCCTAACGCACTGGTTCGAACAACATTAGTGGCGTCCAGAAATCAGAGAATGTGATAGAAAATATCTATAGGCAGATTAATATTTATATATTATATATGACCAAAAACTAATTTGCACAATGTATGCACAACATTATTAATATTATATATGAAATAATTTGAAGTCAAAAATTGTAGCCTACCCTAAGGCCAGCAAGTTTCAACAAATTATTACTCGAAACTGAATAATGACGGGTACTTTATACCAGAATTCTGGCACTTTTGACAAATTAACCTGTATTGTGCATTTTATTATTCAAAATTAAGAACTATACTACCCAAGCGCACGACATACAAGTGCATAGATCCACAATGTTCAACTTTATGCCGAAAGTAGCCAGTCCAAACATAATGTTTCGAAGATAAACTCATCTGATGCGCATCACTCAAACCTAGCTTCTTCCTTCTTCCTTTTTCACCTCTACTTTGTTAAGGGGGTTAATGTTTTCTTAAGGAAAAAAATGTGAATTTGTGGGTTCGGATAAATCCTTATTCATGCATAAATAACTATACTAAACTAAAGGGTCTACTTTCACTAATTCAAATATAACAATCACCTATTATAATGTTTAAAAGTAGACATCTGGGTGACCGAGCTAGTGAAATAAGTGAGTATGGAGATATTTGGTCACGATTTTGATTCTCAATACCAACACTTTCTCGACCGGGTCTATCGTCTGCCTAATGCAATTTATCTGGATGTTATGGTTTACTGTCTATTATGTCAGCCCACAGATTTACCAGTGCTCATCCAAAGGATAGCGGTTGCTGGTACTCATCATAAAAAAATAGTCATTTATTATAATTACATACATATTTTAAAAAATATATATGTTATGTGATGTTTATCATATCATCTTCAAATTTTTTTAGTTTCGTTGTTTTTTGTTTATATAATTATCCCCCTTTCACATTTTGAAAGAAATAATGAAAAAGAATTCCAGCTAATATAAACAAATAGACTTCGTTGGTTCGTTCGTCATGTAATATATAATATATACCATCTATAGGATCTATACTATATTACAATAACCAACGTGAATAATCACAAAATGATTAAAAACCAGCCATAAGCTAAGCAAATAAAATAAAAATCATAATACACCATAAATTTTATTAAAGTAAGAAAGATCTAATAAAATCATATCTAAATTTTTTTTTATTTTAAAACAATCTCTAATTTTTTTTATGCAAAAAAAAAAATATTTAATAAAAAAATATACACCAAAAACTAATTTGCACAATGTATGCACATCATTAATTATATATGACTAAAAACTAATTTGCACAATGTATGCACATCAGTAATAATATTATACATGAAATAGTTTGAACTCAAAAATTGTAGCCTACCCACTGCCTACAGAACGGAGAATCATCTAAAGCAAATTTTGCCTCAAACTGAAGTACTTTAACGTTTTGCATAGCAAACAAACCAAGGAACTGATGAAATTGTTTGACGTCAAAATAATGACATAAAACACGAAGCTTAATGACTTGAGGCGTCTCTCTCATAAAGATGGTCCAAAAAAAAAAACCCAAAACTTTGATAAACACTCATAATAATTCAAGTGTAGATATTGCTTCTGGAATTGAAAACCATTGAAATCAAATTTCAAGTAAGTAATCGAATTCCATATGTTCCTCCACTTTTTTCCTAACACACTGGTTCGAACAACATTAGTGGCGTCCAGAAATCAGAGAATGTGATAGAAAATATCTATAGGCAGATTAATATTTATATATTATATATGACCAAAAACTAATTTGCACAATGTATGCACAACATTATTAATATTATATATGAAAATTGTAGCCTACCATAAGGCCATCAAGTTTCAACAAATTACTACTCGAAACTGAATAATGACAGGTACTTTATACCAGAATTCTGGCACTTTTGACAAATTAACCTGTATTGTGCATTTTATTATTCAAAATTAAGAACTATACTACCCAAGCGCACGACATACCAGTGCATAGATCCACAATGTTCAACTTTCTGCCGAAAGTAGCCAGTCCAAACATAACGTTTCGAAGATAAACTCATCCGATGCACATCACTCAAACCTAGCTTCTTCCTTCTTCCTTTTTCACCTCTAATTTTATAAGGGGGTTAATGTTTTCTTAAGGCAAAAAATGTGAATTTGTGGGTTCAGATGAATCCTTATTCATACATAAATAACTAAACTAAACTAAAGGGTCTACTCTCACTAATTCAAATATAACAATCACCTATTATAATGTTTAAAAGTAGTCTTCTGGGTGACTGAGCTAGTGAAATAAGTGAGAATGGATATATTTGGTCACGATTTTGATTCTCAATACCAACACTTTCTCGATCGAGTCTATCGTCTGCCTATTGCAATTTATCTGGATGTTATGGTTTATTGTCTATTATGTCAGCCCATAGATTTACCAGTGCTCATCCAAAGGATAGCGGTTGCTGGTACCCATCATAAAAAAGTAGTCATTTATTCTAATTACATACATATTTTAAAGAATATATATGTTATGTGATGTTTATCAGACCATCTTCAAATTTTTTTAGTTTCGTTGTTTTTTGTTTATATAATTATCCCCCTTTCACATTTTGAAAGAAATAATGAAAAAGAATTTCAGCTAATATAAACAAATAGACTTCGTTGGTTCGTTCGTCATGTAATATATAATATATACCATCTATAGGATCTATACTATATTACAATAACCAACGTGGATAATCACAAAATGATTAAAAACCAGCCATAAGCTAAGCAAATAAAATAAAAATCATAATACACCATAAATTTTATTAAAGTAAGAAAGATCTAATAAAATCATCTCTATATTTTTTTTTATTTTAAAACAATCTCTAATTTTTTTTATGCAAAAAAAAATATTTAATAAAAATATATACACCAAAAACTAATTTGCACTATGTATGCACATCATTAATATTATATATGACTAAAAACTAATTTGCACAATGTATGCACATCAGCAATAATATTATACATGAAATAATTTGAACTCAAAAATTGCAGCCTACCCACTGCCTACAGAACGGAGAATCATCTAAAGCAAATTTTGCCTCAAACTGAAGTTCTTTAAGTTTGCATAGCAAACAGACCAAGCAACTGATGAAATTGTTTGTCGTCAAAATAAAGACATAAAACACTAAGCTTAATGACTTGAGGTGTCTCTCTCATAAAGATGGTCCAAAAAAAAAACCCAAAACTTTGATAAACCCTCATAATAATTCAAGTGCAGATATTGCTTCTGGAATAGAAAACCATTGAAATCAAATTTCAAGTAAGGAATCGAATTCCATATGTTCCTCCACTTTTTTCCTAACGCACTGGTTCGAACAACATTAGTGGCGTCCAGAAATCAGAGAATGTGATAGAAAATATATATAGGCAGATTAATATTTATATATTATATATGACCAAAAACTAATTTGCACAATGTATGCACGCCATTATTAATATTATATATGAAATAATTTGAAGTCAAAAATTGTAGCCTACCCTAAGGCCAGCAAGTTTCAACAAATTATCACTCGAAACTGAATAATGACGGGTAGTTTATACCAGAATTCTGGCACTTTTGACAAATTAATACTTCACAATACCTTTTATTTTTTCTAACCGGAAAGATTTCCATCTTTTCCCATGGTTCTTAGTTTCGTACATTCTGGGACAGTATATAAGTGTAAAAACATCCTATTACACAAGATAATTATACCAATCAGAATGCTGGCATGAAGCACATAATAACCATGGCAAAGCTAGGGGATAAAGCCAAATCTTCATCGTCATCATGCTTGTTCTACAATGACAAATCTGCAATTATTGTCCAGGAAAAAATATTGATTTTCCTGGTACTATAATATAGTATAGAATCATTCACTAATATAATGATGAGCAATAAAAACAGTTGTTTCAATTTGTCTCGTCAATTATCAGTCCCCAGACGAATAGATTATAATCTATGAAAGCTGGGCAGAAGGAAAGCAGCTGCTACCTAAAGACAGTGGCGGGATGCATAAATTTTATTTAGGGGGGCAAATAATATTAACCTAAAAAAGGAGGGCAAAAAAATTTTAGGAGTAAAATGTTTTGATTGTCAAACTGCAATTTTTAGATGGTCAAAAAGCAATTTTTTTTAAAAAAATTGCTATTTACATTTAAAAAAAATATTTTTGCAAGGGAGGGAAAGTGCCTTAATGTGGCTCCGCCACTGCCTACAGAACGGAGAATCATTTAAAGCAAATCTTGCCTCAAACTGAAGTTCTTTAACATTTTGTATAGCAAACAGACCAAGCAACTGATACAATTGTTTGACGTCAAAATAATGACATAAAACACGAAGCTTAATGACTTGAGGTGCCTCTCATAAAGATGGTCCAGAAGAAGAAAAAAAAACCCAAAACTTTGATAAACATTCATAATAATTCAAGTGCAGATATTGCTTCTGGAATAGAAAACCATTGAAATCAAATTTCAAGTAAGGAACCGAATTCCATATGTTCCTCCACTTTTTTCCTAACACACTTTCAAACAACATCAGTGGCGTCCAGAAATAAGAGAATGTGATAGAGAATATCTATAGGCAGATTAATATTTATATATTATATATGACCAAAAACTAATTTACACAATGTATTCACATCATTATTAATATTATATATGAAATAATTTGAAGTCAAAAATTGTAGCCTACCCTAAGGCCAGCAAGTTTCAACAAATTATCACTCGAAATTGAATAATGACGGATACTTTATACCATATTTCTGGCACCTTTGACAAATTAACCTGTATTGTGCATTTTATTATTCAAAATTAAGAACTATACTACCAAAACGCACGACATACCAATACATAGATCCACAAAGTTCAATTTTCTGCCGAAAGTAGCCAGTCCAAACATAACGTTTCGAAGATAAACTCATCCGATTCGCATCACTCAAACCTAGCTTCTAAGAGTTCGTCTGATAATTAACAGCCATAGGTAGTCGAGCTGGTTTATTGAGACCAAACATAAAACAGAAAGCAATTTGAGTTCATGAAAAGCAACCAATCATAAGGTCCAACTAAATAAGAAACTAAACTAATTTTTTTTTTGTGGGTTCCCATCTCTCTTCAGAAATTTCCTAAATTCAAACTGAAGCACTTTCTTTTTCCAGAAGTAGAAACAGAGGTGACGCAAAAGACAACTGTTTTAGAGGCTAAATTAACCGTTTGCAACTCATAAAATTGCTTTGGATCCAACTCTTGTTCCTCCTGGCTGATTCGAATGCTCTCCAACACTTTCGCATTCTGAAGTAAAAACTTAATAAACTCCACCGAGAGTCCAGAATAGCGGAACCCAGTAATCTGAACTTCTTTAAGATGATGTGACAAACAGGCCACGTCCTCCTCTCTGGACTTCCAATTATCCCCACACCCCTAGAAAGGAACATGGTAAAATGCATTTATTTGAGGTTAGAAGATTTAATACTCTTGCTCACGGGAAAAAACGAAGAACAATAAGAATCTTTTGAGAACGCGCTTATCGAAAAACAGAAACTTCCCTTTACAAATGATCAAACATTACAAGTGAGAGACGAACTTATCGTTTCTGATCGCAAGCACATAATACTACACAATACCTTTTATTTTTTCTAACCGGAAAGATTTCCATCTTTTCCCATGGTTCTTAGTTTCGTACATTCTGGGACAGAGTATAAGTGTAAAAACATCCTATTACACAAGATAATTATACCAATCAGAATCCCGGCATGAAGCACGTAATAGCCATGGCAAAGCTAGGGGATAAAGCCAAAATTTCATCGTCATCAGTTACATGAAATATATTATGCTGGTTCTACAACAAGTCTGCAGTTTTGTTCAGGAAAAAAATTTGATTTTCCTGGTAATATAATATAGAATCATTCACTAATATAATGATGAGCAATAAAAACAATTGTTTCAATTTGTCTCATCAATTATCAGTCTCCAGACCAATAGATTATAATCTATGAAAGCTGGGCAGAAGGAAAAGCAGCTGCTACCTAAAGACAGTGGCGGACGCAGAAATTTTGTTTAGGGGGGCAAATAGTATTATCATAAAAATGGAGGGCAAAAACATTTTAGGGGTAAAATGTAATTTTTGATGGGCAACAAACTGCAATTTTTAAAGGGTAAAATGCAACTTTTTTTAAAAAAAATTGCTATTTACAGTATAAAAAAAAAATTTTTGCAAGGGAGGGAAAGTGCCTTAATGTGGCTCCGCCACTGCCTACAGATAGATTGCCTCACCCCGGAGATGAGAAGAGTTGAGAACACAAAGGCTCACAAGAGCTTAACAAGATGGAATCACCAGGCAGTAACAAAATACAACAATGTAAAATTAAAAGAGCTTACCCACGAGAATTTCATGGTAAGTGTTGTAAGATTGGGTGTCAGCTTGAGCAAGTGGATTAAACCGTCCATATAGCGTGCAGTATATAACATACCCAGTGTCAAGGACCTTGTATTTGGTAAGTGGCACACTGATCCACACCGAGCCTTACAGAGATACTAAAACAAGCAAAATATGACAATTAACAGTTATGAGTAAAATATAAATGGCAAACACCCTTGTGGGCAATACTGAAGTACAGTCATTTATAGAAAGAGAAAGTAAAGATGGCAAAAACGCTGAACACACATGACCACTAATAATCCTTTATAGAAAGAAAGAGTGGAGAGTAAATATAGGGGATATGGCACTCTTATATTTATGAATTCCCTTACAGAGAGAGGGGGCTGGTTTGGACTTTTGCCCTACAGAACTGAAATGAACACAACTTCATAAATTAAATTATTCTTCGCAAGTTTTCACCTATTCAATAAAATAAATAAAACTATAAGCCGCTGTGGGAAAAGTGGTGAATGCATGGCTTTTAGGGTTCAGATAGGTTAATTGGAAGTCCAACCAACTAAATTGAACTTTTTGGTTCAGAGAACGTATATAATGTACACTTTTGTGGACATCCAATACAGCTTTGTGAATCAATCCATGAAAACAAACACGCATTCTGTGATTCAATTTGAAAGGTTAAGCAAAATGACAGTGCTGTACGAAAACCATGCTCGAAAATTTTGTGAATAACTGATCATACTTTCTAAGCAATACTTTCATGAAAACTATTCTTTCTATCCTCCTTTTATTTCCAGCGGACCACAAAACTTGGCATGCTGAAAAAGCTGGGGAATATTATCATCATTCCTTACATGTTAAATAAAAATATCAAATATGGTCGGCAGCAAGATCAATACTCAAAGCAATGATGATTTCCTTTCTCCAGAACATTCACACTAAAAGATTAAAAGATAATAATAACAACTTATTCATTTGAACACCCATGCATAAAATTCAATCTGATCTGGGGAATGATACATTTTTAAAAAAACTAAGCTCAATAAGGGACACTTTAAGCACTAAATAACATGCTCAGTCAATTGTATGAAGACAATAGGAACCTAAACTCTTTAACAATATTTACACAGTTTTCACAGCCTACAGTCATCCTTCATCTTTTTATTCCAAACTACAGTTAAAAATGATTGTCACAAATTGCCTCATTAAAAAAGTGAGTAACAACCAAATAAATAATTCCATCATAAATTTCACAAATGCTCATATATTGCTTTGCTATAAATACCCTTAAAATCCTAGCCAAGAGTAAGCCTGTAAATAGTGAGCTCTAGAAAACATTTGTTAGACAATTACAACGAACCTAGATTAACAAAAACACTAAATGTTGTTGCATTGCATACATACCAGGGGAACAATTGATGGTAATGATAAAGCCTTTGCACAATTAAGAGCAGAGACCATTGCAGCCAATTTAGGTTCATACAGTATACCATACATCTCATAGAACACCTCAATCAAAGCATGACTCACGGATGACGTATCAGAGAACTCAATAGATATTACTGGCCCATTATAACAGAAGTTCACAAGGTTTGGAGTTTGAATGTTTAGCCTGCCACAGAACAAATGTATGTTGAATACAGTACGGCGCAAATTCAAAAATGTGAACTTCTTAAGCTTAGGAGCTGAGATATTGAGAACTTCGAGCGTCTGCATGCGACAATATTCCAGAGATAAATTCTCAAGAACACCACAATTACTAAACAGTTCCCCGGTGATCTCAGCATCATTGAAATAAACTGTAACCAATCGTAGACTTTTCAGATTTCCAAATGCTGTTGAAGATTGCATTTTAACCGAACCATCATAATATCGCCTCAGTTCTGACAACGATTCAGAAAGTGCAAGGCAGAACGGAGAATCATCTAAAGCAAATCTTGCCTCAAACTGAAGTTCTTTGACATTTTGCATGGCAAACAGACCAAGCAACTGATGAAATTGTTTGACATCAAAATAATGACATAAAACATGAAGCTTAATGACTTGAGACGCCTCTCTCATAAAGATGGTCCAGAAAAAAAAAACCCAAAACTTTGATAAGCACTCATAATAATTCAAGTGCAGATATTGCTTCTGGAATAGAAAACCATTGAAATCAAATTTCAAGTAAGGAACCGAATTCCATATGTTCCTCCACTTTTTTCCTAACGCACTGGTTCGAACAATATTAGTGGCGTCCAGAAATGAGAGAATGTGATAGAGAATATCTATAGGCAGATTACTTAGTCTATCTTCACGGACTAGCTCAATAATTTGTGCATGCACAGTACGTGACCGTTTGTAATATGCAAGTTGCATAGATGACATGACAAGATATAGCAACGAAGATATGCTTGAAATAACCTTCAATTAATGCGATGTAGCGTACCACACCAGATTTCTGCATTCAGAAAAAAATAAATTGTCATGTACTCAGGGAAACATCCAATCACAGAGTTATAGCAAAAGGAAGCAGCATAAATCTGGAAAAAGGTTCAGCAAAACAGAGATAATATGGTGTTTACATTCAACAATTAAATAATAGATTTTTAAGAGATTATCCATTCCTGAAGAATGGTAACCAAAACACAGCAAGCCAAATGCTTGCGACGACATATTTTGCACGTATGGTGACGATGACAAAACTATGTAAGGACTACACAGGCTACTGAAATCATGAAGATTTTAATGGTGAAACCAAAATATGAAATAAATAATTTTAGAAACTAAAATCTCAAAGAAATAGACAGGCAGAATCAGATTAATTGTTATCTTCTAGGAGTAAATCTAATTAATCAAACAAAGCCAATTGGTGCAAGTAACTAATGCAAGTTTGGCAAACAAAATCAGTAAAACTAAAGATGGGCACCACCATGCTCATCCATAAAATCCTTGCAGGATTTAATTGATGCTTGGGAGTGAGGATAAAAGTATATCTTCAAAACAAGTAAATCAGAAATATAATAAATTGGATCAATGTTAATTCTTTTTTGGAAAATTGTCCTCGGCATCACAATAAGCGAAAATGCATAACTTTGCGTGAAAGTATATGATAACATAATAAGAAAACCTACTGAGAAAATTCATTTCGCCTAATTTAGCGTTAGATTTGAACCTATAAATTCAAATAGGAAAACTAGATCTGAAGCACAAAATTCACAAATGACCTAGCATTCGTTGCACGATTATACCCAAGGAAATGAACATAAAATTCACCACGGATTAAAAAAAAGGACAAATTGTAAAGAATTTAGGCATGCTCATATAAATAGATGCAGAACAAAGAGAGGGGAAAGAGGAGGATTTTCACATTAGAGGGGGAGGCGGCCGGATGAGAGTAAATAGAAATAAAATTTCATTTAGAATACCTAAAAGAAGAATGACAGAAAGAAAGACAGAGATAAAGGAAGAAAATTTAACTGAACAAAAATTCACTTCAAATAAATTAACAAATCCAGTTACTAAACATAAGATTTCATTTAGAAATCTAAAGGAAGCAAGTAACCAAAATTTTGACTGCAATGATATTGCTCCAAAAAAATTATAAGTCCAATGGAAGAAAAGATTCAAGGAAAAAAATCACAAAATAATATAAGAGAATTTAATGTTGCATTAATAGGTAACGGTTTTTCGCAGTGCATGTGTCTGTACATATATCTCAAAAAAATGCAAAGCTGTGTCATGTGCAAGCTAGAATGTGTTTAACATCATTAAAATGAACCTTGGCTTGATCTTGTGCCTTTCTCCCAGGAGCAAGGTGCACTATGTCAACACCATCCTTCCTCTTCTTCTTCTATCCCCTTATTTCTCTTTTCTAAGTCTTTTTTCCTTCAATTTCGCCATATCATGCAATATGTAACGGTACCTCTTATTATTACAATAATTAGTCGAAAGACAGTGAAAAATCTCTACATTGAGCATTAAAATCTTATGCGGATGTTAAAGGCTAAAATAATTTATAATCATCTGACGGATTCTGAAATACGATATAATTTTGTAGAACCATTTCTTAATGCTAAAAACTGACTTCATGCCTAAGACTGCCCCTACACCATTAGGGATCTTGGTAAATTATATCTCATGAACACTTCTGCAAGGTACACTTGTTTGTGTTTCACAATTTAAAAACTACTAGAGATTTGTTACGCGTCAAAACACGACATAGCATGGGAATTCAACCACAACAGGACTAAGAAGAAAATAAGCAATAGACTGAATCGATTGCATAAATGTTCCAAAGGGAGCTAAGATAAATTTACTTACTTAAAAAATTGTTTAAAGCATCAGCCGACCAACTGCACGAGATAGAACAAGCAAACAATAGAAACTGCAAAAACATTCATAAAGTTTATACTAACAAATGGCGTCAAGTGTAAGAAATTCACCCAAGAGCATTTTAAAACTCTTGTGCCGAAAGACCAATAAAACTCTAGATCAAAATATCTACCACATTTGCCCTAAAGGCATAGACAACCATTCCACAACGGTCTTAACCTTAAACAATCACTCATTAAATATCAATAAGTATGAAGAACCATAGAAAGATATCAACGGAAGATAAAAAAAATTTATGGCCGT
Organism: Haberlea rhodopensis; assembly: GCA_907163345.1. Classification (NCBI taxonomy): domain Eukaryota; kingdom Viridiplantae; phylum Streptophyta; class Magnoliopsida; order Lamiales; family Gesneriaceae; genus Haberlea; species Haberlea rhodopensis. The sequence goes on along the minus strand of CAJQUN010000003.1, from coordinate 27,196,642 downwards.
ATCTAATAGAATCCAGCTATAAAGCATAACCATTGAATTCTAACTTCCATTAGGCTCATCTCCGTCAAATCAAAGGACCATTTTAATAGTAAAATTCAATCAGCGCGTATGTAAGTTTTATCTGCTAATATCACATTGCATTTTAAGCATCTTTCTTTGGGTGTGGTTTTGAAATAGATCCAGCTAATTCTATTAGTATAGCGAGATAAGATTAATGTCAAACTGTTATTCCTGAAGGAATTATAACAGACTTAAAAGCTGAAGGGCCTGAAGAAAGACGCATAACACGATGATATCCTAATCATTTAATCATGACTATATACCTTTAGAAAGAAGGTCCATAATTTCAAAGTTTTGACCAGAATATTCCCTTCAACCATCCATGAAAGTAAGATTGACAGCAGGGATCCGGCGAAAACACAGAAGAATCCCCAAACGCGGCACAATTTCCAGAGCTGTACCACCAAAAAGTTCCAGGAAAAGCAACATAGGAGGTAGGCGCTCCCGAAAATCATTTTTGTGGTAGTCATTGAAACTCCTAAATTATTAAAAAAAATCAGATAAATATAGTACAGATACTGGAAAATTCCACTGGTTTGAATGATGTTCTGAAATATTCATCGTTCTGAAGGAACTCAATTGTGTTGTATTAAGAATACGAAGCGGATATTACGCCGGAGAATATCCGGAAATTAGACATTCATTTGACGGAGGTTTTCATCAACAAAAGGTTAATTGTGAAAAAACTTTGCTCGATTTGGTGGCATCTGGTCATGATTTGGCAGTGTCGAACATCCTATTCTGCTTTGGCTTCAATTTCGGAATCGTAGGTGCCAACAGTGGCGTTTTGCTCATCAGGCTCGCCAGAGAAGATCGTGGTGATGTGGTGGGTGCTTTTTCCTCGGCCTTTGAATTCTGCTTCATCGGACGGTGACCATCAGCTGATTTGGGTGGATTACACAATGACGAATCCACTTTTCAGCCCACTTTAATGCCCAATCCATATTCCTTTTCAAATCTGGCCCAAACTGATTTCTACTAGAAAACTGGAGAATGGGAAGCCCAATTAGTCTCGACTTTCATTTAGTATTATGTCTTGAAATAATATTTGGTTATAAATTCTACAATTTGATATCATAAATGCTAAGATCATTTGTTAAAATTACGAATTGAAAATAATAATAGTTAAAGTAGAATATTTTCTATTTAATTTACCAACTCTCCTCTTAATTATCATTATTACCCGTAAAAACTGTAAGTTATAGCCAAAGGAAGAGGGGCAAATCAAGGCTCTACTTGGACTGAATCAGATTCCTATACATGACAAATTAAATGTCTAGTAAAAAAACTTTATGTATATAGAACATGAGGGTTATTTCATATTTAAAATATTTTTTCTTGAAGAGCTTCGGGATGAATAAGATCTTACGACTTCTTTAGACAGATTCGAGTTTGAGTTGCGCTTGACGCATAAAAAATGATTTAGCTCCTCCCCACTCAAAAAAAAATATTTTCTTAAAATTAGAAGTATTTAAATGCATATAGTTGTTGATTGTGTAAAATAAAATAAAAATTAAATCAGTTAAATTAATTAAGAAAATTAATTACATAAAATTTACTTTTTTGTTTGAGTTGAACTACATAATGTAATTATATTTATTTAAAGATTTATATACTTTATATCTACTCCGTCCAAATTTTCGTGTCATATTTATAAGGTCAACTGCCAATTTGATCAATTGTCAAAGTATACTTTTGAACAATTGAGTTAATATATCTTAAATTTTATATTAAATTCTATATCATAAGGTAAGATTTGAATTTGGTTTTATAAAATTCAAGTATTCGATAGATTAAACTAGTAACATAACTAAAACCCGGCCCTATCAAGGGTCATAAATGACCTTAAATCGGCCCGTGATCAACATGTCGGTTAGTCGTGTCAACAGTCCGGACCAGTAATCGGACCGTCTATAGACGAACCGGCTAATTATCATTATTTTTTTACCCGTGAACTGTCAATTTTATTTTAATTTATTTTAACATTTTTTAATTTAAAACATATGTTATGTTGCAGACTTGAATTCATGACCTCCAACTTCATTTTTTAATTTCAAACATATGTTATGTTGCAGACTTTAATTCATGACCTCCAACTTGAATAATTATTTTCAACAACTAAGGTATAAGAGCCGTGTTGATCTAAATAGAGTGTTATAATTTATATATATTAATCAAACAAATATATATTACACATGATTATTGGAGCTTGAACTTATTTCATATTGTTTTATGATTAATCCATGGATGAAAACACTATTAATTACTTGTTACATTTTTTTTCAAATTTTAGTATATTTTTAAATGCTGTTTTTAAAAAAATAAGGGTAAAACTGTAACCGTAACCGTAACCATTGACTAACCGTATCCAGAAAGGAATGTTAATGTTAATGGTCGAAGTTTTTAGAACCATCTAACCGACGGTTCTGAACTGTCTAACCGATATTTCTGACCGTGGTCAAGTCTAACTAAAATGTTTGATTGTATACAATAGCGAATATATCAAAAGAAATAGAGAGTATACCTCCCCACCTCACATGATTCTTCGGCTCCACATGGTAAACGTATATAACAATGATTAAGAAAATTAAACGTAATTTAAATAACATCAAATCACTTGATTTGCTCAGTTCGTGTCGTAATCTATTGGGTTTGCTTTGTTTGAACTCTTGGCCTTTGCAATTGTTCGACTTGATGTCAGTGCTCTTGGATAAATTTTCGGTTCCCCAATTCATCTACTGGTCGTAGCTTTTGATTTTGCTTTTATTTGCTTTTGTTGTGTGCGTTACTAGGATTTTTCCGTCTGGGTCTTCGAGTTGTGGTTCGCATATCATTTTTTTGGTCTGGTTTTTTTATTTGTGCAAATCTGTTGGTTTGCACATCTTCTGATTTTCTTTCTGGGATTTCCTTCAGTTTTGCGCTTGTCCTTCGTGGGGATCTTAATGGTTTACAAATCGATTTTTGGTGGTTGGTCTTCGATTTTGTGCCATTTTTATGGTTTACGAATCATAGGATTTTTCTTCTAGTTCTTCGGTGTTGTACGTGGATTTGTTGGTTTGCAAATCTTCTTATTTGGTTTTGTTCTTCATGGGATATTGAGTAGTTCGCAATCAATACATTTTCTGATTTGCATCGCTCACTTTTGGGGGATTTTTGTGCTTCGCAAATTCACAAATCTCCTGATTTGCGTCGGTTGTTCTTTGGTTATATTCTTCGTATTCTGTTTTGGTTAATGCTCGTGCTTCATCCTTTGGTTGCTGCTCTTGCATAGTAATTCGCTTATCCTCGTGATTTTATATGGGTCGACGATTTTACTGCAGTTTCTTCTGGGAAGAAATGAATCAATGTTGGTTTAATAAGCATTGGTAATTAACTTAGGATGTGAGAAGTGTATATAAATGTTATTTTAAGATTTTAAATAATAAAAGACTATATTGTATAATCTTAAATAAATATATCTATTTTTGACTAGAATAAATAAATTCTCTATTTTTAATATACTAGTGGTGTGTACACACACACAAATTTTAAAAAAAATATAACATGTTCTAATTAGGAAACCAGAGGATGCAAAACCATCAAAGTCACTTACTATTATTCAACAATCAAAATATATAATATAAAAAGTGGATTTTTTTTTTCAATTGAAATTACATAATTTTTTCCATTAAACTAGTTATTGTTTTTTAAATTACTACAATTTTCATATTTAGAAGCAATTACAGTATTAATTCATTTCATTAGAAAAAAGGAAAGCCATCTAATTGATAAACACAAAGGCCAATACATAAGTAGTAACTAATTGATCAGGTGGAAATCAGAGAACAGGCCAAACCCCTAATATCTACAACAAACATCTAATTTGAACGATGAAGAAGAGAAGCATCCGGTAGAGATTGCACTACCGACGGAGAAGGGCGTAAGAAGGTAAATCCTCGAGGCGTGTTGTGTCTTCTTGCAAAAGCTCCATTTCCAGCTGACGTCGTGTGGCTTTCATCACAGTCTGAGTTTAGCATGGAAGACAAAACATGAAGTTCCAGATTTAGTGTACATAATGGATCCTTTGGTAGCAAAAATAGAAACAAAAAGTTTTTAAATTGTTGAAATTATTACAAAAATATTAATACAAAATATTTTATTTTTCGTATATTATTCTTCAAATATTATATTACATTTTTGGTAAAGTATACTCATAAAAATTGAATTACAAACATATTGATATGAATATGTACACAAGTTTGAAAACTTACGTTGAAATCCATGTAGGAAGCATGCATAGCAAGCCACTGATAGTCCATTAGCTTGAATGCTATACAATATAGAAGGTCAAACGCGTATTCATTTTCTGAAAAGGTTAAAGAGAAGAAACTCAGCCATGAGCATAAAAACACTAGGAACATAAATAAGTTCAATACAAAGCAAGCCTGTTGAAATATCGATTATAAGAAGCAATCAAATTAATATAGCCATTAATTTTTTTCCTCAGACAGTCTCCAAGACGACTTTTAAATGAAACTGCAAACTATACCTGCAAGGAACTTCAAGAAGGTTGCTCCCACAAGCACTTGGGGCTTCACTGCAAAAAAATGAGGTAACGGATTGGCTCATTAGCAAAGTGTACAACACTTGTTGGCTCTAAGTGCACAACAGATAAACTTAACATCGTATTGCTAGATTCTATCAATACTCAAATCACAACATTGTGATGAGCATCAGCAAAAATCTAAGCAAAAGAATATTAGCAATTCATATTTGATGCGAGCAATAAATGAGATATCATGAAATATAGACAAGTGATTCCTAGTCAACGACAATGCTATTGTCATTCTCATCTCTGACAAGTTTCGACAAGAAACTAGAAAAACAATTTCAGTAACTCAGTCAACCCCAATTATTGGAGCTAAGTGTGAAATGGAAAGATGATAAAATATATGGCTTGGCAACCGATTTAAGCTAAATAAACGTATAATTATTCCATTCCATAATGGCAGAATGAGTTCTTGGTACCGATATAGAGACAAAACAGTTTCAGAACACTTCTAGACAAACTACATCACAGCTAATTCATTTTGTTCTTGCTATCAGTCAAAAGATGAAGGGATTATTGAGGTCCATTTGAAGAGAGAACAAATAAATAATAAAACAAATAAACAATCAAAATGAATAGTGAGCTTAAGGCTAAACTTGACAGCCATATGCCCGTTTGACTAAATATTTTAAAAGCTACCTGCTTCAAGATCAAGCATCTGAATAAGCATGAACGTGATGTTGACACCGGCTACAGCAAATGGGTATTCCCACATCGCCCTATCACCTTCTTGCTTCCGAAGAAGATCCTGAAAGGATCTCTATGGAGAAAACGCAGTATGATTTCACCGAAACATAGATTTCAATCATAAATTTATGAAAATAGTCAAAAGGAAACCCTGCATAGGATATGGAATCAAACTGTTGTACAAACAAGTCAAACGAATCCAACATAAGGAAACTGCAACTAAGTTTTCGTCGAAGCCGGCTTTTTTGTAATAAGCTTTTTTAGTCCTACATCATGTCCAAATAATTTTCAACGCTCCAGATAAGAGGGCCAATGGATGCATCCCAAACATAGAAGGAGATCAAGTTTGACCAGCCACCAACATATTAAATTTCAATTTCGTGAATTATCAGTCTGCAATTAAATTCAATGGAAGTACAAAGTAAAACGTGAAGCCAGATACTATTTCTATCAATTTCGTAGGTACATAAATATGTGAAACTAACATATTCTTTGTTTGACATGCCGAATGACCAAAACAAGAAAGAATGAGATTGATGGTATGTTACCAAGGTTCTATTGAATCAAAACAATACATAAGCAATGTAAAAAATGTTCATAAAAAACAATGAGAATGCATACCCTACTTATTGGCGGAGGGGCATCTTACTGAACCTCAAACCAAAACATGCACAGACTAAGTCTATATCACATGCAGGTGCAGGCATGCACCAGGAACGAGAGATAATGAACTTACTGGAAAATTCCTCGCGAAGTACAGCAAATTTTCCAATGATATGAATCCACCACCCCTAAAAGGATACAAATGTCAAAAGGTTTCAAAAATTTTAAATTCACCTATTCAAAAAGGAAAATTGTAGGTTCAGAAAGAACTAAGTCAATTTGTTTCAAGTGATTGAGACTTCTATGAACATTTGAGTACCGAAAATCAGTAGATGGATCTTTTCCTTGCCAACCCATTTCCTTCCATTGCTCTGATATTAAGCCACGAAGTTGGTCTTTCGGAAAGGCAGCACGCCACAATGCACGCAAAGCTTCCTATGAATCAAAAACAAAAAAATTGAAAAAACAAGAAACATCTCAATATTTCATAGTTAATCTTAACTAGAAAGAAGGTTTTCATTGACATTGCTCCGCTATACATGAGTATCTAACACTTGCATAGCATCTTTATGAACTAATATACCTGATGTTCGGGTATGGAACTGTCATAGGACATATCTATCCGGTTCTGTAGCCTCTGTAGGCATCTCTCCTGGTGCATGAGGTAACATGGAACATCAGGATATAGTGAATTAGGAGTTAGTTACGGGTCAAAGTAAGGAACAAAAAATAATACAACGTGGAACTCTTCGACCGTGTGAGGCTGATCGATCGATATACAATTTTATGGTGCCTCAGTTGTCAAAACACAACTTTTAGGACAATCTATGAACACTAGTGAACCATATTTCTCCGGTCGTTCGTGTCTAGGCCATCTAGGTTTAATGTCCCAGTCCTGGTCAGAGAATGGGGTTTGAAGGCTTCACTTTCTTATACGAGCAATACCAGCCAATTTGGCTATAAGGAAACTTGATCAAGATGTATAATGAGAGAAAATCAGATAAAGTAAGCCAAGATAAAGAAGCGCTACAGACTCCGTAGAACAATGCTATGCAACATTTGCTCCTGAATCACGTACGTCAAATATAAACTTTAGTTCAACAAGAGTCAAGAATTCAACACAGCAGAACATTGCCTGTGCAGGTGTCAAGTCAAATGATGGGCGAGCATCACTGTCTCTTCTCTGAGCACAAACGCATGAAAGGCCTTTGCCAAGCCACGCAGCTGATCCTGCCACAACCTCCGCTGTCACAAAAGAAAAAGATCTGAAAAATAAATTCTGGGAATGATGCTTGATATTTTTAAACATATCTTGACGTTAGTAAATGAGAAGGCAGAAATCAGCTTCCTCCTAGATAATAGAAACTTCATACCTATCACAAGAATTATTTTCATGTTAATGGGCAGCCATCTTTACCTCAGCATGCTTTATGCGCACACACACAAATATACACATTCAATTATTTAAAGTGCATTTCACGCATAAAAAAAGAGCAGTAATCAGTTGGTCTGAACCAGTTCATGTTTGGTGAGTCTACAGCCTCTCTATTTTTGTCAATAGAGCTACAAATTAAGCAGCCACAAATTCGAACAGAGAAAATTGATACTTCGATAATTTCATTTTACAAGAAAAAGAAGAATAAAAGGCAAATACGTCAGATTCCATTTTAGATGGATTCATACATGATACAGTGAAAAAATATGAAGTACTCTCTTATGATGCAATAGAGTAATATACAACTCCATAAATAAAATCCATTGCCCTGCAAAATTGGAGACCAAAAAATATAAACCCTAAATTAATATACATCGTACACGTTCAAGTTGGTTGGTCATCAGGCAGCAATGGTCATGCAAGACTAATTTAATGAAGCATATCGAGCTTTTCCTAACTTTGGTATCAGGTTGATGTTGTTCATCTCGGAAAAAAAAAACTAGTGAAGACAGCACAATTAATAGTTTTTTACTACAATACATATAAAGTAGGCAACATGAAGGCGACTACTCCTCTCCCTTCATCAAATTTCCTCATGATTTATTTAAAATTGAAAATTTTGCCCCACCTATCCTCTCCCGATTGAATTCCAGCCCCTAGTCGTAATAGCCTCAGATATCACATGTTTAACTAAAATTATTACCTGATTTGTGTTCTAATCAGTGAGCCCAACAAATACCACTTCAGAAGAAACTTAAGAGAAATTATGTTCGATCAATGATTTATCAATAAAATAATGAACGAAATGGAACGGTTACTCTAATAAAGCATATTGTTAGTAACTGAACAAGTGAATTTCACCTCGAAGCTAATTTAACAGCCACAGTACATACCGATTACGGTACCCAAAAATGCACAATTACGCAACACAGAAAACTTTATGATTTTGAAAACAGTATGTTGGCTGAATTGCTATAATTTTCGAGTTGCAAGCAATCAATCAAATCATTAACAGATAGCGTGGAAATACAGAAAACACTGCACGAGAAATAGGAAACAGCCAAAACAAAACTAACCAGAAATCTCAATGCACGTAGGCATAATTAACGAAATCTTTCAATTTACAGATCCCTGACCCCCACACCTGTCATTACAAGCATATGTACACATATACACATCCATCGACAGGCACTCGTACGAGCAAAGGGGGGAGAGAGAAATAGTAAGACGAAAATGAGGATAGTGATGTTAGGTGAACAATGAAAAGATAAGAGATAAGAAATTAAATAATCACAGAACGAAATGAAATGAAATAAAATAAAATAATAAAATATATAAATGAAAAAAGGAATTATACCAGATGTAGAATGACAAGCACTTCCGCGATCGAGCCCCTGGGGAATTCGCCTAGCTGCCACGAAAGATCCTCCGCTTCCTTCCATTTCCTCACCAATTTTACTCCGGTTTCAATCAATTAACAGTTTCTCAAATAATTCCAAACCGAACTGAAAATCAAGCTATAAATCACAACCTTTTCTCAATCAGATGCCACGGATTCAAATTCGAATCAGGAAAAAACCGACGCGAAACGTACGAGGATTGGATAAAAAGGAATCCGCTTATCGAACAAGTCGTGTTCAAGAAACGGAAAATTCCTCCTCACGGTTTCAAGATCTGCCTTAGACAAAAATTGAAAAAAATAGAAATTATTGATTCTCTATAGATTCTTTTGCATGTCTATGTTACCGAATACAGCGAAGAATGCAGAGATTATTTAATCCTTTTGATCGAATACCTGCGCATAAATTTTCATTATTTGATATGAAGATGGAGGTTTTGTTTTGTGTCTGTTGAGTTGGGTGGCCTGCGCCTGTTTTAAGAGGAGCGATTTTTTTAATGAGACGGTGATCTGGATTTTTTTTTTATTTTTTATTCTTAATATTTTTTTTAATATTATTCCCACTTAAAGTAATATTGCACTAAGTGTGTTTAGATGAATAATCGATTATATAAATGAGATGTCGATTTTTTTCAAGAAATAAATTAAATATATAAAGAGCACTTTTAATAACGAATACGTGCACCATCGAATTTGGAATACGCCTGTCCGGTGACAACAATCATTTTTTATAGACCTGATATTTACAAACAACAACACACATATAAATATATACATATATATTATTGTGTGATGATATTTGTAAAACATCGGGTTCACAGATGAAATTTCATTTGGGAACTATGAAAATTTGAAAGTGATTTTTTTATGAATGTAAATATATAAAGTTTTTAGCCTGTCTTTAATTAAATGGTAAACCGATATGATTAATAATCTTTGTTCATAATTTATTTGGTCTAAAGCAAACCCACTTATCCAAATCCGTTAAACTGATTATATCATATTTAATCCATGTTCTTCATCTTATTGGTGATCATTAGTCCAGAAAATCAAATGGAGGCAATTAACGTACAATTCAACATTTAAAAAATTAATGGTGGGAGGGTATAATGGTATTGTCCCAAGCTAAATCCACTTACCAATTTGGGTTCGTGTCAGGCGATCAACAATGTTTAAAATTATGTCACAATTAAGATTATGTGGAGACAATGCTATTGAAGAAGATATGTTAGAAAAAGACATTCACTACTTTTCATGCCTACCGTGAAAGAAGTTTTAAAAAATATTCTCAGTTGATTTCAAGTCTCCTTGTTGCTGAACAAAACAATGAACTCTTGATGAAAATCATAACTCTTACTCAACTGGATCACAAGCATTTCCAGAAGTAAATGCAAATGTTTCATTTTCAGAAGTGAGTGCAGACAAATATGGGTGTGGTCGTGGTAATGGTCGCGGATATGGTCGTGGCTATGGTCAAAATCATGTTGATCCTAAAATTGCACCATACAACTCGAATTGGAACAAAATGGTGAGAACCAGAAAAGGGCAAAGTTGTTGGCCCTCCAAATAATCAAGATGAAACTTGATATATGTGTGGAGTGAAATGACACTGATCTCATAAATGAAAAGAGAAATAAACTAATTTTACAATTTTAGCAACATTGTGGAGGATGAAAGTGATCCAATGGACTTTACTCATTTAGATGTCGTTGATTTGTTTACCGAGCCAAGTGGAGAAATTATTGGGATCACATTTTTATGGTGGTGATGCTCATGATGGCAGCAGAAAGATCGAAGATGATTGATTGTCCTAATATCTAAGTCTTGGTATTTCTAGGTGGAACAACACACACAATTCTTCGAGATCAGAAATATTTCTCGAATGTAAAATTTGCAAAAGCAAATGTTAGTATAATTTCTGGTACATCAGAACTAATTGAGGGCTCTAGAAGAGCGAACATAATATTGCTTGGTGGATATTTTAATGAAAGAGGCATTATACTAGTAAATCCAACAGAAATTTATTGAGTTTTAAAGACATACATCTTAATGGATTCTACACAAGACTATGAATGAGGGGAATATGGAATATCTTTATAATACATCCACTGTTTCATGCTAGAAGCATAAAAAGAAAAAAAAACAGGATTGTATTATGATATCATAAGTGCCATAGAATCAAACATGGTGATGAATCAGAATTTCAATGATCAAAACATTTTTATGATTTGGCATGATCGACTTGGACACCTATGGTCGATAATGATGTGTCGAATAATTAGGAACTCACATGGGCATCCTCTAAAGAACCAGAAGATTCTTTTATCTCATGAATGTGTATGTGTTGGCTGCTCGCAAGGGAAATTAATTATGAGATCATTTCCAATTAAATTAATATAGAGACCCATAGTTTCTTGCAAAGAATTCAAGGGGAATTGTGGACTATTTCGTTATTTTATGATTCTTATAGACGCGTCATCGAGATGTTCATATGTAAGTCTATTACCAATGCATGCCATTGCATTTCCTTCTTGCCCAAATTATAAGATTGGGCTTTCCTGATTCTCCAATCAAGACTATTCGTATGGATAATGCCAGTGAATTTACATCTCAATCATTTAATGATTATTGCATGTCAATTGGTATTGATGTTGAACATTCAGTTGCGTAATGTACATACTCAAAATGGACTTGCAGAGTCTTTTATTAAGAGGTTGCAACTGTTTGCTTGTTTGGTAGACCTTTACTTTTAAAGGTAAATTTACCCACTTCTATTTTGGGGACATGCAAATCACATGCTGCATCGTTGGTCCGTACGAAACCAAGTATTTAATCATTATTCACCATTGCAACCATAAGTGCCATAGATTCAAACATTGTGATGAATCAAAATTTCAATGATCATAACATGTTTATGATTTGCCATGGTCGACTTCGACACCCAGGGTCGATCACGATGTGTCGAATAATTAGGAATTCACATGGGCACACTCTAAAGAACTAGAAGATTCTTTTACCTCATGAATGTGTATGTGTTGTCTGCTCGCAAGAGAAATTAATTATAAGATCATCTCCAATGAAAATTAATATAGTGACCCCTACTTTCTTGCAAAACATTCAAGGGGAATTGTGGACAATTTCATTATTTTATGGTTCTTATAGACGCATCATCGAAATGGTCATATGTAAGTCTATTGTCAATGCATACCATTGTTTTTCCAAACTTCTTGCCTAGATTATAAGATTGAGCCACATTTTCTGATTATTCAATCAAGATTATTCGTCTTGATAATGCCAGTGAATTTACATCTCAATCATTTAATGATTATTGCATGTCAATTGGTATTGATGTTGAACATTCAGTTGCGTATGTATATACTCAAAATGGGCTTGCAGAGTATTTTATTAAGAGGTTGCAACTGTTTGCTAGACCTTTACTTTTAAAGGCAAATTTACCAACTTCTATTTGGGGACATTCAATATTACATGTTGGTTGGTCCGTATGAGACCAAGTATTTAATCAGTGTTCACCATTGCAACTAGCTTCTGGCCAACATCCTGATATTTCTCACTTAAATTTTTGTTGTTGTGATGTTTATGTTCCCATTTCTCCACCTTACCGAACAAAGATGGATACACAAAGAAGTCTTGGGATTTATGTTGGTTTTGCTTCCCCGTCTATAATTAGATACATTGCGCCCTCGACGTGTGATTTCTTTAAAGCAAGATTTGCTGATTGTCATTTTGATGAGACAGTTTTCCCGCCGTTATGGGGTGAAAATTGTCACCTCCTGTTGAACGACGTAAAGTTACATGGTACTTACCATCTTTGTCCAATCTTGATCCTCGCGCAAATCAATGTGAGCAAGAAGTGAAAATGATAATCCATTTACAAAATATTGCAAATCAGATGCTGGATGCATTTACTGATATAAAGAAAGTAAATAAATTTCATATACCTCGCTTCCAACGGCGTAAAATTACATGGTATGCACCATCTTTGTCACATCTTGATCTTCGCACAAATCAATGTGAGCAAGAGGTGAAAATGATAATTCATTTACAAAATATTGCAAATCAGATGCCAAATGCTTTTACTGATATAAAAAAGGAACAAAATCTCATATACCAGCTGTAAACACACCTACACAGGTTGATGTCCCCAAATAACATGAGGGCACACTAAAAAACCGCTCATGAAACTTGGACTCCTTGTTGGTGCAATAGATTAGAACCCCAATAAGAAAAGGATACAAGAAGTTGTATTACTGAAGAGAAAATGGTTTCAAATGAAGAAAGTTATATAGAGAAATGACTAATAAGTCTAAAGTTGATAAATCAATCGCTCCTGAAGAGGTATGTGGGGAAGAACACACATCTAAAAAAATCTCTGTAAATTATCTGATTACAATAGAAACTGGGATAGAAATGAAATTAGTATAGATAATGTTTTCATTTATAAGGTTGCACTAGATATTATAAATAAGGTAACCAAAATCAGTTGAAGAATGTTGACATATAAATGATTGGCCAAAATGGAAAGATGTTATACAAACTGAATTAAAATCTCTAAAAAATTGTGAAGTATTTGAACAAGTAGTCCAAACATCTAAAGGAGTGAAACCTGTTAGATACAAACTGGTGTTTGTCCTGAAACGTAATGAGAAAAATGAATTTGTAAGATACAAGACACGACTTGTTGCACAAGGTTTTTCACAAAGACGTGGAATTGACTATAAAGAAACATTTTCTCCAGTAATAGATACAATCACATGGCGGTATTTGATCAATTTGCCAGTCACAGAAACTCTTGATTGCTTCTTATGGATGTTGTTATTACATATTTATATGGGTCATTGGATAATGACATTTACATGAAAATCCTCGAAGGATTCAAACTACCACAAGCATATAATGAGAGGTCTCATGAGTTATTCTCAATTAAGTTACAACGATCCATGTAGGAATTAAAACAATATGGAAGAATGTTGTATATTTGTTCCAGTTAATACCTCGTTAAAGAATGATATATAAATAATATAATTTCTCCATGCGTTTTCATCAAAAGATCTGAAAGTGGATTTACCATTATTACGGTATATGTGGATGACTTAATCTAATAGGGACTCCCGAAGAGCTCACAATTACCGCTAATTATTTGAATTTGAGATGAAGGACCTTGGTAAGACAAAATTTTGTGTCGGCTTGCACATCGAACATTTGTGAAATGGAATCTTTATCCGTCAATCAACATATACATAAAATATTCTTAAACAATTTTATTATAAAACTTTTATATGGATAAGGCTCACCTATTGAGTAAACATATGGTTGTTCGTACACTGGATATAAAAAAGCTCATTTCCATCCTTGAGAAGAAAATGAAGAATTACTAGGTGCTACAGTACCTTATCTTAGTGTAATTGGAGCTTTAATGTATCTTGCAAATTGCACTATACCTGATATAGCATTTTCAGTCAACTTATTGGCAAGATATAGCTCCGCACCAACATGAAGGCATTGAAATGTCATTAAAAATATATTATGTTATCTTCGCGGAACAACTGATACGAGTTTGTTTTACTCAAATAATTGAGAACCCAATTAGTGGGCTGCTGATGTTGGTTATCTTTCTGACCGACATAAATGAAGATTTCAAAAATTTACTTGTGGTGGTTCTGCAAATGGTGTTATGTGAAACAAACATTGACAGCTACTTCTTCAAATCATTCATAAATTTGGCATTGCATAAAGCAAGTCGTGGATGTATATGGTTGAGGTCAATGATTCAACATATTCGAGAATCTTGTGGGTTAACTTCACAAAGGAATACACCAACACTGTTGCATGAGAATAATATTGCTTGTATTAGATATATATCATGAATGACTGTATTAAAGGTGACAAAATGAAATATATATTCACCGAAGTTTTTTCTACACTCACGAGCTACAGAAAGAACTGTGATATTGACATTCATCAGACACAGTCCAATCACAACTTAGCAGATTTATTCACTAAATCATTGCCAACCACAACATCCAAAATGATGATTCACAATATCGGTCGAGTCAACTCAATGATATCTTATCAACATCAGGGGGGAGTGATCAATTTTAACAGAGCAATGTCTCATGCTCGCAAGCTTCATATGAATATGTTTTTTTCCTTTGCCTAGTTTTTTTCCAATCGGGTTTTTACCTGCAAGGTTTTCAATGAGGCATATTCTATGGATGATGAACATCCAATGTCGAGTATTTTAAACATATTGTTATGGATGTCTAATGAAAGGTCAAACCTATTAGAAAGTCACAAACCATTTAAGTGTATTTAATATCCTTAAGTGTCATATACCTCTCGACTCTTTGCATGCTTCATTAGTGCTATATATAGTGCACTTTGTAACAAGTTTGATGCTATAGAAATAGAAAGAAGTACTTTATCTGCTCTTTGTAACAAGTTTGATGCTATAGATAATAGAAAGAAGAACTTTATCTACTCTTTCTATTAATCTTACATTTCCTTTTACCTTGTGTTCAACATTATTGTGCACAACACTAGTATTTTATAACAAACATATAGTATTTTAGTAACTAGTAAGTTGGCAATTAATAATGCAACAAGCAAGATCATTACTTATTTCACACATATTGTAATTTCAAGGCGATTAAGCATATTTTCCAGAAATCACTATATCTCAAAATATTTTGTTTATAATCTAATAAACGTGACAAGAATTCATTAATCCCTTTTGGTTTAATTGTTTTTCTTCAAAGAGCCAAATTTCTCTCATGTTATGTTGGTAAGCGTGGACCATGTAATCATGTGTTAGAGTCTATTAAAACTTTGACTTTGAACCCTATCCATGTGATGTGATGTGGTCCAAAATTTGAAGACACGTCTTACTTTCAAACATGTATTTAACACCTTCCCGACTTAATCGAAATGATAAAACTCATATCCATTTTTGATAAATTTGAGTTTAAGTCGTACTTGATGTAAAACTTAATTTAGTACATCCCTATTAAAAATGCTCTTAACCTTGGTTTGTTTCGTTTCTTTTACTTTTTGATCTATTTTATGATTTACTTTTCCAATATTTTATAATACAAAGTTTCATAATTATTACACCAAGTATTATTATATTATAAAAAAATGTTCTAAAATAATGATTTTTTAGTAACTTCTAATTCAATTAAATTATAGAAATTGAAAAATAAATTTAATATACTTGTCAATTGTTAAAGTAAGGATATTTTTGCATTTCATTTGGTTTCCCATTTAAAATTTGATAAATGAGTCCTTGCGTGTGGATATGGTGAGAGTGACAACATTCGGACCCCTAATCGGTAAATTCCTGGAAAATAACAAAATACCTAAACAGTGATTCCACCTATCTATTCCTTAATTGTTCTTTTCTCTCTCTCAATTCAGTAATCCATAATTTGTTAAAATTTAAACTTACTGCTATGTCATGTATTTATATTTAACCTAATTACAACACTAATTTTTTAAATTTAGATTTTATAACAGAAAATATTTTAAAAATATTATAAATTACTTACACATAACGTGGGTGCCGATTAACTAGTATACATGTATACATTTATTAAGAACTAGTCTAATTCAGAACGCATTGCGTGCATATATATATATATATATATATATATATATATATATATATATATATATATATATATATATGATTGTAATTTGTAAGATTGGGAAGATCATAACGTAAAATGATGGATACATATATTGCATGTATGATGATAACATTTTAGATTGACAGGAACATGAATGTAATTAGACATTAGTCTAAAATAGTTGGACAACTAAGGTGCTCACACATTCTATATAATATAGATATAGATATCGGCTGGTAGTCCAAGACTCCAAGCCTCTCTCCAATATATATATATATTTTGAAATAATGAATTTTTTCAAAATTATACATTCAAAATTATTCGAATTAATTTCTCTAAATTAATGAGAAAACGTGTCATGGAGTTGTAGAAAAGTTGAAACCATACACGTTCTAATCTTACCTAACTGGTTGGACCTGGGCCTGGATTTTCAGTGGGACGAACCTTTTTTATTAGGGCAAAGTTGAGGTCGGTATCCATTATTGAAACTTTATTCATCCTAGTATGAGAAAAAACATACAATCATTAAGTTCACTTTAGGTTGAAATGACAAAAGTGCCCTTAATAAGAAAATGCAGCAATCTCAGAAATTTTAGATCTTTTCCTTTCAGCACTTCGTTCGAGCTCTTCCTTTCACGACTGAGATTCAAATATCATCGTAAATCTATCTCATCAGTTACCATTACTTACAGTTACACTTCGTTCAAGAGTTTTTTTCAAATCTGGTATGTGCAGAATTTTTTTCTTCAAATATGGTATGTGTGCGCGTGTGTATGTATGTGTGTGTGCATATATATATATATATATACTGTTTGCTGATATTTGAGGTTTTATAGTTATGATTTATTGGTGTCCGTGCTTCTTTGCTCATTTCTAGAATTTACAGCCTGAAACATGCAACGAAGAAAATGACCCAGAGAAAAATTAATTGGTGCACGAAAATTATAAAAAATAACTGGTGCACGAAAATTATTAAAAGTTACCGGTGCACGAAAATTGTGAAAAATAAACTGGTGCACGAAATATATAAGAAGTAAATGATGCACGAAACAGAGAAAAAATGTGATGCACGAACCATAATCGCAAGTGGGTGATGCACGAACCATACAATTAAGTTACTCATGCACGAACTATTTAATTGCGTACACCAAGGTTATATTTTCGTGCACCAGTTTTTTAAAACTTTCATACATCAGTAATTGATCACGAAAATTAAAAATCATTAAGTGATGCACGAAAATTAAAAATCAGTAACTGATGCACGAAAACTGAAAATCGATAACTGATGCACGGAAAATCAATGGTCCATGAAAATTATTAAAAGTAATTGGTGTATGAAATTTTGAAAATAAACTTGCACGAAAGACATAAAAAGTAACTGATGCACGGAACATAGAAAAAGTATGTGATGCACGAAACATAATCGCAAGTGGGTGATGCACGAACCATACAATTAAGTTACTCATGCACGAACTATTTAATTTCGTGCACCAATGTTATATTTTCGTGCACCAGTTTTTTAAAACTTTCATGCATCAGTAATTGATGCACGAAAATTGAAAATCATTAAGTGATGCACGAAAATTGAAAATCAGTAACTGATGCACGAAAATTGTAAATCAATAACTGATGCAGGAAAAATCAATGGTCCACGAAAATTATTAAAAGTAATTGGTGAATGAAATTTGAAAAATAAACTGGTGCACAAAAGATATAAAAAGTAACTAATACACGAAACATAGAAAAAATATGTGATGCACGAACCATAATCGCAAGTGGGTGATGCACGAACCATACAATTAAGTTACTCATACACGAACTATTTAATTCGTGCTCCAATGTTATATTTTCGTGCACCCATTTTTTAAAACTTTAATGCATCAGTAATTGATGCACGAAAATTGAAAATCATTAAGTGATGCACGAAAATTAAAATCAGTAACTGATGCACGAAAATTGAAAATCAATAACTGATGCAGGAAAATCGATGGTCCACGAAAATTATTAAAAGTAACTGGTGCACGAAATTTTGAAAAAGAAACTGGTGCACGAAAGATTTAAAAAGTAACTGATACACGAGACATAGAAAAAGTATGTGATGCACGAAACATAATCGCAAATGGGTGATGCACGAATCATACAATTAAGTTACTGATGCACGAACCATTTAATTTCGTGCACCAAGGTTATATTTTCGTGCACCAGTTTTTTTTAAACTTTCATGCATCGGTAATTAATGCACGAAAATTGAAAATCAGTAAATGATGCACGAAAATTGGAAATCCTTAACTGATGCAAATTTTGTGCATCAGTTAATTAACATAAAGTTCTTGCACCTGTGTTATATTTTCATGCATCAGTGTCATATTTTCATGCACCAAGGTTATATTTTCGTGCACCAGTTACTTTTTAAAATTTTCATGCACCAACTAATTTTTCTCGTAGTCGTTTTCTTCGTTGTAATATCTTACTATCAGTCTGTAAATTTGGAAATGAGCAAACAAGCACGAACACTAACACATACCTTACTTCTTCATCCATATGCATCGGTCAAAGCCATGTGAGATTTTGTTTTTAAAAAAATACCAACCGACTTTCGCTATCTATAAATTAGCATCGGTATTCAAATTTATAATTCACACACACACTGTACACACACACACACTATAGAATGTATAGAGTAGTCTGAGGTCTTCTTCGATTCAAAAACATTCCAAATGATACGAACAATTTAGATGCTTCGATTCAAACATATTTCATGTACAGAATCAAATAATTTTTAAGGATGAGGCGACGAGATGTGGAAGAAAATAATGATCTGAGAATCGCCGGAAAATTTTAGTAGAAAATTTAAGGTGTGGGGCCTCATGATGAGAAAGAAAAGAAAGATTTGAAATTATGTTTATGGTGTTTTCAATTGAAGGGTATTTTGAGAACTAAAAAATACCTTTTCAAACCAATAGTTAAAAAAATTGAACTTATGTGAATATAATTTTTCCTAAATTTATTTTTTGGTAAGAAATTTTTTTTTCTAAATTTATTTATAATAATTTTCTGTAAACAACACATATTTGTAATTTCCCAATTTTATTATTTAACAAATACGTATTTCGTTAAAACTTTCCTTCTTTTGGATGGGGTCAGAGACCAAGGGGTCCCTTCCCTCAAAAGGTAAGATGAGTTGCCCAACTATCATCGCACCTTGTTTGTTTGATAACAATAAATAAATCAATTATATACACACATACAAATATACAATCAAGAAAGCACAAAACAATTTGGTTACGAGTTTGATTCTTTATATTAATTCTTTCTTAGTTGAGCATGTTGTCACAGACTTATCTAGTGTGATTTATCTGACTGACGTGATTTGATGACTATTGCATCAGCACGAGACTTTACTAAAAAAAAAAAACAGAAAAGGCACCAAACAATTACTCAAATGTCAAAAAACTCATTACTTAATTATTAAACAAATAAAATTAATTTTAAACATGGTTAAACCAAGACGTAGATTTACGAGTTATAATATATTGTTGTAATATGACCCAATATTCTTGTGCTGGCCCATTTACACCTTAGCCCATCGATCCCTAAACCTTCTTGGTTTAGTCCACTTCTAGAATCTTCTTTAGCTCTCATCGTGTCCGTCCACTATGAGCTGTAATCCTTAGCGTCCATTTCCCGTATAAAAGGTAAAACTTCCCTGAACCCTAATTATTCAGTTATTTCCGTCTTCTTCGACTTCTCTGATATTCTCTCTAAGTTGCTGTGTGCGTCTTCTTCGTGATATTCTCTCCATGTTCTTGAGAGTTTTTATTTGAGAGTGTTGAAAGGTTGAGAACCTTGTCAGCTACTGACTGACTGAATGTGTTTCTGTTTTATCATTTGTGGATTTTTTTGGTGAGGCTTCGGGGTTAAGGTGTTGTCTTAGTGAACCACCTTATGGTCATTGCCTTGGTTTGTGAATGACACGGTTACAAAACATGTTTATGTGAGCCATATGTTGGTAAACTATAGTTTATTATAGTTTATTATATTTTGTATAGATTTATATGTTATATCTTCAATGTTTATTCTTGTCTTACATGTATTAACATTCTGGGAGACATTCGTTGAATCCTTGGTGGGTTGAACGATACCCTACATATACCATACCATCAACATATTCACGGACATTACTTAAGTTCATGTTTTTTGACAATTATCTTTTTTTTGACATCTAATATCGTTTTATAACAATTTTTTTTTATAAGAAAAAACTAAAAACCAGCTTTCACAACATCTTATTTTGATCAAGATGCGATCGTGAATAATGTTAAATACTGTCAAAATATGTTTTTTGATCATATCTAATACAATATCCATATTTTCTTTTTGATGAAAACAACAAATATCTGATGAGCATGAATGAAATTCCAGATCCACAAATATTCAACGTGATATTTGACCATTTATAATTCTAACATTGACGTTATGTAAACCTTTGGTTTTTGCCCTTACTATTGGCTTTGCGCATATTGATATACCTTTGCATTGTTTGTTAAGTGGTATCGTTCTCTACTTTTTACACTGCTAACCTATATTAATCATTAAGGATATTCTCCAAACGGAAAATAAATCTTTGTCATTAAAACCTATTGAAATAGTGCATTAATGTTTAATGTACTTCACGCAATTTTTCTAATTATGTGAGATTCCCAAAAAATACTAAATCATTCAGCGTAAGCCGACTTCCCAAAGTAACTAATGAAAAAGTTGCACATAAAATCAACCAGATCCTTTGTCAATCAAGAGGGTAACAGAGTAAGGTAGGTTATACATTTGTCCGATGCAAAGAACAGAGAAAATGCATATAATTTCTACATATTTCAAGCCATTACTGAAGATGGCACTAACCCATTGCATATTTCTGGGTCCAGCTCCTTGCACTTTGCTCATATTTGGCCCTGTCTATCTTGTACATATGAGCGATTTCTGGTACCAGTGGATCATCAGGATTTGGATCCGTCAAAAGCGAGCAAATGGAGAGCAACACCTGAATATAGTCGATTCATATAACAACTTTAAATATACAGAAATCAAGAATGCCTACGGTATAAAAGAAGCCAGTACAATTGCTAAGACAAAAATTTGATTGCTAGCAAATTAGTACACTTCTTTGAATTAAAGGGAAATATTATAAAGATTTAATGTAATAATACTAAAATTGACACCAGTATCTCATTGTTGAACCGCGTTCCCATTTTGTGTTCTCTTCAGCCAGAGAAATTAATTCCCAAAGTCCGGTTCAAGGAGGAGTTCCCAACTCTAAGCTCAGTTATTAAGACTTGGGTTTTAACTTGGGTATGCACATTTGTGATTAAGAAAGCAAAGGACAGGATTGAAAATAGTGCTCATGGATGTGATTCACTACAAGGTTCTGACAGTTAAGATGATAAGAGGAATGTTTCAAGACATATTAACCTTAGAAATAGTAAGGGCAGGGCTCCACTGTTCCTTCAAGATATCAAGGCAAATACTGCCATTGCTGTTTATGTTCGGGTGAAAAACTTTCGTCCTGAATGCCACCTGCAAAAAGAAAGACAAATAAAATAAAATTTACATAAGCAGCAGTACGAGGAAAATTAACATGTGTAGTGTTGTTGATTGCACTGATAATTGGAAACTATTGTAAACTAGGATTTCAAAGTAAATTTGATACAAAAAAACATACATCAATGAATTTGTTAGCTATTGCAAATACCGAGAACAAAAGCTAAAGCAGTCTAGCAAAATTTTAACTTACAAAACAATAGTCAAAATAAGAAAATCTAGAAAGAAGGTCATAATGCATGGAAGTTGGAACTTCTGGATGAAGCAGAAATATAAATCTAATTTTTAACTTAATTATTTAATGAAAAATTGACATGCAAAGAAATCAATTGGTTATGCTATGTTCAACAAGACAGCACTAGTTATTTCTCACTGTTAAAAAAGACAAAATTTCAGTTTCTTATGGAATGAAAGACTAGCTTTAAAATTGTTGTACTACCAAGGCTTATTATTTTCGAATGTATAATTTGGAAGCAACGCCGGTGTCATCGGCTTCGGTCGCAGGGCATGACAGATTTGGGATCTTATATGATACTAAAGCTTCAGCTGATGGATCCACAAAGTTGTGTGCCAATTAAACAAATGGTTTGGTACTTTTCTCAAAAGAATCTTGGCCCGCACTAAATCAACAGATGATGCATACAATATCCAGATACCTGGTGTTTAGATACACATCTTCCATAAGCTTTAACTCGACCATTGTAAATATTGTTTCCTACTCACATACCTTCGGAGGTTTGAATGGATAATCAGGAGGGAAATGAATAGTGACTAAAAAAACTCCCCCTGCATAAGGACTATCCTGAGGCCCCATTATCGTTGCTTGCCAGTGAAACATATCCTCACCAACGGGACCTGCCAATGTCAAAATAAGGAGAGGAACATCACATCTCCGTCTATGGAAAACAATTACATATTTCTATCAACTATAAATCTACTACTTTCTCCATCAACAATCGTTAGCAAAAACATACAAGCGAAAATGCCAACTCATAACAATACTTAATGAAAAAACCAACATATGAAGTGTACGAATGAGTCTCCAATTTTAAAGTTTAGAACGGCATACTGCTGTGATTCTCTTTTGTTTGAAAACCTTGACAAAATCTCTGAAATTCTTGGCATGGACGTACTAAACGTAGTATATAGAAACAATTGACTAGTCAAACATGAATTTTTTTTCACCTAATCCTTCTTAATCCATCATGGTCACCTAGTGAGTCTCAAATAAAAGAGTTCATAAGAAATATTCCTCAATGAAGCTTCTAAAAAACAAAAGAACATACTTAAGGCGCAATCAACCTATACTACTCACTACTCAGCCATAATTAAGTCGCAAAAGGTGAAACCAAAACTATATTTATTCCCGTTACTTCGATATGAAGCGTCAAATTTCTTCATCGAAACTTTAGCAGCACAAGATAATCTTTTGAAACACAACAAATCGTCAAAAGACTAAAATACACGCAATCCCACAGATCAACACCCAAAACGTTCTAGAATCACATCAAGCCAAAAGAAATCGCTTTTCACATAAAAAACCCAAAAAATAAACAAAAAAGGACAAGAAAGTGTACCAGCGCTGCATGAAGTCGGGGGATCTTTCTGCAGATCCTTGAGCTCTTTCAAAATCCGTTTCGAAGCCATTCAACAAATCAACGTTTCAAAACTCCGATATGCTATTCGTAGATCAGATTAAAAACGAGTAAAAACAAAGCAGCAGCTAAGGAAAAATGGTGAGACAACGTAGAATTTGTGAGTGAGAGAAAGAGAGATGTAGCCAAGGAAATCGATTGGAAGAAATTTGATATTTATGAATTAATTAATTTTCGTCTGGTTGAGCTGCTGCCTCCTGGAAACTAAAGAGACGACTTGACAGCCCATTTTTTACGAAAATTAGTAATTTTTCCATTAATTATGATTAGGAATAAAAAAATAATTTATTTCTTTGTAAATTTTTTCCCCTTAAAAAATTAGGAGTGGGTCAAAAAAACATAAAAAATGGTGAATTTTTAGGGGTTCAATATAGCTTTTATGGGCAATCTGCAAATTTTAGTGGTATAAAATATAATTTTATGGGTAATACAATTTTATTTTTGATTGGAGGAGGGACAAAAGTATTTTTTTGCACATATCGTGACTCAAATTTGAGTCTGTTTTTAAGTGCTAGATGAGCTCTCTAGAAAAATACAATTTTAAGTGTCAATAAAAAAAAATGGAGGGCATTTGCCCTCTCTTTGCCTCCACGTGTGTCTACCCTTGTTGGTGACCGTCTGAACGTAACTTGGTTTGTGCCCTTCACTGAGAGGTAGGGATGGTGATGAGACGGGTCCAAACCCGGTCTCTCATTGAACCCGTCCCGCCAGGGCGGGTCTGGACCCGCTTCAACCGGATTTGGAAGCGGGGCGGGGTGGGTCCTGGGATTGGCCGAACCCGCCCGTACCCGCCCCGCAATACATTTTTAATTTTTTTTTAAAAAATATGATATTGATTACACATTTTACTTCTTTAATTGAACTATAAAGTGTCATTATTTAATTTTATATCAAAATTCATGTGTTCATGTTAAAGAAGTTGGACATTTTGAAGGAAATAAGAGCAAATTAATAAATATTTAGTAGTTTAAAGATAGTTTTACAATGCTTATTATAAATATTACTAGAGAAAACATGAAATTTAATCACAAAACTCAACTTTGTGTTTCAAAATTGATTTCTAGCTAATTTTTTTTTTAAAAAAATAAAAAAATAAAAAAAAAAGTGGAACCAGGGCGGGGTGGGTAAACCCGCCGGGTTCGCGGGTCTAAGCGGGGCAGGGCGGGTCTGGGTTTTATGTGTAGCGGGGCAGGTCCTGGGATTGACCAAATCCGTTCCATACCCGGCCCGCTGCTATTCCTACCGAGAGGTGGGATTTAACCAAAGCATTCTCCAATGTGATTCTGTCCATCGCACAAAAAATTATGAATAGTAGATTATAACATTACTTTAAGTATTGGTGTATCGAACACAAGCATTGAATTTGAATTTTTTTTCTTGAATTTGAAGTACTACTGTCCTTCTTGTCTCGCTGATCTCACAATGCACAATTTAATATTGAGCTTATAAAATTCAAGAAGAATAGGCATACCACAAGTTTGATGAAGTGAATTATGCAGCATCTGGCGAAGAGTGTAACTGAATGCTTCACATAGTCGTAATCTCCTCGACAAATTTTATCACTAACACATGGCTATATCCTATATGCTATCACATACAAGAAACCAACGACACAGGTTATGTGTATCTGTGCGTGGAGAACCTAAAAAAGAGAAGATCCCCATAAAATCTCGTTTACTTTGGTGAGGAAGAAATGCTGGACATGCGAGATGTCACTGTCATATGGCTGCCGAGAGGTGTTGCTGCCTATGTTGATGTAAAGAAAGATGTAATTCTCTGTATTGGTGTTGGTTGGCATTCGGATGAAGGGACCAGCCTTTTATGGAAATGGATTATGGGATTGATGGAAATTGGAAAATTCAAGGAAGTTAGATGGAAATCTGAAATGAAGAGAAGATGGTCTAATCCTCCCCCTATGCGAGTCTTTTTTGGTTTTCCTTGTTCATAGTTTTGTAAAATCGTATTGTTCCCTGGAAGATGAAAATTTGATAAACTAAAAATATAAGCATGTTCTTAGAAGAAATTCTGATTGGTGTAGTTTATAATTTACGCAAGCAGGTTGCTACATGACAAGCAAATAGTGGTTGGGGATAGTTTTAACAATACGGAAACATAAAATGAGAGTAACACCTACTCATATTTGATAATTTGAAGATTATTTTGTAAAATTGTTACGCATTTGAGAGGATCAAAGGTTTGTTCTTGACTTAATGTCTTTAACTGTTTTTCAATATTCAATTTTCCCTTGTATACCAACAAAAGTTCTTCATTGCTAAAACCTTTATCTCTTTACAGTTTCCTTTTACAGGGAAAGAAATTGAAGGAAATTTCTATGGGAGATTTGAAGGAAAATTGGAAAGGAAAGTGTGAGGAGAATTTTTTTTAAGGATGAACTAATTTTTGGTTGGACGGGAAGTCGGAACTGCCTCAAATCTTTCTAAAAAGTGAACAAAACAATAATCAGCCCATATTGTTACAAAATGGTAGATGCCCCACATTTGCTATATTCTGCAATTTGTCGGGCATTTTAACCATACAGCTTAAGCGAACTTGGGAAGGCAAAACCAAAGAAAAAAACACCGAGTTCCCAACCTTGGCCTTCGTTGGTCGTCGCCCCCGAGCTCAATCAAGAGGAGCCACCGTCAAGGCACCGGTACAGCTCCATAATCTCTGACGATGGCCGAAGAAGAAGTATTAGCAGAAGTCGAGAGGCAGTCCAGGCGGTTTACGGTGACGATTGTCAAATCATCAAAACCTATCCTCCACACCTCAACGTCCACCTTAAGCCTCGGACAGCCGATGTATCTTCTCACCAGTTTTATAATTTTTCTGATTGATATTCAAAGATTTACGGATTTGATGGAAAATATTTCCTTAATTGTTCGTATTGAGCAAACCTCAAATCGTAATATATTCCTCAATTTCTTGGTATCTATATTAGGCTTTCTGAATTATTATAATCTGTTGAAATTGACACTTGTTTTGTTAGTTTTGGAATAATACTGGATATGAAAGTCCATTCTAAGTTCTATCTCTTTAGTGGCTTCTGCCAGTTCAATTTACACGTGAACTTTGAAGGTTACATTCGAAGAGATAAACAAAAAATTCATTCTGTGGGTTGATGACTTCTCCTTGTGAACTTTCAGGCCAGTCCTCAGGTACACTCTCACCTGACACTTCTATCCCTTAGTCATAGAATCTTGAGATGATACCAGTGCTTTTCAGGCATTTGTATTTGAGACTGTGACATGACAATATTCCAAAAGTATTTTGGGCCTTTTCTCCCTTTGAACTTTTGACTCAATTTTTTGGTTCTAATGGGATATACATTATTTGCTTTGGTATTGCATCTTTTATACCACCATCGTGTACCAGTGAAACATTGGTTATTAGTGGGTTCATGCGTAAATGTCAATGCTCATAATATTCACCATCTTTTGTTCTCAGTACCCTGAAGAGCCACCAGATATTTGTGTCCTTTATTCGAAGGTTCTTGATGAACAGTGGAAAAAACATCTGATATCCAGCCTTCACGACAAAGTTCTTGAACTGTTTCCTGCCTTATGCTTGTCACTCTTTGTGAGGTACCCCAAATCTGGCATCTTTGGAGTAATTTTGTATTTTTTTCTAAATGAGATGGTGCTGGGTAGGTGTCTCTATGTGTATGGACATGTTTTGAACTGTGGTAAACTGTTTAAAGGTCGAAGTAGTAGTTTCCTTGCCCTTGTTTCAATTTTATTGTCCGTTCACTGGCCCATTTTTCACCACAGGTTTTTAAATATTGAGTAAATTTGTTTTAACTTTTCATAGTGTTGATTGCTACCTGTTATTTTAGGAAGCTGCGGAGCTCTCTAGCATGAATCACCCAGACGGAAGCTGACCATTATGTTTATATCCACTAGTTGATGAAAATGTGGGGAGCAATTCACAACCCATTATGAAGTTAATGTCTTCCTTTCATTGCTTCCATTGGTAAGTGTGGTTAGTACCCTTCAATTGGCTTCTTCTATGAAATTATGAATACATCCATGTCAAAGAAGGGGACACTGATTTTGTTACTTGAGTATTAATCTTAATCCTGAGCACCCCAAACTGGTTAAGGGGAGCTAATGAATCGCTCTTTTCAAAATATGTTTGGAATTGAAGTCATTGATACTTCAATCGCTTGGGTTATTACATGCTTTGTCAACTGTTGCAGTGATTTCTTCTGTCGCTGGTGGACTTCAAAATATTCTGGAAGTAACCAATTAGGTGTGTTCTCTTACACTAAGTGGCCCCGAGGAATATTTAGTTTATGTTTGATATGGTCTGGGAATTCTGAGTAGAATTGTTATTCACGGTATGTTATCGGAGTTTGGGTTCCATGTTTTTATTCTTCTTTGTTGTGTTTCTTTTGTCTTCGCTTTTCCTAGTTGCTTTTCTCCTGGTTTTAATTTATTTGGACAAAGTAATGTGTACCTCTCGTTGAAAATTCCTGCTTTACTTCAATGAGTCTCGACCAGATGAATGTGACCACCTGAAACAAAGTTCTTTTCTTTTCCTTTTTCTCTTTGGGAGGTTTATGGCATATGCGGGCTATTCAGAATTTTTTTATAGAGTTTGAATAATCCTGGGTTTTAATTCCATCTGCTCCAATTGTGTCATTTTTATTGATGTCATGAAAAGATTAATGGTATAATCTGGTCATCTTGAAAGACACAATTCGGCTGATGAGGTAAATTGAGCATGTAACCTGGATGGGTGAATTGAAAATATTAATTGCTCACACCGCACCCAAATAGTTTTAAAGGAAAAAAGGACTACGAATTTTATTTGAATTTCTGAAGCATGTAAAATTATCCCTTAACTAATCATTCTCTAGGGTGTGGGCTAACTCTTTGGTTATTATGTCTAATATTGTGATCTTGTTATTTTTAGTTAATTGATTCCAGTTTAGATGGCCATTTTCAGTTCCATGTTCGAAATAGTAATTGTCATTGTAAAATGTTTGTTTCGGTTCGGTTTGATTGTGCATTACTCTTACTTCTATTAGTAATATATAATTGTGCTTTCTTGCTAACAACACCTTCCTTATGCCATTCTTGTGTATTATGAATCAATTATTTCTAATGAATTTATTTAACTGCTATTAATTGTTTTCAGATATTTTATCTGTCTATCGTTTAGTACTTCTGTCTGATGGTCTTAAACAATCTATGGGTCTGTTTCCTTGTGTATCGTGTGTGTGATTCATGCGAGCATTCTCTAGTGATATTTCCTTTCTCAACATATGGAGGCTCTCAGTTTGTTATTTGTTATTCGGAGTATGTGTGAAAACAATGTAGGGATTCATATTGTTTTCTGGCATTTGCATTTGTACCTATGGTACATAGAATGTTACGAGGACAGAGCTAGGTTACCGGAGATGCTGGGAGAAAGTATGATTTATTGCTTAGCCGAGTTCATGTTTGAGATCAATTATAATAGGATTATGATAATGCAGGGAATCAAGATACCCACCTTCCTGGTAGTGGTTGCCTAGTTTAGTCTCACGACTGCTGTGATTGAAATGGCAGGCCTCCTATTTTTTGTTACCTACTTCATTCGAGTAAAAATGGAGAAATTAAAAGAAATGAAGATAGAATGTGGACCATAGTCTAGAAGGCTTTAAATCATTTTTTTGGTAGGAGCCAGGATCGTCTCTTCTACTACTCATGTCAAGGTTTCTTTTTACACGCTATTTATTATTTATAAATGTCGTGATACTAC
Source organism: Haberlea rhodopensis (assembly GCA_907163345.1). Classification (NCBI taxonomy): domain Eukaryota; kingdom Viridiplantae; phylum Streptophyta; class Magnoliopsida; order Lamiales; family Gesneriaceae; genus Haberlea; species Haberlea rhodopensis. The sequence continues at coordinate 27,167,226 of CAJQUN010000003.1, read as the reverse complement.
AATGTGCAGTTGGGAAGTCGCCTATGTGTTTCTGGGTCAAGCTTAATGTAGAAAATCACTTGATAGTAGATGATACTCTAAACACCCCAATACTTTTCCATATGCAGGTGGACGATAATTTACATTATTGTATAAAATATTTTGAACTTTGTGTTGGTCAAGTAAATGAGTTGAATAAGTATGATATATGTTGCTTAGTCTGCATGTATGTAAATTGTGAATCTGGCCATGGTTGCTATTGTTTTGATAGTGAGCAATCTAATTATTTGGGCTAATTGGAATTATCTGCACTTGTTTAGCCTACTCCTTGGGTATTATTTTTTCTATGAGACTAATTGCCAGAAGAATGCATCTTATGGTTGTAGAATCTAGAATTTTACATTGCCTGAATCGAAATGATTTTGAGTTCTGTGAACTTGATTATGATTTCATGAATTTGATGTGATTTGACACCATATTGTCTTGGCTATAATTGAATATTGTCGGTTGTAAATATTTCAAACTAGTCATGTCGGGGATTATGAGTTGAATTGATGCTAACCTTTAGCTGTCGTAGAATCATGTTATATAGGCGCCAATGGAAATCATTAACATGGCAGAACATTTCACCTCTACTTTTATCAACTTTTTCTTGACTGTTTAACTTGTTATTTGTTTTTGTTTCCTCACATTATTATTTCAGTAGTCCCTTTACTCTGTCTTTGTGTATTCTCCAAGTTCTCCTCACACTTTATACCCGCCTTACTTTTATATGCATTGTGCCACTTGATGCACTATGATGAGTTGACCAATTAGGCCAATTAAAGAAAGAGAAGGATATTGCATTTCCCACCCCGTTTCCTGTTCTGGAATAGAGTGATTTTGTTCCGTTCTCTAACCTTATGAGTTTGAATCTCTTTATCTTTGGTCTTTAAATTCTACTAGAATTGGAGTCACCTGATCTTTTATCAGTTACTCCTCAATTACTGATGCACATATGTATCTTGTGAAGGCATGCACGAAATGACAGAAAACGGTATGCGTAAGTGCCCGATCTGTCGTGAAGTTTTTCTCACCAAGGATATTGAACATGTGCTTGGCTTTATTGGGACTGATACCCATTTGGTATGTCAATAGGCACTCAAAATAATTTTACTTTCTTTGTTCTCTTATTATATGTTTTATTTTATTTATTCTAGGTAAGTTATCGTAATTTTGCCCATGGTTCTTCACATCTAGAGTGTGTTGTTGTGACAAACACAAAGTGAAATCATAATAATTTTTTGTTTAGCTTAACCGATAAATAACTTTGTTTAATTTCTGCGGAACAAATATAAAAACATAGTTTCATATCTTGATGTCACAGAGACGGTACCTTTGTTGATGGTGAGTACAAGTATTCTGGGACAATGATGTTGTGCTCTGCAAATGCCCTGAACTATGTTTGTGAAGGGTGGTTGTAGTTTCATTGTCATCGGATCGTAATTAGAAAAGCTTAGCTTCATGGTATTGATAATTGGGCACATTGGGACAAGTGAACTTGGTTGATGGATGTTCGGTTATATTTGTTTCTTAAGGTGTGTAGAACTGCAAATGCTCATTCTGAAAGGGAGATAAAATCTGTATGTTGTCTTTGGAGCTCTCATATGTTGTCTGCAACCAGTTTCATTCTTATGGAATATCTACCAATTTCTGTCATGTTTACCTCTTATCAACTTAGAATTGGGAAGTAGTGGTATTTCTTCTCAGGTACAAGATGGGTAGGTTCATTTTCTGCAAGTCATTTAGCTTTCTATAAATGAATGAGATGTTTGTTTCTGTATACTTCCTTTTTCTGTCAATCCAACTGAGTAAGAAATGGAGTCTTACTTCTCTTGCTACCATTTTGAACTCTGCAGCAATCCAACATATTTCAAACCAATATAGTATGAGTGTGTGCGTATAAACTTCTGAGCGTCCGATGTTTTTCTTCTTTGGAACAAGGGAAACTGATTGCAGCTTTCTCATGACAGTATTTCTTCTTTTGTTTGCTCCGTCTTATCTTTCTAATAAATCTGTAAATCTTGTGTGTGAAGACCAAAATTTGTTTTATTAACCTTATTTTCCCTACAGCGCATTGGGATTTTGCATTTTCGACCAGAGCCGAGACAATGAATGGGCTAGGCCGAGTTTCACCCAGTCTAGCCTACTCAATTTTTTCTTATTAAATAGCAATTTAGTATTTAAAATACTAAATGATAAGATAGAAAAATTCGGTCCAAAAAATCACCCCAGCCCACCCCAGCCCACTCAATTTTTCTTATATATATAGCAATTTAGTATTTAAAATACTAACTTGATAAGATAACAATTTAGTTTATCCCATGATTAGCCGACACGGTCGCGGATGTGTCGCAGATGCTATGATTCTTGTTTTATTGACATTTTTTCACGGAATGGTCATGAATTGTCAATATAACTAGAATAAGATAATTTGAAATTTTTTGTACAAAGTTTTAAGTAAAAAATCAAAAAAATTTGAAAAAGTTTTAAAAAAAAATAACGTTCCGCAATGTTCTTGATGCCTGCAAAATCGTCTTTCCGTTCTGTGACGACCGTGATTGCCGATGTTCAATAAAAATGGTGCTATAGTTTCGTTTTAGTCTGAAACTTTATTGCGGCAGCTGCCTTCCTATTACATTCCTGTCGTTTCGCGACCGCTATGTGAACCATGGTTTAGTCCACCCAACAATAAATCCTGGTTTTCCCCTGTTTTCGACCCAAATTATTTTATTAACCTTATTTTCCGGACTGTTCATTGGGATTTTGATTTTTTACTGGTGTAGTTTGCACTTTTCTTTCTTCACCATCAATTCGGTTTTTAATGTCACATATGACTATCCCTTGCTTCTTTCTTTCGCTTACTTACGTGTCTGATGCATGCATCACTGTATGTTAGCAAAGTTGATTTCATTTTGTCAGTTGTAGGATTCTGATGAAAATGAGGTTGATGAAAATTTTCTTCATTCTGATTCTTAGAACTCAGGAGACAGAAATTTGAGGCACTTTTGAAACTTCAGCAAGAAAATAGTGACTTGATAGAGCCAAAAACCAACGAGGTCTTATTGCCCTGTATGTTTCTTCCCGAGTCAGTTTCTTTACATTCGACAGAGTCCAACATGGTATCCAATGAATCACAACACAAAGATGCCGTAGTCAAATCCGGAACAAATTCTGGCAGCTCCTTCAACATGCCTGGCTCCAAGAAGCAAACCAAATTCGACTCAGGAGCGCGGGCCTCAAAAGTCAAGAAAACAATCAAGGCATTGGATTAAAAAAGACGGTAGTTCTTGAAATTAAATCATCATTTGTTTCATTTACTATACATATATCTGTATTTGGGCATGCATGATAGTGAAGTATATACCATCAAGATATGCCATTTAACTTTTTCTGTGAATCCTTTTAGTTGGAATCAATGATGTACCTCTTACTGTAAATATACTTGCGGTTAGGATTTGATTGTGATATGTCTACACTCCACCAGACACCAAAAGGTATTCCATAAATAACTAGATCCAAAACATTTTATGATATGAAAGTTAATTCTTTATTCCTGTTCCAGCTAACTGATAATAAAATTTGATGGACGTTATTGTGAACGTACATTGCAATTAATTTTGATCGAATGTGCATTGATTGTTTAGTATATGAGTGGTTTAGACTTCTTGTTGACTTACAATTATTTTTTGTTTCAGAAGCAAAGCATACATCGAAAAATTCTTGTATGGACCGGGTCCTGTCACACACACAAACATATGCATACATATAGATACATATTTATGTGTATGGGTGTATGACAGGACCCGATACACACAAGAATTTTCCACATACCATCATATATCCGGATTAAATGGAGCAGCAGTGGGTGGCTGTGGTTCTGTGATTTAGCGGAGGGGAAAAATATGTTTCCCTTTTATGAAATTCTAGTGGTTTGAGTTTGATTCATCAAATGCTTTTAGTTTTAATCCTTATGGTGAAGTAAACGATGGTGCCGACTCCTGATTTATATGCTTTTGGCACATTAGTGTGTTTATACAGTTGGATCGAGTGTTTGCTCTTAACCAAAAGTTGTAGTAATAGTACAACTCAAATATTTTAAGTTGAAAGCAGCCTAAATGCAATGTGTTTCAATAGATTTCTTAGCATGAATAGTTATTACTTCCCAATTATCTACCTAATAATTGCATTCATTGCAATACCAATTGTAAGATCAAGTTCTAACTGTTTTTATCAAACATTAAAATTCATTATAACTGTGTGATTCAAATATTTTAATCTTATAGCAATCTAAGTGTAACGTTTCAATCGCTATTCTAGTAGAGATAATTATTGCTTCATATATACTAAATTGTTAAAATTCTCTTTTTTACATTGATGATCATATCAATATGTTTACTAGGGTTCTAAGGATTAACTGGAACGAAGAAGAATCAATCCCTGAAAAAAATTGGAGCATCTTTGGATTAATTTTTCATTCCATTTACACTGAACTACACTAATTTTTTTTCATTTTCACCTATTTTCCAAATCTCATGATAAAATTATTATTTGTAATATGATTTTTTATTATTATCTAAACACATATTATTATTATACTCTGATCCAATAAATTGCATTTAAAATTTTAAAATACATATAACTGGAAATTATACATATACATTGTAAACTGATTCAAATTATTTGTATTCGATCTGATATCTACAATAACAATAATTGTTTGAAATATAAATTTAACATACATAACATTTCATTATATATATATATATATATATATATACATATATTTTTTTTGTGATTACTAATACAACTATATTTTTGTGGGGAGATGAGACTCGATCCCTTATCAACTTAAAGGGAGGCGTCATTACATTTTTTCATTTAACATTAAAAAGGGAACAACAATTATTATTTTTTTCCTTTAAGTTGGGCCTCAAAATTTTGACAAGTGAACAAATAATAGCGTAGCCTCAAGTCGTTCCCAGAGTCAGAATGGCTGTGGCCTGTGGGGTACAACTACATATTTCAGTGTCATATCAAATATATTTTAATAAGACATCAGACAGTTGGTCTACTGATCGCAACCAAATTTTCTCTTGTAATGATTCGGTTTCGAGTCTAAACATATTTTGACCAGAGTATGAATATGTCATTCATTGAAATTTCAAAATAGAAAACAAATAAATAAAAAATTTAAAATTCTAGTTTTTTTTTTTGCTTGTAACACTTATATGTCGTTATTTTTCAATGTTATATTGTATTTTAATTTTTTACTTTGATAGTAAATTATTTTTTTGTATTTATACATATACTTAAGATATGTGTTCGTCCCAACTCTAATTTGATCGGATAAATATGCAAACTGGTCCGGCTAGTCCTAATTTAAAGTGTAAACTAAATGCATATGATGCTTTTAAAGAATATAACCACCATCTAATTTTTTTTTTTTGTTTTTATTAATTATCATAAGAATAATCTTTGATTGAAAAAAGCTACTTTCAGCCCTAACCTGATGCTAATCTCTTGTAATCTCGATTTGAAAGGCCCACAATTAATTGTGTTATTACTAAGTTGGGCCCAATAACTAACCTCTTAAAGCCCATGGCGTCCTCTCGACAAAAAATATCCAATACATCATATCTGCAGGGGCCCGGGAACAGGGAACATGATAAATATATTTAATAATTCAATTCAAGCATTATACAGCCAACTTATTTTTATTTAATTTAATTTCTCAAAAATTAAAGTTGGTATTAAAAATATTAGCGCTTCTTAGTAGGGGTGGACATTTAAAATTGGGTATTAGTTACCCGATCCGACCCGATTGAATATCACGAAAAAATTGCGGGTTAAGGTATATTCGAGGACGTGTCAGGTTTTAAAACTACTTTCCGATCAGGTTTAGGCTATGACGCACGGATACTGACACGACGACATTGACACGGTACATTTTTTAAATTCTAAACCATGTAAAATCAATAAAAATATTCTTACCAAATTCAAGAAGCATATAAATAAATGAATGTCACTGGAATTATCGTAGTATCACTCAGGCTAATACAACATACATATTACTTTAATTAATATAAAGATTAACAAAACGTACAAACAAAAGATAACACCAAAAATATTCTTACCAAATTAAAAAATAATATATATATATATATAAATGTATTTCACCGAGATCGTCATAGTATCAATCATACTAACAATAAATATATATTATTCAATTAAAATAAAGTTTAACTAATATATCTAAATTTTATTTGAATCAAAAAACTTTTTCAATTGTATCTTCCAAAAGTGTCCGTTCTGTGTAGGACACGCTCATTGATCGTGTCCGACACTGGTCTTCGATTTTGAGGGGAGTGTCCGACACGGGTGTCCGATTTTATTTTTTTAATAAAAGAAAGGACACGTCATGTGGCGTGTCCGACACGTGTCTGAGGAGTGTCCGACACGTGTCTGAGGAGTGTCCGAGAAGTGTCGGTGTTCGATAAGTGTCCGATACTATACCGACTAATTTTTAGGAGTATCCATGCATCATAGGTTTTAGATATTTGACTTATATATATATATATATATATATATATATATATTTGAAATATTTTGTATTTATAGTATGAAAATATTAAAATTCGTTTATCCAAAGTATGTACGTGATATAACCCAAATACACAGATGTTGAGTTGTAAAAAATACTACCCGAAATTTTGAATATCGAACCCGAAAAATCCGACCTGATGCCCCATCCTACTCTTAGCAATCAAGACTGATAAGGATCGATTTCATTATAAAAGTAAATCAATTTTAAAATTAATTAATTAGGTTGGCCTCTTAATATGTTTTCTTTTCCTTAATAAAAAGTAAAAGTTGTTCATTCGAATAGGATGGCTAAAAAGTATATTTTCCGAAAGGAGTTGGTCTTTTTAAGTGGTATTGACTTTGGTTTCTCTTGAGTGAGATTTCAGGTCTTGTCTTGTAAATGGATGAAACGAAACGAGGGGTCGGGCGGTTGTATTTTGTAATTCAGATTGATATGTCATACATATATTGGAAGGATTTGAGTACCCGTTATACTCACAATAAATTTTTCCTACAAAAAATAATAGCGACAATTTAGATATCTAAGTCTTGGGTCGATTGATGTTCTAGATTATTTTTCCTTCAAAAGTTTTTCAAGAATTCATAGTATGAGATCTCTTTAAATTTATGTATCAGCTTGTGCCATACAAATACTCTCACCACATTAGCAATAACAAAGAGATGGCACTTTGTGAAAAAGGCGTAATTTGTTGGGATAATTGGGTAAACCTTTTCATCAAATCAGTCCCACTCCAATTGCTAACTTTTCTTAGATATGTTGTACAATTAACTCAATCATTGGTAGGGATGGCAATGGGACGGGTCCAAATCAGGACCCACATTGAACCCGCCCCGGACCCACATTGAACCCGCCCCGCCGGGGCGGGTCTGGACCCGCTTCAATCGGGTTTGGAAGCGGGGCGGGGCGGGTCCTGGGATAGTTTTACAATTCCTGTGTTCATGTTAAAAAAATTGGATATTTTGAAGGAAATAAGAGCAAATTAATAAATATTTAGTAGTTTAAAGATAGTTTTACAATGTTTATTATAAATATTTACTAGAGAAAACATGAAATTCATTCACAAAACTCAACTTTTGTGTTTCAAAATTGATTTCTAGCTAAATTGTTTTTTTTAAAAAAAAAAAAAAAACTGGAACCGGGGCGGGTATACCCGCCGGGTTCGCAGGTCTAAGCGGGACGGGACGGGTTCGGGTTTTATGTGTAGCGGGGCGGGTCGTCGGATTGGCCAAACCCGTCCCATACCCGACCCGTTGCCATTCCTAATCATTGGTGCGTGGATCTTGTTGAAGAATAAATAATAAGTTGTTCATTCTCTATTAGCCTAGACTTTTAGATCAGACGATGATTCAATATTGTATCAGAGCTTCCGGCTAATGCCGATATTATATGTTCAAAACTCATAAACAATAACTCTAACTACATGAAATATCAACTTGATGAGCATAAATAAATGAACAAATCGACCCACAAGTTAGGAAGAGTATTAAAGAGAATAATAAATTATTCAAACTCTATATAAGCTCGGACTTTTAAATGAGACGGTAATTCAATAGATCTCATTCATTCACTTGCCGTATGTTTGGAGCGGAAGAATTAAGTTAAAGGGTTTTAGTCTTTTAGATATGTTATCTAAATTATAATGTTTGTTTGGACGCATGCGACTTATTTCAATGATAAATTTTCTTTTACAATTTTGTAATAGGGAGACCTCAACAATATGAATGGTGTCGGGTGACAAACCACCATGCTAACCCTAAATTGTCTCAATGATAAATTTTCAATTCTTCCTAAGCGTGAGTTTTGTCAAGTAATTTAGGTTGCATTTGGATTGATGTATTTCATTTCAACAATGGATTTGAAAATTTGAATTTGAAATGACTTAAATAATTAGGAATTTGAAATACATAGTTATTGTTAAAAAAATATTAAAATTGAAGATGATAGATTTAAATCCAATGAAAATATATCGTATGCCATTGAAACTATTAAATTACTAACATAACAAATTGTTATGCACATATATTTACCATAAAAAATATAACATTTATTTATTTAAATATCAACTTTTTACTTTTTGTGTGATTTCTCCTTTATATTTCTATTTTTTTTTTGAATGGATACAACTGAACAAAAAAAGGCTGAGTGGCACCAATAAGATTTTTCTTGGAAGCATTTTAAATACGGCGCAGGTTGTCGCAACAATGCTTTCACAAAATAACGACATATATATGAGATCTCGAGCTTTTCCGGTTGATTTTCACCATTGACCCAAACATGGGTTGGCTCGACTTCGAGGTTAGTTAACACAATTAAAAATCTTCTCCCCTAAATAAAAAAAAAAGCGACATATCTATATAATATTAGAATGATAATGTTGCCGAGACTTCTGGACTAGCCGGACCGATAACATCTCATGTTTACATTGGATAGACTTGGTTTCGAGTCGGGGCCATGCATGAGAATGGAAAATGAACAAATTTGTGGGCTCATATTATTATTTTATTCAGGTTTCGAATTCAGTTAAAATATTATGGGGAAAGTTCAGGCCGGTACCAAACGGTAAAACATTATTCATTGTAGTCCATGAAAAAACTTGCAATCATTTAAGTCCACTTTAGGTTAAAATGACAAAAGTGCCCTTAATAAGAAAATGCGGCAATCTCAGAAATTTCCAATATCTTCATTTCAGCACTTCGTTCGAGCTCTTCGTTTCACCATTACGATTCAAATCTCCTCGTAAATCTCTCTCGCCAGTTACGATTTCTTATAGTTGGTTTTTCTTTTCATCTCTTCGATTTTTCGTTCAATAACTTCGTTCCAGATTTTTTTTCTTCAATTCTAGTGTGTGTGTGTGTGTGTGTGTCTATGTGTACGTGTATATAAATATATTGTTTGTTGCCTTTTACGTTTTTTTAGTTATGATTCATTGATGTACGTGCTTCTTTGCTCATTTTCAGTATTTACAGCCTGAAACTTGCAACGAAGAAGATGACCCAGAGAAAAATTAATTGGTGCACGAAAATTATAAAAAGTAATTGGTGCACGAAATTTATAAAAAATAACTGGTGTACGAAAATTATTAACAGTAACTGGAGCACGAAAGATTGAAAATCAGTAACTGATGCACGTAAAATGAAAATCAGTAACTGATGCATGAAAATTGAAAGTCCGTAATTGATACACGAAAATTAAAATCAGTCACTGATGCATGAAACATAGAAAAAATATGTGATGCACGAATCATAATCGTAAGTGGGTGATGCACGGACCATACAATTAAGTACGTGATGCACGAACCATTTAATTTCGTGCACCAATTTATTTTTTGTAAATTTTGTGCATCAGTTAATTAACACAAAGTTCGTGCACTAGTGTTGTATTTTCGTGCATCTGTGTTATATTTTCGTGCATCAGTTATATTTTATAATTTTTGTGCACCAGTTAGTTTTTATTATTTTCATGCACCAGTTACTTTTTATGATTTTCGTGCACCAATGTTATATTTTTGTGCACCAGTTATTTTTTTATAATTTTTGTGCACCAGTTACTTTTTTATAATGTGCACCAGTTACTTTTTATCGTTTTCGTGCACCAGTTACTTTTTATAATTTTCGTGCACCAATTACTTTTTTATAATTTTCGTGCACCAATTACTTTTTTTCTGGGTTATTTTCTTCGTTGCAATATCTTGCTGGCTGTAAATTTTGGAAATGAGCAAACAAGCACGGATACCAATGCAAACCTTACTTTTTCACCCATCTGCATCAGTCAAAGCCATGAGAGATTTTTAAACTTACCAACAAACTTTCGAAAAGAGATGAATCTTGAAGACCTTGTGGTTCGCTTGAGAATCGAAGAGGACAACAGAATTTCCGAAAGGAAGGAAAATTGGCACCAACATGAAGCACGAGTGAACTTAGTGGAAAAGCACACCGGAGCAAAGCGCAAGTTTGATGGCATGGCCTCCAAAGCTGGAAAGACAAAGAAGTTCAAAGGCAAGTGCTACAAATGTGGAAAACCCAATCACATAGTGAATGATTGTCATAATAAAGACGATCGTGGGAAAGCTATGGATCAAGTAAATGTGACCGAAGAAGATCGTCTTTCGAATGATTTGTATGATCTAGCGCTTACCGCTTAATTAGATTGTGTATCTTTGAAAGTTGTAAACTCCAAGAATGGAGTGATTCTAAATAAATGTAATGACGATATTTGTTGAAAGCAATTTATGTTATTACTTCTTGTATTGAATCTTATGATTTGTGGCATGATTGTTAGGATCATTTAAACCATAGTTCACAACACAAATTGTAATGTTAAATTTATTGCTTGCATGGGCACTAAGTTAACAAAATCGTCATTTATTTGTTAGAAGAATCGTAACATCTCTAGAGTTAACTCACAATGATGTTTATGATGGAAAGATTTTGCAAACTAGAGATGTGAGAAAAATAATTTGTTACTTTATCAATATTTGCGCATGAAGCAAAAACGAGGCTAATGATGTGTTTAAACACTTCAAGAATGAGATTGCAATAAAATTTAGCAAATGAGTTTTGCTATGGGAAATTGTGAATAGATTATACTTGTGTTGTATAAGAATTTGACGCTTAAACTTGAATATGCAAGACTATAAAATCTTGAATTCGAGTTTCTAAGATTTGTACGCTTAAAACACAAGTGATAAATCGAAGCCACAAATTTTGATTAGGCTTTGTAATATCTCAAATTGGTTCATTTTGAATTTCTAAACTAGTATGCTTATAACATGAATTTGCAAGATTTAAAATCTTGAATTAAAGTTTTCTAAGTTAGTGCGCTTAAATTGCAAATTGAACCGAGTTTGAGAATATTATCCAAGTTTCAACTTTTGTAAGCAAGTACGCTTAAATCCGAAATTTTCAAGAAATAAAAACTTGAATTTGGATTTGTAAGACTATAACGCTTAGAACTTGAAACACGAAAGTTTGAACGTCAGTGCACTTCGTTACTACCCAAAGTTGTTGTGGTTGCAATTCTAGGATTCAATCACTTACCACATTTAGGCAATGACGAAATACATTGTGATTGAAGGAAAAGAGAGTTCCCTACAATATTTGAAATGTGGGGGTACTTGGCTAAACTAGAAATATGAATGCTAAAGTGAAGTCATAACAAACGTCAAATAAGTGATATGGAGAGTTTGACAAATAATGTTGTCAAATAGAACAACGAGTGTGACAAATGTGTACACACCTAAGCATAGATTTTCTTGTGTATTGATGATATGCTCATTGGAGAAGCAATTTAGATATCATCAAGTAACAAAGGAAAAATGTTGACGAGATATTTTGACATGTGTGCATCAAGAATAATGCTTGGAATGAAGTTTCCAAGGCACTTGAAGAATGAAATCTCAAGGATTAATTTGAGTTTCAAATTTTAAGCTTTGCACTTAAAATTTCAAGTTTGCAAGAAATAGAATCTTGAACTTGTAATTTTTAAGAATCTATGCTCTTAAAAAATTTTGAATTGTGAATTAAAGTTGAGTATTTCCTCTGGTCTCGAATTTTGTAAGAAATAACGTGTTAACAACGCTTACATTTCGATGATGAAAATATCTTAAAAGGATAAAATGATGCAAAAGAGGTAATGTGATTACCAAAACTGTTGTGGAAAATTCTCTATGCAAAACATATAAAGCTTCTTCGGCCGAGTGGTTTTATAAGTTGTTAGTGAAAAATCCCGTGCATGTAACTAAAATGTGTTGCGATAATGCTATATAACAAAATGATCTCTAATGGCATAATCGTGAATAATTATGTGAAACTGCGGATCCGCATATGAAATGGTTAACCTAGAGATCACGTGGAAGTTTATCGAGGGGAATGTGGTTAAAACCATATAATCAAAATCTCATAGTGGATACCCAACCTTGTTGACTGGAGATCCCAAGATTTAGGTTCAAAAGGGACAACTAAATTATGAAATTGTATAAACACATTGGAGATCAATCTCCAACCCACTCATATGATAAGTGGTGTAGCCTGCAAAAAGGGTACGAGGATAGACAAAAGGCCTTTAATGATTCATATGACATATAAAAATATGTTGGAGTATAGCGGCATACTCTTCTAGGAGATCACCTACGTAAGTGCGAAGCGAGGCCGCTTCAAAGAATGAAAAGCACTTATGAAACCAAGCGTGGTCCATGGGCGAAACGGGAACAACAGTAAGAAACCAATGCGAATGTTAGAATTGTTATAGTGTGGGTTCAATTGTCTAGGTTTACACCAACGACTAAATAGTTCAAGACTATAAGTTTACTATTAAGTCAAGTAAATTCGAATGAATACTACTACGGAAGACTCAAAGCCGCAAGCTATCTCTCCAGATGCCATAATAGTTTGTTAAAGCGTTACATACATGCATTATTTAATTCATGTGGGGGATTGTTGGAAATTTGAATTGAATTAAATGGTGTGACCATTCATGTTGGGGTGCATTTTTTCATGATTGGATGCTTCCAAATTAAATGGTGTGTCCATTCATGTTGGGGTGCAATTTTTCATTATTGGATGTTTCCAAATGGTGTCTCTTGATGACACAACTTGGTATACTATATAAGAAACAACCCTTGAATGAATTAGACATGGAATTTTGAAATTCATATCATATTTGAAGATCAAAATTTGAGTAATTTTGTGAGTCTTCATCATTGTTATAGTTGAGCGTTTTTAGACCTTTGGTTTAAAGGATTTGTGATTTGGAGTGCTCTCCTATCACAAATCATAGTTGTTGTATCTTGGGAGACAAATTGCCAAAGTAAACCGTTAGCACCGTAGCGGGGCAATATTGTCTTAAGGACAGAGAATCTCGCCTCGACATTTCTAATACAAAGCCATTTGTTGTTTTTGCATGCTACTTTCCTAAGATACATACCCATAAAAGTTTGCACTACAGGAACATGTTTTGTGTTTAAAATCAGTGTAGCAGTTTCCTAGTTTTTTTCCCTCTGTCCCTTGAGCTTTGTATGTCGAATCATTGATTCACATGTTAGAGTACCACTTTGTTGGTGGATTGAAGTTCACAAGAAAAAACACGATTTACTTATTATTATTCATTTCATGTTTCTTGCTTACATTGTATATAAGCTTTTGGTAGTTGTTAACAAATTGTACATCAATTCATTTCCAGGATAATACAATATAATTTTCCCTCCTCTTTCTTCTCATGATCAAGGTAGTTGTGAACGTTCTATTGCTAAATTGAAGTCCTCCAAATTCAGTTGAAGGATCTTGGTTTTCTAAAATATTTTCTAGGAATCGAAGTTGCACGATTTAGGCATGGTATCTACTTGAACCAATGCAAGAGTACTTTGGAATTAATTTAGGAGACTGGTCCTACTGGTGCTAAACCTTTAACATGTCTATGGAGCAAAATTTAAAGCTCACAAGTCATGAACTTGATTCTCTTTTACCTTCCTCTCGATCTAGCAGTGTTACTAATCAGTTGTTGAAGGATCCCGAAGCTTATAAGAGATTGGTTGGACGTTTACTTTACCTCACTATCATACACCCGGATTTGTTGTGTTTTAACATCTTAGCCAGTTCATGCATTCTCCTAAACAATCACATTTGGATGTCGGGTTTTGTGTGGTTAGGTATCTCAATGATTCATGTGGCTTGGGCATTTTACTCTCCCCGAGTTCATCTTTCTCTCTCACAACATATTGTGCTTCTGGCTGGGCTGCATGCCCCATGACTCAAAGATCTCTAACTGGATACCGCACTATGGTGTGGAGTTCGTTGGTGTCTTTGAAAACGAAAAAAAAAAAAAACAAAGTGTTGTATCTCGTTCATTGGCGAAAGTGAATACAGGGCTATGTCTGCCATTAATTGTAAACTAATATGGATCAGCGGGTTGCTCAAGGATATGGGTATTAAGCTCACGTCACCTGTCATGCTACATTGTGATAATAAGGCAGTCTTGGATATGGGTATTAAGCTCACATCACCTGTCATGCTACATTGTGATAATAAGGCAGTCTTGAACATTGATGTGAATCCAATATTTTATAAACGAACAAAGCCATTGAAATCAACTGTCATTTGATCCTGGATAAAATTAAAGAAGGAATGTTTCCCAACTTTACAATAAGTTGCAGACATATTTACGAATAATTTGGGCAAGAGGTAGAATAATTGATTATTCATGTGAATTATTATGTAAAATGAAGAACAAGGTAAAAAGAAATGAGGGTGAAAAGAAATGAGAAAGAGACATTTTGTGAGGTGTAAAGAGTATGAGATGTGACTACCATTATATTATTTTATGTATACATGTTTATCACTTCCACCTTTGCTTAAACATTTAATGGCCAAGAGATAAATATAGCTTAGTGACAAAAACCTTTATTATTTCATTATTTAAAGTAAACAAATGGTACACATGTGTACTCTTATATAGCCATAAATACATATATTATATATATATGTACATTAAACAAACGATGCTAATAGTATATATATATATATATATATATATATATATATATATATAACAAATGGAATCATTTTATATTTAATTGACATTATTTACAATTATTTTCGGGGCCAAACACGTTTCTACTATCTAACTTGGTGAACTCGCCTAAATCCGTGAATAAGATTAATTGACGATGAAGTCTACTGGTCCTCTCTACTTGTCCAAAGTATACTGATCTAAATATCAACAGTAGATGTTTCTGGAAGTTCGAAGCAATGCTTCTACGTCTCCCCTTTTTCCTTTGCATGAAGGATTCATTAGAAGATTTGGTTTATATTGTTACACCAGTACAATACCTAGGTTATTGACCACAAAGATAGCTTAAACTCCTAGACCATACAACACACGGTTCACTTAGAATTACAAAGTCACAAAGATCAGTTTGAATGCAATGTCACAAACTGTTACAATCAAACACTATTCTTATATAGTTAAGTTCAACAAATAATGTATAGAGTGAGAGAAATGATTTTGAAATATGTTGCGAAATGTCGGCACTGATAATCTCTTGAAGATATGATAAATCTTTATGATATGCCTGTCAAACTTCTTCAATAAGTTGATTTGTCTTTAAATGCAATTTTGATTAGGAATTCTTCTTAATAACTTGAATAATGATCGATCCTGATCATTGAGAGTGATATTTAATTCGTTTCTCCTACCATCACTGTTTATGGGATTTTGAATCTTGACCTTTTATACTTGAGCAATATAACGATAATAATGAGCTAGCTGCCAAGATTCAATCTCATAGACTGTTTGAGCATTAAATGTTTTTTGTCTTATCCCAAAATTGTACTGAAGCATTTAATGTGCTTTGAGTCGGAAGGTGAGGAGCACAGCAGAAGATGTCATGTGTTTATCAGCTATGATGGGGGCTCCTACTGTCAGTTGGGTTTTGATTACGACGTGTCTTCTTCTCCGGTACAGGTGTTGACCTTGCTAGCTGAGCCGATCATTTATGAACACATCCGGAAGGCTCAGGGGACCGACGCAGAGGTTCAGAGATGGATGTCAGTGGTTCATTTAGGTCAGCCATCGAGATTCAGAGTGGCTGAGGACGGTTCTCTGAGGCTTGGCGACAGATGGGTGGTTTCAGATACACCCGGGTTGAGACGGGGTATTTTACAGCGGGCTCATTGTAGCAGGATGAGTATCCACCCGGGCGGGAAGAAGATGTATAAAGATTTACGCAGCCATTTCTGGTGGAGGCGAATGAAACAAGATGTTACCTCATTCGTCAAAAGATGCCTGATTTGTCAGCAGGTAAAGGCTGAGAGGCAGAGGTCTGGTGGTGAGCTAAGGAGCTTGGAGATACCACAGTGGAAGTGGGAGCACGTATCCATGGACTTCGTGACCCACTTACCGAGGACTGTTTTGGGTTTTGATGCCATCTGGGTAGTCGTGGATAGATTGACTAAAGTAGCCCATTTCATTCCATATTGTATGACCTTCACGTACTTTAGGATGGCTCAGTTATATGTCAGAGATGTGGTGATACTGCATGGGATCCCTGTTTCGATTGTGTCTGATCGAGATCCGCGGTTTACATCTCACTTCTGGGAAGGTCTTCAGTCAGCTCTAGGTACAGAGTTGAGGTTGAGCACAGCCTATCATCCCCAAACGGACGGACAGACCGAGCGTACCATACAGACGCTCGAAGATATGTTACGGGCTTGTGTGTTAGAGTTCGATACTTCTTGGCAGGACTCAGTAGCCTTAGTGGGGTTTTCTTATAACAATAGCTACCAAGCGAGCATACAGATGGCTCCTTTTGAGGCTCTTTATGGTAGACGTTGTAGGTCACCATTATATTGGGACAATGTGGACCGTAAATCGATCGGAGGACCAGAGTTGGTCCAAGAAATGGAAGAAAAGGTTAAGGTGATCAGGAGAAAGATGAAAGCAGCCCAGGACAGACAAGCAGCGTATGCAAATCAGCGGCGAAGGCCGTTAGAGTTTCAGTTAGGCGACAGAGTCTTTTTGAAGATCTCACCTTTCAGAGGTGTAGTACGTTTTGGTATGCGGGGGAAGTTATCCCCGAGATACGTTGGGCCGTATGAGATCTTACAGCGTATTGGTACTCTGGCATACCGATTGGCCTTACCGCTCTCTCTCTCCGGCATACACGATATGTTTCACGTATCTATGTTGCGGAAGTACGAGCCAGATCCTTCTCATGTGTTGCAGCCTTCTGAGGTTCAGATTGAGTCCGATGTTTCCTATGTGGAGCGGCCTATAAGGATTCTGGATCGGGCAGATCGCAGACTACGAAACAAAGTTATTCCTATGGTCAAAGTTCAGTGGGATCGTAGGGGTGTCGAGGAGGCCACGTGAGAGACGGAGCGACACATGGTGCAGCACTATCCAGAACTGTTTTCTGGTATGTGATTTATGTTTTGTATTATGTTGGGTAAGTGCATGTTTGATTTCGGGGACGAAATCTTATAAGTAGGGGAGTATTGTGATATCCCCGAAAGACTTATGTGTATGCATGCTTTCAAGTGTTGATAATTATGTGTTAGGGGCGATTTAATTTGGGGATTATTGGTAAAGTTTATGTGTTTAAATACATGTAATCAAATTGAGGAAAATAAGTATGTGGTTAGTGTCAAATAAAGAGGAATGTGGGGTATTTAAATGATGTATTTATGTGGTAAAATTATAAAATATCAAGGAGGGATATTTTAATACATCATATGAAATACCGGTATACAATTAAACACCATATGACCACCCTACATGCAACCACCCCCCTATCAGCATGCAAACCCACGCCACCTCCCCTGAAATCCTGCAGCATGGGTTGGCCAAGGACATGCTTTCCACCTCATTCTACTATTTTTTTTCCTCTCACCTCAAGAACTCCTTTTTCTCTCTCTTTTTAGACTGAAATCCGAGCTGTTAGTAGGAAGGAAGGGCTCGGAAATTTCTTGTCTTTTCTTGACAAAAATCGAGGAGCAAAAGTGGCGAGGAATCATATATTTTTCCCAGCTTTCAGTGTTTAAGCATGTGTTTTCATTAAAGCAGAAATGGCATGCTAGCTAAAGATTCGATTAAATCTTGTTTTGAGTGCTTGCATGTACGTTTTATGAAGCTTCTAACATGTTTGACTTAGCAACTTACATGCTTTGTGTGTTAGATTTTCGGGTATGAAAAGTGGTCCTCGAAAATCTGGGCAAGTGAGATGCCCTGTTTTTGGTTAAGTAGGGATTTGTTCATGATGCTATGATACATGTTAGCTTAGGTTTTGGTAAACCTTCGATCCAAGTTCATTTATGATGTTTTTATGAAGTACCTAGCATGTTTACTTGAGCATGAAACATGTGTTATGTGGTAGATTTATTTGCTTGAAAGTGGGTACTCGAAAATCTGGGTAGGGAAGATGATACCCTGTTTCCAGAAAAACTTGGGTGAGTACTGATATGGTTGAGCGATTTTTATGCATGTTGGTTTTAAGTATGGGTGTTGAGCCTTAAACGCATGGTTGCGTTTAATGCGTTAAATTATCCCCGGTCAATCTTTGAGTTTTGATGATCAACAAAACTTGTGTTTGTTATACTAATGCATCTACTTAGTGTGCAGATTAAGTGATGAAAAGTGGTTTGGAATGAAGAAAATCGAGTGTGCATATTCTGGCCTGGATCGCCCCAGGCGATGGTGATCATCGCCCTAGGCGATGGGTGCCAGGCGAGGCATCGCCACACACATCGACAGAGGCGATGGCTAGGCGAGCATGCGAGGAAGATCGCTCCAGGCAATGATGACCATCGCCTGAGGCGATGGCAACCAGGAGCGACATCGCCCCGCACATTGACAGAGGCGACACCGAGGCAATGCGCGGGCATGCGCGCAGGGGAGATCGTTTGAGGCGATGGGCTGAACGCCCGAGGCGATGGCTGGAACGCCTGAGGCGATGTGTAGTTCGTTTGAGGCGATGAAGTTTTTGGACATGCTGAAGCTACGGCCTTGATTTTTGCTGTTGATCGCCTGAGGCGATCCGTGTAATTTGACGACCGTTGGGGCGCGGCGATGGTGATCGCCCGAGGCGATGTCCGAGGCGATCTAGGAGTGATTTCAGCCTTTTGTGTAGCAACGGCTAGTAGGAGTCTAGTGGGCCTCCTACACTATAAATATTGATACTTTGGAGCATTTTGGAGCTAAGGAACAAGCCTACAAACTTCTACAAAGTCTTGATAATTATTATTTCAAATTGTATTGCAATCTCCATACATTGTTGTTGTATTGGAGTTTGTAATTCTCTTCTTTGTTAGAGTCTTGTTTTCTTCGTGTGAGTGCACCGTGAAGGTGTTTTTGATTTGATCTATTGTAAAGGTCCTCCAACACCAAAGCAAGTTGGAAAATTGTAAAGTCGCCAACAAGTGAAGTTGGTGCATGTGGCTATCCTTGGAGCCCTTAAGGCCAAGAAGACTCGTGAAGAGTGTTGGTAGCTCGGGAAGAGCTTTTTGTACTCGGGAAGAGTATTGTGCTCGGGAAGAGCTTGTGTACTCGGGAAGAGTATTGTGCTCGGGAAGAGCTTGTGTACTCGGGAAGAGTAGTGTTCTCGGGAAAAGCTTTGTAAACTCGGGAAGAGTTGTTGTGTGGCTAACTTGGAGCCCTCAAGGCCAAGACCAATTGTTCTAGTGGAACCTCGGTTGGAGGTTATCTAACCGGGAAGAGGAGACGTAGGCGATTCATCGCCGAACTTCTATAACAAATCCTTGTCTCTTTTATATCTTTAATTCCTTTACGCATTTATTTATTTTGTTCTTTTTATTTATCGATTGACTGAAGGCTTCCGCAAGCGCAAAACTCTTTTATTTTTCAAACTCATTTTAAAACGCTAAAGTAGCCAAGGAATCTCATTCACCCCCCCTCTTCGATTCCAACAAGTGGTATCAGAGCCATTTGATTAGTTGGGTTTTGATTACGACATGTCTTCTTCTCCGGTACAGGTGTTGACCTTGCTAACTGAGCCGATCATTTATGAACACATCCGGAAGGCTCAGGGGACCGACGCAGAGGTTCAGAGATGGATGTCAGTGGTTCATTTAGGTCAGCCATCGAGATTCAGAGTGGCTGCAGACGGTTCTCTGAGGCTTGGCGACAGATGGGTGGTTCTAGATACACCCGGGTTGCGACAGGGTATTTTACAGCGGGATCATTGTAGCAGGATGAGTATCCACCTGGGCGGAAAGAAGATGTATAAAGATTTACGCAGCCAGTTCTGGTGGAGGCGAATGAAACAAGATGTTACCTCATTCGTCAAAAGATGCCTGATTTGTCAGCAGGTAAAGGCTGAGAGGCAGAGGCCTGGTGGTGATCTAAGGAGCTTGGAGATACCACAGTGGAAGTGGGAGCACGTATCCATGGACTTCGTGACCCACTTACCGAGGACTGTTTCGGGTTTTGATGCCATCTGGGTAGTCGTGGATAGATTGACTAAAGTAGCCCATTTCATTCCATATTGTATGACCTTCACGTACTTTAGGATGGCTCAGTTATATGTCAGAGATGTGGTGAGACTGCATGGGATCCCTGTTTTGATTGTGTCTGATCGAGATCCGCGGTTTACATCTCACTTCTGGGAAGGTCTTCAGTCAGCTCTAGGTACAGAGTTGAGGTTGAGCACAACCTATCATCCCCAAACGGACGGATAGACCGAGCGTACGATACAGAAGCTCGAAGATATGTTACGTGCTTGTGTGTTAGAGTTCGATACTTCTTGGCAGGACTCAGAAACTCTGATCTGCTAATCCTATAGCACTCCTTAAAGCTCAACGTGTCAACCCCGACCCTTGTTCTCTGTATTAAATGCACCTACAAAGACAACCCCCAACACATGAGCACATCATAATTCATATTCAACATAATATGAATGTAAAGCATAATGCACAATCATAGATATAAAATACTTCCTGTATTTCCAATGCATTTAAAACGCCCATTGGTTGTCCCTGTACCATAACTCATGATCAAATCATTATATGAAATTATGGCTTCTTTAAATAAATGTCATGACATATCTTTACTTCTTAAATCTTTACTTCAATCCTTAGTCAGTTTATCATCAGTGTATTTTAATGTCCATCGCTTCATAACTTCATAATAAGCGGAACTCTTCCTTCGCTTCTTCATACAAGCGGTATTTCTATCCTCGCTTTGTATGGTAAACCTCGCCTCCATGTGCAAGCGAGCCTCCCCCCTCCCGCTCCACATTTTTAGCGGTATAAGCGGTAAGCATTTAAATCATCACTATGATAACCCTGACTCGTGGAATACACACTCTTTATTCCACAACATACATATGCAACAACAATGCATAACAACATGTATCATACACATAATGCACAACTTTGCATCTATCATATGTCAAATAATGAACATTTAATACATGTTACCGTTGGGATGCCCGTACGTCGCTTACGTACCTTTCCAAAATATGGTGTGTTGCAGGACTCTATCCCCTGCGCTGTGTAGCTATCTGTGAAGACTCTACACCAGTGTACAACACAATATTAGATGCCAATATATAAACCAAAATCCAAAAATCCAACAAAACTTCATTTTTCATTGTTCTGCATCTGGCGATCGATCGCTACCTCGAGGCGATCGATCGCCAGACTTCACTGGCCCATGCCGATCGATCACGCCATTCATGGCGATCGATCGCCTGCCTTTGATTTTGGCCACTGGCCTTCGGCGATCGATCGTCCCGTTTGTGGTGATCGATCGGTAATTTTTTTATTTTAGAAAGTAGGGACTTATTCTCAATGTGGAATTCATCAATTTTAGATTTTGGCGTACTTATGTTTGCTCTAAGAATTTCACACTCTATCAGTTGACTAAAACTGACTTTCGCATGATCTTCTGTTAAGCGTACATTTTCTGCTTTAATTTTCTCACAGATTTTAAAAGCATTCCATACTCATTTGTCATATTATGCAAAGTGGAAATTAATTCATTTTTAGATTTGAAATTTATTACCACGTCTTTGCTTGATTCTGATTTGTCATTTGCCATAAGACATAATGCAGTTGCATTCTCATTCTCATCGATATAGTATGTCTCTTTTGTAGATTTTGATTTCATCCCTATTTCCATCAACGTTTCCCAGAAAAGTTTAGCAGTAGAGCATGTCTTTATTTCTTTGAAGGTATCATCATCAAGTGTTTGAATAAAAGCATCATTTGCTATATTGTCCAGATTTCCTTTTCTTGTATCATCTATTGTCCATTCAGATCAGGCTTATCAACAAGTTGAGCAGTAGATGATGAATCTGCAGGATTGATCTTTACTATTCGTATTGGTCCATCAATGATTACTTCCCACATATCATCATCAGGGCAGCTAAGTGTGCATGTATTCGAATTTTCCATTCATCAAAGTTTTCAATAGAGAACAATGGAATATTGCAAAAGATGGAAGTCATCAGATAGATTATTCATACAAGAAAAACCTGCTCTGATACCACTTGTTAGGATCTGGTATGCAGATAGAAGGGGGGTTGAATAGCTGCTTGACTTTTGTAAACCAAATTAGCTTTGCTCCGGTTGCATTAACAACTGAATGCAGTTTTCTTGTTTAAGTACTGATTAATCAAGTAACTAGATGTAGTGCGGAAAGAACTCGACTAAATTAGTGAATAAGATTAACTGATGACGAAGTCTACTGGTCCTCTCTACTTGTCAAAAGTCTACTGATCTGGATATCAACATTTTAATAAGTGTGGTAGATAAGTACTGAAGGTATGTAACACAGTAAATGCTTCTGGAAGTTCAAAGCAATGCTTTTACGTCTCATCTTCTTCATTTGCATGAAGGATTCACTAGAAAATTTGGTTTATACTATTATACCAGTACACAACCCACTTAGGCTAATGACCACAAAGAGACCACACAGCACACAATTCACTTAGAATCACAAAGTCACAAAGATCAGTTTGAACACAAGGTCACAAACTGTTACATTCAAACGCTCGTCTTATATAATTAAGTTCAACAAATAATATATATAGTGAGGGAAATGATTTTGCAATCTGTTGCAAAATCTCTGCACTGATGATATCTTGAGATCTCATAAATCTTTTATGTTGTGCCTGTCAAATTTTTTCAATAAGTTGATTTGTCTTAATGCGGTTTTGATCAGGAATTCTTCTTTCTTAATAACTTGAATAATGATCGATCATGATTATTGAGAATGCTATTTAATATGTTTAAGGTATATCTTCTTCAAGGAAGCATTCTTTTCTTCTACCATAATTGTTTATAGGATTTTGAATCTTGACCTTTTTTTACTTAAGTAATACAACGGTAATAATGTGCTAGCTGCCAAGATTCAATCTGATAAACTGTGTGAGAATTATATGTTTGTTGTCTTATCCCAAAATAGTACCTAAGCATTTAATGCGCTCACGTACCTTCCTCTTCTAGCTCACAACGGCTATATGTACTAATGAGATACAATATTGATGTTTCTTAAACTGCAAGGTTTCGATCGTTAGAGTAGAGAGTACAGTAGCAGTATGCTTGTTAAGCTATACTTCATCAGTACAATATGGTCTTGTAATTAGCATGCTTTATCCGTTGGTAGTCATAAGTCCATTCAATTTTTGTCCGTAGATATTGTCTTGTCTATACTGTGCAGTGGATAAATATCAAAACTTTGTTATCCAACAAAGCTCGAGAGGGAGTGTTGGTGGATTGAAGTACCCAAGACAAAACAGGCTTAACTTATTATTATTCATTTCACGTTTCTTGCTTATACTTGCATTGTATATAAGCTTCCGTAGTTGTTAACAGATTGTGCATTAATTCATTCCCTGAATAATACAAAATAATTTTCCCTCCACTTTCTTCGCACGATGGCAAGTATGCATCTTGACACCCTTGTACTCCATATCTCGTTAATATATTTTGACTTAATTAAAAAAAAAAGCATTAATTTATTGGTTATTTAATATTCACTAAATTAATTATTATTTAAATTCATCCTTTCAATTTTATTTATTCTTTAAGTAGATAACATATATGTAAATTTTATATAAGTTGCTTATCGAACTTCATTCATCCCGTCGTGGCATGAACAAATGATAAATTTGAATATTCATATGAAAGATTTATTTCTTTTATTTCTATTTTATAAAAAATAAATTGCATTACTCTAAAGATGGCTTGTTTTAATATCTCATTTGGCCCCAAATCAATATTGATTCTTGTGGCTAGAAAACACCTACGATTAATTATTTCATTTACCATTTTCAAATTATTTAAATTGTATTATACAATAATGCTTTATTTAAATTTATGGTCACGTGGAAGAAAATAATGAAATAAGCAAAAGTATTTATTGTGCCTCTTTTCAATGTTAATGAATGTCCTATTAAATAATATTTATAAATGTTAATGAGTGTCCTATATATATATATATATATATATATATAGACATAAAACCTTAACTACATACCATAAATCGAATTATCCAAAGGAAAATTAACAATAATTCTTAGGGTTTGTTTCAAGGTTACAACTTGCATGGAACAACCTTAACGAAACATTCAACATAGTTTTATGAAACTTCATCAGACTCGACACTAGAAAAAGAAATAGATTACTTAAATGTGCCAAATGGTCACATGCACATTATGTGACATGCAGTTTGCATGAATCATATAAATTTTTTTTAAAAAAAAAAATTTAGGGGATGGGAAGACTCGAACCCGAGACCTCTTATATTTTGGAAAATAGATGACAATCATTAGGCCAATGTCTTGTTGTTTGAATCATATAGTTTATTTTCCTTCAATTCCAAGAATTGATAGACAAAAAAAATTCAGATTAGAGAAGTAAGATATAGTGTATTTTTTGAGATCTTACATTTTACTTTTGCAAAATTATGTCAATTTCTATCATTTTTCATTTAAAATGTGTATTGATGTTGTCTTGTGATTCCTGATCACAAATGAGCTGTTATCCGTGTGTCTCAAGCTACAAATCCCAACGTGATATAGCATGAGAATACAAAGGTTAGATGGTGCTGAAAAGGTCCTGGGGATGGCCATGAAAAGGTCCTGGGGATGGCTACTCCGTCGATCGAGTTAGTGCTCAGAAAAACAAGTGAAACAAGAATCAAAGAAAAACAATTCATGGACTCTTCAATATATCTTGTAATTATACGAAGAACCTGGTGTGTATATGGAATATTTTTTAGAGCAATTGAATGTCCTTGCTTGCTGATGGATACTGATATTTGTAAGTCATTTTTCTCCATAATAGCCCGTAATCTAGGGCCATGATATGCCCACGACCTATCGCACTTATCGCCCGACATTAACTTGATCTTCCCATGATCCGCTCACGATGCGTGTCTGTCTTGCCGTAATTGTCGCCTAGCATAATTTACGTCAGCGTTCTTCTCGGGATATTAATGCTCGTTAGATCATGGCTTTGGTCGAGTGCTAGATTACGTCAACGATTTACGCATATAGTGGCCGAATGGACCGGGATGGCCTAAAATGAGGTGGCACTCTTCCACCTCAGCCATGTAGTGCTTAACTGGTCCACAAGTATTAGGTCGAACTATTTGCCCTAGGTGGCCCGATGTCCCCACTACATCAAGTATTATTATCTTTCCTTGTCCTCCCATTAAATTATTTTCCACTTGTCTTCATGCATTTTTGTAAAGTAATTCAAGAAAGCTTCAAAAGGGCATGTTCTTTAACCTAGTCTTATCCCAACCAACCTCGTGCCTATAAACATTATTCAACATTACAAAATTCCCTTCAATACCAAGTGATCATTTAACTTCTAACATTACACAATAAACACATTACAAAGTTGGAAATCTTGAAGAAAGAACTCTCGGGGCGCTTACGCACTTGTAGCATGTTCTCGCCGAGTTGTTATTGAGTCGTCGAACTTAAAAATTGAATTTAATTTGATGATCAAAGTAATGAACTAATAAAGTAAATTTTGAACCATTTTAGTGGCTAATTAGCTTTGACATTACCGATAAATCTAAATTTAAATTAAATAAAATTTTATGATAAGTTGAGTTGTTTAGCATGTTCACAAATTTCTGGATAGATATAAATTTTAATTACTTTCTTTTATATTTTTTATTTCTATTAGATAAACAAGAGTGCTTAATTATTTGTTATAGATAAAATATCTAGTTTGTATATAAAAAATCTAAATCCAAATAAATTAGAGATATAAAAATAAAATATCATCTAAAATGAGAAGAGAAAGTCTGAATTACACAATTTACAATCAAAGAATATATAACTCAAATATTTTAAATTATACAATAATATTGTACTCATTTTATTCCCTATAATAGACAGGGTATTATGTTAATAGTAACAATAATTATTAATTTTGTAATCATAATGGCTTGTGATATGCTATATAAATTATATAAAAAATAAGTCGAATCATATTGATGTGATCCGTTATTTTACGTGTTTGGTAGAAATAAATGTGTACGAAAAATAAAAGGAATACACCAAGATTTTTTACGTGGAAAACCCTCGAATTGAGAGAAAAACCACGGGACCCAGTCCAGTATAAAGTTCCACTATAAATATTACTGATTTACAAGATGATCTGGACACAAGAAAAGGTTATTCAATGACTTACACGACTAATGTTGTAGAAATTATAAAAAAGACCGAACAGACTCAAGCTTGCTCTCTTCGGAGTCTTTTGCCCAGAAAAATCCAACCCCTTCTATGAAGTTATCTGAGGGTATTTATAGGACTGCCCTTAGTAACTAACTCGCGAAAAATCAGCCATATGATGTCCTTTGATCGTGGCTTGATGGGAGCCAAGCGTGTCCGAGAAATCCGCCCCATTAAAGCACGTTCCATCTCCGCCGGTTAATCAGTTTTAATTATGACCGGGTCTTCCGCTACTCTTTGACCAAAATCCCGAAGAGGGCAAAGGATGCTCGAGAATATGCTGATCAGTATCCTGGGTTCGACAAGCATCTCTTCGGTATAGCTTCTGCTCGGCAATTTTAGGGTTTGTGTCTTCATAAATGGATTTTACCCGAGAAATCAATATGTCATATGACATCACCTCACCCCCCCCAAAGTAAAGCAAGATGAGAGTAGTGAAATCTTGGTTTATTGTCTTCGGGTAAAATCCTGATATGCTCGGGATATTTTAACCGCCTAATTTTCCCGCCTGAAAATTTCAAAAATCTCGCGACGTTTCGTTTCCCAAAGCACATCTATAACCGTTCATGGGTTTTTATTTGAACGGTGCTGATTTAACGTCTCTTCCAGTGGCACCCCACTATAAATACTCGTTCATTTTGCGGATTTAACTTACTTTACTGCAGTTTGCTTCCGAGCTAGCATTTTAGACGTCCGACCAATCTTTTCATCCATACTTATTTTCTTTCCATTCATCGAGTATGTCTTCTTCTGACGATATTTCGAAGACTATAGACATGTTCGAGGAAGAGGGTATCCTGGGTCCCTCTCCTCGACACTCTTCTTCCTCTGATAGTGAGGAGACTTCCAGCTCGTCGACAACCCCTGACGCTCGTGGAGAGGAGCTTCAGGCTGCGACAGAGCAGGATCTGATAAAAGCCCGCGTTCCTTGGTTTGAGATATTTGAATCAGGGATTAAATCGCAACGGCACATATCCAGTATCCAAACTAAATGGGGGATTTCAGAGGGGACATCTATTATTGTTCCCCCTCCCGGATCTCGCCCCCACTTGCCTCCCATGGGTTATTTTCCCTTCTACTTAGACCAACTTCGAGGGGGACTTCGCTTTCCTATCCCTTCTTTCTTTGTAGATGTTGCTTCCTACTTTGCCATTTCTCTAAGTCAGTTGTTCCCCAACAGTTATCGATTGTTGGCGGGTTTCTACATAGTCCTATCCTTTCTTGGCTTTTCCCCGACTCCCAAACTCTTTCATTGCTTCTTTCAATTAAACCGAAAAGAGATCGGGCTTTTTTATTTTTCTTCCCGAACAGGGATGGGTTTTCTTAAAAATTACCCCTCTTCCATAAAAATTGGAAAAGATTTTTCTTTTTTGCTCGCCCACTCCAACCTTGGGACTGTCCCATGGAGTGGAAAGAAAACTTACCGAAGGGCAAGTCAATCAAGGGGCTACTTGAGGGAGAAACATATCTATCAGTTCGTCGTAAGCTTGGCGATCAGTGTTTTAACCTTGGGGAGCTGATTGACGACGGACTGCTGTACTTGTTCCAGCTTAGTCCTAAGGGTGTTTCCCTAAAAATGCCCCTCGGTGAGTATTTACCGAGCATCTTGCTTTGTTTGCGTATTTTGTATTAACATGCTTGAATAATTGCTATGATGTTTCTCTCTTGCAGAAAACAAGATGCTGAAAGCCAAGATTGCTGCTAGCCTGAAGAAAATTGCCGCACCAGAGAAGGCTACCAAACCGACCACTGAAACAAATCCTCCCCCTTCTGTTACACATGCTCCCCCCGAAGAGGTGATTGAAATACCGGAGACGGAGGCCTTGATTCCTCGATCACTGAAGAGGGCGGCCCACGAGGGCCAAGGTTCTTCCTCTAAACTTCCTCCTGCCAAGAAAACTCCCCCCCGAATCTCCCTTACCCACCGAGCTAATCCATCTCTTCAAACTCGGGCTACTTCTCAACCTGCTCCTGGTGGTTTTAGCTCTTCTCGTCCAACCTCCAGATATCACATACCTGATTGGATTTATCCCCCCAACGTCCCGATTCTGAGAAAACCGGACCCCAAAATTTCCCATTCTATTATTTGCAATTGGGCCAATTCTCCCGACCGCAAATACCTGGGAGGATTGGCCTTCAGCAATTTGATAAATGATTTTTCCACCTCCCTCACTCAGGTACCTTATATCCATTTCCATCTGATAAACTTTTTGGTCTTCGGTATATTAACTTCGTTTATTTGCTTGCAGACCAATCTGATGGCTGGCGAGATTATGACTCGCTTCCAATCCATGCGATCCTCAGATGGGGAGAATCAGAAACATCTTAAACAGCTAGAAGGTATTGGTGAGGAGATGAAGAAATCCATAAAGCTACTGGAAGAGCGATACTCTGCTGCTGTTGTTACTCGAGATAAGGCAGTGGCAGCTCTCGAGGAAGCGCATGGTAAATTAGCCGACTTTGAGGAGGCTAACACCACTTTATCCGGGCAATTCAGGTCCGTGACTGAAGAGAATAAATCCCTCTTAAAACAACTTTCACAAGAGAGATCACTGCGAGCTGAAGAGAACAAAGCCCTTTCTGAACAGCTTGATCAGGAGAAACTATCTCGGGCTACTCAGATCGAGGAATCCTGGCTCATCAAAAAGGAAGAGTTTATGAAGTCTGAGGAGTACGGTGATATTCTGGGCGAACGCGCTGCTAAGTTCCTTAACTATGGCTTTGAAGCGTCTGTTCGTCAATTTAAAGCCGCTGGCTATCCTCCTGAAGGAACTTCAACAGATTTTATAAATGTTGATGAGGCCCTGAATACTGTTCCAGATGAATTCCTCCAGTTGTAAATTTAGGAATGTACTCTTTTTGTTTTAAAGTTGTAATCTTTGGACTATGATATTATGAGTTTCCCTGTCTTCTTACACTCTTGTGCAAACTAGTCTCTCCAACAAGCAAACTTTTTAGAACACATCTCAAAGTAATGAATATAACAGAACTCGGGGAAAAGACATCCCGATCCCACGAGTAAACGATGGTATTTTCAAGTTTAAACGTTGACCAAACATCCCGATCCAACGAGTAAACGATGGTATTTTCAAGTTTAAACGTTGACCAAACATCCCGATCCAACGATTAAACGATGGTATTTTCAAGTTTAAACGTTGACCAAACATCCCGATCCAACGATTAACCCGAACACTGCTCGCTACCCCGAGCACAATCACTTAGTCCCATTTTAGGTTCAAATACAGACCAAACTTCCCGATCCTGTATTTAACCTGCCAACAATGGACTATAACAACATAAGCTCGCTACCCCGAGCACAATCACTTGGTGTTTTCAAGTTTAAACGTTGACCAAACATCCCGATCCAACGATTAACCCGAACACTGCTCGCTACCCCGAGCACAATCACTTGGTGTTTTCAAGTTTAAACGTTGACCAAACATCCCGATCCAACGAGTAAACGATGGTATTTTCAAGTTTAAACGTTGACCAAACATCCCGATCCAACGAGTAAACGATGGTATTGTCAAGTTTAAACGTTGACCAAACATCCCGATCCAACGATTAACCCGAACACTGCTCGCTACCCCGAGCACAATCACTTAGTCCCATTTTAGGTTCAAATACAGACCAAACTTCCCGATCCTGTATTTAACCTGCCAACAATGGACTATAACAACATAAGCTCGCTACCCCGAGCACAATCACTTAGTCCCATTTTAGGTTCAAATACAGACCAAACTTCCCGATCCTGTATTTAACCTGCCAACAATGGACTATAACAACATAAGCTCGCTACCCCGAGCACAATCACTTGGTGTTTTCAAGTTTAAACGTTGACCAAACATCCCGATCCAACGATTAACCCGAACACTGCTCGCTACCCCGAGCACAATCACTTGGTGTTTTCAAGTTTAAACGTTGACCAAACATCCCGATCCAACGAGTAACGATGGTATTTTCAAGTTTAAACGTTGACCAAACATCCCGATCCAACGAGTAAACGATGGTATTTTCAAGTTTAAACGTTGACCAAACATCCCGATCCAACGAGTAAACGATGGTATTGTCAAGTTTAAACGTTGACCAAACATCCCGATCCAACGAGTAAACGATGGTATTTTCAAGTTTAAACGTTGACCAAACATCCCGATCCAACGATTAAACGATGGTATTTTCAAGTTTAAACGTTGACCAAACATCCCGATCCAACGATTAAACGATAACCCAACACTGCTCGCTACCCCGAGCACAATCACTTAGTCCCATTTTAGGTTCAAATACAGACCAAACTTCCCGATCCTGTATTTAACCTGCCAACAATGGACTATAACAACATAAGCTCGCTACCCCGAGCACAATCACTTGGTGTTTTCAAGTTTAAACGTTGACCAAACATCCCGATCCAACGAGTAAACGATGGTATTTTCAAGTTTAAACGTTGACCAAACATCCCGATCCAACGAGTAAACGATGGTATTTTCAAGTTTAAACGTTGACCAAACATCCCGATCCAACGATTAAACGATGGTATTTTCAAGTTTAAACGTTGACCAAACATCCCGATCCAACGATTAACCCGAGCATTGATCGATAACAGGAAATTTATTTATTTCAGAAATACATATGGGAATAGTAACGATAATTGAAAGATTACACAAAGTACTTTCTTAAATTATGAATGTTCCAAGGTCTCACCAGTTCCCGACCTTCGCGATCTTCCAGCCTGTAGGCTCCTCTTCCAATCACCCCTTTTATCTTATAAGGACCCTCCCATTTGGGGGCTAACTTCTTTACCTCCCCCGCGGGATTGACTCTTCGCAGCACCAGATCTCCCACTTGAAAAGCCCTCGGGCGAACCCTCCGATTGTAAGCATTGGTCACCCTTACTTTATACAATTCTACTTTAGCCAAGGCTTTCTCTCTCAATTCCATAACCCCGTCTAACTCTAACTTCCTTTTTTCTTCATTCTGGTCGGGATCATAGCTCTGTACTCGAAGAGATTCAACTCCAATTTCTACTGGAATGAGGGCCTCAGATCCATATACTAAGCTATATGGAGTCTCTCCTGTAGATACCCGAGGAGTCGTTCTATAGGCCCATAAGACCCCGGGTAATTCATTTACCCACTCCCCTCGAGCTCCTTCTAATCTTGTTTTGATCCCGTGCAATAAAATTCGATTAATCACTTCCGCCTGCCCATTTGCTTGAGGATAAGCGACTGAAGTGAAGACTTGTTTAATTTTCATATCTTTGCACCATTTTTGTATTCTTCCTCCCTGGAATTGTCTTCCGTTATCGGAAATTATTCTTCGAGGTATTCCGAAGCGGCATACTACATTTCTCCATAAAAATCTGATGACTTCCTCCTCAGTTATTTTAGCCAATGGTTCGGCTTCTACCCACTTAGTGAAGTACTCGACGGCTACCAGGAGAAATTTTCTCTGCCCTGTAGCAGGAGGAAATGGCCCAACAATATCCATTCCCCATTGGTCAAAGGGGCAGGAAATGATGCTATTATTAAGAATTTCCGCAGGTACATGGGATAAATTTGCGTGCCTTTGGCAATTAATGCATTTCTTCACAACTTCTTCAGCATCTTCCCTCATCGTCGGCCAATAATACCCAGCTCGAATAGATTTCTGATATAACATGTTAGTTCCTACATGATTCCCGCAACATCCTTCATGAATCTCTTTTAATAAATGCTCCCCTTCTTCCTTCGAGGCACATTGTAAGAAAGGAATTGAGAATCCTTTCTTGAACAACTTGCCTTCTATCAACACAAATCGGTTCCCCATTCTTTTAACCTTAGCAGCTTCCTTTGGGTCAGAAGGCATAACCTTTGTTTTCAAGAAATTAATAAGATGTTCTCGCCAATCGGATATAATATATGGCTCCATACTCAGGATGCTATTGACGGATATATGAGAAATTAAGAGCTCTTGCACGAGCACATTCCTGTTCTTCCATTCGTGTACTGAACTAGCCAACTTTGCTAATTCATCGGCACGGGTATTCTCCTCCCTTGGTATCTGCATCAATTCCACTTCTTGAAATTGAGCTATCATCGCCCGCACCTTTTCTACATACTTTCGAAGTTTTTCTTCTTTCACCTTATATATCCCCTTCACTTGATGAACGACTAGCATCGAGTCCATAAAAGCTTTTATCTTCATGGCTCCAGCGTCCAATGCTATTTGGAGACCTGAAATGATAGCTTCAAATTAAGCTTCATTGTTTGAGGATAAAAATCCAAACTGGACGGCAACCCTGACTTCCTCCCCTTCAGGACTAATGAGTATGACACCTGCTCCACTTCCCAATCGAGTAGATGATCCATCCACAAATAAACTCCACTCTTTTTCTTCCGAGGTATGGGTGACTTCTACCAGAAAATCTGACAGAGCTTGTGCTTTAATTGTAGTTCGGGGTTGATAAGTGACCTCAAACTCACTCAGCTCTGTGGCCCATTTTACCATCCTCCCTGATATTTCGGATTTGGATAAAAGCCTACCCAAAGGAGTGTTTGTTACTACCACGATAGGGTGAGACAGGAAGTATGGCCGAAGTCTTCTTGCTGTGGTGACCAGAGCTAAGGCCAACTTTTCAATTTCAGGGTATCGCTGCTCGGCTCCTTGCAGGGCTCGGCTGACATAATATACAGGCTGCTGTTGTCCTGATTTTTCTCTGATTAGCACGGAACTAATGACTTCTTCTGCCACCGATAAATACACGAGAAGTGTTTCTTTAGGCTCAGGCTTATTTATTAATGGTAACTGAGCCAAATAATCCTTCAAATCCTCGAAGGCCTTTTGGCACTGGTCATTCCACTCGAACTTGACTCCCTGCCTTAATGCTTTGAAGAAAGGCAAGCTTCTATCGGCTGATCGGGATATAAATCGGCTCAATGCCGCTATTCTTCCTGCCAATATCTGCACTTCATTCAATGTCCTCGGAGGATTCATTTCTCGTATGGCTTGGATTTTCTCCGGGTTAGCTTCAACACCTCTTTCCGTAACCATATATCCTAGAAATTTGCCCCTACGAATACCGAAAGTACATTTTGCGGGATTCAATTTCATGCCAAATTTTCGTAAAGTGTTGAAAACTTCTTCCATATCTTTGACCAAGTCCTTGGCTTTTCGGCTTTTGATCAGGACATCATCCACATACACTTCCACGTTCCGACCAATTTGTTCTTTAAACATTTTATCCATCAACCTTTGATAGGTGGCCCCAGCATTTTTCAATCCAAAAGGCATTACTACATAACAAAAAGTTCCCCCTGCTGTTACAAAACTTACTTTTGATTGATCTTCCTGTGCCAAAGGGATCTGATGATATCCCTGATAGGCATCCATGAGACATAACAGCTCGTGTCCAGCAGTAGAATCTACAAGCTGATCGATCCTGGGCAAGGGATAACAATCCTTGGGACATGCCTTATTCACATCCCTAAAATCCACACACATTCTCCATTTATCACCAGCTTTAGGTACCAACACTACATTCGAAAGCCATGTAGGGAAGCCGATCTCACGAATGTGGCCTGCTTTTAACAACTCTTCTACCTGCTTGGCAATGACAGCGTCTTTTTCTGGTCCAAAATGCCTTCTCTTTTGCCTTATTACTCGAACATTAGGGTCTACATTGAGGCGGTGTTCGGCAATCTCAGGCTTAACTCCCTTTAAATCAGATGTGCTCCATGCAAATACATCCACATGCTGATTCAAACAATTAATCACTTTTTCTCGTAATTCTGGATCAAGCTGGGATCCTACCCTAGTAACTCGAGTAGGGTGACCCAGCTCGATGTTAAGGAACTCCTCTTCGGGTGTTATTCGTTCTTCCTCGCCCCGTTTCCTCTTTTCATTTCCCCTTCGTTCTTTTCCTTCGTTATTCTGCTCTTTTTCTTGCTTTAACTCTTGCACATAACATTTCCGAGACGAGCTTTGATCACCCCTTACTTGCCCCACCTCCTCGCCTACTGGAAATTTCATGATTAAATGATAGGTGGAGGCAACGGCTTCAAAGGCAGCTAGGGCTGGTCTCCCCAATATTATATTATAAGAAGATGGTGCATCCACAATGAGGAAATTTATCATCTTTGTTTTGATCCTTGATGCTTCACCAATTGTAACTGGTAGAGACACTTGCCCTATCGGGTTTATGACTTCCCCTGCAAACCCGTGCAAGGACGTATTCACTTTCGATATAGGTAAGCTTCCTAAGTTCATTTGGCTTAACGTACCAAGAAAAAGTACATCCGCCGAGCTTCCTGTGTCCACGAAAATCCTCTGCACATTATAATTAGCCACTGTGGCAGAGATAACCAATGCATCATCATGAGGAAAATGAACTCCTTGCAGATCTGCAGGCCCAAAAGATATAGACGGACCCTCATGTACTTGACTGGGGTCAACAGATAGCACTTGAAGCCTCCGGGCGTGATTCCTTCTTGCTCTGTTCGAATCTCCTCCCGACGTTCCTCCAGTTATCATGTGTATAGTTCCCCGACTAGGAATATTGTTCAAGGTTTCCTCTTCTCCCTCTATTCTTTCTCCTCGAGCTGACCAAGGGACTGGCTGCGGTGCTCCTCTTCCAGGATTTATATTAATTCTAGGAGTGAAATTATTGTCTTTGAACTCCTCGTTAAATCCTCGCCCTCCATCAGACTCGTTAGATCTTCCACCTCGAAACCCCCCCTCCTCGATATCCTCTTCCTCGGAAGGACCTTCCTCGGATCATTGTTCCTCGGAAAGGTCCCCCCCTATGAGGTCCACCCCGTCCTCTCTTCGGCATACTCTGATTCATTGCTACTTCCCGAT
The DNA here is from genome assembly GCA_907163345.1 of Haberlea rhodopensis. Lineage (NCBI taxonomy): Eukaryota > Viridiplantae > Streptophyta > Magnoliopsida > Lamiales > Gesneriaceae > Haberlea > Haberlea rhodopensis. The sequence goes on along the minus strand of CAJQUN010000003.1, from coordinate 27,131,563 downwards.
GGGGTCTCATCGGTAAAAATTGGTCAAAACTTCTTTTGACTGGCTCCACCGGTTTATTCTTTCTGTTTACCTCTTCCCCAGTTTTGCCATCTCTTCTTTGCTTCATCCTTTGGGCTTCTTCCAGGTTAATGTATTTAGAAGCTCTTCCCAACAATTCATCATAATCAGAAGGTGGCTTTTTTGCCAAAGATCGAAATAAGTCTCCTTCTTTTAATCCTTGAGTGAACGCGCTGATTAGTATTTCCGAGGTGACATGCGGGATGTCAAGACATGCATGACTAAATCTTTTCAGAAAATCTCGAAGAGATTCCTTCTCCGCTTGCTTAATCCCGAATAGACTAAGAGCTGTTCTTTTGCAACTCCGGCTGCTTGCAAACTGGTGCAAAAATAGAGAACTAAACTTCGGGAAAGAGTCTATGATTCTTGCTGGCAACTGATTAAACCATGCTTGCGCTGCTCCCGATAATGTGGTCAGGAAAACCCGACATTTCACTCCATCCGTAAGTTGATGAAGAAGCGAAGCGTTTTCAAATCGAGACAGATATTCTTCGGGATCTGTACCACCATCGTAATTTCCCACATTTAAAGCCCTGAAATTTGGGGGCAAAGGATCATCAACCACATGGGAGGCAAATGGAGTACTCCTCTGCGGAGGATACAGACGTCCTTCCATCCTATTACGCATCTGCTGCAGCTCACTTTTCAGCTCTTCCATTTGGCGATTTAAAGCTTTGTCAGCTTCTTCATTCAAATGATTAGAAACAGGTCTAACTTCCTTAGGCTCTTTTTCAGGTTCTCTTTCAGGCTCTCTTTCAGGTTCCTGCCGAGAAGCCAATTCTTCCCCCTCTTCGTCTTGTACATTTTCTTGTTTCTGGGGGGGGGGGGGGGGGGGGGGGGGGCATAAATTGCTTCATAATCTCTCCCACAGTTTTGGTTATCATTTCCGTCAAATGCTCCATGGGAATTCCCCCAACAGGAAATGACTGAGGAACATGTTGAGATGATCCTGCATCTTCTGGCCCTTCTCCGGGTTCAGTGAACATGTATGGGTGAGAATTGGATCCGTTTCCCCTAGAAGCTTGCCCCCTGCCTTTACCTCTGGCCATCTTGCCCCTTGATTTATTTTTTGTTTAGAAAATTCGTCCTACTTCAACGCCTTAGATCAAAGTTCCCACAGACGGCGCCAATGATGTGATCCGTTATTTTACGTGTTTGGTAGAAATAAATGTGTACGAAAAATAAAAGGAATACACCAAGCTTTTTTTCCGTGGAAAACCCTCGAATTGAGAGAAAAACCACGGGACCCAGTCCAGTATAAAGTTCCACTATAAATATTACTGATTTACAATATGATCTGGACACAAGAAAAAGTTATTCAATGACTTACACGACTAATGTTGTAGAAATTATAAAAAAGACCGAACAGACTCAAGCTTGCTCTCTTCGGAGTCTTTTGCCCAGAAAAATCCAACCCCTTCTATGAAGTTATCTGAGGGTATTTATAGGACTGCCCTTAGTAACTAACTCGCGGAAAATCAGCCATATGATGTCCTTTGATCGTGGCTTGATGGGAGCCAAGCGTGTCCGAGAAATCCGCCCCATTAAAGCACGTTCCATCTCCGCCGGTTAATCAGTTTTAATTATGACCGGGTCTTCCGCTACTCTTTGACCAAAATCCCGAAGAGGGCAAAGGATGCTCGAGAATATGCTGATCAGTATCCTGGGTTCGACAAGCATCTCTTCGGTATAGCTTCTGCTCGGCAATTTTAGGGTTTGTGTCTTCATAAATGGATTTTACCCGAGAAATCAATATGTCATATGACATCACATATATATAAAGGAATTTTTTTCAGTTAAAATATTATCGTTGATCCTTTTATGTAATAATATTTTGATGATCCTCAGTTATGTGATTGAACGCATTGACTTCTTTTTTTTGCACCAATTATTATTCAGATTCCGTAGTGGTAGCCTTTTTTATTGAGATAAGGAGACTACTGGTATCAGAAAATAATTGTGGTTATAATTCATTATACGATGTGTACGAATGATCTCCATGTTTTTTCTAAGCCAAGTATTATTGAATCTCAGACCTTTGGTTCCTTCTTTAAGTCAAAATCGTAAATATTGTTGTTGAATCCTATCTTTTTCTTTTAGGTATCCAAATTTATGTCTGATTAATTCTTGGATGATGATCTCGGTCTTTTAGGATCGTTACCAGATAAATCGAGGGATGTGCACAGATGACAAGTTTCTGAAGGAGCGGACCAACAGGACCCGAACCCAGGACAAACCCCTACAATATTTCAGTGGAGAATTTGTACCACACGGGATTCGAACCCGCGACGTCGGAAGAATCTCTCCACATCACCTCAGCCCTTACCAATCCGTCTATGCCCCTGTGGGCATTGTTGAATCCTATCTTCCTCCTGTTTATGTTTGTCGGCATTTGTTTATATTTATTGTAGTTTAGTTATTCTTTGTTGTATTTTAGTGTTGACCTGTGCTATCATTGTGATGATTTTATAATATCATTTAATTGTGATTGTAACCGTAATTATTTAAAAAAAATTCAATTTCCCATCATATATATTGATAGAATGTTGACTAAAGTTTTAAAAAAAAATGAGTCAATGACAATACCTGACATTGAAGACTACATCTTTAACTTGTCCTTCAAAAATATTTCCATGTCCATTAAATTTACATTTTTAAATTTTTTCTGCTTTGGATTTTATAAACCACATGTAACGCAACAATGATTTCAAATAGACATATATAGAGCATCAAATACAAAAACAAAATAGTTATCTATATTATCCGAGTGTAAGAGTTTTTAAGGGGAATTTGTTTAAACTAATATTTTTGTAGAAATGAGATATATACATTTAGTATACAACAACAATCTACAAATGAGATATATACATTTAGTATACAACAACAATAACAACTAAGTCTTTAATTCGAATGAATTGGGGTAGGCTACATGAACAATATATAGAATGAAGTCGGGTCGGACTAATGCGTCAGTCTCCTTCAAGAACTTCTATCGGTCAGAATATCCTCTTTAATCCCATTGAACTCCAAATTTTGCGTATAACTTCGAGTCATGTATTCTTCGGTCGTCAACTTGCTCTCGTGAAATGGCTGAAATCCATGGATTTCACTCGACGCATTTCAAAACTTCGAGTCATCTCTTCTTAGGATTAATTTCTAGAAATGATATCAAAACATGGCAAAATCTTATCGCAAAAAGTAGTATATGTAGTACAAAATTTATGGGTGTGTATCTTAGGAAAGTAGCAAGCAAAAACAACAAATGACTTTGTATTAGAAATGTCGAGTCGAGATTTGTAATCTCTGTCCTTAAGACAATATTGCGCCGTTACGGTGCTAACAGTTTACTTTGGCAATAGGAGCACTCCAAATCACAAATCCTTTAAACCAAAAAGGTCTAAAAACGCTCAACCATAACAATGATGAAGACTCACAAAACTACTTAAATTTTGATCTTCAAATATGAATTTCGAAAATCCATGTCTAAACAAGTGGGGTTATGTTATATATATAGTAAACCAAAAACAAGTCCGAATGGACACCATTTGGAGGCACTATATTGCCAAAAATCGTATTCAAAACGTGAATAGACATACCATTTCACAAAACAGATACAATGCTCGATCGACCGAGAATTAATTTTCTTCACAATTTTCCAACAATCCCCCACATGAATTAAATTAATGGATGTATGCAACCGAGCGTTTTTAACGAACTATTATGGCATCTGGAGAGATAGCTTGCAGCTTTGAATCTTCCGTAGTAGTATTCAATCGGATTTACTTGCCTTAATAGTGAACTTATAGTCTTGAACTATTAGTCGTTGGTGTAAATCTAGACAATTGAACCCACACCAGAACAATTCTAACCTTTGTATTGGTTTCTTAAGGTTGTGTCCCTTCCGGCCTTGGACCACGCTTGGTTTCATAAGTGCTTTTCATCTTTGAAGTGGCCACACTTCACACTCACGTAGATGATCTCCTAGAAGAGTATCCCACTATACTCCAACATATTCTTATATGTCTTAGGAATCATTAAAGGCCTTTTGCATATCCCTTTTGCAGTCTACACCCCTTATCATAGGAATGTGTTGGAGAATGATCTCCAATATGTTTATACAATCTCATAATTTAGTTGTCCCTTTTGAACCTAGATCTTGGGAGCTCCGATCAACAAGGTTGGGTATCCACTATGAGATTGTGATTATAGGGTTTTAACCTCATTCCCCTCTATAAACTTCCACATGATCTCTCGGTTAACCATTTCATATGCGGATCCGCGGTTTCACATAATTACTCACAATTATGCCATTAGAGATCATTTTGTCATATATCATTATCGCAACACATTTTAGTTGCATGCACATGATTTTTCTCTAACAACTTATAAAGTCACTCGGCCGAAAAAGCTTTATATGTTTTGCATAGAGAATTTTCCACAACAGTATATCTTTAGTTTTGGTAATCATATTACCTCTTTTTCCATCATTTAATCCTTTTAGGATATTTCCATCATCGAATTTTAGGCGTTGTTAACGCATTATTTCTTACAAAATTCGAGACCAGAGGAATACTCAATTTCAATTCACAATTCATATTTAAGCGCATAGATTCTCAACAAATTACAAGTTCAATATTCTATTTCTTGTAAACTTGAAGCAAAGCTTAAAATTTGAAACTCGAATTAATCCTTGAGATTTTATTCTTCAAATGTCTTGGAAACTTTAATTCCAAGCATTGTTCTTGATGCACATACGTCATAATGTATCGTCAACATTTTTCTTTGTTACTTGATGATTTCTAAATTACATCCTCAATGAGCATATCATCAATCCATAAGCATATCTGTGATTTAGGTGTGTACACATTTGTCATACTCGTTTAATCTATTTGGCCACATGATTTGTCAAACTCTTCACGTCTTTTATTTGACGTTTGTTATGACTTTACTTTGGCCTTTATTTCTAGTTTAGCCAAGCACCCCCAAATTCCAAATATTGTAGGAAACTCTATTTTCCTTTAATCACAATGGCCGATCGATCGCCAAGCCTTTCTCGATCGGTCGACCATTTTACTCGATCGATCGCCTGAGGCAGGGGTTTGGTAGGGCTATGCTCGATCGATCGGCTCAAAGTGCCGATCGATCGCCCGACCCTGTTCTTCAAATTTTCGTCCCTTTTTCACCATTTTTGCATATTCTTCCATTACACACGAATTACTCACAATATATGAACTTACCCATCCATACAATATTATACCACCATAAGTTATTTCTATTCTTCATATCACAATCATTTAGCAACTCTAACCATATTCTCACACTATCTAACAGCATACCAAGAACACACATACTACATAAAACTACATGTATTCAACAATAAAACGAAAGGTGAGATGAAATTTACTTACCAAAAGTTCTTCCACCTAGTCACCAAGAATTAAAGAACAATTTGTTCAGAAATTTCAGAAATGAGAAGAGAAGAAGTTTGGGGGGTTTTGTTTTTAATCGTCGTGTAATTCTAAATCAGATTTGGGGATATACATCTTAACTATTTGCATCTAAGTCCACCCGATGTAATCCCCTTAATGCATTTGGCCCTCCCCTAGAATCTTTCCACTTTCCTCATTTACCAGATAGTCCTCCCAACATCAGATAAGGATTAATTAAATTGTTCATGAGTCCTCCAAGTTTCATTATCTCATCAAGTTGACCCCTTTCCTTAATGCAAATCAATATTTTCACTTGTCCCCTTTATAAATGAGTCCTCAAAGTCTAAGCTAATTCACTTTGTTACTTGTTTCATTCATTTTGTTATTCCTATAATGTCCTACATAAATAAAACATCTTTCATATATTAATTAAGCATGATTTCATATGGGATATCACATTTCTCCCCACCATATAAGATTTCGACCCGAAATCTCATATACTTCCAAGATAAAAGCAATGCAATATTAATATCCCTACACATACCGTCAAACAACTAAGGATAGAGTTGTCTCATATGATATTCCGTCTCCCATGTTGCCTCTTTGACACCCCGCTTATCCCATTGAACCTCCATCATATAAATGTTTTTACTATGAAGTTTACGTTCTGCACGATCCAAAATGCAAACTGGACGTTCCACATAAGAAATATTCGACTCAAACTGCACTTCGGAAGGTTGTAACACATGCAACAGATCAGGCTCACACTTTCGTAACATTGATACATGAAAGACGACATGTATACCAGATAAAGAAGGCGGTAACGCCAACCTATACGGCAGTGTGCCAACTCGCTGTAATATTTCATACGGACCAATATACAACTTTCCTTTCACTCCAAAACGAACAACACCTTTAAAAGGTGAAATCTTTAAGAACACCTTATCACCAACTTGAAATTCTAAGGGTCTCCGCCTCTTATTGGCATAAGCCGCCTGTCTATCTTGAGCAGCTTTCATCCGTTGCCGTATGAGTTTCACTTTCTCTTCCATTTCCCTAATCATATGAGGTCCACCCACAGATGTTTTGTCTATATCATCCCAACATAAAGGGGATCTGCAACGTTTCCTATACAGAGCTTCAAATGGGGCCATTTGTATGCTCGCTTGGTAAACTGTTGTTGTATGAGAATTCAACCAATGGTAAAGAATCTTGCCAAGTAGACTCAAATTCTAACATTCATGCGCGTAACATATCTTCCAAAGTCTGTATCGTACGTTCAGTATGTCCATCAGTTTGCGGATGGTAAGTTGTACTCAATCTTATCTCAGTTCCCATGGCTGTTTGTAATCCTTTCCAAAAATGCGAAGTGAACCTCGGGTCTCTATCTAAGATAATAGATACTGAAATACCATGTAATCGCACTATATCTCGAATATACGATTGAGCCATCTTTACAAATGTAAAACTCATGTTATATGGTATAAAGTGCGCTACTTTCGATAACCTGTCAATATTGACCCAAATAGCATCATGCCCTGAAGGAGTTCGTGGTAAATGAGTCAAACAATCCATCGATATGTGATCCCACTTCCACATCGGTACTTCTAATCTGTAACTCACCACCTGGTCTTTTCCTCTCTGCTTTCACTTGTTGACATATTAAACATTGTTTTACAAATTCTGAGACATCTCGTTTCATTCCACCAAAAATGAGAATATAAGTCTTGATACATTTTCTTGCCACCCGGATGCATGTTGTATTTGCTACAATGAGCCTGGCATAGCAAGTATCTTGTAATCGCAAACTACTATCCTCAGCTACCCGGAATTTAGATACTTGATCTTGTGCCAGTACATTTTTCCATTGTACAATCTCATCATCTATTTTTTGGGCCTCTCTGATGTACTAAAAAATAGCTGGTTCAATTATCAATGTTGATACTTGCACAGGTGAGGTACTAATATCAAAATCATAACCTAAATGACCATATGAAGTCATTAATGCTGATAGCCGACTTACATCATCAGCTGTCACTCTTACTTTACGACTCAATACATCTGCTGTTAAATTAGCTCGACCAAGGTGATACTCTATTTCACAATCATAGTCCTTCAGTAAGTCCATCCATCTTCTTTGTCTCATATTTAATTCAGCCTGAGTAAATAGAAATTTTAGACTTTTATGATCTGTGAAAATAGTAAATTTAGTACCGGACAAATAATGTCTCCAAATCTTCAGCGCAAAAATGATAGCAGCCAGTTCTAAATCATGCACTGGGTATCTGGTTTCATGGGACTTTAACTGTCGTGAAGCATATGCCACTACATGTTTATTTTGCATCAACACACATCCAATCCATGCAAGGATGCATATGTATACAAGGTAAATTGTCCATGCTCATCAGAAATGATTAAGATCGGTGCAGTGGTCAAACGTTGTTTCAACTCCTGGAAGCTCTGCTCACAAGATTCAGACCAAATGAAAGGCACTCCTTTTTGTGTCAAATGTGTCAATGGCTTGCAATTTTGGAAAAGCCCTTGACAAAACGTCGATAATATCCAGCCAAGCCTAGAAAACTGCAAATTTCTGGCACAGAGGTATGCGCCAACCAATTTAACACAGCCTCTATCTTCATCGGATCTACTGCGATACCTTCTTGTGAAATAACATGTCCTAGAAATTTCACACTGTTCAACCAAAACTCACATTTACTGAGTTTGGCATACAATTTATGATCTCTTAAAATTTGCAATACAATCCGTAGATGTTGAACATGTTCAGCGTCACTTCTTGAGTAGATTAGAATATCATCAATGAACACAATCACTAACTGATCCAGACAATCATGAAAGACTTGATTCATCAAGCTCATGAAAACAACCGGAGCATTTGTTACTTCAAACGGCATTACTAAGAATTCATAGTGGCCATATCGAGTGCGGAATGCTGTTTTCTGCACATCGTTGTCTCTTACTTGTATCTGATGATACCCGCACCTCAGATCTATCTTGGAATAGATTGAAGAGCCTTGTAATTGATCAAATAAATCATCGATACACGGCAGAGGGTATATATTCTTCACGGTCACTTTATTTAGTTGTCTGTAATCAGTACACAGCCGCATCGAACCGTCTTTCTTCTTTACAAACAGAACTGGAGCACCCCAAGGAAATACGCTAGGTCGAATATATCCTTTAATCCTATAAGTCTTGCAACTGAGTTTTCAGCTCTTTCAACTATGTTGGAGCCATTCTATACGGTGCTCGAGAAATCGTAGATATTCCTGACACTAGTTCAATCTCAAATTCTACTGGTCGACTTGGTGGAAACCCCGGAATTTCATCTGGAAATACATCGGCATATTCGGCAGCAACCGGTATATCCTCTATCTTTCTTTCTATCTTATTCTCTGTCACATCAACCGCATAATCAAATAGCTCATGTGTCCACGTTCTAAAAAACGTGACATGTTCATCGTGGAGATCAAAGGACTACCAGACTGAAACTACTAGTCTCTCAATCTGTTCAGACACAATCCGTCTGACAGTTACAAAGGGTTCGCTCTTCTATCTTAGAACAAAATACAATTGATAGAGTGTTTTAATCTTAGCACAAATGATCCTTAAGTGATCAAATAAAACAATAAGTTGTGCTTCTAATTTTGAGCAGATCGATAAGATGAAATCTTTCGATGATAACGTTCTGCTCAACTGAATGCTCGATAAAGTTGATTGATCTTTTATGCGTTTTGAATATCTTGTGTCCGATTCTTGTCTCTTGTTGGAATCGAAGAGGGGGGGTGAATGAGATTCCTTGGCTACTTTAGCGTTTTAAAATGAGTTTGAAAAATAAAAGAGTTTTGCGCTTGCGGAAGCCTTTAGTCAATCGATAAATGAAAAGAACAAAATAAATAAATGCGCAATGGAAATTAAAGCAATAAAAGACAAGAGATTTGTTATAAAAGTTCGGCGATGAATCACCTACGTCTCTTCTTCCCGGTTAGATAACCTCCAACCGAGGTTCCACAAGAATAATTGGTCTTGGCCTTGAGGGCTCCAAGTTAGCCACACAACAACTCTTCCCGAGTTTACAAAGCTCTTCCCGAGCACACTACTCTTCCCGAGTACACAAGCTCTTCCCGAGCACAATACTCTTCCCGAGTACACAAAGCTCTTCCCGAGCTACCAACACTCCTCACGAGTCTTCTTGGCCTTAAGGGCTCCAAGGATAGCCACACACTTGCACCAACTAGACTTGTTGATGACTTTACAATTTCCAACTTGCTTTGGTGTTGAGGACCTTTACAATAGATCAAATCAAAAACACCTTCACGGTGTACTCACACGAAGAAAACAAGACTCTAACAAAGAAGAGAATTACAAACTCCAATACAACAACAATGTATGTAGATTGCAATATAATTTGAAATAATAATTGATCAAGACTTTGTATAAGTTGTAGGCTTGTTCCTTAGCTTCAAAATGCTCCAAAGCATCAATATTTATAGTGTAGGAGACCCCCTAGGCTCCTACTAGCCGTTGCTACACAAAAGGCTGAAATCACTCGTCGATCGCCTCTGCCATCGCCTCAGGCGATCTCCATCGCCACGCTCCAACGGTCAGCATAAATCACGGATCGCCTCAGGCGATGTCCCGATCGCCTCAAGCGATCCAAATTAAATTCCAATGTCGTAGCCTCAGCAGCCTAAAATCTTGCATCGCCTCAAACCAACTCCACATCGCCTCAGGCGTTCCAGCCATCGCCTCGGGCGTTCAGCCCATCGCCTCAAATGATCTCCCCTGCGCGCATGCCCGTGCATTGCCTCGGCGTCGTCTCTGTCGATGTGCGGGGCGATGTCACTCCTGGTTGCCATCGCCTCAGGCGATGGTCATCATCGCCTGGAGCCATCTTCCGGGTGTTGCTCGCCTAGCCATCGCCTCTGTCGATGTGCGTGGCGATGCCTCACCTGGCACCCATCGCCTGGGGCGATGATCACCATCGCCTGGGGCGATCCAGGCCAGAATATGCACAATCGATTTTCTTCATTTCATTCCACTTTTCATCACTTAATCTGCACAATAAGTAGATGCATTAGTATAACAAACACAAGTTTTGTTGATCATCAAAACTCAAAGATTGACCGGGGATAATTTAACGCATTAAACGCAACCATGCGTTTAAGGCTCAACAATCTCCCCCTTTTTGATGATCACAAAACTTGATAAACTTGAATAAGTAATATGCATGAATTGTGAGTAAAAATGACCCCCCTTTAACAATTGCATAACACATACAAGTTGAACAAGTAAAGCATTAAACAAAACACTCTCCCCCTCAAACCATGCATACACAAACTCTCCCCCTTAAACTATGCATGAATTAAGGTTCAAGTTTATCACAAAATTCTCCCCCTTTTTGTGATAATCAAAAAAGCATAAAATTTAAATAAACATAGCTCAAGTATGTTGACACATAGCCATATTTTAACAATTTTACACATGGTCCTCACCAAGCATGTAATAGCTATTAGATCAAATCAATTAGTGAAATACACATGCGTTTAAGGCACTCAACCATGAATTCTAAACATTGCAAAGTGTGCATATGTTCTACCAAGAGTTCATGCACATATGCCCAATAAACAATATAATCACAAGTATCATTAGATAAGCTTGTTAAAACATATAATAGCACATTTCCACATAGCAAATTCAAATTTGAATACAAGGCATGTCAAGTTACTTACTATAAAAAGATAAGCATACATCATGCATTAAACAATTATGCTAAGGGGTATTGCATTTTAATACAATGAATATTGAGCTTCAATATTTATTGAACACAATTAATTTGTGCCAATGAATTTTGAATTGCTCTTTTAACATGTATAAAGTAAATTTTACCCTTAATGACAAGAGTTCGTTCTTGTCATTGGTCCAATGCCTCGCGCCTCTTCTATATTGGTGAATAATACAAACTCCTCCTTTGAGTTGCTTGGTCCTTCATTCTTCATTCCATTGTTGTCCCTACAAGACATATTAACAATAGAAGAATCTTTGGTACCCATTTGATTTTTGGGTCCTTGAGGGTTAACTTTCAATAGCACTTTTGGAATCCATTTCCACCTCTTATTAGGTTGGTATTGGATTCTAGCAAACCTACACTTATTCTTAGTGTGGCAAATTTTACAACAATAGTTGCAAGTAGGAGAATCATGCTTTGCTTTGGCTAACAAGCTAGAAAAAGTTTTTGATTTGCTTGAGTAGCCTAACCCGGCTTTGTCAAAGCTACAAAGTTGTAAGCCAAGCAATTCACTCATCTTTTGACTACTTTCACTATATTTGCAAAAAGATATCTTTAAAGAGTTTAATTCATTTTTCAATGAATTATTTTCTTCATCTTTCTTAGCAATCTCAAGTTTGAGTAATTTGTTACTCATCTTGGTTTTGCCAAGAGCATCAATAAGTTCATTATAAGACTCTAAAAGTTCATCAAATGAAGGTACCTCATCGTCGCTTTCATCTCCTTCATCTCCAAGAGCCATTAAACAAAGATTGGTGGCTTCTTCTTCATCGGAGTCGCTATCACTCCATGTGGCTATAAACGCCTTCTTCTTGCCTTTGTCCTCATTCTTCTTCCTAGGACATTTGTTAGCATAATGGCTTTTTTCTTGACAATTATAACAAGTTACCTCATTTTTGGATTCTTGTTTGGTAGCATTGAAGGTCTTTGACTTGCTATGTTTGTTGAAGAGCTTCTTGAATTTCTTCGTGAACATGATCATCTCTTCATCATCATCATCTTCTTCATCCTCGGAATGATCTTTCCTTCCAACCAAGGCTATACCATTTCTTTTGGATCTATCCTCCTCCTTTACTTCTCTCCTTGTGGCAACTTCAAGCTCATGAGTCACCAAAGTGCCATGGAGCTCATCAAGGTCATAGGAAGCACTTTCTCATTTGTTTGACTCGATAATGGCCGTCCTCTTTGCATCCCATTCCTTGGGCAATGCTCTTAGGGCTCTCCTCCATATTTGCTTTGGAGGGTACTTCTCTCCAAGTTGGGCAAGCTCGTTGATAATTTGAGTGAGCCTCCTAAACATGGAATCCACCTCTTCTCCGTACTCCATCTCAAATGTCTCATATTTGAGTTGTAGGAGGTCTATCTTTGTCTCCTTCACTTGATTGGTTCCTTCATGACAACCTTGCAATTTGTCCCATATCTCCTTAGCCGTTGAGCACATCGAGATCCGGTTGTACTCCTTCATATCTAAGGAACAATGCAAAATATTAATCGCTTTAGCATTTTGAGATATTAAAATCATATCCGCTCTAGTGAAATCGTCCATTTCTTTAGGGATACTTATTCCCTCAACTTCCTTTAAAGGAATATGTGGACCTTTCACTATGATTTTCCATAGATCATAATCTACGGATTGGATGTATAGAGAAATTCTATTCTTCCAATCACCGTAGTTATCACCCGTGAAAAGCGGAGGGCGGTTTGTCGATTGACCTTGAGCAAACTCATTTGCTAGATTAGCCATATAACAAGATTTTGATTTAAAAACAAAAATCAAATGGCTCTGATACCACTTGTTGGAATCGAAGAGGGGGGGTGAATGAAATTTCTTGGCTACTTTAGCGTTTTAAAATGAGTTTGAAAAATAAAAGAGTTTTGCGCTTGCGGAAGCCTTTAGTCAATCGATAAATGAAAAGAACAAAATAAATAAATGCGTAATGGAAATTAAAGCAATAAAAGACAAGAGATTTGTTATAGAAGTTCGGCGATGAATCGCCTACGTCTCCTCTTCCCGGTTAGATAACCTCCAACCGAGGTTCCACTAGAATAATTGGTCTTGGCCTTGAGGGCTCCAAGTTAACCACACAACAACTCTTCCCGAGTTTACAAAGCTCTTCCCGAGCACACTACTCTTCCCGAGTACACAAGCTCTTCCCGAGCACACAAGCTCTTCCCGACCACAATACTCTTCCCGAGTACACAAAGCACTTCCCGAGCTACCAACACTCTTCACGAGTCTTCTTGGCCTTAAGGGCTCCAATGATAGCCACACACTTGCACCAACTAGACTTGTTGATAACTTTACAATTTTCCAACTTGCTTTGGTGTCGGAGGACCTTTACAATAGATCAAATCAAAAACACCTTCACGGTGTACTCACACGAAGAAAACAAGACTCTAACAAAGAAGAGAATTACAAACTCTAATACAACAACAATGTATGGAGATTGCAATATAATTTGAAATAATAATTGATCAAGACTTTGTATAAGTTGTAGGCTTGTCCTTAGCTTCAAAATGCTCCAAAGCATCAATATTTATAGTGTAAGAGACCCCCTAGGCTCCTACTAGCCGTTGCTACACAAAAGGCTGAAATCACTCGTCGATCGCCTCAGCCATCGCCGCGCTCCAACGGTCAGCATAAATCACGGATCGCCTCAGGCGATCCAAATTAAATTCCAATGTCGTAGCCTCAGCAGCCTAAAATTGCATCACCTCAAACGAACTCCACATCGCCTCAGGCGTTCCAGCCATCGCCTCGGGCGTTCAGCCCATCGCCTCAAACGATCTCCCCTGCGCGCATGCCCGGGCATTGCCTCGGCGTCACCTCTGTCGATGTGCGGGGCGATGTCGCTCCTGGTTGCCATCGCCTGGAGCGATCTTCCTGGTGTTGCTCGCCTAGCCATCGCCTCTGTCGATATGCGTGGCGATGCCTCGCCTGGCACCCATCGCCTGGGGCGATGATCACCATCGCCTGGGGCGATCCAGGCCAGAATATGCACAATCGATTTTCTTCATTTTATTCCACTTTTCATCACTTAATCTGCACACTAAGTAGATGCATTAGTATAACAAACACAAGTTTTGTTGATCATCAAAACTCAAAGATTGACCGGGGATAATTTAACGCATTAAACGCAACCATGCGTTTAAGGCTCAACATCTCTCTTGAGCATTTTAAGTTGCACATATATATAAGCATCTCTGCCAACGATAATATTTCATTTTGTGTGCAACTCTATACTTTGGTCAATATCTGAACAAGTTGCAGTCTTCTATTTTAGACACTTTCCCTTCTGGTCTGTTCTTTCGGCGCTTGTCAGATAGGATCTCCATTGTCTATTTACCATTTAAGGTAATCTTCAGTCCTTGGTCTTTTTCAGCATTAAATACATCATTAAATGATTCAATAAATAGCCGTTGATTATTCGGACTGAAGAACGAAGCTTACTAGCTTAGTCTGTTCTGATCTGCTCTGCATCGATCTGGGTCGATTTGATCTGGTCTGATCTGGTTGACATTGATCTGCGTCGATCTGGTCTGCTTCGATATAGACTTTATCGGTCTGGTCTGTTTTGTCATCGTTAAAAATCCGAAACTAACAATATATACTGATGTAACTCATTTCATTAAATTAATTCATTCATTATTTCAGTATAAAAGTGTAATAGTAAATAATACACATATTTATTTTGGAAGGTAAACAAATCAAATCAAATCAAATCAAATCAAAACAATGGGATCTTATTTGAGGGGTTTCTAATTAGAGCCTATATAATTTTGCTTCTCTAACTAATTACTAACTTTTAATACTTTTATACATTTAATTAATTTTTTTTATTGAATTTTGATTTTAATTGTGCGTTTGACGTATACCGACAGTTTTCCTTAACTAGCTCTTTGAGAATGTCCATCGCATATATCTAACATTTAATTCGTATAGTAAAATTTTAGTAATTATGTTGTAAGAAAACATTTTAATGGCCACTAAAACCACCGATAGAATAATATGTGTTTCTTCAATGGAAAAAGTCTTAAAAAATTTAGCAATTTTGTACCGAAAAATTGAAATTTTTGTCTTTTATATTCGCTTATTCGCGATTTCGGTTATCCATCTTGTCAAATTTCATTTTTAGCCCATTATTTTTTTATGTGTGTGGTAATTTTACATATTTCCCATCTGATATTGATGTGAAATATATGTGTCCTGTGTCATATAAGCACTCTAATGGTATATGCAAGTGGGTCGATTCGACTGCTCCGGTGTAGGATTGATACAGAGGAGTTGATCAATCCACCTAAGGATTAGATCGGGTTTGGTTTAAAGAAGCCAAGTGAAATTAACTCAAACTAACTTGCTCTGAACCGATTAAATAAGATAATAAAATGAAAAGATAAACATGCAAAAAGTAAAATGCACACCTATTTATTAATGGAAGTTCGAAGTCTAAATCCGTCTACATCTCCCTTTCTTCCAGCACATACAATGATTCCACTAGAAGACTTCGATTTATGCAAGCCTTTCTACAAACCCACTTAGACCAAGGTCACACCTATGGTCTAAACTCCTAGCAACCCAGCTAGGGGTGCTTATCGGGTCGGGTCAATCCAGACCTGACCCAGAACCGAACCGGTTAGCCCGATTTGGAACCGAAACCAGGCTAACCTGTTCCGAGCCACCTTGAAACCGGTAAAAAATCGGTTCAGGGCGGTTCCATGCCTTCAAACCGGCAGCACCATCGAAACAGGTAAGTTTTGAAGAAAAAAAAATTAAAAAACAAGTCAGCAAGACAACAGCTATAAAGTCGTTGCCTTGCTGAATGTTTGGCAACGACTCTTTAGCAGTTGCCAAACGTTCACATTTTATTTTTTTAAATTTTATTTTTTAAAAAAAATTATAAATATGTGTTTTGTGCTTTGTAAATCCTCACAATTCATTCTTGCAAAGTTGTATACTTCAATCTCATATTTTTCTCTCCATTGTGCTATCTACATTTTACTTATATAATAATGGCATCTTCATCTAGCAGTGGCGCTGGTCGTAGCGGGGGTCGCAGTTGGGGTCTCGTCCCGGGTCGTCTATCACTTAGTTTATCTTCGGTAATGAATTTGCCTATGTCAATTCCTTAGTTAAATGAAAGTTATGATTTTTTTACTAACTTCAATGTTGGTGGTTCATCTACGAACGTCGAACCGCAACAACTCAAACAACCTGCTGAACCTCCTACTGCCCAAGCTCAAGAAAGACAACAAGTGGAGTCATCCGGAGCCACTACAACAGCTAGTAGACAATCGACTCGTGCCAAAAGAAGTAAGATAGATCACTTTGAACTCGCTCAAAAAGAAGGTACTAATGAATCTGTTGTAATATATAAATTATGCAAGATATTATATCCATATAAAGCTGGTGGTTCTAGTTGAGGCACCGGAACATTTAAAAAACACTTAGTAAAAAAATATTATTTTGATGGGACAACATTACAACCATTAGGTAGAGAAGCAACACAAGCACAAATTAATGTTCTCAGTGGTACGGATTTTATTTTAACTTCTGAAATTAATCGTAGGTCACTTGTTAGATTTGTGATTAGATGTGAACTGCCTTTTATACAAGCTGAACATGCTGGTTTTATTGAATATGATTCGTCTATACAACCCATGCTTAAACATATTTCTAAGAACACACTAAAAAGAAATCGTATGGACGTATTTGTTGAATATAAAAATATATTGTTTCAACATCTTTCTAGTTTGCCTTGTAGAGTTAGTTTAACAACCGATATTTAGACAAAGGTAAATTTAGATTCATATCTTGTTGTCACTTGTAATTGAATTAATGATAATTGGTGTATGCAAAAACGGATTTTGTCTTTAGATGAGTTAGATTGTGCAAATACTGGTTATGTAATTGTTAAATATATATTCAACACTTGTATACATTATGGAATTCAGGATAAGGTATTTTCACACATTAGACAACGCATATTCTTTCAAGTCTATATGTAAAGACCCTCTCAACCAGTTATGATAAATTCCAACTGTTACAAGAATATTCACTCTCATTTAATGTAAGGACCCCCGTGCCTTTCACCATCTATTAGTGTATTAATCCCTGCCATTAGTGCATACAATCATATATTCATTGGGAAAACGACTACATGCTAACACAGCATAATATACGGGTAATAAAATTTCTTGCATTAACAACTTAATGCCCAAATCCCCCATACCATTCAACTACAACGTATGCATCTTATAATACACTAACATGATCTCAATTCATTTTGCAATCCCAAACTTAATTGCATGTAACAATAAATGAAGAGAGAAAGGCCCATGCCCTTTTATACAAACCATATACACATATAACAGTGCTCACATGCGAGCATCAACGAATGTACATGTATCAAATGTATAAAATACCGTGCTCAATACCGTCACTGGTACTTTGATCCTGGAAGCACCTCCAATCCATAGCCCGAGCTCAACTCCAAAGCCATCGATGTACCTATTCACCTGCCCCAACAGAGACAGCCCTCACACGGGGTGAGCATACCAACACCACCAATCCAATAATCATAATATTACAGTTCATAAGTTACAGAATGTAAATGCCATGAATTTAAATGATACTCCCTGGATGGTATCATCCTTATCCGGGATCCCCTGTACTGTCCTTGTTCTCAAAATAACCAAACCATTAAATTCCCAAAAGCCAGTTAATCATCCCATTGATCAACTGAATTCCTTCCTGCCATGCCAGTTTCATAATCAAATGTGATAAACCCATTAAATAAATACCCATAGGTATCACAATAGCGGCATTTTATCCTTACACACGCTCAACAGTAGTGACGTCATAACCGATGTCCGCTCAATAGCGACAACATCCAATCATTGCTCGCTCAAAAGCGGCACCATATGATTCCCAACATATATATATATATATATATATATATATATATATATATATATATATATATATATATATATATCCATTTATTGCAAATACAATAAACCATGCATTCATAGTTGCAATAATATAAAAAGGCTATGCCCGTACGTTATACGTACCTTATGATTCAGTAGTCCGAACCAAACCTTGATTGAGTCCCGCGACCTGATGAATTATGTGCTAACACATAAATAATTCACAATTAAACACAAGCATGCAACCACGTACCCAAGCACGTTCATAACCCCCAAACCTATCGTCAATCCATGACGATTAACCATTTTAAAAGACTCTGGGTTACGCATGCATAATACCAAAAATAATCCATTTCGATTGGTCAAAGGTTAGACAATTACTCTATCGAGTATTCCATTAAATTATTAAAATTTGGCTCCAATCATTTCATTTTAAAAGTATAGCATTCCCATTGGAATGTAGACGTCGCCCCGAAAATCGGCTAATTAAACATCGATTGCAAAATCCCAACATTTTCCAAAATTTTCAAAAAAACCCCATCCTACGAGCCGCGATCGATCGTTGATTTCATCGCGATCGATCGCGCAATCCAATGGCAAACCAGAGCCCTCTCGCGATCGATCGCGAGTCTCCGCGATCGATCGCCGAGACCTTACGATCGATCGTCAGTACTGTACATCTTCATAAATTTTCAGCTGCTCGTCGCGATCGATCGGCATGCAATCCACGATCGATCGCGACCTGCAATTTTCCGAATAACTCGAGCTTCAATGGTGTTTTTCACACCCAAACTCAAAACCAACACCACATACACCTACAACACCTCCAATACTCCATTTAAAACCAATAAAAACTCCAAAAACTCAACTTTGGATTTTAACCAAAAATCCCCAAATTCCAAAACCAACCCGAACCTTAACCAAAATCAACCATACTATAATCCAAATGAAGGTAAAGGCAAGGGGAAGAAGATTACCAACTTTCTTCGAGCAATCCGGCTCCTGAATCGAGCTTCTAGCCATTTTCTCCAAGAAAAAAGAAAGAGGGGTTTGGGGAAATGGGTGGGAAGAGAGGAGATAGAGGGAAGAGAGGGAGGATATTTCGTGCAATGACGAAACACCGAGTCCACTTGGTATATATAGTACCAAGGCTCCAAAATACCAATACCCCCACAAATACATCATGATTCATTAAAAATCATCTGTTTTCAATAATTATCTCTCCAACCTCAATTTCCATTATCAGCCCCAGTACAAGTACTTCGGACCCCAGATCCCACCAAAGACCAAATTTCAAAGTTATCACCACGATGAGAATACAATCTCATCCCTTGGATCCAACGACTCCAAATACCGGATTTAAAAATCCTTGGGAGTCCCAATACCGCAATTAATTCATAATTGCCATAAATAAAATCCATAAAGGATCATTACCAGATCGGGATTAACACCATTAATTCTCGGGCATCACATTTAAGTTCACATGTGGAATAAATATAATAAAATGCACAATAGATCCTTGAAATGATCTGATAAAAGCTTGGTAAGAGGTGCTCGTAATCTGGGGATTTTGCTATCATATAAGCTTATTAATCTTTTTGACTCCCCATTATGAATCTCCATCTAGGTTTTTTTTTCTCTTACTTTGATTCTTGTTTAATCATGTAATTTGAGCTTCCAAGTGTAATATTTATGGCTTCCAACAATGATTTGAATGTTATAAACAATAATATATTTGTTGGGAAATGATATGTGCAATTTCTGACATTCAACAGTTATATTTGTGTTCAGGCCAATTTTCATAACTTAGCTGGTCACTAAGTTGAACTAAGCTGATCTTAAGCTAATTTGACTTCGCGGGTTTTGCTTCTATTGATCTACTCTGCTGGTTTGGCTTCTAGTCCGCTGGTCCGTTTCAGTTGTTATATTCTCTTGAATATAACTCTTGATTTACTGATTTATGGGCAAAATGGTCAACATAAAATATGTAGCCTTTTCTCTTTGCTTTCTATGAATCAAGAATCGCTCGATTTCGAGTTTGTATGAGAGATATATGCTCAAAATACAAGACTATATGTCTGCCGATATGTTTATGAATATAGGCTTACTCGTGAATTCCATACGCTTTTTCGTCATCTGGATTTTATTCAAACTTTGACTATTGAAGATCAATTGTAGATCTTCATCTTAGCTTTCCAATACATGCTTAATCGATCCATTCTGATAAACGATCTTGAAGATATATCCAAAATACCAGAGTCATTCCTACTTCGCTGGATCCAACATCGTTCAACTAAACGGATATGTTACAGACCTTTTTTCTCCTAGTTAGTGAATCTAGTCTGCTGATCTGAAACACGACTTTGAACATTTTGAGTTGGCTATTTAACCTTTTTAGAAACACATCTTTTTGAGAACCGAGAAATGAGTTATGTTTGAAACAGTCAGTTGCGCCATAGAATTTGTCCAAACATCAAACCATGCTTCAAATCAGTTAATTGTTAATCATCAAGCTCTAAATTATTATGAATTCACTCCACACTTATGTTAGCAATATAATTACAAGTTTTTTGTATCATCAAAAATAAGATTACTAGCGTTTCCGGAACCACACACACTTTCATAGAAAAATGATTAAAATTGCAAAACCGTTGAACCACAATTGTAAAAAAATAATAATAATAAGATACAAGACTTAGAGTCAATTTTACAACATAGCATACCAAAATAGTAGAGAATTATTGATAAATGATGAAGAAGTACTATTTCAATTATGATATAACGTATTTTTCCCTCCATATTGTAAAGATTAGTTTTGGAATTTCACTTAACTATTAATTTATAAGACCATAATGCTTTTGCCGAATAATAAGATATATTGCCATAAGAAGGCCTTTGGTTTATTTGGATTTGGTCTATTTTCTAAACAAAAAGTTGACCAAACCCAATATTCAAACTCTCCCTCTCGAAATATCAAATAATATTTAGCAACTGTAAACCTGTTATATATACATTCACATACATCTTCGGGAGATTTTCAGATCTCTGTTTTTTGAAATTTAAAGTAAATGGGAGATATAAACAAGTTAATTAGAGGAATTCTAGTGGGAAAAAAGTTATAAGTAAAGATAAATTTGATGTTTAAATTTTAAAAATGAAAAAATATAACAGATTATCTACTCTAGTTTATGTGTATTAAACACCATTATATGTCAGATCGGGGGAGATCGAGGCTTAGGTTAACCCCATATTTCCACATATTATACAATAGGGATGCAAAATTTTGCATTGACCTAGTTGGGTTAACCCTATCCCGACCTTCCGCCGATATGCAAACTAGTTATTTCAAGAAAGAATTAAAAGTTAGAGATGATTTATACAACCAATCTTTGTTGACACAAATAACATAGATAAAATGACTAATAATATACATAAAGAATTTCAAATTAACAATTAATCTCCTCTGACAAACATACATACAAAAATCACAAGGAAAAATTGCTTTTTTGTCCTCCATTTTGACCCATATGCATTTTTGGTAAGCTATTTTATCAAAATTGAGTGTCAGTATTATATCTTTTATTTTTTGACAATTTTGGTCGTTTGTTTTGCATTTTTAATTCTTTTACGATGGGAATGCTTATGCAACACTGGACATGTTGATGCGATATCTAGGGATGAGCATTTGGGTAATTCGATTACCGAACAAACCGGATTAACTGAAACGAAAAAATCGATTTTTTTTACATAACTGAATCGACCGAATATTTTTAAGAAATCGAACAGACCGAACTGATAAAATATCGGTTAATTCGATCTGTAACCGAATTAATCGATATTTTTTAAAATTTTAAAATAAATTATCAAAAATAAAATAAAAATTCTATTAAAAATATTTAAAAAAAATTAAAAATTAAAAATTAAAAATAAAAAAAATCGGTTAAATCGGTAAACCGATATTTTTAAAATTAAAACTAATAACCGAACCTATTTAACCGATATTCTAAAAAATTAAAACCGAACTCAGTTCGGTCGTTTAATTCGGCTAAACCGGACTTTTGCTCACCACTAATCATATCAATGCCATGAGGAAAACAAAACAAAATTCGCCAGCAAAGATAGTAAAATGACCAAAATTGTAATTCCCAAAATACAAAATAAAGGTGTAAGTGAACATATATACACACACAACAAAGTACATATCTAAATCATATTTCAATCAATTAATTTCCAAATTCGAACACTATGAATGTCACCGTCAACCAAATTATGTGACTTTATATTTGCGTTCCTACTATTTGCTCATATCAAGCACTCTTTATTGCCATTATAAAAGCCCAATTCCAACCTCCCTATTTTCTTGCAAATTCAAGAGTCCCACGAACAGTTGAATAATATCTCACCCCAATAAGCTGCGCTACCCCCAACCCCCACCCACCCCCCCAAAACCCCATTTTTGTGCAAGAACACCACATTTCCTACCATCAATCAAGCATGCGGATTTCAACTATTAAATGTGTACGGACATGCACCTCATCAAATGCCACGGCTCAACAATTCGATCATCCTATTGCCATCAACACAAGACCCATCAAGAAAAATGTTACAACTATTGCTCTTCAAACCCCACAAAGCCTGAAATGCGGTTTTTTAGACAATATTGATGGATCCAAGAGTATGTCGATCATGGAACCAGCGAAGATTAGCAAGAGGTGGAGTGAGTATCAAGGGATCAAGAATTGGGAAGGACTACTCGACCCGCTCGACGAAAATCTACGACGTGAGATCATTCGCTATGGGAATTTCATCGAGGCCACTTACCAGTCATACAATTTGGATATTTCATCTCCATTGTATGGTACTTGTCGTTACCCTAAAGGAAACCTACTCAACGAGTCGGGATTTAGGGGAACCGGTTATAGAGTTTGTAAGAATCTAACCGCAAATTCAAGTATACGATTACCTAGATGGATGCCAACCTGGATGACCATGCAATCGAGTTGGATTGGGTATGTGGCGGTTTGCCAGGACAAAAAAGAGATTGCCAGGCTCGGGAGACGAGATGTTGTCATTGCATTGCGGGGAACTGTTACTTGTCTCGAATGGCTCGAAAATCTCAGGGCAACCTTAACTCCCCTCTCTGACAACAACCCTGGTTCCGATTCATATACTGATCCTGATTCAGAACCAATGGTGGAGAGTGGATTCCTAAGTTTATACACCTCGACTTTTAAAACTCGCCCGAGTTTACAAAATCAATTAAAACAAGAGATATCACGAATCATCGAGAAATACGGCGACGAACCATTAAGCTTCACCATCACCGGCCACTCTCTCGGGGCGGCGCTGGCTACTCTAGCCGCCTACGACATCAAAAACACTTTTGAAAACTCGCCCCTTGTCACAGTTATCTCCTTCGCGGGGCCGAGAGTCGGGAACTGGAGCTTCAGGTGTGAGCTGGAGAAACAAGGCACCAAAATCCTACGCATTGTAAATTCTGATGATCTCTTAACCAAAGTTCCAGGATTCGTCATAGAAAATAACGAACAGAATGATCAGTTTTCAAACAATTTTCCAGCCAACAACACTGCGGCTGGTCTCTGCGGATGGGTTCAGAAACTGGTGGAGGACATGCAATGGGTCTACGCCGACGTTGGCTGCGAGCTGCGGCTGAGCAGCCGTGACTCGCCGTACTTAAGTGGCATCAATATTGCCACGTGTCACGATCTCAAGACGTATCTTCATCTTGTTGACGGATTTGTGGGCTCGAATTGCCCCTTCCGGGCTACCGCAAGAAAAATAATTAACAAAAACCTGGGTACAGGATAATTAATTAATTAAGCCCTTCTTTTTTCTTTGTAATATTGGGTGTGATTTAAGGATAGATCAACCCCTGATGAGAAAACATGTAAATTTTTGTGTATAGTTTTTTAAAAGTTACTTTTTTAGCTTATCCTCCATCCATACAAATTTTTTGGATCAATCTATCTACAAAACTTCTACTCCCTCCTATCTCTTCACATCTCGAGTTCCAAGTCTAGCTGATATGAGTTTTGAGTTCAAATGCGAAAAAATATTTAACCCTGTCATTAAAAGTGAAGAAAAACTTGAGTGAAGGGAGATAACAAATCATTGCATCAATGCCAGGTTGTCCTCCATCCATGCAATTAGTAATGCCATCCTCGATGGAAACAATAATTGACTTTTTACTGTCCCATCATGCGTGAGAGCACCGCACATATATAATTCGCTTGTTTGTAAAATTTACACTTGTCAAACATTGAATTAATCAGGGGTGTCGCAATAATATAGCTTTAACATTCCGGGCATGTGGGAGACACGGGCAATAAGGGTTTAAACACTAGTTTAAAAATACGAGAATTTTAAAGTTATATTGTAAAAATATATGGGTTTTTTAACTTTCGTTTTAAAAATATAAAGATTTAAATGCTAATTTATTACATAGAGGTTTAAACTTAAGAAAAAACACAAACATAAATTTATTTTACACAATAATATTTGTGCTCCTTTCGAATTTTACGGAGCTGCATGCACTTTGACCCTTATTTATATATATATTAAACAAGCAGCGTAGCCCATGCATGAAACTTAACGAGGCTTCTTGCCCGAATTTTCTCAATTTGTTCACCCCGAGCTATCGTTTCATAATTGGTGTTGGAAATAAGCACCCATTATGTGTTAAAATAATTATAAACTATAACAAATTATTAGAACAAGATGAATAATAATTTAGTCCATAAAATATTATCACAATTTAAGCTCACCCCGTGCAAAAAGACCACTGGTATTTTTTCTCGTAAGAGTTAAGTGCTAGTGTGTGTATAAATGTATGTACGCGTGGGTACATACCCCTGCTATATATATGTATGTTTTTGTCATTTAAATATAAGTTATAACCTATGATGTATGGACATTGATACATCGACACTGACACAACACCATACGGATACGGATACGGATACACGAATTTTCAAGAAGCATATAAATACATGCATGTCACTGGAATAATCATAGTATCACGCATACTAACATCAAATGCATATTACTTCAATTAGCATAAAGTCTAATAAACATGTCCAAATAAAAGATAACACCAAAAATATTCGTACCAAATTCAAAAGGTATATAAATAAAATGCATGTCACTAAATCATTATAGTATCACTCATACTAACACCAAACATATATTACATCAATTAACACAAAGTTTAACTTAACACGTCCAAATTTCATCTTCCGCAAAAACTTTTAAATTTGAATAAATAACACCTTAAAGTGCCCTTTCTATGTCGGTCGTGTCCGGTCGGGTGTCCGACATGGATGTCTGATTTTATTTTTTAAAAAAAATTTAAGAACACGCCACGTGACATGTACGATGAGTGTCCAAGGAGTGTCGATGTGTTAGAAGTGTCCGACACTGCATCGAATGATTTGTAGGAGTGTCCGTAAATTATTGGTTATTAACTTTATTTTTCAACCTTAACGGCTAACATCTAATATTAATTTTCTACTTTATATACTTTTTATTATGGAACAAACACATATTTACTTGTTGTGGAAAAAATAAAACACGTTTCTTTCCAAAAAGAAAAAAACAAAATATTTAAGGATGAAAGAAATATTATTTATTTCATGGGAACCTTTTACTATGCTAGGAAAAAGTGATTTGCCAAGCCTCGGGCCACACCCTGGGTGATATGGTCCATATATCATATGCTGATTCGGGCCTCCGTCCATACACATCTTTCAAAGGCTCAAATTGTCAAATTATAACACCGCGACCTTTGATATGCGTCAGATTAATAAACGATCTAAATTTGGAATCACTTGATTTGACAATCTCATTGCGGTCCAAAGGAGTAGCGGTTGGATTTCCCGCCTAACGTCGGATACAAACACAACGAAAATATGAAACATAAATAGATTTAAATACGAGGACAATTGATTGCGCTATATTTATATATAAACATGCAATTATCAAATAAAAGTGCACGAAAACAGATTATCGATGAACAACTAAATCAATATGTATGATGTGATTCATCGAGTCCAATCAACCTGACGAGATCTACAAGTTCACCATCATGCTAATTTGATGTCGGCCTTTCTACAAGAGAGCATTGATTGGTATAAGTTGACTCTAGATACGATGGATATATTTATAGTTGTCAATGAGTCAGCTAATTGGGCTAAAGTTCGTAAAACACATTAGATCAATTTTTGACTTGTAGGCCATTTTATGCTAATAGGAGCAAAGAGAAAATTCTTCAATACACCCGGTGTGAGCCCCCAATTACACGTGATGGAGCGTTTTGAGAGTTGTCTCACATTGGGAACTAGAAACTATGTTAGTTCTTTGTATGATACATGAATACTCCACTCATTACCAATTTATTTTGAGTTGGAACCCATTTATTCTTAACAAAAAAAACTGTGTAATTACTATCGTTAAATAAGTCATCAGTTGTTAGGCGACAAAAAAATACTACAACAATGGCAAGTATCTTAAAAAATATAAATTATTATTATTTGTAATTGAATATTTGATTATTTCTATAAATTAACATTATTGCTTTAAATTAAAATCAAATTTTCTCAAAACATTTAAAAATTAAAATTATTAAAATACATGTAAAAAACGATATTTAATAAGTTATATCAAAGTATGCTACACAATGTCTCTAATGTTTTTACATGATGTGTCGCCTAAAAAACTTTATAAACATTGACAGATGCCGAACATGAAAGTCTTATGTTAAAGGTTTCTATCGTTGTAATGCCACAACCGATCTCAAACAAAAAAAGTTGTAATGCCACAACTTGGTCGTACTTGTAATAGTTTATTGATCAGGAAATATAAAAGAGATGTTTATCTTTTCAACATAAAAATTAAATTTATATGAAACTTTTTAAAATATATTATTTATTTTCTTCGGAGGCGACCATATTCAGATACACTTTTAAACTATATTATTTATATTCAACTCAGTAAGGGCGACGACATAATGTGCTGAGAGCAACTGCCCCTAAAAAAAAAAAGTATTATCCTACAAAAAAATTCTATACATTATATATTATCCTCTCTAAATTTATATTTTGGCCTCGTAATTTTTTTTTTACCCTCCAGTTTTTTATGTTACTATTTTTACCACTAAACAAAACATCTAAATTCGTCGATAAACTCGACAGGGTGACTAGTTGCTATTATATTGACCAATAATCAGCTTAATTACTGTTGCATGCAAAACGTATCGCAAGCATACGATGTTAAGTTTTAGTACATGTATATGAATACGAATGTTCACGAGGACTGATCTATAGTATTAATTAAATACTTGTGATAGATGGTCTTAATCCTATTTAGAAAAACGAGTAGTGTTGTTGGTTGTCAAATAATGTAAATCACTAACTAGCAGTTGCAACAATTCAAGAGAATTAATTATAAGAAGGATTCTAGAGATCCAATTTCACTTGATTATCAACTATGTTTCTTATGATCAATTACAATATTAAAGATTTATCTAGTTTATTAGCCAAGAATTCTTAAGTGTTTCATACTCCATTTCCTAAGTGATAGTAGAAATTATCATTCAATACCAACCTTGATATCACTATCTAAGATTAAATATTACACAATATTGATTGTGTTGAGCCTTAAACACATGGTTGTGTTTGATGCGTTAATTTATCCCCGGTTTATATTTGAGTTTTGATGATCAACAAAACTTGTGTTTGTTATACTAATGTGTGTACTTAGTGTGCAGATTAAGTGATTTAAAGTGGTTTGAATTGAAGAAAATCAGGTGTGCACAATCTGGCGTGGATCGCCCCAGGCGATGGCAGCCATGGGGGCTTCGCCACGGCCATCGACTGAAGCGATGGTCAGGACCGCACGCAGGGGAAGAACGCCCGAGGCGATGGGCTGATCGCCCGAGGCGATGCGTTGAACGCCTGAGGCGATGTGGACTTCGTTTGAGGCGATGAAGATTTTGGACATGCTGAGGCTATGGCCTTGATTTATGCTTTTGATCGCCTGAGGCGATGCGTGTAATCTGCTGACCGTTGGGGCGCGGCTATGGAGATCGTTTGAGGCGATGGTTGAGGCGATGCAGGAGTGATTTCAGCCTTCTGTGTAGCAACTGCTAGTAGGAGCCTAGGGGGCCTCCTACACTATAAATATGGATGCTTTGGAGCATTTTGAAAAAAAGAAACAAGCCTACAAACTTCTACAAGCTTTGCTAATTCAAATTTATTATAGCATTGCAAACTCCATACATTGTTGTTGTATTGGAGGTTGTAATTGTTTTCATTTGATAGAGTCTTGTTGTCTTCGTGTGAGTGCACCGTGAAGGTGTTTTTGGTTTGGTTTATTGTAAAGGTCCTCCAACACCAAAGCAAGTTGGTAAATTGTAAAGTCGCCAACAAGTAAAGTTGGTGCATGTGTTGTGGCTATCCTTGGAGCCCTTAAGGCCAAGAAGACTCGTGTAGAGTGTTGGTAGCTCGGGAAGAGCTTTGTGTACTCGTGAAGAGTATTGTGTAGTGGCTAACTTGGAGCCCTCAAGGCTAAGATCTTTTGTTCTAGTGGAACCTCGGTTGGGGGTTATCTAACCGGGAAGAGGAAACGTATGCGATTCATCGTCGAACTTCTATAACAAATCTCTTGTCTTTTATTGCTTTAATTTTCATTACGTATTTATTTACTTATTCTTGTTATTTATCGATTGGCGTAAACCTTCCGCAAGCGCAAACTCTTTTAGTTTTGCAAACTCATTTTAAAAAGCTAAAGTAGCCAAGGAATCTCATTCACCCCCCTCTTCGATTCCAACAAGTGGTATCAGAGCCATTTGATTTTTTTTTTAAATCAAGTCTTTTATATGGCCAATCTAGCAAATGAGTTTGCTCAAGGTCAATCGACAAATAGACATCCGCTCTTCACGGGTGATAATTACGGATATTGGAAAAATAGAATTTCTCTATATATCCAATCCGTAGATTATGATCTATGGAAGATTATTGTGAAAGGTCCACATATTCCTTTAAAGGAAGTTGGGGGAATAAGTATCCCTAAAGAAATGGACGATTTCACTAGAGCGGATATGATTTAATATCTCAAAATGCTAAAGCTATTAATATTTTACATTGTGCTTTAGATATGAAGAGTACAACCGGATCTCGATGTGCTCAACCGCTAAGGAGATATGGGACAAATTGCAAATTTGTCATGAAGGAACAAATCAAGTGAAGGAGACAAAGATAGACCTTCTGCAACTCAAATATGAGACATTTGAGATGGAGTCCGGAGAAGAAGTTGATTCAATGTTTAGGAGGCTCATCCTAATTATCAACGAGCTTGCTCAACTTGGAGAGAAGTACCCTCCAAAGCAAATATGGAGGAGAGCCCTAAGAGCATTGCCTAAGGAATGGGACGCAAAGAGAACCACCATCATTGAGTCAAACAAAGGAGAAAATGCTTCCTATGACCTTGATGAGCTCCATGGCACATTGGTGACTCATGAACTTGAAGTTGCAACAAGGAGAGAAACAAAGGAAGATGATAGATCCAAAAGAAATGGGATAGCCTTGGTTGGGAGAAAAGATCACTCCGAGGATGAAGATGACGATGAGGATGAAGAGATGATCTTGTTCACAAGGAAGTTCAAAAAGCTCTTCAACAAACACAACAAGCCAAAGGCCTCTAGTACTACCAAACAAGATTCAAAAAATGAGGTAACTTGTCATAATTGTCAAGAAAAAGGTCATTACGCTAATTAATGTCATAGGAAGAAGAATGAGGACAAAGGGAAGAAGAAGGTGTTTATATCCACATGGAGTGATAGCGACTCCGATGAAGAAGAAAAAGCAACAAATCTTTTTCTCATGGCAAAAGATGACATAGATGAAGGAGATGAAAGTGACAATGAGGTACCTTCATTTGATGAACTCTAAGATTCTTATCATGAGCTTATAGATGTTCTTGGCAAAACCAAGATGAGTAACAAATTACTCAAACTTGAGGTTGCCAAGAAAGATGAAGAAAATAATTTATTGAAAAATGAATTAAATTCCTTGAAGATATCTTTTTGCAAATTTAGTGAGAATAGTCTAAAGATGAATGAGTTGCTTGGCTTGCAACGTTGTAGCTTTGATAAAGCCGGGTTAGGTTTTTCAAGCAAATCAAAATCTTTTTCAAGCATGTTAGCTAAAGCCAAGCATGATTCTCCTACTTGCAACTATTGTTGTAAAAATGGGCATACAAAGAACAAATGTAGGTTTTCTAGAATCCAATATCAACCTAACAAGAGATGGAAATGGATTCCAAAGGTGCCAATGAAAGCTAACCCTCTAGGACCCAAAAATCAAATGAGTACCAAAGATCCTCCTATTGTTAATTTGTTTTGTAGGGACAACAAAGGGATGAATGAATGAACAAGCAATTCAAAGGAGGAGTTCATCTTATTCACCTCAATAGAGGAAGCGCGAGGCATATGACCAATGACAAGAACACACTCTTGTCATCGGAGGTAAAATTTAATTTATTCATTTTAAAAGAGCAATTCAAAATTTAGTTGGCACAAATTAATTGTGACCAATAAATATGAAGCTCAATATTCATTGGTAGTAAAATGCATAACCCCTTAGCATATGCACATATAAATTGTTTTATTGCATGATGTATGCTTATCCTATTATAGTAAAGTGAATTTGATTCAAATTTGAATATGCTATGTGAAATTATGTGATTAAGCATGCCATAAGTGTTTAGATGCTCTATATTTGATATGATCATGATCTTACTAAATCTATCAAATGATGATGTGAGAATTCAAATGTTTATTGGGCACTAGTGCATGAAATCTTGGTAGAACATATGCACACTTTGCACATTTAGAATTTATTGTTAATTGCATTAAACACATGTTTGTGGTTCATCTCTATGATTTAATCTTAGGCTTTTTATGCTTATTACATGCTTGATGATGAACATGTGTAAATTTTTAAATTATGCTATATTTATTTAAATTTTGTGGTTTTTGATTATCACAAAAAGGGGGAGAATGTTGTGATAAACTTGAAGCTTAACTTGAAACTTAACTCATGCACTTGTGTATGCATGGTTTGAGGGGGAGAGTTGCTTACCTTATGATTTACTTGGTATCTTGTATGTGCTATGCAATTGTTAAGGGGGAGTTATGTTTACTCACATTTCAGGCATAATTACATATTCAAGTTTATCAGGTTTTGTGATCATCAAAAAGGGGGAGATTGTTGAGCCTTAAACACATGGTTGTGTTTGATGCGTTAATTTATCACCGGTTTATCTTTGAGTTTTGATGATCAACAAAACTTATGTTTGTTATACTAATGTGTGTACTTAGTGTGCAGATTATGTGATTTAAAGTGGTTTGAATTGAAGAAAATCAGGTGTGCACAATCTGGCGTGGATTGCCCCAGGCGATGGCCGCCATGGGGGCTTCGCCATGGCCATCGACTGAAGCGATGGTCAGGACCGCGCGCAGGGGAAGAAAGCCCGAGGCGATGGGCTAATCGCCAGAGGCGATGCGTTGAATGCCTGAGGCGATGTGGACTTCGTTTGAGGCGATGGAGATTTTGGACATGCTGAGGCTACGGCCTTGATTTATGCTTTTGATCGCCTGAGGCGATGCGTGTAATCTGCTGACCGTTGGGGCGCGGCGATGGAGATCGTTTGAGGCGATGGTTGAGGCGATGCAGGAGTGATTTCAACCTTATGTGTAGCAACGGCTAGTAGGAGCCTAGGGGGCCTCCTACACTATAAATATGGATGCTTTGGAGCATTTTGAAAAAAAGAAACAAGCCTACAAACTTCTACAAGCTTTGCTAATTCAAATTTATTATAGCATTGCATACTCCATACATTGTTGTTGTATTGGAGCTTGTAATTGTTTTCATTTGATAGAGTCTTGTTGTCTTCGTGTGAGTGCACCGTGAAGGTGTTTTTGGTTTGTTTTATTGTAAAGGTCCTCCAACACCAAAGCAAGTTGGTAAATTTTAAAGTCGCCAACAAGTAAAGTTGGTGCATGTGTTGTGGCTATCCTTGGAGCCCTTAAGGCCAAGAAGACTAGTGAAGAGTGTTGGTAGCTCGGGAAGAGCTTTGTGTACTCGTGAAGAGTATTGTGCTCGGGAAGAGCTTTGTATACTCGGGAAGAGTATTGTGCTCGGGAAGAGCTTTGTGTAATCGGGAAGAGTATTGTGTAGTGGCTAACTTGGAGCCCTCAAGGCCAAGATCTTTTGTTCTAGTGGAACCTCGGTTGGGGGTTATCTAACCGGGAAGAGGAGACGTAGGTGATTCATCGCCGAACTTCTATAACAAATCTCTTCTTTTATTGCTTTAATTTTCATTACACATTTATTTACTTATTCTTGTTATTTATCGATTGACGTAAGGCTTCCGCAAGCGCAAACTCTTTTAGTTTTGAAACTCATTTTAAAACGCTAAAGTAGCCAAGGAATCTCATTCACCCCCTCCCCCTCTTCGATTCCAACAGATTGCACAATAATTCTTTCAAAGGCTTCAATGGAGTTGTTGGAATCGAAGAGGGGGGTGAATGAGATTCCTTGGCTACTTTAGCGTTTTAAAATGAGTTTGTAAAATAAAAATATTTTAAGCTTTGCGGAAGCCTTTAGTCAATCGATAAATAAAAAGAATAAATAAATAAATGCGTAATGAAAAATAAAGCAATAAAAGAGAAGGATATTTGTTATAGAAGTTCGGCGATGAATCGCCTACGTCTCCTCTTCCCGGTTAGATAACCTCCAACCGAGGTTCCACTAGAACAATAGATCTTGGCCTTGAGGGCTCCAAGTTAGCCACAACCCAACTCTTCCCGAGTTTACAAAGCTCTTCCCGAGCACACTACTCTTCCCGAGTACACAACGCTCTTCCCGAGCACAATACCCTTCACGAGTATAGAAAGCTCTTCACGAGCTACCAACACTCTTCACGAGTCTTCTTGGCCTTAAGGGCTCCAAGGTTAGCCACACACTTGCACCAACTAGACTTGTTGATGACTTTACAATTTTCCAACCTGCTTTGGTTTTGGAGGACCTTTACAAGATATCAAACCAAAAGCACCTTCACGGTGTGCTCACACGAAGAAAGCAAGACTCAACAAAGTAAAGAATTACAAGCTCCAATACAACAACAATGTATGGAGATTGCAATGCAATTACAAATAATAATGATCAAGACTTTTGTATAAGTTGTAGGCTTGTTCCTTAGCTTCAAAATGCTCCAAAGCATCCATATTTATAGTGTAGAAGGCACCCTAGGCTCCTACTAGTCGTTGCTAAACAAAAGGCTTGAATCACTCCTCGATCGCCTCGGACATCGCCTCGGGCGATCACCATCGCCGCGCCCCAACGGTCAGCAAAAATCACGGATCGCCTCAGGCGATCAAGAGCAAAAATTAAGGCCGTAGCTTCAGCATGTCCAAATTTTGCATCGCCTCAAACGAACTCCACATCGCCTCAGGCGTTCCAGCCCATCGCCTCAGGCGTTCGTGCCATCGCCTCGGGCGAACTCCCCGCGCGCATGCCCGCGCATTGCCTCGGCGTCGCCTCTGTCGATGTGCGGGGCGAAGTGCCAAAAGGTTGCCATCGCCTCAGGAGTTGGTCACCATCGCCTGGGGCGATCTTGCTCGCATTCTCGCCTAGCCATCGCCTCTGTCGATGGGCGTGGCGATCCTCGCCTGGCACCCATCGCCTGGGGCGATGGCCCTCATCGCCTGGGGCGATCCGTGTCTTCCAAAAGACAATTTTTCTTTGGCATTTCAAAACTTCGACAATCTTCAAAATTGATGATAATTTATGCTGCATACTCAATAAAAACCATTAGTACAAAATGTATAGGTTTTGTAATCATCAAAACAAAAACGATAATTTTATTTAAAATAGAGGAATGAGAGTTGTAGCGTTTTAAGGTGCAACAATCTCCCCCTTTTTGATGATCACAAAACCCGGTAAACTTGAAAGAAAATAAAACTTATAACAATGCAATGCATAGAGAGTTTAAACTCCCCCTTAATGAATGCAATGATAAACAATGTTTCAATGTGCATTTTTATCACCTTTACAAAATGTGTCACAAGTTGTAAAAACAATTAGGTTGCAAATAGCACTTCAACAATCAAGTTTACAACAAGTTTACATAAACATTCTCCCCCTTTTTGTGAGAATAAAAAAGGTAAAGGAGTTTTAAGAAAATTGGACATAGTTCCCTTTAAAAAATGAATAAACCATAAATTCATCCAAGTAATACACAATCAACTCAAAATCCAAATCAACAACTTAAAATCCATCAACATACACAATAAATTCATTCCAACATCATTTAACCATTTAATCCTTACAAATAATTACAAAAGGATAAAATCTAAAAAAAACACTAAAACAAAGACAACTCAATCCATGCCACCATCACCATCACCATCATTCCTGTGAGTAGTATCCTCATCCATGTGAGCACTGGAAAACTGAGAACGAAGAGCGTCCACTTCATGTCATAAATACGACAAATCTTCTCTCGAGGAGTCTTGGTAAGCTCGAAGAGACGCAACATCATCTCGAAGGGAATGGAATTGAGAATTCATGTCGACTCTCAAGGATTGAAATTGAGAGTTCATATCCTCACGAAGGCTTTGGAATTGAGAAGTAAAGAAAGCAAAAGCGTCTTGATTGAATTCAAAAGAAGAAGAAGGTTGATGACTATCAGGAGCTGGAATATCCGTCCCAATATTCATCATGTCATCAAAGGTAGATGGAGATTGATGCTGAATGGGTGGCTCATCGAGATTTGGTTCAATCAAGAAAGGAAAATGAAGCCTTTGGGCACTAGTCATCCTATCAATGGGTAATGAGGGGTGATCTTTATGATTGAAGGCAAAAAGTAGGTTCCCCGGATCATTAACCCAACAGGAAGTGAAAGGATTCCAAGAAATTTTGTTAAACAGAAAACACCTAAGATTGAAGGTGTCCTTGGACTTGATAGGGAGTTTCTCATTGTCATCGAAAGGAAGGTTGAAATGAAGAAAAATCTTTTTTAAGACACGGCCGAATGGGAGAATAACTTTTTTAGGATTATGGGCGGTGTTCCTAAAGATTTGGACAATGAATCTTGGTAGGTTGAAGGGGGTCATGGTAATGATGTAATACATCAATTATACATCAGAGAATTTCAACCTAAGACGATCACCATCCCGAGGGATAATCGAGGTGATCACTATCTTGTGAAGGATTTGGTAGTTAGTAGGAATAGAATTCACAAGAAAAGATTGGTTTGGACATTGGGGAGTTCCGCCAAATATGAGATACAAGGCTTGGGCAGGATCGCATACCCCATCATTAGGCCAAGTAGCTAGAGCAAATTTAGCTGGACCATCCGAAGGAATGCGAAGAATATGTCCTAATTCAGTGCTATTGAATTCAAATGGGCGATTGCAAACGATGGTTTTGATAGTTAATTCACCATCACCCTCAAACAATTCAAGATTGGCATAGAAAGAATAAATCATGGATGGATACAAAAAATCGTTCTTTCTAGGGGGTTTGAAAAAATTTTCCCATTGTTGGAATTGAATCCAATCAAGAATAGGGAGCTGGGAAGTTCTAAGGAAATCGAAATCAAAGACATAACCCGGAATTAATTTGCGAGTAAGATAATCTTCCGGAATTGGCTTACCATCAAGAGGAGGACCCGTATAATTCCTAGAGGATCGATTAGAGCGTCTCCGTCGGCTTGATTCCCCTTCTTCTCGGTTGCTTCGCGACATTTTGCAAGAGATTTGAGAGAATTGAGGTAAATTTTCGATTTTTATGAGAAATGGGGTTAGGGTTTGCAAAAATCCAATTGGAATATTTGTTGTTTGGAAAGTGAAATTGATGGTTTGGAAAGGCTTAGGATGATCGATTATAACAATGATGAAGAAAGCTTGAATTATGGGTGAAAAACACGAAATGTTGCTGAAAAAATGAGCAAAAGCCGTAGCTTTCTGTCTTTAAAAACCGAGATCGCCTGAGGCGATCTGGAGAACGCCTGAGGCGATCAAGAACGCCCGAGGCGATGCTTGCGATCGTTTGAGGCGATGCGAGCCACGCCCGAGGCGATGCTTGCGATCGTTTGAGGCGATGCGAGCCACGGACGAGGCGCTGCGCACAGAATGCTGAGGCGATGGTTTGGCCATATTTTGAGTCAATTTTTGGACCAAAAATTTATTTTTGATAAATCTATCTAACATTAAATCATCTAACAACAAAAATAAATCACATAATCTGAAAAACACAATAATTCACAATTTGTGACTTTTAAAGGCGATTACAAGATGCATTTTTGAAATTAAATGTGAGTAAACTTGATTCCCCCTTAACAATTGCATAGCACATACAAAATAATCAAGTAAAGCATAAAGTAAACAACTCTCCCCCTTAAACCATGCATACACAAGCTCTCCCCCTTAAACTATGCATGAAGTAAACTTCAAGATTATCACACAATTATCACCCTTTTTGTGATAATCAAAAAGTACAAAAATTAAATAGACAAATCACAAATATATGTTGACCCATAGCCATATTTTACACATGTTCCTCATCAAGCATATAATAGCCCAAAATAAGCATAAGATTAATTCATTTTGAGGAATACAAACATGCGTTTTAAGGCGATCAACAATGAATTCAAAATGTGCAAAATGTGCATATGTTCTACCAAAATTTCATGCATTTGAGCCCAATAAACATTAGAATTCTCAAATCATCATTTGATAAATTTATTAAGATCATGATAGCATTATTTCAAAGATAGAGCATCTAAACAAATATAGCATGCTTAATCACATAATATCATATAACATATTCAAATTAGAATTCATTGCACTTACTATAAAAGGATAGGCATACATCATGCAATAAAACAATTTATATGTGCACATGCTAAGGGGTTATGCATTTTACTCCAATCAATATTGAGCTTCATTATTTATTGGTCACAATTAATTTGTGCCAATTAATTTTGAATTGCTCATTTAAAATGTATAAAATAAATTTTACCTTCGATGACAAGAGTGCGTTCTTGTCATTGGTCCTATGCCTCGTGCTTCTTCTATAGTGGTGAATAAGATGGTTTCCTCCCTTGAGGTGCTTGTGCCTTCATCCTTCATCCCATTGTTGACCCTACAAAACAAGTTGGCAATATAAGGATCTTTGGTACCCATTTGATTTTTGGGTCCTAGAGGGTTAGCTTCCTTTGGCACCTTTGGAATCCATTTCCACCTTTTATTAGGTTGGTATTGGATTCTAGCAAACCTACACTTGTTTTTGGTATGACCACTTTTACAACAATAGTTACAAGTAGGAGAATCATGCTTGGCTTTTGCTAACAAGCTTGAAAATGATTTTGATTTGCTTGAGAAGCCTAACCCGGCTTTATCGAACCTACAACGTTGCAAGCCAAGCAACTCATTCATCTTTAGACTACTCTCACTAAATTTGTAAAAAGATAATTTTAAAGAATCTAATTCATTTTTCAATGAATTATTTTCTTCATCTTTCTTAGCAATCTCAAGTTTGAGTAGTTTGTTGCTCAACTTAGTTTTGCCAAGTACATCTATAAGCTCATTATAAGACTCTAAAAGTTCATCAAATGAAGGTACCTCATCGTCGCTATCATCTCCTTCATCTATGTCATCTTTTGCCATGAGACAAAGATTTGTTGCTTCTTCTTCTTGATCGGAGTCGCTATCACTCCATGTGGCTATAAACGCCTTCTTCTTCCCTTTGTCCTCATTCTTCTTCCTAGGACATTTATTAGCGTAATGACCTTTATCTTGACAATTATAACAAGTTACCTCATATTTGGATTATTGTTTGGTAGCACTAGAGGTCTTTGGATTGCTATGTTTGTTGAAGAACTTCTTGAACTTCCTTGTGAACAATGTCATTTCCTCATCGTCATCTTCATCCTCGGATTGATCTTTTCTTCCAACCAAGGCGATCCCCTTTCTCATAGATATATCATCCTCCTTCATTCCTTTTCTTGTAGATACTTCAAGTTCATGGGTCACCAATGTGTCATGAAGCTCATCAAGGTCATAAGATGCGTTCTCCCCTTTGTTGGACTCGATGATGGCCGTCCTCTTGGCATCCCATTCCTTTGGTAAGGCTCTTAGTGCTCTCCTCCATATTTGCTTTGGAGGATACTTCTCTCCAAGTTGGGCAAGCTCGTTTATGATTTGAGTGAGCCTCCTAAACATTGAATCGACATCTTCTCCGGAATCCATCTCAAATGTCTCATATTTGAGTTGCAATAGATCAATCTTGGTCTCCTTCACTTGATTAGTGCCTTCATGACAAATTTGTAATTTGTCCCATATCTCCTTAGCGGTTGAGCACATCGAGATCCGGTTGTACTCCTTCATATCTAAAGCACAATGCAAAATATTAATCGCTTTAGCATTTTGTGAAATTAATATCATATCCGCTCTAGTGAAATCGTCCATTTCTTTGGGAACACTTATTCCCCCAATTTCCTTTAAAGGAACATGTGGACCTTTCACTATGATCTTCCATAGGTCATAATCTACGGATTGGATGTATAGAGAAATTCTATTTTTTCAATAACCATAGTTATCACCCGTGAAGAGCGGAGGGCGATTTGTCGATTGACCTTGAGCAAACTCATTTGCTAGATTAGCCACAAAAATATTTTGATTTAAAAACAAAAATCAAATGGCTCTGATACCACTTGTTGGAATCGAAGAGGGGGGTGAATGAGATTCATTGGCTACTTTAGCGTTTTAAAATGAGTTTGTAAAATAAAAATATTTTGGGCTTT
Organism: Haberlea rhodopensis; assembly: GCA_907163345.1. Classification (NCBI taxonomy): domain Eukaryota; kingdom Viridiplantae; phylum Streptophyta; class Magnoliopsida; order Lamiales; family Gesneriaceae; genus Haberlea; species Haberlea rhodopensis. The sequence continues at coordinate 27,092,455 of CAJQUN010000003.1, read as the reverse complement.
GCGGAAGCCTTTAGTCAATCGATAAATAAAAAGAATAAATAAATAAATGCGTAATGAAAAATAAAGCAATAAAAGAGAAGGATATTTGTTATAGAAGTTCGGCGATGAATCGCCTACGTCTCCTCTTCCCGGTTAGATAACCTCCAACCGAGGTTCCACTAGAACAATAGATCTTGGCCTTGAGGGCTCCAAGTTAGCCACAACCCAACTCTTCCCGAGTTTACAAAGCTCTTCCCGAGCACACAACTCTTCCCGAGTACACAACGCTCTTCCCGAGCACAATACCCTTCACGAGTATACAAAGCTCTTCACGAGCTACCAACACTCTTCACGAGTCTTCTTGGCCTTAAGGGCTCCAAGGTTAGCCACACACTTGCACCAACTAGACTTGTTGATGACTTTACAATTTTCCAACTTGCTTTGGTTTTGGAGGACCTTTACAAGATATCAAACCAAAAGCACCTTCACGGTGTACTCACACGAAGAAAGCAAGACTCAACAAAGTAAAGAATTACAAGCTCCAATACAACAACAATGTATGGAGATTGCAATGCAATTACAAATACTAATGATCAAGACTTTTGTATAAGTTGTAGGCTTGTTCCTTAGCTTCAAAATGCTCCAAAGCATCCATATTTATAGTGTAGAAGGCCCCTAGGCTCCTACTAGCCGTTGCTAAACAAAAGGCTTGAATCACTCCTCGATCGCCTCGGACATCGCCTCGGGCGATCACCATCGCCGCGCCCCAACGGTCAGCAAAAATCACGGATCGCCTCAGGCGATCAAGAGCAAAAATTAAGGCCGTAGCTTCAGCATGTCCAAATTTTGCATCGCCTCAAACGAACTCCACATCGCCTCAGGCGTTTCAGCCCATCGCCTCAGGCGTTCGTGCCATCGCCTCGGGCAAACTCCCCGCGCGCATGCCCGCGCATTGCCTCGACGTCGCCTCTGTCGATGTGCGGGGCGAAGTGCCAAAAGGTTGCCATCGCCTCAGGCGTTGGTCACCATCGCCTGGGGCGATCTTGCTCGCATTCTCGCCTAGCCATCGCCTCTGTCGATGGGCGTGGCGATCCTCGCCTGGCACCCATCGCCTGGGGCGATGGCCCTCATCGCCTGGGGCGATCCGTGTCTTCCAAAAGACAATTTTTCTTTGGCATTTCAAAACTTCGACAATCTTCAAAATTGATGATAATTTATGCTGCATACTCAATAAAAACCATTAGTACAAAATGTATAGGTTTTGTAATCATCAAAACAAAAACGATAATTTTATTTAAAATAGAGGAATGAGAGTTGTAGCGTTTTAAGGCGCAACAGGAGTTATACGCCTGTCGACGATATAAACATCAACGATGTGTTTTCCTATGTCTTGTTCACAATCCTCACTCCCGAGTGATAGATCACAAACAAATATAAATTAAATCAATGGCCAGTCAATTAAATTGCATTCAAATCAAGAAAACACAAATAAACAATGTGATAAATGTAATATGTAAATCAGTCAAACCAAAACATAATATCCAATCAAGCTACGTCTTTCAACTAGAAAGAAATTATTAGTACATCCTAGAGTTCATAAAACACATAGACATGTTTGAGAAATTCATAAACGAACGAAAGTAAGAGATACAAAACGATATGGAAGCAATTCTCCATCCCCAGATGAAAGTTGTCTTCGTTTTGTGATGAAATCATTGCCCTTGGAATAGCAGCCTCCTCAATGTGTCTTGCACTTGAAAGAGTGTCAAAAGTCCCTAAAAATGATAGGATTCGAGTTTTAAACCTAGCAACCGCTAATTTTTAATGGGCTGGACTCGCGCAGCGATCGATCTCAGTTTTCCAGCGATGCATCATTATTTTTAAAAAAATCTTCTTTTGGTGATCGATCTCTACATTTCCAGCGATCGATTGTTTCGCCAAATTTGTTTCCCAACATTCTGTCCATAGAGATAGATCTCTATTTTTATGGAGATCGATATCTGTTTTCAGGGATCAATCTCTATTTTCAGGCGACCAGTCTCAATTTTCAGGGATCAGTCTCCGACTTCAAGGGATCAATCTCTGATAGCAGATTCTTCATCTTCAATTTTTCCTCTTTTTTCGTCTTGCCTTGACTTTATTCCACCATTTTCTCGTATTTCATGACAATTTCCTTCTCATAGCACTCATCCTTACTTGGATTCTTGTAAACACAAATACAGACACAAAACACATAATTCTGATAGAAAAACCAACATCAATTTAAAAGAAACGAAAGAAATAATAAGTGCAAAAATCCACTTATCAATTACTTCATCTATTGATTATGACTTCTCTTGTTTAACTGAGTTACTACGTAATAACTGTGAGGCCCGGGAATTTACTCCCAACCACTTGAGGCTTGGAATGCTGAATGTTTCGTTGTGGGAGAGTTTTATTGGGCCGACCTTTACATAGGAAATTATACAAATTCAATAATATTACCTAATTACGAAATAACTGCTTTCAAGTCAAAATTTACGAATTATATTGAATTTGATTACAAAAAAATGTAAGCGCTGACGTTAGTGTGTCATTAATGACACACTTTTCTTAAAGTCAAATTATTCTAATGCTTCTTTAAATACATACGGCAACCTCTATAGAATTTTAGGATATGGCTGACAACCAACATCTCGAAGAGAAGTTTAAACTCAAGCGACATCACCCTAACCAACACCCCACCAATGACCAGAAGGTCAAACGCCCAAAATTGCCCAAAAATCAACCAAAGAAATCCGCAACCATTACCATCAACAATGAAGTTCCAAAATGCTCAATTTGTAAAAAAACACACTGAGGTGACAGTCGTAAAATTAATGGAGCTTGCTTCGAATATGGAAAGTTTGGGCAGAAAAATAAGAATGGTTCAGGCAACTGCAATCATCTAAATGGTTCAAAGAAAACAAACTCAATATTCAAATCTTTACAAGCGAATGATGCAAAAGTCGAATGCTCTATGGGGCAAAGTGCTACGTGCGTAGGAGCCACCACTTGATTCCGCGAGGCAAAGTGCTACATGTTGGGTGCATGGGATTCAGCTCTTGATCCTTAAGAGCAACGTGATATACACACGGGAGCCACCTCTTGATCCCAAAGAGTGATTATGTGACTATGTGTTTATGTGATAAGGCTCTAATGTGAACAATTATGAGTAAGTGTATCGATTTACTATGTGTTTGATAAAGAGTTATTTGAAAGGCTTTATATGTATGTTTTATCATGTTCAACTGGCCCCCGCTTGCTGAGTGTTTAACAAAACACTCACCCCTAACATCACATCCACAGATAAAAGTAAGTCAGATATCGAAGAAGAAGAAGAACAATATTAGTTTTGGGGATGATGATTATGTAGCTGATGAAGTGCAAATTTCCGCTGTCATGATTTGAAATTATTATAAGCTTCCGCTGACGTATTTAACTGGAGACCAATTTTGTAAGTCAAATTCCAACATGTAAGAAATGTTTATTTTATGGAATAAATAGACTGATTTTAGTTAAATTATGTACTATGAAGCTTGTTGATTTTGAATTGTATTTGGAATCAACGCCGATGTTATCAATCCCGATCTCGGGACGTGACAATAACTTGATCTGTTTTCTGTGTTTGTTTTTAGCTAAAGTCCAATCGGCTAGGTTCAATACATCATCTAGGTTTTCGACTTATCAATTGGGATTTATATCTTCGTAATCTCTGAAACTAAGTTTATTCCTACATATATGTGATTGTATATTCTATTATTTAACACCATTGTGTCTCAATGTCATCCTGATATAGAGCTGATATAGACGTGACCAATGGTCATAAAGGGTCATGAACCTAATTGTCAGTGGTCAACGGAGCCAATTAACAGGTCAACGGAGCCAATTAACAGGTCAACGATCCAATTTGTCATAATTTTCTAACCAGTGAATCGTCGGTTAACGGGTTCAAGGGTATATTTTAATTCTTTTTACATTTTGATTTATGGTGTAGATTTGAACTCAAGACCCTCAACTTGAATAGTTAACTTCAACCACTAAACTATAAGAGTATTGTTGATCTAAATAGAGTGTTTTTAATTTATATATATATATATATATATATATATATATATATATATATATATATATATATATATATATATATATATATTAATCAACAAATATATCTTACACATTTTGATTATTTGAGCTTGAATTTTTTTCACGTTATTTTTATGATTATCCATGGAGTAAAACAAATTCAAATATTTTTTACACTTTTTTCAAATTTTAATAATTTTTTTTAAAAAATAAGAGTCAAACTGTAATTGTAACCATTGGTTAATCTTAATCGGAACCATCTACGAAGATTGTGTTAAAAGGTCAAGGTTTTACCATCGGTTTTGATTCTTGTAACGAGTAATTCTTAATCGTAGTCAAATCTAGGCTGATAATGTTTTTCAAAACCTTTAACTATCATTTTTTAAAAGAATAAAATATAAGTTTTATTTGTTTACAGCAAAACAAGTGAGTTCTGTTCATATGTTGAAAAGTTTCACTGGCTAAGACATTTGTCGAATTGAGGAGGGGATCTTAAAATCTTTAACTAACATGGGAAGTTGTCCACTAATTGACCATAACCGAATCCCATTATTATAGTTTTGACATATTGAAATTTGAAACGCAGCAAAAGTAACAGTTTGATATTTAATATATTTTTTTTAATTTATACTGTCGATAATAGCAGTTTTTGTGTGTTTTATTTGTTTGCTTATGCTATTGCTTCTCTAAAAATAAGCAGAAGCAGAGAAGCAGGTCATTACATGCTTTTGACTGCTTTAAGTTGTTTTGTGGTAATTTCGTAATTAATTTAAGTGTATTAAGCTGCTTTTTTATTTAAATAACAAAAACTCAATGCTTTTGCTTAAAATCAATTTTTCCAACTTTAAGCAAAAGCAACATAGAAGTGCTTTGAATAAGCAATCACAAACACACCAAATATGTGATCTATCTTGATTCTTTTTGTATAGATAGAAAAAAAATTGTATACGATCAAATTACTAATTGAAAAGGGGTAGTCCATAAAAGTCCAAATTCTGGGTAATATTTTTTTATAGATTGTTTTTCTGAATAATTTTTAAATTAATTCGGCCCTCGGTTTTATCCCTCATCTGTTGCAATTTATCATTTTTGGTGATGTGATCCAGTATTTTCTCTACTTGTTAAAATAAGCGCAATAAGAAAATAAGTAAGACATAATATTTTTTAGGTTGAAAATCGCCCAAAATGAAGGAAAAAGCCATGGAACTTAGTCTGATCTAACGTTCCACTATGGACCAAAGTGATTTACAAAGTTTCATTACAATATTTGAACAATTGAATAACAATAGATTGAAACTACTTTCTCGCTTTCGACCTAACAGAATGAAGCTTATGCTCTCTTCGGAGCTTTATTCACCAGAGATCTCCCTTGCATATGTGACCCAACACTGGTAATTATAATGTTATCTTTAGCAGTTAAGGTGCGCCAAATCCATAACACGATCTAACCTTGATAGTGTCATGATTGGCTCCAGACATGCATGAGAAATCTTCGCACTATCAACTCACTTCCATCCGTCTTTGTTGATTAGCAGTTATGTATGGATCTTACGCTAATGTTTGACCAAGTAAGCCAAGAAAATACCTCCTCTGCTCGAGTATTTCATGTTCGACATTGATATGAGATTTTACCAGATGATATGTACTCTCCTTTGACGCCAACTATAAAATTTGAGATTTAAATTTAATAATTATCACAATTTTTAAATTACATAGGAACATATTTGTCCTTTTTTATGTAATGATTATTATTATTTTTATCCCATAGATTAAAGGTACTGGTCGGTGGTGGTACGAACTATAATTCCACCGTTATTTAATTATTTAATTGAGACAATGCAGCGCTTACTGTGACTACGGTCCTAATTTTTGACTTATGCATGTACCTATGTATGTAGGTATGCATGTTCTTTCCTTGATGACGGCTGGAGATCGTGCTAAAATAATAAAAAAAAGGAGTAAATTTGAGCCTCCGGTTTTAGCAAGATGATAAATATTTGTCTTATTTTGAGACGATTTAGGTTCGAGATCAGATAGTGGCCCAAAAATATTTATAAAATCCCTCGCTCCCATATAAAATAACATAAATTTCAAAAATAGTCATGTGGAATATGGACTTTTTCAATACTAGTCCCAAAATTTTAGGACTAGTAGTCACACATAAATTATTTTAATAAAAAATAGTCTCACATAAATATTTTTAATAAATTTAATCCAACACAAATTATTTTTTAACAAAAGAGGTCTTGAAATTGAATAAAAGGCTTGAAATCACTTTTGAGTAAAAACAAAAGAATGAGATTAATATTGATTAAAAACAAAAGTTTGTGACTGTTTCTGTTTAAAAATAACTTTTATCAGACCATAATTGGTTTGTCATAAAAGTTCGTAACTTTAGTTTCACCCTATAATTTGAACATTTTAAATTAATGATTGCATAGCATTAGACTTGTTCTTATATTATAATTTGAGTCGTTTATTTTTATAGTAATTCTTAGCTTCCCCATTCAAATGCACTTTTTCTATTCAACGTTGAAAATGATTTACGAAATTTTTAAATGATTATTACAGCATTATTTGAAAATGGTAACCACACTGATATCGTCAATGTGCGATAACTCTCATTTGTCAATGTGTATATCACATGATGTATCAATTATGACCCACAATAATATTATAATCTAAACAATATTTTAAAAGATTTTTGACCACCCTATTATGAGTTTGAATTACGATATGTGTCATAATCCAATATAAATGTCGCAATTCTATATATAAATGTATTATATTATGACACCTATCGCAATCCAAACCTCTAAGGACGCAACTTGTTGGGCTTCAACAATTGTCTTTGCAATGATATCGATCGAAACATGATGTTTGGGCTGATGTATGGTTTAAAAGATTAGCGTTGTACCGTTGCAACTTGCTATAAGTGGCAAGTACTTGATCTTACAATTGAATCAGTGCCAAGGTCACGTGTTTGATTTCCATTAGTGCAATGTACTGCAATTATTGGGAGGAGATTGTTGGGGGTAACTATTGTTCTTGCTGGACGGAGTGCGATCGAAACATCGTGTTTGGGTTGTTGTATGGTTAACAAGATTAGAGTTGCATTGTTAACACCAGCTATAATTTTTAATAAGCGACAAATACTTGATCCGATATTACCCTTAATGGTATTACCCTTAATGGTAGCATCAAATAAACCACCAAATTATTGAATTTTCGGTTTTTGCTACTTGACATAATAATAATGTCATCATAGAATGTACTTTAATGACTTTTCACATTAGGAGTTGTCACACTCAAGCATGATAAGTAGAATTGCCTCTTCTTTGAAAACATTCCCCAATTAATGGTTTCAAATCTTTAAATTATAAACAGTTCGACTTTGTAAACTTAATTGTAGTCTAATTTTAAGACATAAACCTAAACGTAGGTGGTCCTAAGGAAACTTTTAATGTGTAATCGAAACATCGTGTTTCATTTGTGCTCCATGATAATATTAATAATCATCATTAATGATATTATAATTTGTGTTCTAAGTAAATGATACCACCTAAAGTAATTGACTCTTAACCCACCGTCTATGGACGGTGTAACAATTTTATACAACAAATGCTTAACATATCACCAACTTACTAGAATTGCTATTCGACCCAAGATAACATGTTCGATTCCCATAAATTACAAGGTATTGTAATTGTTGAGCCGAAGATTGTTGGAGTACAATAGTTGTCCATGCTTGAAAAGCGATTGAAGCGTGGTGTTTGGGCTGTTATACAGTTTAAATATTAGATTTGCACAATTAATATCAATTATAGCTTTTGGTAAAAAAAATTAAGTGGTGATCCTACAAAATTAATACCAACTATCATAATTTATAAACTTCATGAAACTATATGGGGGAAAAAGGCAATTTCGAAATTAAACCCGTTAAGACACTGATTAATTTCAAACGTGCATGTGTTAAGAGCCTAAATTTGTTACGAAATCAATATGAAATTATTTATTCATGCATAACGATGATTCATTAAATTAATACAGTGGCAACGATGCAACTTTAATCTTTAAACCTTACAACATCATAAATACCACGCTTCGTTCGCTCTCACAAGACATGGACACGTATATGTGCATATCAAGTTATACATACATTAATTAAGTGTTTTTTTTAGTTGTAAATTAGTAGAATTATTGAACATAGGCTGGCATTGAGCAACAATTGCACTTACTAGCGCAATGATAAAATGTGATATTTAATAATCGATTTAAATTATTTGAGTTGCATTAAATTATCGATTATAATTTTTCATGAAGTAGACGCTTGATCGTATAATTTGGTACCTTGTATATTTCTTGAACTCATTGGACAGAGAATAAAGGAAAAGTTCCGAAAATTTGTATTTATTTTTACGTAAAGAATTGTAAAACTAATATATTGTCATTTCTTCGGTCAAGAAGAAAGTAGGCGCCAAAACCTAAAGCTAACATGATAGATAGATATTTCCATCTATCAGAAACAAAAAGATCAAAGAAAATCATAGCTGGATAATTTCCTTCACGATGCCGGTGTGAAGCTCTGTTTTTAGATTACCAGGAATATCTTGACAAAAAAATGCTTGCAGTCCTGGTCACCGATAAAGTTTTATACCGAACGTCTATAATCCGCCTTACCAAAGGTTTTATCTTCTATCCCTAGAATAATCTCGGCGTAAACGTTAAGAGAGCCTCATCGTGCTAGTGAATTGGTTCTAGAAAATGCAAGCCCACGATATTGAATCAAAAGGCCCAATCCATCCTAACTAGCCCATATTCACAAATGGTTTACACGAAACACGTTCGTATAGGACACATCCACACTCGTAGACATTTGAATTTATCGCATTCAAAAATAAAAGTCAAATTTGAAAGCATGGAAATTTTGACATCTAAAGAAGTCAAATCCTGTAATATAAGTGAAAAATGAAAACATTTGAGTGTTTTTGCTTCTATTGTATTCTTGTTGTTCAAAGATCGAATATAAAATTAGTCAATCCCATCTTTCTAAAAAATTTAAAATCTAATCTGGAAAATTTGATGAGATGTGATAAATGAGGAATGAGTAGTTAAAAAATATGATACGAGTATGAAATTTAATAAGGTACAAGTGTGAACATTAATATGATGGCTCATCCAATCTTTTCCTTGTTTCGCTTTTTAAACATTTTATATTTTTTAGCATTATTTGATACAATAGATGAGATGCGATAAACGAGTATGAACTTTAATAAGGTACAAGTGTGAACATTAATATACAACAAATGCTTAACATATCTCCAACATACTACAACCGCTATCAAACCCAAGATCACATGTTCGATTCCCATAAGTTACAAGGTAGTGTAATTATTGAGCCGAAGATTGTTGGAGTACAATAATTATCCATGCTCGGAAAGATATTAAAGCGTGCCGTTTGGGCTGTTATACAGTTTAAATATTAGATTTGTACAATTAATATCAACTACAGCTTTTGGTAAAACACTAAGTGGTGATCCTACAAAATTAATACCAATCAAAATGATTGAATTTCAAACTTATAATTCATAGTCTGAACAAATTTAAATTGGAAAGGTTGTGGGCCTCGTAGCGTGTCTATGGTAGAGAGGTGTGTTCAGTAATGACTCGTTTGCTAGCGTTATGCGGCTTGAGAGTGACACTATCATAATTTATAAACTTCATGAAACTATACGAGTAAAAATAGGCAATTTCGAAATTAAACCTATTAAGACATTTGATATCACCAAAAAATGTGACTATCTTCTGATAACAATAGAAAGTGAACAATACATTCATGTGTCATTAACGCAAATAATAACGTCAATATCGCTTAGGATCCTCACCCGAAAACACGAAAGAAACGTGAGAAGGGGGCCGAAAGTTTTTCAAGCGTGTCCCATCCGACACTCAAGTCAGGCGAGAGGATACGGGAGTATCTATACTTGTAAATAATATGATTATGAATGACCGAGTTGATACCCCAAACCTGGTATTTATAGTCAGAGATCCAAGAGTTACCATGCAGCAATGACTCCTTCCATGTTTATCCAAATCTTATCCAGATATGCTAAGATCTTGTGAATAAAATCAAATCCTAGATATTGCTCCGCGGATCTAGGATTTGCCTAGTTTAGGGGACTCGTTTCCTTGTTGTGTCACGTATCAAGCAGGGAATGTGAAGAGTTCGGCCAATGAGCTCGGGCCCCAAAAGAGGTCGTTGAGAAGTTTGGCGGAAGGACAACAGGTAAGGCAAAACACGTCGACCCAACAGGTTAGCCTTAACAAAGAGCGCGGGATAACAGGCGAGGTCTTTTGAAGAAAGTCTAGTAATACAAAGCGGAGTCAGGTCGGCTCATCAGGTGGTGTCTTTTTATTTAGGGGTATCAACACTGATTAATTTAAAACATGCATGTGTTAAGAGCCTAAATTTGTTACGAAATCAATATGAAATTATTTATTCATGCATAACGATGATTCATTAAATTAATACAGTAGCAACGATGCAACTTTAATCTTTAAACCTTACAACATCATAAACACCATGCTTCGGTACCTTGTATATTTCTTGAGCTCATTGGACGGAGAGTAAAGGAAAAGTTCCGAAAATTTGTATTTATTTTTACGTAAAGAATTGTAAAACTAATATATTGTCATTTCTTCGGTCAAGAAGAAAGTAGGGGCCGAACCTAAAGCTAACATGATAGATAGATATTTCCATCTATCAGAAACAAAAAGATTAAAAAAAACCATAGTTGGATAATTTCCTTCACGGTGCCGGTGTGAAGCTCTTTTTCAGATTACCTCGAATATCTTGACAAAAAAATGCTTGCAGTCCTGGTCACCTTCTTAAGACGATGTAGAAGTACTAGCTAGAAGTGAAAGGTACGGAGCCGATAAAGTTTATACCGGGCTTCTATAATCCGCCTTACCAAAGGTTTTATCTTCTATCCCTGGAATAATCTCGGCGTAAACATTAGGAGAGCTCATCGTGCTAGTGAATTTGGGTCTACCAAATGCAAGCCCAAGATATTGAATAAAAAGGCCCAATCCATCCTAACTAGCCCATTTCACAAATGGTTTACATGAAACGCGTTCGTATAGGACACATCCACGTTGACATTTGAAATTGTCGCATTCTAAAATAAAAGTCAAATTTGAAAGCATGGAAATTTTGACATCTAAAGAAGTCAAATCCTTAAATAGATGTGAAAAATGAAAACATTTGAGTGTTTTTGCTTCTATTGTTTTTCTTGTTGTTCAAAGATTGAATATAAAATTAGTCAATCCAAATCTTTCTAAAAAATTTAAAATCTAATCTGGAAAATTTGATGAGATGTGATAAATGATGGATGGGTAGTTATAAAATATGATACGAGTATGAACATTAATATGGTACAAATGTGAACATTAATATGTTGGCTTGTTTCGCTTTTTAAACTTTTTTTTTTTAAACATTGTTAGGTACAATTGATGAGATGTGATATATGAGAGATGAATAGTTAAAAAATTTGGCTAATTCCACACTTATTAATGTACCAAACGATACCTATGTGAAATAATTAAATTAAATTTGCATGAATTTTTGGCTGTACACATTCTTAACATATTGCAAAATGAAATTATTATGTGGGTGCTCATTCAATTATGGTTATTCAAGGATGAAACATTATTCTCTCATGATGAATCTGTCCAATTTGTTTTGGTAAAACCAAAATAGGCATAAAATGTGAAACTACTCTTAAGATTGTTCTTACTGTTGATTTGATAGAGAGTTCATCATTGAAAAGTTTAGAATCACATGCTGCGACTTATATTTTAATATATTTTTATTGTGTAGTTTCAATATTTTCTATTTTTGTTCCTGTTCTATGTTAATGCAAGCATTTTAGAACAAGTTTTAACCCACACGATTAAAAATTTCTGGTTACACTCTTCTAACATATTTTTTATCTTAAATAGGCTACAGCAGACGTTACAGCCCAAGACTATTCCCCTTTCAATTTTCCTTTCCTCTTTACCTCTTCTCTCTCGGTGAATGCTAAACTTCGACGGCTTTATCTTCCGATTTTTTATTGTTCGGTTATGGTATTGCTTTCTCTGTCTAAGTTTCAATAGTATTTTATTTTAAATAATTATGGTGCTTTAATCTTTATCGTTGGATCTGGTTTTTTTTTTTTTGTGCAGATGTCGACTTGATTGACTTTCAACTATTTTTTCTTTATTGTTTTAATATTGGGATTTGTTTATATTTGTGATTAGTTTCCTGAGGTTTATAATTATAAGTTTATCATGCAAAGATATCAAAAATCGAGAGCAATTATAATTACATTGTAATTATTTATTTTTTGTTTTTACCTACAGTCTTTAAATTCGGATAAATATCATAGCATTTTTTGTTTAGTTCTTATGTTATTTACTTTGCCCCGCTCATCAAAATTGCTAGATTTACCCCGGCACACACACAATAAAATAGTATATATGGCAAGAATCAGACAATGAATTATAAAAGAAAACAAGAATGAGCACAAGATTTTACGTGATTCAGCAAACATAAGCCTACATCCACGGGAGGGGGTTTTCATTGATTCAATATTGAGTGTACAAGGCATTTACAATACATGAATTCCACCTTAACAGATTCAATTCTATCGCTAGAGAGGCAGAAGTTGGGGAAATTTTGAATATACAACCGATCGATCGCTATACATGTACCGATCGATCGGTAGCATGTCGTAACTTAAAATTTTAATTCGTGGAAATACCGATCGATCCGTACATCTTACCGATCGATTGGTAATCGAGAAAATCTGAAGAAAAAAAAATACATTTTAGAGTTTGTGTCTTACAAGGAACCTTCCAAAATTCTTCTCCACTATATAAGACACAAAGTGGCCGGCCCTCAAGAATTTTTTTGGACTCATATTTCACCATAGAATTCAACGCTTCACCATCTTCAAGCCGCCAAGTAAGGATTCAACAAGATACGGAAGACGAACGACGCCCGGAGTTAATTCCTCATGTCTATTAGTATTTCTGAACTTTTAGCTTATTTCATTTATAGTTTTTGATGTTGTCTTGCTTTGAATATTTATATAATCATCTTTTTATGAAGATGATTATAGGCTAGGTTTAGTTTATCAAGACTTGGGGATCCTATGTATGAACCCACAATTTTAATTATAGTTTTTGATTGAGTATTGCTATCTTTGTGTATGTTTATGATTTTAATGATTTTAAGTAGTTGATCACCTTTGAATGATGTTAGTATTGCGATTGAGATCGAGAGATAATATTGTGATACGGAATTAATAATTCATACCGTGGATTTCAAACCGAGATCGAGAGATGATGTCAAATACATGCGTGATAGCTATAGATATCTAGTAATCGAATGCTAAGGGTTTTCGTAGAGCGTATGCAATATTAATTTGTTAAATAAGTGAACGAGAGTTACTTACTGCAAATTGGTGTTAGGTTTAATATAGCTCGAGAGATGTATTAGATACAACCGGAAAACTTGTCACCTTAGATGCATTAATCTTGATTAGAACTAGTTGATGAATTGTGGGGAATTATTTAGGTGAACCAATGTCTTGGTAGTTTATTTCTATTGAATTCTTCGTTTTAGTGCGCTTGTTGATTGTGAGTTTTGAGTTATTTCGTTATTTCACTATTGCATAAGTTTCAACTAAATTTCGTAGGTTAAATATAGTATGTTAACTAAATTTGGTAATTACTACTAGTCCATGTGGGTACGACAATCGTTACTTTTATATCATTATACTAAAACTTGACACCGTGCATTTGCGGTATATAATCTCGCTACACTGGAAAATATTTGTTATAAAATCGTGATCACTTTCGGTCGAAGAGGTTGTCCTACCATCTTGTTTTCTTTTGATAATGGTAGTGGTCATTGTCAGATTCGCATGACTGTTGTCTCCCTGTGGTCCCTAGAAATTTTGTTTTGCAGACCGTGTGGGAATCTTCCACGTTTGTATGGTCCTGCTTTGTCGCCTCTTTTCTGATCTCTTTTGACAGGGAATACTTTCCCGAACAGTGGCTCTTTCTGCCCTTGGCAGCTCGGGCAGATGTGGTCCTGCCATCTTCCCACATGAGCCATGGTGCAGAGCTTCTAACAAGTTTCTTTGGTCGCCGGAATCTTGTTATCTTACAATATTTGCCTCTTCTTTTGAAAGATTTCCCCGGCAAATTTTATAGTGTGGCTTGTCATGGAGTTAACCATGAATGACATGTTCCCTGTTTTCTGAAAAATTTTGAACGGATACTTGACTTTGTCTATCTCGGTGAGACAGGCCCATAATCCCCAAGCTCTTCTGGTAGTGATGTCGTCTTCTATGAGCGGGGAAACTAGTGTTGTTTCTTTGGGTGGTGGCTTTATTTGGTCCATCGCATTCCAGTTAGGCCTTTGTTACTTCACAAAATTGAAGTTGTTGTGAAGGCATTTTCCTGTGATTTCTGAGGCTCCAGTTAAGAATTTCAGCTTCAGAACATCTCCTCGTCCAAATGTATGATTATTTTGTCATGAGACATACACTCCTTCATATCTAATCCGGTAATTTTTATGATTCGGAAAACTTTGTGTTGTGGTAAAACTGAGGCTAGGCAGCCAAAATCAAACCACTCACGAACACTTTCTGGTTTGACACCAGGATGCATCCACATTCTTGGGTATTTTCCTGACCAGTCCGCTGTTATTTTTCCAGGAATTACACCCACTCTTATATAGAGTTTATCCCATGTTCTCTGATATTCCTGCAAATGGGAAGTTGGGGAAACTTTAATCTCGTTAGTATTAACCTTAGATTTGTCCGTCGACAGCCTAAGATTAATCTCTACCTCTTTAACCCCTGAGGTGTTGTGTTGGCTTTATTCTTCAGATATCCTAGATACCTGGGAATCAATTTTCCTTCTGTATCTTCCTCGAAATGATCAATACTAGGACTCGTAGTGGTGGTACTTGAATCCCCCACATCGGTTGATAAGCCCGACTCTCTGAAACTCGACTTTAGCTTCATCGCTGAAGCATCCCATCAGAGGGGGATATAAAGACTGTCCATAAACAAGTGTGAGCCTGCATGGTAGCCTTCATAGCCTGTTGGACCTTCGTGAGATGCAGTTCTTGTACTTGACCCGCGACCTGAGAATTTATCACAAGGTCGTTGATTTGCTTGTCTAGCCCCTCCAGATTTTCTCTGAGGTGCTTTGATCTCGTTATGATGGAATTAGCTTCACTTGCTTCCATCTCTCGTTAAGAAATTGCAAAGAACTCCTTCTCGTTGATGTGCCATCAGATAACTTCGCTACTGTCAAATAAACTACTGCAATATTTGCATGGCACTTCTCCATCTGGTGTGGCCTTCATAAGTACTGCAGCCCACCAATTTTCAGTTCATCCTCGTCGTTTGGAATTGCAAGCTTTCATACTCTTTAAGATGTTTGACAGCTTGTATATGATCTTCATTCCACTCGAAATTAACATCTTTTTTAGTAATGGACTGAACACATTCCTGTGATTTGCTAGGTTCTTGATGAAAATCCCAGCAAAATTAACAACTCCCAGATTTTCAACTATATGATTCTGCAAGATGATTCCAGATTCGTCGATCTCAATTCCAAAGAATTCAATCTGTCTTGTAGCAATAACTGACTTCCTTTCGGAGAGCACTAGTCAATCATTGTAACAAACATCTAAAAAGATTTCCAAATGTTTAAGATGTTCTTTCATATTTCTTGACGCAATGAGGATGTCGTCAATATACATGAACATAACGTTGAAATAATCTTTGAAAAGATTGTCATCTTCCTTTGATATATCTAGGGGAGCATTTGTCAATCCCATTGGCATGATATTCAGATATAGCGTCCTTGCGGTGTGGAGAATGTTGTGAATCTTTTGCTAGCTTCCTACATATTAATCTGGTAGAATCCAGACTTGCAACCGAACTTAGAAAACAATTTGGCATTCTTGATGCTATTTACCAAATGTTCTCTGCTTGGGATATAGTATCCATCGAATTCCAAGATCTCATTGATACCCTTGTAGTTAATCACCAATCTTGGTTTCCTTTTTTAATTTCTCCATGATTTCGGACGAGAAATCCCGGACTGCTGTATGGAGAAACTCTTGTTGAGATTAGTTTAAGGTCAAGATGTTCCTTAAGTATCATCTGCATATCCTTCCGATCTTCCTGATTCATGGGGATCTGTTTGCACCTCACGAACTCATACTCTCTTCCAGCTTTCACTTTAAAAAATGTTGTAAGCTAGTTTCTATCCCACCATGCCAGAGGATCCTCATTGTATTTCCTCTAATTTTCATTTTAACTTCTTCTAGAGTCTGCTCTTCGAGTGTAGCATCAGGTTGCATGGCTTCCTCATGTAATGAATTTTTCAGTAACAATGGGATGTCTAGATTAACTTCTTCTATTAAATTCTTCTTCATCTTCATCTTCATCCACATCTTCATTTTGTTCTCTGAATGACATTATATTTATACCATCAAAAGCCATTTTTCGCTTTTGACCAGTTTCCTGTTGTCTAAATTGAAGAATCGCTTCACCAAATCTTCGCTGGTCCTTCATCTTAGGGTGTCGAGGTTTTCCTTCATCACCACACTGGCTGCGAAAACTAATGGGAAATTTCCTGTGAAATTCCTCCCGTAATCTCTGCACAATAATCTTATTATCACAAAGGGTTGTGAAAATAAGCCGACTTGTCTCGTTTTCCTGTGTAAACCGCTTGAAAGTTTGTAGGAAATTGTTTTTTAGCAGCATATCAGCTCATGTATCATGAAAATAAATAGGCGGAGTCTTGACTTTGTACCACGGGGTACCGCCCGCTCCTCCGATAATGATTTTAGCCTCCTGGACTCCTTCATTAAGAATAAGGATCTGTTTGGAAAAGTCTATTCCGGCAATGGTTGGTAATATCCCACCAACTTCATTGGGGAATATGTCTTGTCTGGCAGTACATATTCCAGCTCCTGAATCAATGTAGGCTTCAAAATATTCTGCCCGATATTTCTCATATAACATCCCGACTGAGATGTCTATTGAGAATGGACTGGTGGTCATCAAATTCTGTATCTCTTTCCTTCCACTGTGAATTCCATTCCGTCTTGTAATCTTTCCCAAGGTTTATGTTCCTCAAGAAATCCAATCCCAAGAATAAGTTGTTCTGGGATCATACATGCATTACCTACAATTGTTAGATCAATTTCACAAATTTGAAGGTTTCATTGATACCTGACAACTGTAGGTTGTTGCAAATAATATAAGACATCAAAAGGGAATGTATTGTTCTTCTCAGTAATGTCGAAGATTATCTGCACTTCTCTCCAGCCTTCTGAGCATTTCAGCATTCCTGTTGTTTTGAATACACCAAAGATTTTTTGAATCCAGCTCGAGACAGCTTTCAATTTTTCCCCGGGATTGTTGCTGATTAATCTATCATGTTGGAAAGACATCCTTCTTGGCTCGATCATAAGGCTCCTGCTTCTGTTCATAACCGGCTGGTCATGTATCCTCATGTCGATCTCTCCTATTGTCGGTGTATCAATAATGTTCGACAATACTGCTTTTGCGAAATCTTCGAATATTCTGGGGACTTCGATGAATTCCTTTCTCAAAAATACCTCTGAATGATGGGTATTTGAGAGTGCGTACGACACCTTGTAGGTGATCGAGTAAGGCATGTTCCCTATTTTGTCTCAGTGCGTTCCCCATCAGAGCCTATAGGCTTACCTCAGTCCCCAGATTGGCCATAACATCGCGGGCCCATAACGGTACAGCAAAACCGAGATTCCCCCACAGGATAACGGAGTAGCACAACAAAAGATACCTATCAGCTTGCAAACTCATCTCAGAGCCCGATCTTTGTTGCTTCCGCAGAGCAAAACATTGGTCGTCAACAACAAGTTGCCCCCTACGGAAAGCTACGCTTCGTGTTAGATCACACATTAGAGGCTCGGGGTTCTTTATAAGCTCTACCATTTTCTGCCAAGGATCGCAAATAACGAGGACTTGTAAAAAGACGAAGTTAAATGTAACTTTTTTATAAACATATGGGTATGAAAGATAATTAAATATTATATAGGGACTTATTTGTAAACCAAACAAAGCATAGGGAATGTAATGCAACTTACGAAATCATTGAGGGGTAAAAGAGTCAAAATAAAGCACCCAATTGATTTAAAATTTTGAAATTGGACCTATTTGAATAAAAAAAATTCAAATTTGGATTTTTCTTCACTATTATTTTTTCTCAAGACTTAAGTGAATTATATTTTTCAATGGTACTTCTTTGCAATTTCCCCAAATAAAAATTGATGCTAATTAAAAATCCTGCATTTTGAAAATAATAGTCTTAAAAACCCTGCAAATAGGGTAAATGTGCCTGATTTTAAAGATATAGGGTTGTAAAATATCTTTAATTTTACATAGCGAGTCTTATACTTTTTTTTATGTTACATATGATGGTAAATACAATTTTTCCAAAATATTTGATTTCCTTGAACGATTAAAATTAAACATGACTGTTTTGAATCTCCGACCTTAACCGGGTGGTAAAAGTTCATTTCTCCTTTCATGACGACTCGGATTTAAGTCGGAACAATACCCCAAACAATCTTTTAAAATCACCTTCCCATCTCAAAAAAAAAAAAAAAGCCATACGACGGTTTCAGTTTTTGTCACTGTCTTTTTGTAACGATTTCGGAAATTAGGGAGTAACTGACAAATGTTGGAATAGTATATATGTGAAAAGAAACAGTTTGTTGGAATAGTAGATATGTGAAAAAGAAATAGTCACAAATTATGACTTGTCAAAAGGGTCCCATATTATATCCACACCACAAGTGTCTTTTTAACTGAATCATATTATGACATACAAGTGGAAGACTGAAAAAAAAAGTCTGAGCGGAGAGGAGCAATTGGAGAAATCTACCTTTAGCAAGTTTTTGTAGCAAATTTTATTTGTTTTTCACCCCTTTGGGTTATGGGGCTCACTTTGTAGCCCTAGCGGGAGTAGTGACCAAAGTTATAGGTTATTGGGCGGCCAGAAAGTTGCCACGAGTAAGTCAGTTTAGGGGGCGAAAGTCGGATCTTTTTATACATTAATACACATAAAAATGTATCTTTATGTGTGTATATGCATATATAAAGGATTGAAACGATGAATTTTGAAGAAATCCAAATATAAAGTTATTCGATGTTTATAATATTTAATAAATATTAAACAGTTTCAAATATATAAATTCAGATTGAAACATATTTTGAAATGTATATCCTACTTAATGAAAAAAAAAATTTCAATTGTAGCTTGTTCTAAAATCTGCGGGTGAATTACATATAAACACAATCTAGTTTTAATAATTGTAAACTTTTTCCTCCACTTTAAAAAATATTTGGGGAGAGAAATATAATTTTTTCTCAACTTTAACAATCTAGATGTGTGAATTTATAATACAGTTAACTACAGATGGTCATTCTGTTATTATTCAAACTAGAAATCAAAATTGTAATATATTTATTATACATGAGAAGGATCTGTGATTTTCCATAACGAGACATACTTCAAATTAAGAACCAAATATAACATTTGCACACCCCCAGTCTTGAACCACGTTAAAAACAAATTTCGAATTTGTCCTGAAATATCTCTTATACAAAAAATCTGCGTTGGACTGACATTTCTATATAATTTTATGTATTTTCAAATATCTTTGACTTACAAGATTTTGATTCATTTGGTCGAGAATTGATTATGGACAGACATTAGCTGCTGAGCGAATATACCCCTCTTAGCTGTGTTAGCACTTCGATCGTCTAACGGATTGAAGCCTAAACAACAATATCTGAGGCAAGAGCTTTGGATTTACGATCAGTTCATTCAGTTTGGATTTCCTCAAACATAGGCACTATAGACAGCTACTCGATATATCAATCTTCATGCAAGGTATGTGGGAAATAGCTTGGCAAAGGCATCTTCTATAGATGGACCGAAACACCTAAATGATTTGCCTGAGGTAGAAAGTGAAAGTGGCTAAAAAACTTCACCAATTACGAAAATACTTAAGTGCACCCAGTGCACCAAAATACCAACACACAATACTTATGTATGTATATGTATATAGGTTAATATGTGAATTGGTGTTTGGTACACGAGATGTACCGTAGCATTTCCCCACCAATTGCGAATAAAGATGCTTCTGCCTCGTCTGACCAACCTAGGATTGCAGTCATAAACCATCAAACAAAAGTATGTTCTTTTTGTATTGTCGGATTTGACTTCAATCAAATAATTGTTACAAGTTCATAAATCAATTATGTAAAAATCGATTTCGATATTTAAATAGTTTCGTTTTAAAAACCAGAATCTGTGGTTCGGTTTTGCTTAGAATAAAAAATCTCATTTTATTAGTTAAAATCAAATTGTATTACATATTTGATTTTTTTTTTTAAAAAGATAATTATAAATATGTCGTATAAAAACAATTATAAAAAAAAATTGATTCTCTTTTCGTGTGGTATGACTCGAAATTTCGATCTAAACTACAAAATAAATAAAAAAAGTATTGTTTAATTTTTATTTAGAAGTGGATTTTAATTTTGTAAACTGCAAATCAAACCAAAATTTTCGATTTTCATTTGAAATCAAATCGAAATTTTAACTTTTTTTCTAAAATTTTGGTAATCACAATTTTCGGATTGATTTCTTAGTTTTCGACTTCACCATTTAGACTCGTACTGTTGGGTTTTTCTAGTATCGAATACTCTTAAAAATCACTTGTTATAGCGTCGGATATTTCTAGATACGACACATTGGACATGCCACATTAATTTTTGGCGTGTCGGACACAACTGAGAGGCCTGTCCGACATAGAAATTACTGGGGTTAATTGTACAATTTAAGAAGGTTTTGACTAAAATAAAATTTAGACGTGTTTGTTAAACTTTATGTTAATTGAATTAATATGCATTTGATGTTAGTATGCGTGATACTATGATGAGTTTGGTAACATGCATTTATGTATATGTTTCTTAAATTTGGTAAGAATATTTTTGGTGCAATATTTTATTCGGACGTTGTTAAACTTTATGTTAGTTGAATTAATATGCATTTGATGTTGGTGTTAGTGATACTATGATGATTTCAATGACACTCATTTATTTATGTGTTTCTTGAATTTGGTAAGAATATTTTTATTGCTTTTATATGGTTTTAGAATTAAAAATATGAATTTTAGTATTTTCTAATATAGTACATGTATGATATATATAAAAATATACAGTCATATCCTGAATATTTGAAAATCTGTGTAGCTGTGTTCGCGTCGTGTTCGTGTCGCCGTGTCATGTCTGTGTCGTGTTGTGTCGCCATGTCATGTCCGTGCATCTTAAACTATCACACATTATGTACCGGTGGCGGAGAAGTTTGAATCGGTAGAGATGATAGTCCCTAACTATAAATTTTATATGTTTTCACCTTAAATATAAAGAAACATAAACGTCTTCGACTCTTGGTTACTCTTCTTACGTGAAGTAGTGAAATCTTTGGCTCCACAATTCAATAGTTTGGTATGAGTTATAATCACACATATTTACCTTTAGTATAATTTTTTATAGTTAAATATTATTTACGACAACAATTTGACCAATTAAAAGTAGCTTCTCTAATTATCAAAACAATATGAATTATTGGTGCCTTCGTTTTTTTAAAATGTTTGATATGATAGAACAATTATTTGGTATATCATATACTATTTAATTACACAGTTTCAATTCAAAATGAACATCAATAAATTTGGTCAAAAAGGAGCCATATATTTTGATGTGAACCCAAAATTTTTGTGCGTGGTAAAGTAAGTGTTGCAGAAAATAAATAGAAGATACTACAATTTTTTACGTGAAAAACTTTCAAAACGAAAAAAAAAACCAATGGATCTTGCCGAGTATAAAATTTTCACTATAAGCGTTAATTTGTTACAGGTGCCTGACTCGATATTTGGACAATGAATTTAACTAAGACAGAAGAACGAAAGACCGAACAGACAATATAATATGCTCTCTTCGGAGTCTTTTCTTGTCTAGAAAGCCCAACCCTTGTAATGCCATCCTAAGCTTATATTTATAGTGTTGAATCTGGTAGATGGTCTTCTCTGATCGTGGACTTATTGACGCCAGACGTGTCTGATAAATCCGTCTGCCATCAAACTTATAGACTCCAGACGTGTATGATAAATCCGTGACTCCAGACGTGTGATAAATGTGGTATATGGTCTTCTCGGATTTTCCGTTATAGCTTGACCAATAAATCGAGCAGGTGATGATCTCCTCGGGTATCCCGTATTCGGGGTTCTGTGCTCTGGATATTTCTTGTTCGGCACTTATATGGGATTTTACCTGAAAAAAACTAATTCATCTTATGATATCACATTTGTTAATCAACTGCCCATAACATACTTGAATAAAAACATGAAACTATATACGGTCCAACAAAGGGTGTTCGAGTTTGTGGAACAGGGTGAACTCAAAATCGTAAGATCATGAGTTTGATTCTCTCTGCCAACACTTTCTCGGTCTGAGCATGTCGCATCGGGCTTGCCTAACGTGATTTACCTGGTTGGCATGGTTTTCAGGGTGCTTTGTCAACCCGGGATTTACCTAATGTCACCACAAGGGTAACGGTTGCGAGTTCCTTTATCATAAATAAAATAAAATAAAATCATATACCGAGGTGGATTAAGCCAAAAATCTCTTAGATAACTATAGCAAAAGTCGAACGACATATATACGACGGGAAGGCGTTGTTACCCCCATGGACAGTGTCTGTGAGACAACATCAAACCCACCCCTCTTGCACCTAGCTGTTGGCTTGTAGTGCGAAATTGAAATTTCATATATATATTTTTATATGTATGTATGTCACAATTTGGTATTTATTGATTACTCTTGTAATTATTTCATAGTTACTTTCTTAAACAACATATACAAGTATATGAATAAATATTATTATATGATCACTTGTCAATTGCTTTTAGAATGGATCTTTACACCTAATTCCATCTGCCAAGCCCATGGGGGGCTTGGTGGTCAAATTTGTGAGTTAAGTTCAATGTTGATTTAAACTATTCAAAATGCGGTTATGTAAATTAAAATCAAGTCAATGTTAAATGCTTGACAAACAAGATTTCAAAAGAACAAAGTGTACGTATTTTCTCATTCATTCTTTGTTGCCAAAAAGAAGTATTCATGCATGAACCTTGATTTTAAGTTTCAAATTGGGTTTAAGCATATCTAATCCAATCTAATTATATAAGATTTAACGGGTGTACGTGATTAATTAAAGATAATCATTTATATGAAATATGGAAAATATATTGTATTTTTTTAAAAATAATGTGAGTTCTATCTCACATAAATGCAATGAAATTAAGCATGTAAAAGTCAAAAATACGAAAAAATGTGAGCTGAAACTGCATGGGAAAACCCGGGCAATAGGGATGGCGCCTAGGTGTCACTCTGCGCATATGATGTGCCTATGCACAGTGTTTGTTGTCTAATTCGTGCAAAATCAGTTTTTGTGAAGGATTGTGTATCCTTTGGAGTATTGATGCATTCTTTCATGAAAAATGCATCAAGATATGTATTTTTCTGGCATCTAATGATGCACTATATATAGAACAACTCCATTGAGAAGTAAGCACACTTTTTGAAGAGATTAAACACAAGATCAAAGTAAATTTCTGCACATTCATCTTGTTCATTCATTGTTCTTGTTTGAGTGTCTTTAAACCTTTGTGTTTTAAAATTCATGATTTGAAGTGCTTCTATCATGAATCATAGTTATTGTATGATAGGAAAGGTTGCCGCTAAACCGTGAGCACCATAGCGGGACAATATCGTTTCAATGACGGAGATTAGAAATCTTGTCTCGACAGTCATCATATTGATTCATTGTTATTTTGCTTGTTTATATCCCAAAGATGCTCGTCCATACAAGATTCCCACAATTACGATTAAATTTTTTTTTAAAAAAATAATTGACGTCATGTGTTCGTTGGATTAGTTAGGAGGAAATTAGAAGAAGCATTTACTTTTCTTAAATTCTAAAAGCCAAAGAAAAGAGTTGATCCATCATCTATTCAATGTACCCGAATGCGTCTTTCATGATTCAAAAGTAACGGTGTGGTATTTCCACCACTTCAACTTACAACCGAATTGCAAAATTTTTTTTTTTTTTTTGTCGAGGTTAACAGCTTATTTTATATTTTAATACATAATTTCATACAAATTTTGACTTTTATTAAAAAAAAAATTTTGAAACGTCATAATTGTTAGTTACCAAGAAATATTGTCTAGAATTTGAAAATTCAAAAATGGCAAAAGATGTTTAAACTTTAAAGTTGGTTGACCAATATAAAATACAGATTAAAATGATGCAATTTTTATTAATCACGAGTTTTACTAATCGCCTTCTCCATAGTTAACTTACACAATCCATTGAGATTAAACAGTTCTATAACACATTGGTATGTCATGTGTATAACCATCAACAAACTCCACTATCCGGAAGACTTTGGCTTCGAACAAGGTCGGAGCTTTCGCTTGACGGATACTTAAAGACAGAATTCCGACCAAGGAAACTTACGGAAACATAATGTTCTCCTAGGACCGATCCTAGATTTTGCGTTCTATGTCAAGAAGTGGAGGAGACTACAGCTCATCTTTTGTTCAATTGCTCGGATTCCTACGCGTTATGGATGAAATGCTACAAGTAGTTAGGAATCAATCTCGTACTTCCTGGCAATCCGGTTATTCACTTAGTGCATCACAAAGGGCTTTGGGAGCAAATAAGATGAAGAAAGGGTTGGTTAACTATATGGTTCGCGATAATATAGACCTTATGGTTAGGCAGAAATAAAAGAATTTTCAGGGGGAGCAACGAGCCAGAGGATGACCTTTTGAATCTAGTTCAATTTAGATCTTGGTTTTGGGTTCGGAATAGAAGCAGATCTAGATTTTCTTATATATATATATATATATTATGTCTATTTTTCTGACCAAAAAAAAAACTCCACTATCATGTATGGTTGTTTAGAGGGCACTGTTAGAAATATAATATTTGAATTACATTCTTACAGTGAATTCTAATTTTGATACAACATATATTCAGTCCCAGATTATGAATTTTAAAATAAAAACACCAAATACAATTTAGTGGGTAAATGTTTATATTTAAGATAGTATTAGTTAATATGTAATGTCAGTGGAATTACTAAGACATGCACTAAAGATGTATGAGAGCTATTTATAGCCGACCATATAGGGATAATCACGAATCGAGTAAATTACAAAAATTGTCTCATAAAATAGAGAATATTTGCAATAATGATCCTAAATTTTTAGGATTAATAAATATATTTCAAAGAAATTATTTTCTATCATAATTAGTTTATATAAATGTTTTTATCAAATACTATACCACATACTTAAATTATTTTTTTTAAAGCAATTGTCCCTTATTTTTAAAAAAAAACAACTGTCCCAAATTTGATTAAAGTTTAGGGGACCACTTTTGTTAAAAAATTACTTATGTGTGACTACTTTTGTTTAAACATTTTTTTTCACCTATATTTGAATAATTCTAAAAGTTTGAGAATAATATTGTAAATGTCTCTATCTATTTGACCATTTTTATAATTTTCTCTGTAATTAATAATTGGATGAAACGCATCAATGTTTTTTTGTTGGTAAAATGGTATATGTGGCGCCTCAAACGTCACCACGTAAACAGACAAAATATGACGTCATTTGTATAAAATTTTTGGCATAATCTCCGCGTAATTGAACCTCCCAACAACACCACATACATCATATGTATAAGCACATACATAAACATGTAAATACAAATGACGTCTCCCAAAAATAAATACGATCTTTTCACAGACACCAACACAAGATAATAAAATTCACTATATACATACAATCCATATACAGATATATGGACCAACTCACAAACGAGCCACAACCATTTTAAACATACTATTATTTCATAACAGATGATTCCTACGAATCAACACGACAACTCCTTGTTCTGCCTCCAACTCTAATGTCTAGGCTTGATACCTGTTTCAACAGAAATAGCTCCCAAAATGGGCGAGCACACACCAGTAATAATAACAGCAGAAACAGAAAGTATACTATCAACAGTAACATGCTGTAAGATAACAGAAATATTCCCTGAAATCAATAATAACACTACGACAATTCGCTGACTGTTTCTGTAACTCAATCTCCCAACATCAAATCGAAATCCATCAATCATCACTGCAACCATATCATATCTGATATACAAATCGATATAGTGGCAACACCAAGCCAACTATACAACATCGTCGCATCATCATCGCAACCCATCGTATATATAATCGATATAGTGGCAACACCAAACTTACTATATCCCACCGTCGCATCATCATTGCGACCCATCGTAAATATAATCGATATACTGACAACACCAAGTTTAATATACCCCATCGTCGCAGCATCATTGCGACCCATTGTATATAATCGATATGATTTTTTCAGGCATTACAATTCTACACACCTTTAACGAATTTTGTGTAAGACCCCAATTCTCAACCAACAACTAATGCCAAAAGACGTGGAAAAATTTGAAAATTCTTTTAGCATCAACACCCAATTATTTTAAAGTTCCCACAATCAAAATAAGGCTCAAGTTAAATACATAGCGTTTATGACTTAAACATGAGTATCGGGATAAGTATTGTACAGCTTTGTACAATATAAAAATGCTACACAAAACAAATGACTAACATAACTAATATGTTTCTAGTTATGACCAGTAGCTCCAACTTTATCTACTTGATCAACAAACCCAACTTTATATAACTTTTCAAAGTTTTTCTTCAAAGGAAATTTAAAGAGAACTAGCACAAACTTTAACCAACTCAACAAAATACCACCAAGTTTTTCCTTGAAGAAAACAAGTTGTAAAGATTTAAAGCTCAAGGGAAGGAAATGGCGTTGAGTTGGTGAGGTGGCAGAAGGAAAAGTGAATGTGTGGTGGTGTTTGAACACCAATTGATAACCAAGCAATTTCAAGTACTATTTGCAATTAAACCCTTCACAACAATTCAATAAGCACAAGGTCCTCAACCCATAATTATATACAAAAGCATACTTGAAATAATTGCACTTGAACCCTTGACTCAAACTCGATTATAAAATTGAGAAGTCAGTCTCAAATCCCGCATATCACAGCTAATTCGATTAACAATCATAATAAGAGAATCGAACATCACATTTTGACCCCGAAATTCAACCCAGCAACATATGTGAATAAAGCATAAAAATGCATACCATCAAAATAAGTAGAGATCCCTCCATATGCCACTCCGTATCCCAAGTTGCCTCCCGACACCCCGTCTCTCCCACTGAACTTTAACCATCGGTATCACTTGACTACGAAGTTTTCGTTATGCTCGATCTAGAATACAAATAGGGAGGTTCAACATTAGGATAGACCAGGATCTAGTTGTACCTCTGACGGCTCCAATACATGTGAAGGATCTGGCTCATACTTCCGCAACATAGATATTATTTCTGGAGCTCGGGTCTGTCGAGACTTATATGCTCGCTTTATTATCTTTGGAGTTCAAACAGGTCAGCCATGTTTTTGTATTTAATTCTATGTTTAGGATTAGAACTCTTTCAAAGTCGTTATTGTGGGTCAGCCCTGCCCAGAAAACATGCCAGCCCTGTTTAAGATATAATTATACACATAATTATTTTTAGTTGTAATTGCAGGTGAGCCCTGCAAGGGTAACCTGACAGCCATGTTAAAGATTTAATTATGTACTTAGAATTATATCTAGTTGTTATTGTAGGTCAGCCCTGCACTGGTAACAGGTCAGCCCTGTTTGATATTTAATTCTATATTTAGAATTATTTCTAGTTGTTTGCAGGTCAGCCATGCACATGTAACAGGTCAGCCCTGTTAAAGATTTAATTATGTACTTATAATTATTTCTAGTTGTTATTGCAGGTCAGCCCTGCACATGTAACATGTCAGCCCTGCCCACAAAAAAGGTCATCCCGGCTGAGATAACATGTCATCCTTGCAAGACAACATGCCAGCTGTTTCGACACTCTAGAGTCTTATTTGCACCATATTGATTTTCTCTGGAGCTCGGATGTATCTATTTACTCAGCGCATTTATTATTTTGTGAGTTCATATAAGTGTTATTTGCTTGATATATCTCGTCTCTGGGGCTCACATCAACTTATTTACTCACCGGCTCGGTATTACGTATGGAGCTCAGATCAGCCCGGATTTATTTGCTTTGTATATGGATTATTTTTGGAGCTCAGCTGTATTTTGTTTGCTCAGCTTGACATATTTATTAAACTTATGTCCAGATGTTTATTTGTTCTGAAGTTCGGTGAGTTTTATCTGCTATGGAACTCAGCTGAGCTTTATTGATTATGGAGGTCAGGCGAGCGTTATTTGTTCATATCAGACCAGGTCGGGCGAGCATTATCTGCTCATATTTATTATATCTGGAGATCAGGTCGGGCTTTATTTATTTGCTCAGCTCAGGCTTTATATTTCGCGAGTTGATACGAGGTTTATCCGCTCTACATAATCACATGCGGAGTCCGTATTTGTTTTACCTACTCGGAATTTTTCTTATTCCTGGAGTTTCGATATATGTTTACTTGCTTCTCAGATCAGTTTTTATCACCTCGAGACTCTCGATCACCTTTGTTAGCTCGGACTTCTCGATTATAGTAGCTTCAGTTTGGATTCCTACTACCCAATCTGACCTGCTATTATTGACACGAGCTCTCAATACTATGATTACGTCGGTTCCTCGTATGGGTTCTACGAGCCGCCTACTTTATCAAGGATCGACATTCGAATTGTCATGGCTCTACCGACAGCATGACTTGGGGAACTCGGCACGACGCTTGTGATTCCACCTCTCAGTGATTACTTCGCAAGATCAGATCATGGTTTGACATTTGAATGACTATCGATCCGTGTCCTCACCTGACAAGTCTAAGTTGAGACGACATTACTTTAGCTCGACTAGAGGGTGGATACTTGTGATACCCCGATATTATCTCGGTGCGGTTTGGACCCAAACTCTATGGGCTCGACTGGGTCTCATAAGATACTAGGGGCCATTATAATATGGCTCATCTAGTCCGGTCCATTTTCCATTAATTATGAAGGCCCTTTAACATTAATTATTTGACTCGTTAATTAAAAGTCCTTTAGCCTTAAATAGAGGGCTCATTTTTACCAAAACCCATGAACCAAAATAAAGGGGAATGAACTCTAGATTTAGAGGGGCTCTCCTTCATCGCCTTCAGCAGCTCTCCCTCTCCCCGATTTTCTGTCTGATTTTTCTTCCTCCATTGTCGCATAAGAAATTGTTGTAAATTCGTGGGATTATAGTGAAGATTCAAATTAGACTAGGTCCCGTTGTTTTTCTCCTCGGGGTTTTTCACGTAAAAAATCTTGATGTCCATTTATTTTTCGCATATTTATTCATTGTTACAAAAACTAGCCAAAGAAAAAGGAACATGTCCTAAAAGCCAAAACTTTTAAACAAGCAATAAAGTCTCCAGAGAAGAGAGTAAATCGCAATTAAATAAAAATTATTCAAATTATATATATAATTTTATTAACAAAATAAATTCCCAACGTTAAGTTAACATTTTTAGATCAACGCAATTTGGCAAAAAAAAAATTTTTGAGTAATTGATTAGCATTCTTAACAAGATAATTATAGAAATTCAATTAAACAAAAATTGGCATATAGATGGCAAGCATGTTCTCTATGTCATTATCATCTAATTAAGGATTAGTTATTAAACTTGTTTATCCTCACTTTACAGAACCTTCACGGAATAATTTTCTAGCAAGAAAAAAACTTAATGAATTTGGTTTTCTTTTTTGTTAAAAAATGTACCAAATCATAAAGGGGTTGGACGGTAGGGTCTTATCTATGTTCCAAAAATAGGAGACTAGAGGTAGTCCAAGAAGAACCTTCAATACGGTTAAGTAGTTGTTATCCGCACGAAAATATCCTATGGTTAGTGACTACCATTTGATAGAAATATCACATCGAATAATTGATTTGTCAGTGCATCAACCAAACCCCTCCACCACATCTTCCACTAGCTATAGGGCGAAGCAATGCATTCAACTAAGAGCAGCCAGCAGCAGCTAGAGCATCCGTCTGAATCGAATATTTTGTTCCATATATATATATATATATATATATATATATATAATATTTGAGATAAAAAAATAATAATTGCAGAGTTGAAAGTTTGAAATGGTCATGTGATCGCACGCATGCTTTCCTCTATTTTACCAGAAACAGGAGACTTAGCTCTTTGGAGACTTAGTAGTAATCCAAAAGAAATACCATCAAATTCCAAAGTGATCTCTCTACGTATTTAGTTTTTTTATGGCGCTTCATTTTTTTAATGCACGTAATGAATAATATACGTTTAAAAATGAGTCGATACAAACATGAAGCGTCAGAAGAAAAATAACTGTAGAAACCATATCATAAAAGGGTATATTCATCGTAGTGTAAGCCATGACATGTATTTAGATCGATGTACTTGAATGAAATTTCTACAGATTGATACGTGAAAGATCGAACGCTTGTCGTCTTATCAAAAAATATAGTTGATGATAACTTTTTAACTCTAATCTTTAAATCTTATAGCAGCTCAAATGTCATGCTCTAGTTATCTCCGAATATTGAAAATTATTATACTCCAATATATATATATATATATATATATATATATATATATATATATATATATATATATATATATATATACCTAAAAAAGGGTTGAGAATGATGTGAAAAAGTACATTGTAGATTTATCTTTGCATGAAGTGCTTTGAACCTATACAATCGTGTAATCATTTCCTATTTTGAAAAGAAATTTAGTTGGTAAGCAGCCTTGGAGTAGGTTATTTAATTTATGTGTATCTTTTGGATGATTTAATACTTGACTTGTAATATTCGATCTCCAGGGGTATATAAGTAACTTCAACCATATAAAATTTGTTGTTTTAATATAATTAAAATGTTTTTACGAAAATGGATTTGTATCTTTTATTACAAGAGAGAATGTTTTAAACACTTAAATTGTTTTCATTAGTTTTTTTTAACGATCCTAACTATGAGTGGGGAAGATTCGAACTCGAGCTATTACATATGATCTAAGTTAAATGGTTATTTAAGAAGTCGTCTCAAAATACATCTGTGACATAAATTAATCAAATAATAGATTCCAGAGTCAAATTTAATTGTGAATTTTTAGTTTTTAAAAAAATATAAAAAAATATATTGCCACTCATGATTGGTCCTCATTGAATTTTCTGTCCACAAATCGAACATGAAATGGCCGTTCATTGAATATTGGTTGGGTAAGTGTACATGAAAATTTTAAATATTTTTAATAATAATTGTAGACTTTAATATGAATATCGTTGAAATAAGTTTGAAATTAATCTATCTAATTTTCACTTATTTTGCTAAATTTATGTGGTAGACTTATGAATTCCAAGTTTAAACAAATTTAGTTCGGGCTACACGAAAAACACTTGTATGTATTCTGTTTGAGCCCCATTTACCCAATCAGCATTTTGCTTACGGGACAGTAGGAAAAATCATTGGGCTCATTTGAAAATGAGATGAACGATTCTCTTTTGATGCAGCCAACGGCTGTTTTTACAAAATATTGGTGATGTGACTACCTATGAAATGATATTAAGCTTTGTGGACGGGGCGAACCATTATGCATGCTTTTAATGCTTTTACCTTAGCTACTTCATAGGGCACTACTCCATGGGATAGATCTATCATGCATTGGGGATATCCTAATAAAAAATTTCCCTAATGTATGGTGGTTTATCTCATGTGGTGGTGCTTCATGGGATAGCCAAATCAAGACTACTTTTAGTGATCGTTCCTTATTTAATTTATGAATTCAAAATTGTGTGATGTCATCATGGTCGATATTGGAAAATATATATATGGATCATATGTTTGTAAAGACAAAGATACATACATATATATATGTATATATTGTATGTAGGTTGGTGTTTGTGAGATCGATGTATAACGGTGGGACCGGTCAAAGATGTGCTCATAGATTTATTTGAGAATTGAAGGGCAAAATTGGAAGGAAAGAGTTGGAAAAAAGGCTAGTAAAATAAAAGAAAACCCTGTGGTCTTTACTCTGAGACGCGTCGTGTGAATGTCACGTGCCTCAAAATGTGTCTGTTGTGGTCGGAAAATTGATATTCAAATTTTTTCTCGTTTATTATATGGCATAATTTTGCTCTAATCTAAGGGCACATATCAAATAGTCAAAACCTTTGACTCTGCCGAATAATATAATCTTAAAATTAAATCAAGTTTAAATATATTACAGTTTGAATTAATTTTGTTCACAACATTTTATATTTCGTAGAATTTATTTTTTTTAAATATTTCACAGTTTAATAAATTCGAATCATTATTTTAGTATTTTTTCATGGGAATATGCGGTAGTAGTACAAAACAAATAAATTCAATTAAGTTTAATTTTGTCGAATTTGAGCTAATATTATTCGATTTTATTGTCTTGCAATTATATAAAGAATTTGATTGAACCCCATTTTTAGGGAAATTATATATGCATCAGGTCTAGAGCCCATATATACATTAATAAAAAAAATGAAAAAGTAAATCTATGAGTCAAGGTTAATCAAATTATGATATACTCATTTCTTTATATTGATACATAATTGGGTCCATACTCAGTCGGTCTATACAAAAAAATTTCCCATTTTTATGATGAATTATAAGAATAGTATTTTGGTATGTGATATAATTAAAGATTTTTATTCATTATGAACGTCCGATATATCTAAGTATCTAAATTTTATTTAAATATACGAAATCTAACCTACATCATACATATCAATATCGAATTTGGACATTGAATCTAAAATAGGTAGCATTTGTTCCGTCACCCAAGAACTAGTCAAGCGAAAACCTGGATACATTGTAAATCAAAAAAAAAATAAAACAAAAATAAAATAGGTAGCTTTTACATGGATGATTTATAAGGCTCCCCAACCAACAACGCAATCAACCAAACGATCACTTTCACGCTAACGCAAAACACCGTCCCACCCACCCCTTTCCTCACTCCTTCACCTTTCTTTTCTGTACAAAATCCATTTTAGCAGACTATAAATTCACATCCTAAGTGCAGCCAAAAACATTAAATTCAGGCTGGTTCTTTGCTCTGAAGTCTGCATCAGAACAACAAAAATTAAAACTAAACCCAGTCAACCCCAAGAATTAAATTATCCATATACAAATTCCAACTCATTTTCAGATACATAATAGTGTGTGATATGAAGCTTGCGACTGGGGTATTCAGGCCTTGTGCTAGTTCTCTGTTACAGGCTTCGAATACTGGTTTGTTTGGTTCGAATAGTTGCGCAGTGCTTTCAAGCACAAGGAAAGTTTGTGGGAATCACATCAATTTGAGTTTGAAGGCTAACACTTCTTGGGATTCAGAAGGGAGTGTTGCGGGCCACTGTCTTGCTTCTAATGCTGCCAAGATTAGGGACAAAATGATGGAGTTTCAAGGCATCAAGAATTGGGAGGGTTTGCTGGATCCATTAGACGACGGATTAAGAGACGAAATTCTCCGGTACGGGGAGTTCGTGGAGGCGGCTTACCGATGTTTCGACTTCGACACATCGTCTTCAGGATACGCCACATGTCGTTACCCGAAGAGTTCGATGCTGAGTGATTGTGGAGTTGGAGTGACAGGCTACAAAGTGACCAAGAATCTACATGCCACGTGTGGGGTCGACTTACCCGACTGGACCGAGAGGATACCGTGTTGGGTGTCGACCCAGTCGAGTTGGATCGGATACGTGGCTGTGTGCAACGATAAGGCCGAGATTGCTAGGTTAGGGAGACGCGACGTCGTGATCGCTTATCGGGGTACCGCAACGTGCATGGAATGGATCGAGAATTTACGTGCCACATTGACTTGCTTACCGTGCTGATATGGCGCCAGACAACTGTGAATCGATGGTACAAAGTGGACTTTTAAGCTTATACACATCGAGCACCGCCGGTCGGCCTAGCTTACAAGACTCGATCAGAGAGCAGATAAACAAAATCCTACAAAAATATGCGGATGAACCCCTAAGTATTACCGTAACTGGCCACAGCCTCGGAGCAGCATTGGCTACACTAACCGCTCATGACATCAACACGCAATTCAAA
Organism: Haberlea rhodopensis; assembly: GCA_907163345.1. Taxonomy (NCBI): domain Eukaryota; kingdom Viridiplantae; phylum Streptophyta; class Magnoliopsida; order Lamiales; family Gesneriaceae; genus Haberlea; species Haberlea rhodopensis. The sequence goes on along the minus strand of CAJQUN010000003.1, from coordinate 27,057,941 downwards.
CATGCACCTTTAGTGACGGTTGTTTCTTTTGGCGGCCCGAGAGTTGGAAACAAAAACTTCCGTCTCCAACTCGAAAAAACCGGCACAAAAGTGCTAAGAATCGTGAATTCGGATGATCCCATCACGAAAGTCCCCGGCTTCGTTCTTGAAGAGAACACACCACAAAGAACGAGAAACGGAGGGATGGACGTGGCGACGGGGTTATCGAACTGGCTACAAAGACGAATGGAGGATACACAATGGGTATATGCGGAGATAGGCAAGGAACTTAGACTTAGTAGCAAAGATTGTCCCCATCTGAGCAATGTAAGCGTTGCTACATGTCATGATCTGAAGACGTATCTTCATTTGGTTGACAATTTTGTTAGTTCAAATTGCCCTCTGAAAGCCACGGCCAAGAGGGTCATAGAGCAAACATCAGGAGAAGCTAAGGCTTTCCTTTTAGAGAAAGCCAAAAGCTGTTCCTGATTGTATAGATCCATCGATAGATAGATAGATAGCACATTCATTCAGTCATTAATAATTTGTTACGAAGTCACCTTCCAATAATTCAGGTGGCAATATCGGGCATTGGCCTTTGTTAGTCGAAGCCACCGATGATGAGGCAAAATTCTTTTGTATAGAAAGAAGAGTTACACTACAGAAGATATACTTTCAAGTTTTTTGAAATATCAAATTAGAATATTACGCTTTGGTTTCTAATAATTTTTTTTAGTACTTTTTTAGGGGAGGTGGAGGACTCGAACCCGAGAACTCTTAGATTGGGAAATAGACGACACCCACTAGGCCAAGCCCTTGTTGTCTCTTTGGTTTCTAATATATTGCCACTGATTTCCACACACCTTTTTTTTTTTTTAGAAAAAAAACGAATGGAGGTTTGTTTAGTTAATACTATGACTCGATCCAACAAAAGGAAACTCCGTCTAATTATTATGGTTAGCCATAATTTTCCAACCAGATCGGTCGGTGATAAGGTATGAATTCTGCACGTCTCTTCCTCTCTTAAATAATTTATGAAATTTTTAGTATTTGATGAGCAGTATTTGTTGAAATTAAGATACTTCAATTTTATGATACATTTACACTTGATTTTAAAAATTAAAAGCAACTTATTTTAACTATTTGAGAGTGCTTACTTTGCCATGATCTCACAACATTAATGTATATGATAAATAAAGTCCTGATTTAAGCTGATTAGAAACTTGATATTATACCCGGAGCTCCTAGCTCAAGTAGCACCATTTACTACGACAAACAATGAGGTATCAAGTTCGAAACCTCACACCCCATCCTTAATGAATAACGTAGGTTGTATAAAAAATTGATATCACTAAAATATATACCATGAAATACTTAGTTATTCTTTGCACTAAGTTTTCCAGGTAAATTTATTGTACAATATTTGTATATTCTCTATGTAATCCTCTTTATTTGCCTAGACCTTAAATTTCAGTCCATTTGTATAATATCTCTTCATGTTATTCTTAGATCCTCGAATACTTTTTGTGATGTGACACAATCGATTGGAATCCAATATCCCAGATTCGATGCTTAATTAAGTTCCATTAAAGACCTAATAGTTGGTGCTGAGAGTCAAATGCAAAATTTCGACCTAGACCTAATAGTCTAAGTAAACGGTCCAAATCTATCTGAAAGAATCTAGTTGTCTTGTCTTACCTTGTTCCAAGCTATTGACGAATCTGCTCGGATCGGATCGTGAGATTGAGACTTTATAGCTCTAGTAATTCCCGTGAATAAATGAGTCAAATGTCGATTAGTTCTCTCTGTCTACCATCTGATGACTTACTTTCAGTTGTTTAGTCTGGTGTTAAACTAGTAATTGCTGAGAGAGCTCTCAATGCAGTGGCGGACGCAGGATTTTAGGGAAGGAGAGACAAAAAAATTTAAAAAGAAAATTTTAGGCCAAAAAAATTTTAAGGATCAAAATATAATTAAAGGGAGGCAAAATATAATTTTTAAGGGTAAAATTGCAATTTTCTTTAAAAAAAATCTTTTTTTAAGGTAAAAATAATAATTAAAAAGAACATTTTTTTTGGGGAAGTGGGGGCACGTGCCCCCCTTGCCCCTGCCTCCCTCCGCCCCTGTCTCAATGCCTTTCTACCTGCTAGACTTGACCTCCTCCTAGAACATTTGTATAGTCGTATCGAGGACGACGTTAATGTTTTATAATCAATATATTTAAATTAAAATATGTCGTGTAATAATTCACAAATATACAAAAATTATGTACTCTTAATCTTGAAATACACTTGGAATCGCATTAAATTTTGTATAAGCGTCATCTTTGTGATTAAACATAAATGAAAATATTCTATAGAAGGTAATTGGCTGAGTAGATTGTAAATCGAAAATGTAAAACCAGTCAGAAATTAAATTGAAGTTAATAAAGGGAAAAAATATGATAACCTCATTTAGGTTTCAAATGAAAATCGCAAATCTAGAAACAAGATCTTTCTTTTGCCTATAGGTGTTCATTCGGATCGAACCAGAATTGTTCGGTTCGGTTTCGTTTTTAACCGAACTTTTTCGGTTAGCTTCTGTTCGAACCGTACTCTTTTTTTTATGCGTTTTTTTTTATAAATTGGATGATTAATTTATGAAAATACAACGTAAATACAAACAATAATACATCATACGTTGGATTCAAATGAATTCTAAACCTTTGAGCTTTTAATTTTAAACTTCTAATATTATTTTGAATCTATTTAATACAAAAAATTGAGTTTAAATGAGATAACAAAATAAATTATATTATACTTGAAACACATTGTTAATTTACGAGTTCTTATTCATACAATAAGTAGCGAAACCATTAAAAATTTATTTAAACCATAAAAAAATTTAAAATATTTTGATAATTTTTTAAATTTCGGTTAGGTTCGGTTAACCGGACCACTATAACCGAAAATCATTTTTTTTATAGAAAAAAACCGAAAACCGAACCGAACTTCTTCGGTCCGGTCCGGTTCGGCCGGTTAACCGAACCGGTGAACACCTCTACTTTTGCCTCTTCTTGGGCAATTCTTACATACATATTATGGACCTCATACACGTATCAATACAAAGAAAACCTGATTAACCTAAACATGTTAACCAGTGTTAATCAAACTATGGTAAGCACATTTTCTTTATGTTGGTCCATATATGGAGGCCAGACCCGATCCATAAAAAAAATTCCAACTTTCTTGCCCAAGCTCTCGAAAAAGAAAGAAGTAGATAATATATTTAGGATAACTGTACATTTATGAAATGTTTTCACAGTCCATCCTTAATCGAAATCCCAATATTCAATTTGACGAGTAAACGTGCACCTTTAAAAGCTAAAGGCTACCTGAGTAAGCTTCTTAGCCAGCTATTCTACCTACTTAAACTTAGGAAAACTCAAATGAATTACACCACCTACGACCATTAGGTTCCTCTTAGCATTAGATGAAATTGATACCCAAATTTGGCCATTAATGAATAATGCCGCCATACGTGGTGAACCGCAAATTTATGATATGGAAGTCTAATCCATATGTGCGGTGCCAAACGAACTAGTAAGAATAATTGTTGTTTGCGAACTGATATGTGGGACTACATGACACATAAAACTATACATTGCATGGATGCATGCGTGTGTCTATACATAATTTGAATGCTTTAAGGCGTTGAAAATGACTTGCATGTCCTAAAATTCTGATGCTATCCACATGGCAGTATCTTGGGCTAGATCCCTATGAACAACATCAAACTAACGCATGTTTACATAACCGTCAAAGTTCAAATAATTGTTGGTATGCGCGAGTTGAATCAATCATAAGTCAGTGGGGATAACCCTCACCACATGAGAGTGAAAATATCATGGATATTTAACATCAATCTAACCCCTGTTTATTTATTGTTTCGTGAATGGTTAATATTAAAGATTAATATATGTAATTGCATTTTTTTTATTTTTGAAACAATCAAATCTTGCTTGTATATCAATGCAAAATAGATAGTAAAAATTGATATATAATCTAAACATAAAGCAAAAAGTATTTTCACAATTTGTATGAAAATTTCAGTTTTTCAAGTTGCTTGTTGAATAATATTAAACCAAGTAAAAGAAAAGATTACTAATTTATAAAAACAATCATTTTTTCCTCTCAATGCAAACAAAAAAAAAAGAAAAAAAGAAAGATGATCCATACAATAAAAATTCATCTCGAGGGCTCTTTTCTTGGACTATTTTGGACCCCTTAGCTTCAACTATACCAAGCTTTTAAGTGGGTGGAGCCCAAAGTTTATTGGCTTTATAGTTTAAACTATCATGGGCTTACGTTTTGTTTAACAATCAAGAAATAAAAGCGAGTCCAGACCAACGACCAAATCCGAAAGTGCTCTTTTTGAATTATTATACGCACTGGGAAAACTTTGGGCCTATACATAATAAAACTTAATTCGATTTAGTCCAAAGAAAAAACTTCATTCCATATAAAATTTCCAAATTTGGTTTCAACACAAACACAGCTTCTCTTCATCAAAACTTACTGCCCACATCAAGCAACCAAACAATAAAGTTCGATTTCTCGTAATCGCCAATCTCTTTATTGAAGAAATGGGAATATATATGAACTATCCTCCCTCCTCTTGGTGTTTTGCTTCAATATGGATGCTGGTTCGATTTCTCTTAGTTGCCAATCCCTTTATTGAAGAAATGGGATTACATCTCAATTCTACTTTTGCCTTCAATATGAATGTTGCAATATGGAGTTCTTCATTTGCTTGGTTTTGACCATTTTAGCTATTTTATGTTACTGGTATAATTGTGGATATTGGAGTTGTGCTTCTATTGTTTGATATTTTTTTATGTTTTTTTTTCATTTTCAGTTGTGGTGTTGAATCGATGATATTTGTTTTTATTAAAAAAATGAATTGATTTATCTTTTTTGGAATTTATTCCCGTCCAAAACTAAAGCGTATTTGAGATCTTCAATGAATTGTTTGAATGCAAATTTTGCAGATTTTAGTTTTAACATGATGGTGCATTTTATTTAAACAAGTACACCGCTTGAGTCTAGCGGTGCAAGTATCTCGCGTGCACCGATAGACTCATTCGGTGCATTTATTTAAACACATTTTTTTATTAAGATGATGGTGCACTTGCTTATATTAAGGTGGTGATGCAATTGCTTATATTAAGATGGTGTAATTGCCTATATTAATGTGGTGCACTTAATTTTAACAATATGAAGTAACTGATATTAAGGTACACAATTACACTACACCGATGCACGCAATTATACAACAGTGGTCCACACAATTACACTACACCGGTGCACACAATTGAAAGTCTAGCTTACATTCAATTTGATGAAGTAAAAATAAAGAAATGGAGTTCTGTGTGTCTGTGTTTTGTTAGGGAAGTCAAACTCCTCGGCCTTCTCCTCCCGCCACTCTTTCCATCACTTGCTTTACGTCGAAATGGCAAGTTCGTCGCTACCACAATCACAACACCGCCAACTCTCCATATTCCTCTCTAAACTACCATTGCTGATTTTCATGATAAAACATATAGCGCAGATACACACATTGCTAGGAAATTGAAGCTGCGTCGCCGCCTACAGCTACAGGCTACAACGGTGGTGGTCGTGGAGGATGAAGACAAGGAGATGAGTGTTCATAAATTTTAGCATGCAATAGCCTTTGACTTGGCATTTTCATTGCTGGGAATTGAAGTTGTGCCGCTGCCTATGACGGTGGTAGTGGAGGATGGAGAACAATAAGATGAGCTTTACAGATTTTAGCGGAGGCGAAGGTGGAGATGGTGGGCAGTGGAGGTGGCGGAGATAGAAGCCCACCACGAGAAAAACTCCGAATAAGATAAGTTTTGGGGAATGGAAAGAATGACAATAGTACTCAATGGAAACAAAAAGACTTCTTCGGTTAAGGTCTCACAAGTTATATGAATAAAGTTTTGTAGAATGTGGATTTAATTGTAAAGATATTTTGTCTAGGATTTAGTTGAAAAATGTTTTACAAACCACTTATTTGTAATTTCCTAGTAAAAATAAATACGGCATTTGTGCAGGATTTGTAGATGTTAAAGTTAACCAAATAACCACTAAAAAGGCTTTTACTGGACCAAATTTCAAATGAGAAAGAGCATAGGAAGAGCCCACATTTTTGAGTGACATCTCTTTTCCTGATTCCAATACTCTTTTTAGAACAATGGGTTACCCTTTTCATAAAGCAAATAGGAATTCATTGACCCACAGGGGGAAAAAGTGTTACAAAGCAATTTTCTTATGGGGATTTTGGTGGGTATGACTTTGTTTTTAGTGTTAAAATAACGCACAACTAATCATTTTAATCACTGAGTTTCAAGATTTCATGGGATTGGAGAACTATATGTACGACAACTTGTCTAGTTGATGACAGCCATTAACTATTTCTGAAAGTTTATAATCCACATTCATTACTAAAGTAATGCAATTATAATTTTGTGAAGTAAATAACAATTAATTATATAAACCTTTTTTTGAAGTTTTTTTTATCTATATATTAAGATGCCTAGGTTCTGTTATCCAAAATGATGGGAAGATTGATAGCGACGTTACCAACAGAATACAAGCGGACTAGTTGAAATGGAGAAATACCGCTGGAGTTCCATGCGATTGTAATATTCCGCTGAGATTGAAAGGGGAGTTTTATAGAACCGTCATCAGACCTGCAGTACTATATATGACGGAATGCTGGCAACTCAAGAAGAACCATGTACAAAAGATGAGTGTTATGTATGCTCCATTGGATGTGTGGTAAGACGAGAAGAGATAAAATAAGGAATAAAAACATTCGAGTTGAAGTATGTGTGACTTGTATAGAAGACAATATGCAAGAAAGTCGATTACACTAGTTTGGTCACGTAAGACATAGGCCCAAGAATGCACATATTCGTCGAGTAGAGTATATAGATTTCGACCATTTCATGAGAACAATAAGACGATCGAAGCAGATATGACTCGAAGTTATATATAAAGATTTGGAGTCCAAATGGATCAACGATGATATCCTAACCGAAAGAAGCTATTGGAGAAGACTAATACAACTGCGCAGCCCGACTTTATTTCATCTATGTTTCATGTAATCTACCACAATCTAACGGGATTAAAGACTTATTTATTGTTGTAATCATCATCACGGCCTCACCTATTTTCCCCATAATTTATCATCTCTTATGAACAAAAATGGAAAAGAAACCATAAGAAAGACACTGATCTTTGTTTTTAAAAATAAAAAATAAAAAATCCCTTTCAAATAAAGAGGAAAAAAAATACGACTAAAGCACTCAAGTGGAAATAACTAAGCTAATTAGTATTAATTAGTTACAAAGTCCATCAATGAAAAAGTGAGGTTGTCCATCAATGAAAAAGTGAGGTTTTATTATATGGTAGCACTTGTTGAGGTTCAACAGTAAAATTATTTGTATAACACAAAATTCAACTTATGCCCGGATGATAGGCTTTATTTACATAAAAAATAATTAACATCAAGGGTACCTGATATTAGTTGATTACTCGAGTATAGGATACCCGACCACATCGAGTTATGATCGGATATTTTTTCACACTCGATATGTTGGGTACCCGACTACAACTACCCGAACCCGATAAAACCCGACCCTCGCCCACCCCTATATCTACTTAATGTGACTCTTGGACAGCCATAGTTATGTGAAAATCCGACCAAATGCAGAGTGGTTTTGTATTATTAGTCACCCTTTGCATGATAGTGTTTCGACATGCATTCTCACACGTCTTTTTCTCATTGCAGCATTTTATACAAGCCCCCTTTTTTTGGGCTTTCATAAAATTATGCCTTCACCGTTGATGTATAGACTTCGTTGAATCGACGTCGGAGTGTTTTGGATTGCTTTTGAAAAATAATTATCTGCTTTTCAGATAAAAAAATAGATTTTCGGTGTTTAATTTCATTTTGTAGAAGCAGATAAACAAGTGATGATATGTTTCTAGTTGTTTTTAAATTGAGCGGTGACAATTTTCTAATAAATTGATGCTTCTTATTTTAATGACACTTAATATTTTTACTTAAAATCAATTTTTTTCACCTTAGTAAAAAACAACACAGAAATTCTTTAAATAAGTAATCAAAAGCACACTTTCAAGATTAATTGCAGTAATCGGATCTATTACTTCTTCTTTTTTTACGGTTCTATTACTTTTAAGCACAATGATGTAACTATAAATTGAAACAATATCACAAATATTTATGATACTACACGTAAATTAACTTTTATTTCAATGATTTATATAATATTTTATGTTATTTATACAAAATAACTGTGTTTTAACGGGATTTTCTATGCTATTTATGCGATACTATCTCATTAGTATTTGATTAACCTAAATTTAATTCGAGGAGTGGAATTTGAAGCATGCATTTTCTATAGGAAATAATACGCAACAGTGTAGGGTAGAAAAATCCTTAATTAACTGGGAACGAAAGGAACTGGTGCAGTTTAGCGATTGATGACGTGACAACTGGAGAGGCGCTTTGTCCCTTGGTGATGACGTGTCCTCTGAAGTAAGAGCAGTTGTGGGCACACATTTTTTTACACATTCCCGCTCCTCTCGTAACGTGGAAATTGTGGCCCTCCATTGTAGTCAAATATCGAATTTTAATTTGAGTTCTTAATCTAATTTTGAAAAACTATAAATTATTCTTTTAAGCTTTGATCAAGCAAACGATAAACTCCGATGTATGAAGCTCTTGCTGTACACAAAATCCGAGATGAGATCGAGCCACTTCAGACTTAATGTATATAGTAATCCCTTACAATGCAAGATGTCATTTCCATGACTCGAACCCGATACCTCCAAGATCACATGACAGTAAATTTAACCATTGCGACAATGTTGAATGAACCTTTCGATGATAAAGAAATATATGATGTTATTAATTAACATCTTTCCATTCATATTTTCCATAAACTTACATAGGTTTTAGGTTGTGTTTGGATTAAAATATTTGAAATGAGTACATTGAAATATTTCATTCTCAAACCCATCATTTATATTTGGGTAAGACATTGGAGTATGCATTTAATTTATCACACATTATTTTTCCAATTATTTCATACTTTTTAATCTTTATATTACTTATGTCATCTTTCAAACCAAGCGATACCTTATATGCACATTTAAATTTTAAAATTAATGTATGTATACCATCCTAAATATAAAATAATTAGTAGTAGTATTATATTAGAAACCAAGATAATATATTTTTTTAACAAGGAAACCAAGATAATTTTACATATCTAAAAAAACATGAATTTTGTTTTCTGATACTATTATGCACTAGGGTGAACACAAGTTTAGGGCAGCTGCCTCAATTTTTTTTTAAAATTTTTTGCCCTCCAAAATATTTTTTGTCATCCCTTCTTAATGCTATTATTTCATATCTTTGCTCCACTAAACAAAAATTATAAATATAACGTCGTAATTGGATAAATCAATTGAGAGTATTTCACTATTCGAGGGGATTAAATTACTATAAGATATTGTGGGTGTTTACAAATACTTTTGCAAATTGTTTATCAGTTTTCAGATAAAAAAACGAATTTTTTGAGTGCTTTATTTTATTGCTTCTGCTATTGCTTCTCTAAAATAAGCAGAAGCAGAGAAGTAGGCCATGTCATGTTTTTAATTATTTTAAGTTGTTTGGTGGTAATTTTATAATTAATTTAACTTTATTAAGCAGTTTTTTTTAATTGTAATAACACGCACACAATGTTTTTCTTTAAGCAATATTTTTTAACTTTAAACAAAAACAACATAAAAGTGATTTGAATAAGCAATTACAAGCGTACCTATAATCCCTTGTAAACCAACGATCACAGGGTTATTTGGTCCTTTCACCAAAGCTAGTAGGGCCACTTAGGGGTGTAAACGAACCGAATCGAGCCGAATATGCAAAAAAATTTAAGGTTCGAATTCGGCTCGAAATAGTTATATTCGAGTTCAAGTTCGATTCGAAGTTCGAATAGTTTCAAACATTTGGCTTGGGTTCGGCTCGAATCAAAGTTCGAGTTCGAGTTCGACTCGAAAACTTTCGAAAATGTTCGCTAGCTATTCGAATTATTGATCAAAATAAATACCCGAAAAAGGTTCGAAATATATTTATTTAATATATAATTATATTATATTAATAAAAAATTTAAAGTTTGCGAGGGACAATGTAATTTGGGCTCGAGTTCGGCTCGAAAAAAGTTCGAACATGTTCAAGTTCGGCTCGAAAAAAGTTCTAACATGTTCGAGTTCAGATCGAATTCTAGAATTTCGAATTCGAATCAAATATTTATCGAGCCGGCTCGAAAAGTTCATGTTTCATTTACGCCCCTAGGACCACTCCTCTTTTTCATTCGGGTCACAGCTCTTTATCTCTCTCACACACAAAAAACACACTGTTTAATGTCAGCAGCGAAAATTACACATGATCAAAAAGCGAGCGCCTCTATAGAATACAAAAAGCAAAAGCTACTATTGCTGAATTATAGCTGCGCCTGCAATCAATCTTTTCTACTGCCATACATTCCTCTGCCAACAAATACAGTGAGTGCTGCCCAGTCTACAATCCCTTTTTCTTTTTCGATATTGGAACTGAGGAGAGCTCGGGCGAGCTTTTGCCGTCGCAATTCGGAGACGTTTTTGTGGTCTCGTGTCGTCGAAGGATCAATCTGCCGTGGGCGATAGTGTAAGATTCTACTTGATTACGAATTATTGTTGTTTAATTAGCCGAGTTGTGCGGATGCTAGCAAAAGTTTTTGATATTATTGCTGCTTTTCTGATGGATTTTCCTGAAATCATAGCTTCAATCAATCTTCTGGGCTAGATTACGCTGGTTCTACTGCTATAAATTCCTCTGGTGAAAAAGCAAATTGAGCCCAATTGATAAAAAAAGAATTCTTTTACTCTTTCCTGAAATTTTTTAGCAAATAGTTGCTTGAGCGAGGCTTTTCCTTCGTAATTCGACGGTATATTCTTGCTTTGCGTTCTTGAAGGACCAGTTTTTTCTGGGATGATGGTGTACGATGCAGCCCGGTTGTGAAATGTAGTTTTTTTTTGCTGTTGTCATTGAAATTCTTTCTTTTTTTAGATATTGTTACAGGATTTCAGATGGGTTCTCTCAGTTCTGTTAACTATGAAACTTCTACCTTTTGATGTTTTACTTGTAATGTGTATTTTCTTGGATTGAAATTTAAATGATTCTTTCTGCCCCGTTATCTCCTTCTCGATTCCTATTTTAATTGGTTAATTATATCGCTAAAATTTTGAATGTTTGACTCTGTTCTCTGAATCTGATGACAAAATGTCTATTAATTGGAGACATATAAATGACATGTGATTTTATTTTCTTGGAATTTTGAGGCTTACGTTTTATTTAATGAAGCTGTCATGGCAAACCTGGTAAGTTTATGACAATATTGGGATGGAGGAGTTGAGTCTGTTTTCGCCCTTTAAAGGTTAATTAAATATTATTTGGTACACTTGTACTTATAATCTGTTTGAATCACGTTACTGATCAGCTTTGGGGAAGAAACATTAGGATTTAGATGCCTTTTCGTGTAAAATTTGAAATTTATCTTGTAGGCGTCTCAATTTGCCCCATTTTACCCCTTCTCGTCCTCTTAACTGTACATTTCTTTATCTTATTTATAATCTTCCTGTTCTGGGAAGTACTGGTTTCTGTTATTCATAGCTTCATTCAATTTCGACATGTTAGTGTGGGTTTTACGGTGGATTATCAGAGTTGTAGATGACGGCCTTGTCAGCTGCATTTTTCATTCACGGAGTGGTTCTTGTTTCATTGGTTTGATTTGATCAAGTGTTTTGTGATTGTATCAAGGGTTACTTCGAAATGGCTGTTTACTGTGTTGTTCCTTGGCAGAATAGCCGAACAAGGAGGATACATGTGATGATATGTGGTGATCGATTATGGAGAGAATCCCTGAATCACAACCACTTCAGTGGAAACTGCCTGTTGTGGCTAAGGTGATGAAGGCTCACCCAACTTTGTTGAATGAACAGATTACCGAACCAATGAACTTGTGGAGGTCAAAAGAGTTGGATTTCCCTGTTCCTGGACAAGCATGGAAAGGGAAAAACTTTTTGGAGGAGGACGAAGAACTAATGCCTGACGTTATTTCATTTAAATTCAGTGGTGATTCTTGCGAGGAAAGTGGTTCTACTTCCTTCCATGGGGTGAGTCATCCCCCCGAACCGGTTGACACAGAACCGGTTGACACAGACTTGATGAGTCCGGTCTATGTACCAATCAGCGAGGACAGTCGGGACCGAAAATGTTTGGTCAAAAATCTTCCTATGAAGGAGCCTTTTCTTGAAGATCTATCTATACAAGTACGAAGTATTAGGCCGAACCCTTCATTGCCTTCACCCGCTGGGAGCTTGGGCGAAGAGCCTAGCAATTTAGCATCCGTTTCATCACCATTTGCAGTTACTCGTCCATCCCAAAATACTGAGGCAAGTCTAATCCATGATTCCGAGGAAAAAGAATGTGTATGGGATGCTTCATTGCCTCCGAGCGGAAATGTTAGTCCACTTAGTAGCATTGATAGTATTGGTGTTGCTACGACTATGAGCATTGTTAATAGCTGTGCTAGCACTTACCGTAGCGAAGGCATGATTAGTGATGGAATGTTTAGTGTGGACAGAAACTATGCGAGCACGAAAGGGAGCATTCGAGGGGATTCTCTTGACAGTAATAAAACTAGCCTGAGCCGAGCGAGCGAGAGCAGTGGGATTAGCGATGACAGTAACTGGAGCAACAACACCGGAAGTGCGAATAAGCCTCATAAAGGAAACGACCCTAGATGGAAGGCTATACTTGCTATGCGAGCACGTGATGGTATTTTAGGCATGAACCATTTCAAGTTACTGAGAAGACTCGGTTGTGGGGATATTGGAAGTGTATATCTTTCTGAGCTAAGCTCTACTCGCTGTTTCTTTGCCATGAAGGTGATGGATAAGGCATCACTTGCTAGTCGGAAGAAACAGACTCGAGCACAAACGGAAAGAGAAATTTTGCAGCTTCTGGATCATCCATTCTTGCCTACGTTGTACACACATTTTGAGACAGATAGGTTTTCCTGTTTGCTCATGGAATATTGTCCGGGAGGAGATTTGCACACACTGAGGCAGCGACAACCCGGAAAACATTTTTCCGAATACGCGACAAGGTAACCCTATTTTCCGAGATTGTTTTGCTCTATCAGCTGTAGAAATACAGAAGATCATCTGATCAATCGATTGCTTCAATTACGTGAAGCTGTTCTGATACTTACATCCACAACTTTGTTCTGATGAACGAGTCTATTCACTGGCATTGGTAATAGACTGCTGGCGTGGCTTACATCGAATGAGGATGTTTTGTTTTGTTTGGTTTCTACGCATGATGCGCATATATATAATTATATGATTCTTCTAGAATTGTTTAGTATGTAAATAGTTTTTCATGTTCTACATTAGTGTATATTAAATGCTAAACGTGGGTTCAAGAATATCGACCTTGAAAAAATTCTGAACTTCTGAGTTTCTAATTAGACTCATTAGAGTATGAGACGTAGAATGTTATGACGCAGATAAGCACTGGTTTATTGGCTTGGTGTTGTTGATATACGGCATTTTAATGATCTATAAACCATTCATGCTGGTCTTGTTGATCTCTAATATGTGCATTAGTTTTTAGAGCTCCGTAATTAATACATTCAACTGATGCAGGTTTTATGCAGCGGAAGTTCTATTGGCGCTCGAGTATCTTCACATGCTTGGAGTCGTATATAGAGACTTAAAACCAGAAAATGTTCTTGTTCGCGATGATGGCCACATCATGCTTTCGGATTTCGACCTTTCCCTGAGATGTGCCGTTTCACCTACGCTTGTAAGAACTTCTGGATTTGATTCCGACCCTTTGAAAAGAGGAGCTGCATTCTGTGTGCAGCCGTCGTGCATGGAGCCCAAATCAGTATGCATCCAACCAGCATGTTTCCTTCCCCGAATTTTCCCCCAAAAAACCAAGAAAAAACCCGGGAGAACTCGAGCCGAGCTTGGAATCCAATCTGGTAGTCTACCTGAGTTAGTTGCCGAACCTACATCAGCTAGGTCCATGTCATTTGTGGGCACCCATGAATACCTAGCACCAGAAATTATCAAAGGTGAAGGTCATGGCAGTGCAGTGGACTGGTGGACATTTGGTATATTCTTACACGAATTACTCTACGGTAAAACTCCGTTTAAGGGGTCCGGAAACCGTGCCACGCTTTTCAATGTAGTCGGGCAGCAGCTCAAATTTCCTGAGGCACCACCGACTAGTTATGCTAGTCGAGATCTCATCCGGGGACTGCTTGTTAAAGAACCACAAAACCGACTTGGGGTGAAAAGAGGAGCAACCGAGATCAAGCAGCACGCATTTTTCGAAGGCGTGAATTGGGCTCTGATAAGATGCAGCACTCCACCGGAGGTGCCAAGACCGGCTGAAGCTGAGCTGCCCGTGATATTTGGGCAAGTCGAGCATGTCGAGCCAGTTGGGATAGGAGGTGGAGGGAAAAGTGTTGGTGGAAAAGACATGAAATCTGGGGGTAAATATCTTGATTTTGAGTTCTTTTAATCTTTATGTGTGGAGTTCTTGTTGCAACTTTTTCAGCTTGTGATGAACTTTGACATGGACTTCCAGATTTAAGACCAATATGATTTGTCAATTGGGCCAATTGGCCATCTGTTGCGCTTCATTTGGATTTAGTTGAATAGCATATATCGTTTCGTGCATAAAAACAAATATATGCGACTCCAGTATTAATATATATGGGGATTCAAGAACCATGAATGTAACAAAAGCTTTATGAAGCTTTTCACGACTTCGGATGCAACTGTGTCGGGTATTCGGTCCATGGTGAGTTTCCATTCGTCAAAGAAAGCAAAAACCTTGGGAAGTTCCCGGTTGTTAGTAGCTGGTTCAGTGTTAACGGGGAGGATGGTAAGTTTAAACCAGCCATGGACAGAGTAAACAAAGTCCAGTGGAAACTTTATTGGATGGCAGAAACTCGAATGCCACGCTGATACAGCCAACTCAAGATCACGTGCCGCCTGCTTGTGAAGATCAGGTGTTGCTTCGACTTTGGTTGTGCGGTTAACTAGGCCACGAACTTGCTGCACTTTGATGTTTTGAAGATTCATCGATCTCCACATGTACATTGTACATGAAAATGCATTTAGAAAATGGAGACAGTGAAACTAGATATCCAATCTTTCTGTCAATTTCAACTCTTTTATAATTGAATAATGAAACTTGGTTTCTGATGTCTTGAGTCCTGAATTTGAGTCACATAGATTGTATGCATGAACTTAATTGGATTCTCAATCAGGGAGTTGGTGTAACGAGTTTATTCAGCTCAAAAAGAAGCTCGAGCTTAGGCTCTCTAACTAGCTTACAAGCTAATTTTAAGATCATGGGATGACTCAGCTCATGAACAACTAAAATTAAGCTCGTGCTTGTCAGAAAGCTCGAGTTCAAAAGATCTTCAGCTCGAGTTGATAATCCGAGAAATGACCACAATTTTGTTGCGAATCCACGAGTTGAGAGTATTCACATCAGAACCATCAGGCTTTTTGATTGAACCATTGATGAATCCCAACATGTTCCGTGCTTTTGATTGAACCATTGGTGAATGTGAATCCCAACCTGTTCTTCATGAAAAGTACGATTAACATGGCTCGACCTAAGTCACATAAATCCCAACCTGTAATTTTTTTTATAATTACAAAAAAAAATAAAAAATCGGAGAATTAAGGAGGATTAACAAGACTTAGTAAGTTAGTGCGCGACTTAGTAAATCTTAATGCGTGAATTAGGATATCTTAGTGCGCGAATTAAGAAATCTTAGTGCGCGAACTAGAAATTCTTAAAGCGCGAACTAGAAATTCTTAAGTGGTCTTAATGCGCCGCACGCGCACCGAGTTCGCCAGTTCGCGGCCGGAGCGCCAGTGCGTGGAGGGGGGGTAGGAGGATTATGTGACTTAGGGCTCGACTCCATGAGGCCTAATTATATCCCTTCAATGGTTGAGATACCAAAGATAGACCAGGTGATCATCATGATGAAGAAAATAGGGATTCAATGGGTCATCACTGTCGGACGTTGCCATGGATGAAATACGTGCAGACGAATCTTGAGCAGCCATGAATAACTAGAGGACTGTAGGGTTTATGAGGAAAAAATTTCTCCTGGTACCATATTACACTTGAGAAGAAGAATTGAAAATGAAAAATGAATTGTATTTACTGAATTGAATTACACAAATTCATATATTTACATTGCTGTACGTAGAAAGTTAAAGAAACTAACTTCCTATAACTAACTCATTTAAGTGTTAACCTATTTAACTAACAAGAACTGATATGCGAACTAACTAAATGACAACATAAATTTTTGAGACCAGATTCTTGGCCTCATTAATTATTACTGGAGTCGGATACATTAACAATATCCATCGCAAAGTTAATAACATATGACACAACATCAACAATTGACGTTAAGAAGTACAAGTTAACAATATCCATCGCAAATTTAATAATAGCTGACACCACATCAACAATTGACGTTAAGAATTACACATTAACAATATCCATCGCAAAGTTAATAATATCTGGACATTACATCAATAATTGACGTTAAGAGTTCTTAACACGATGAATACCATATCAACAATTGTCGTTAAGAATTAAAAAACTTTTTCACATGATGAAGTGGGTCCGTGATGTAGTAATTTAAGTGGAAGGGTGTAATTGTAATTATTCGGGCGGAGGAAACATTTGGCTTTAAGTTTAGCACACGCCAGAGACCGTTCATCTCCAAAAATTCCATCTTGCGAACCAAATCGAAGGAAAAAGGGCCTACAAATCAAAAAAAGACCTCTCCAAATTTCAAGTCAATAATATATATAACGAGAACCCTAGATTATCATTGGTTACTGACAGTTTTCGTAGTTGATTTTGCGGCTTTTGTTATTGCATTAGCCGTCTTTGGAAATCTGCGAAAATGGACATTGAACAAAAGCAAGCGGAGCATATAGACTACTTTGTGAAGCAGGCGTCGAATCTGAAGGGGTCGGCACTCGCTAATGTGGTTGTTGAGGCAACCTCTCACCCATTCCTCTTTGCTTTCTCCGAGATTCTTTCAGTACCTAATGTCATCGAGGTATTGCACTATGTGCGTTCGATTGATTTTGTTTTGTGATGCATGAAATTTAGATGTACTATTGTGGTGTGCAAGGTCTCGTGTGTTAGGTTTTGAATGGCGCTTGTAGCTCTGATATTAGGTTGTCGGAGCCCGTATGTTTTTTAGACCTTTTCAGTTATTTAGGATAGTTTTTGGTTAAGAATGTTTGTTATCCTTGTTTATTGTTTATTATTTTGGGTAAATGGTTCTTAGTAGAGGCCTGGAGGGTATCAGTAGCATTATTTTACTTAATTTTCTGGGACTGGGCCTCAGCTTTTTGGCCATCTCAAAATCATGAACGGGGGATGTATATTTTACTCGGAATGAAGACAGGTATTATACCGAGGCTCTAGGATTCAGTAAGATGGAAATGGAACAGTGATGATGGATAAACAAGAGAAGTTAGCAAATGACAAATGAATTTTGGGCAGTCTTATGGTCGTCTGAGCTGATGGGGTTGCTATAATGATTAGCAGAGATACGATCTCAAGATCATCTTGGTTGGCTGAGGTTTGACGTTTTTTAACTGTTGCTTGATTTAGTGGGGGCAAATCCTCAGCTTGACTGGGTCATGTTCTAATAATTCTTCACGGGGTAGCATGGTCAAAGTTCAAGGTTTGGGCTTATGTGATTTTCGTTTTCAAGGGCTTATGCGATTGTGAGTTCTTACATTATCAAAAAATATCTGGCAGTGCCACAGAATTTTATTTGATGTGGAGGATGGTAATTAATCTTTTAGATAGCAAACGGTAAGGATTAATTATCATTGATATCCAACAAAAGCGAGAGCAATCAGTATAAATTTGTTGCTTTATTTCGTGTTAATATGTACAACTTGATAGCTATTTGATCATTTTCCTCGATGCTGGAACCTCTGACTAAATGTTGTTTCTATGTCAATATTTCTTTATTAAGTTTAGATCCATGTGCAGCTTGAAGGAACTGATAATGATAATTTCCTTGGTTTGCTCCGGATGTTTGCATATGGTACATGGAGTGAATATAAAAGTAAGCAACCAATCTGTTCATTATCATGGTTTCCTCGTTATCAATTTAATGTTTCAGATTTGCCTAATTTATTCTGTAATATTTTTTCATGGTTATAATATTGTTTGGACTTGTATGGGCTCTCAGGTGTCAATTACAGTTTCTTTCCTTAATAAGTGACAAACTCTGTTGATAGAATTTGGCAGTCTTTACTGTGCATAGAACACTTAATGTAAGATATAATGTTGAATGCTGCGCCATGAGCTGTTTTTTTGACGTGGCGATTCTTCAAATTGTGCTACAGGTGATGCTAGCCAACTTCCATTCTTGGTTCCTGAGCAAGTCCTTAAGCTAAAGCAGCTTACAGTGCTTACTTTGGCAGAGTCAAACAAGGTACCGTGACTTACTTTTTTCTGGTGGGCTCACCTATGTTTTTATGTTCGCTGAAAATGCGGGAGATTTGATTGCTTGCTTATGTTCTTAGTTTCTTTTTACTTGGTATTAGTTAAGATTGGTCTTCAACTTACTGTATTCCAATTTTTTGCCCCTTCGACAGGTATTGCCATATGATACATTGATGCAGGAGTTAGATGTTATGAATGTTCGTGAATTGGAGGATTTTCTCATTAACGACTGCATGTATGCGGTAGGTTTCGCTATTCATACCTGACCAATCAATCAATTGCCTCTAAGTTTTGGCTCCTTCAAATTAGGGATTTGCTTTAAACGACAAAATATTTTTACATTTGTTGTCTGCAATGTTTTTTCCTTCGCTTAAGTTATCCATCTCGTTCGTTGTTTTTCCTTTTAATTGTAATATGCTTTGTATTTAATAAATGATCTCTGATCTTGACAATAAAGTAGACAAACACATTTGCTTTGTATCAATTTTTGATGACAAATGTGCTATATTTTGTTGCTCTTATGAACAGGGGATAGTCAGAGGAAAGCTGGACCAGTCGCGAAGATGCTTTGAGGTCAATATTACTCTTGTTTTAACGTCTAGTAGCAGATCGTTTTTTGGTGATAATTAGTTGCTAATCTAGCAATGGTGTGAGATTGTAGGTGCAATTTGCTGCAGGGAGGGATCTTAGACCTGGACAATTGGGTGGTATGATTCAAACGCTTGCCAATTGGTAATATTTCTTCCCTTGAGTTAATTTTTTTAGTATTTGTTTATCCCTTTGCAATCTTTTACTGCTTGGGTTTCTTAATATAGATAGATCTGTGTGGCATATTCCATTCCTGCAAGGTCTTCACTGTGTTCGGGGAAACAATAAAAACATTATTTTCGAGGAAACATAGGAGGATGGTTGAAATTAGCACTCATTTGTCTCCCATTTGGGACTTACCTCTATCATCCCACACGCTTGCTCACCTTTATGTTAAAATGTTGGGAGTTCTTTGCATGGTCTATGATAAAGAATGATTGCCTCTAGCATTATATACATTTGAATAAACCTCTGGCTTAGCAGAAGCCTGTTGTAGTTTTTATGTTATAGATCTTGTTGTTCCTTTCTATGCTTTACATATTTTCCATCTTGTAACTAAATTATTTATTAAAAATATTATTTTATTATTTGTTAGGTTGTCCACATCTGAAAATCTTCTTGTCTCAATTCAAGAGAAGATCAAATGGGCAGATTCTATGAGTGAAATTGACAAGAAGCACAGAAAGGAAGTAGAAGAAAGAATTGATGAAGTGAAGCAGACACTATCTGTGAAGGTCAGTTAAACCCTTTTGTCCGTGAAAAGGACAATATTCTGTGTCTCAAAGTAGCATCATTCAATTTACTGCATGTGTTCATCCGCTATCAGTATGTAAGTTGTGCAGCTAAATATGAAAGCATAGAATTTAATGCTCAAGTCATGGATATTTTCAAAATTTCGATCTCATGGAATGAGTCTGATTCTGCCTAGCTTTCCAGGCATTTTATAGTCAAATTCAACTGTTTGTTTGATTGTAACACGTCGTCAAACAACAACAACAACTAAGCCTTTAACACATGGTACTTACATGAATAGTTTTAGTTGATAAGCTGGTCACTTTCCCTCTGAATGCATTTGCAAAGTTTCTTTGGCTGGTGTATGACCTTTCTTAGTTTCACAACTTGATGCTTGTGATATATGTTTTCTGTTATTTTTATTTAACCGTGGCTTCCTACAAGCTATATATATATATATATATATGTTTTTCGATGTGTCTTACTTACGTTGTGGCAGAAGCTACAAACTGTAAGCAGGCCGACAATGATCACCGAGGGCATGAAGAGATCATTTCTGAACTTGTTGGAGTGATGGAATATCAGGAAGATCGCAGCCGATCTAAGAGGTAGCATTTGATACCCATACTTACACTACTTTTGGATATGTATGAATGTCCTAGATACACAACTTCGACATTAGTGTGTTTTGCTCTCTTTTAACCTTCTCTTATAGCGCTTCTATAAGTTAAACTTAAATCTATACTCTCTGCAGATCGAAGTCAATATTTCCTTCCCATTGCTGTAACAAACTTTACTACCAAATTGAACTCAAGTTTGTCCTCATTGACCTCAACTAGGAAAAGTCCGAACTTTAGCTGGGGCCCATGAGTTCAAGTCGAACTCACAAAATATATTTTCATGAACATGTCATTGAGCTTGAGATCAAGTTCAGAAAATTTTGAGCTAAGCTGGATTGACAGGCCCCTGAACATTTCGACTTACCTTACATCCTTAATTTCTTAATTGGCACTTACCCCTATTGGATGGGGCTTGTAATGCTGACTTTTATGATAGTTTTAGAAGAGCTTCGCTTCATTATTTAGGGAATTAATTTTCCCATTAGATCCATATAAAGATTTGTTGTACGACTTGCAAAACGTGCAGGAGACGATACCCTTTAGGTTGAGGAGATAAAGAGAAAGAGGAGAACCCAGGATGATTCTGTGATTTCTGTCTGACTACTTGCCATTTTTGGGGCTCCATGACAAATTGACTGCGTGCTGTGCTCTTGAAGATGAGACGACCCTTCATCATCAAACTCGTCAACCAACCTCGAAACTGACAGCATTTGCTTGAATTACCTGCACAATATTTCTCGTTTGATTTGTCGAGGGACCGGATATAGTACTAGCCTTCATGTGCAAACAGATGATGTAATGATCATGAATTTATGCTCGACTTTGATTTCGTGTATCCTTGAATGAAAACACCATGGGCGAAATATTATTAGCCAAACCGCTTGTTTTTTTACCTGCCTTCCCCCATATGCTCAAAAGTTAGTTTTGGTTGCCTGTTTATAAATATTTGTGCAAAGATATACTATAAAATTATAAAGCCCTGAGAAATTGTGGTCATATTTAGTGTCATTTTAAGTATTTTTTGTCGATTATGTTTCTTTAAATTTTCTCTGAACATGTTTTTTGAAGAATATGATATTTTTTCCTTGGAAATATATATATTTTCTATAGTCATATACGTCTGCAATCAGTTTTGGATTTATCACATCACATATATATACTTTTAGTAGCAAGTAAGAAAGTTGAAATATCATATGTTGAGTTAGTGAGCGACAAATAATTGTGTTGTAGTGTAGTATCTATACTACATATAATGCATGAGGATCTTAGTGTCAGATCATTTCAGACCATACATTTATGTTCTTGCCAATCCAAAATATTATCATCACAATTGTCATCTATGTGTCCACTAATTTATGTTATGTCATTCACAATCTTACAAAATATCATCATACATGTTATGTAAATTACCATATTACCCTAAAAAGGTAATAAAATCCAACAAAAAATTAAATATAAAAATAATGTATAATTAGTTAATAATTAAAATTTAATCAAAATAAAAACAAACGTTGCAATTATCACATTATTTTACAAAAAAAATTATATACACGCAAAGCGCGTAGAGGGGGAGAGGAATAGTATATAATTATTTCTGTGCTATAAAGAAGTAATATGGTAATTTATATGGCATGTACATCCGTCGTTATAAGGAAGTAAGAAACGATACAAATAGTAGAAATATATATATTAATATTATGATGCACTAGCTGTAAATAATTTATTTATTTCATTGAAGTATTATAGAGTTGCAGATTACAAGAAGAATGATGTTTCTTCGTGTATTTCTTCATACCCCATTAATACAAAGTAGGGTCATAAACCATAGTATTATTGAAAACTAAGAGTGGATTAACTTTATTTCTGAATCAAATCTCATGTCTTTCTTCATCATGCACTTCAAACTTGATTTCATATCCTGCCAAGAGGAAAAAAAATCATAACTACAAAAAACCATGACATAAAATTCATGTAACATGTATCAAATCGAGAGAAAACACCCGAAAACATTAACTGATTATACTGACTTGTCACAGTTGACGCTGCGAGAAATGGGAATGTCCAACTGAACATGACACTTATCCGGAAGACTCTGGGCCGCCGCATCCTGCAAGTCCGGGTATCTGTTAGCAGCAGCCTTAACACAGTTGCAGCAAGTCCTTTTGTCTGCTGGAGTTTGGCCCATCCCTTTAACAGCTTCTACGCCTTCACAGCATGCGCGAGTTGGATCACCACCATGTCCCGTGAGGTAAGTGATGCATGGCAGTAAAGCCACATCCACTTCAACGCAAGTGACAGCGAATCCGGGCTGCACAAAGAATTGGACGATGGCAAGAATAGCGATCACGGGTAACACGACACGGGTATTCATTTTCTTGATGTTTGGATTAATGGGAGCTCTTTATTTTTCTTTTTTTCCTGTTTTACTGGTGTAGTTTGCGTTTTGGCTTGGTTGAAGGTGTTCTTTGAGGGGGTATTTATAGGGTTGGGATGTTGTATGCTGTTACGGTGTTTTGGATCGTTGTTGGTATTATACTCTACTGGGGATGCTTTAAATAGCAAAGATGATGAATTCTTGAAACTGTTCTTATCATCTTGGCAGTTTTACTTTTACCTTTTGTGCATCATGAGTTCATATTATAAATTATTTTAAGATTCTTGTTTCTGTCACTTTTGGAACGTAAATGGTTGCAAAGTAAATCATCTTGCTTTCTATGAAAAACTTCTATAAATTTACAGTACCAAAAACCTATATCAAAAGTTATAACTAGTAGATATTATATATAATTAAAAAATTTAAATCATGCAATAGATTAAACATTATCATTATTGTTATTATTTATGACGAGGGAACACGCAGCCTAAACCCTAAACCCCTGGGGGTTGACGCAGTAGCCTGCAAACCACGTCAACCAGTTAAATCGCACTATGCAAGCCCGGTGCAACATGCTCAGACCGAGAAAATATTAGCAGCGAAATCGAACTCATGATCTTATAGTCTCAAGCTCATCCTGCTTTACCAACTCACATATCTCCCTGCGGGCTGAAACATTATTTTTTGCTATGTGTACTAAGCGCCTACACAAGATATATGAGATCAATTATTATTCTCCAATATGATTCTTAAATTATAATTATTCCAACTTGCATGAGAATTGTACTTTAAATTTGCAGTCACACTAATTGGTGAAGCAATCATATATTCTTTGTATCAAAACTTGTTAATAATAAAAATACAAGCTAAATCTTATGAAATATAATACAGATCAAAACCTACGTGTTGCTGCAGGGGCGGATCTACTGTAGAGGCTGGGGTAGGCTTCAGTCCCCCAACCCATCTCAGAATAGTACATATAGAATAATTTGTTTAGGACAAATACAAAAGTAGTCTGGAACTGATGGTGTTTGACACCCGTTCAATCCCCCAACTCTTACCTCTTTGGTGGGCTTCAGTCCTCCAACTCTTACTCCTTTGGTGGTCAATGGTTCGATACCGGGCCTTACATCCTCTTAAGATTTTCGATTTTACCTCCAAAAATATTTGATTTAAATATTTTATCATCTCATTACATTTTTTTGATCTACTTATTTACTAAAAAATGAGAATGATTTACTCTGTTTGTCCCAACTTCATCTCTTCCTAAGTATATTCACTTGACTTACTGGCCATTTGCATATTATACATTAAAAAATGGTAAATTTCAAAATAGTCCATAAAATATGGACTTTTCCAATACTAGTCCCAAAGTTTAAATCAAATATAGTCCACATAAATAATTTTTAATTAAGAATAGTCCAACATAAATGTCTTTAACAAATTAGTCCCGCTGAAGCTAATTTTAATAAAAGTGGTCATATAATTGAATATGAAGCTTTGCGGTTACTTTTGATTACAAACAAAAGTTTGGGACTAATATTGATTAAAAACAAAAGTTATGGACTATTTTTTATTAAGAAACAATTTTCGTGGAATTATATTTGATTAGTAATAAAAGTTTAGGGATTAATATTACAAATTTTCTTATTCTATCATACCATTTTTTGAAATTTAGCCTTAAAAAAAATTAAATTATATATATTGTATTAAGTATCTTCACCCTAACTTGCCCGATCACCTCATTCCTTTGCACTCCACTTCGGCCAAACTTTGCTGCTACAACGACAACAGAAACATGATAATTTGTTTCAAACAGTATCTCCGACAGAGTAATAAGTTTCCCACATATACTTTAACATGCTTTCAATTCTTGCATGGATCGGGTATAGATCTCGATCTATGCATGCGTCTATATTTTTTATGTGTATTAGTGTATGGATCGGGTATGGGCTTCGATCCATGCAAGAATTTCCATTTTCTTGGTTCTCGGTAATATAAATGTAGTATATTTACATATAAAACTCAATTTTGATCTTGCAAAAGAATTTTCCAAAAAAATTGCATCTTATAACAATTAACTGAATTATTTAATAATTAAATGGGTATTTGATTCCATTATTTTTGAAATACATTTTAACCCTATAAAATTACCGGTTTTACAATTATTTTAAGACACTCGTCAACAACTAAAAATCTTTGTTCGAAATATTTTACCATCTTGTGATTGGGATTTTTTTAAAAATTTCGTTGAATGTGTAATTGATTCATTATTAGTACATAATCATCAGCAATTTCGAAACATCTAATATTTCATTTTATCTAAAGAACAAAACTTTCAACCAATGATTTTGTTGTGTGAATTATACTTCCAGAGTTTATAATGATTCAATTTTTTTGCATGATATATTTAACCGCGAGTCAGTGACAATTTTCCGTCCACTATATTGTTAATATATATTTTCCCACATATGGTATATGAATATGCAGTATACACTCATGTGATTTAAAAATAAACAGTTTACCTCGTATAATTTGCAAACGTAGCATAACACTGTCCTATTAAATGGAGATGGTGTTTTACGTCTATTCACAAGCCATATAAGGTAAACTGTCGATTTTTAAAATTCATGGAGTAAACTGCTTACTTTGAAAATCGCATGAGGTAAATGCAACTCAAACGAAATTAAATTGCAACTAAAATTTTTTGAATTTAACATTGTTAAAATGCTATGCCATTTTCCACTTTGATCTTTTTGTTGATATAATATATAATAATTTACTTATTAATTCCCATCAAAGTTAATATTTTCTCTCTTTTCTTGTTTTTGTGGGGCATTCCCTAAACCAAGGGGTGAATTTACACACGGCGGCTGCCGCCGCTTAGTCACTTTGATCGGCCCCGTAATAGCACCGCCGGAGCCAATGAGGTGCCGAAAATTAATCCTGGCTCGCGAGCCTCCCAATTTGTAAGCCGCTTGATCATAAGCCGCGCTGCATCCTCCGGCGTTTCGTAAGTCCCCAGCCAAATCATCCGCCCTTTCTTGGCTGGGTCCCTTATCTCCGCCGTAAACTTTCCCCATGGCCGACCCCTCACCCCTCGGTACCTCTTCCACTCTAGCGGTGAGTGGCCTTCACGCGGCTCTCCATTTTCTCCCATCAGATCTTCATAGCTAAACCCATTATCTGAATTGTTTGAGTTGTGATCCAACTTTAACATTAAATCGCAATTTCGCACCCAAAAAGAGTTGTCCAAGCTTGGATTAGAGCTTGAAAATATGGTGGAAAAATCATTGCAAAATCGGAATCATTGAGGAGATACTGTCGGATTGAATCAAGAATCGAAGTATCAGATGTTGAAATGCTTTGTGCAAACATTTTCAGAGAGATTAAAAATGGGTTTTATCAATTTTTTTCTTAAAACCGATAAATTTTAGAAGATCGTATATTTCTTTTGTTAATTTGAAATCAATATTCAAGACCTTTCACCTATTTATAGTGCTTGCATGCATGATTCATCAGCACCATTCAAAAGTACAACGAATAAAGAGTCATTGATTTTAGTGGCACCAACCCTCGATACGAAGGCGGAGGTGTTGGGTTATTACATAATTTGTTTTATAAAATTAACTGTGAGATAAAGGTTAGTTTACTCAATATCGGAAAAAAATTTAAATATCCAAATCTTAAATTTTATTGGTGTTAAAATTTGGGTCTCCTGGTTATCAGAAATAAGCCAAAGAATATATAATTCTATATTTAGTAATAATATTATAAAATTCATGCAGTGTTCAACCAAATAATTAGTTTACTCAATCTTGTTGTATTATTTGATATACTTAATTATGGATGAATTATTAAATAATGATCACGTGCCCATTATATCTTTAAATTTTTTTAATAAATGTTCACATTATTCAAAAAAAAATATACAAATAAAATGTTTTTAAATCACCTATAATGTATTTGTCTTTAGCTATAATTTCAAATCACAGTTTTATATTATAATATATACATATATATTATTCTTTGTTAAATTATATATTTTAAACTGATGTTTTCTCTAGAGTCTATATTAATGTGAGATAGTGGCAATTTATCACACTTCGATATCGTTGATAGACATTTATCTCATATGATTTGCAAAATATAGCTCATCGTTTTCCTCTATAATTTTCAGAATTTATTGATTTGTCGTGACGAAAATACATTCGTTCCTGAGTGTGTGCAGCTACTAACAAACCAAAGGGGGCATGATGTATATTTTCAAACCACATGGAGGTAAGTTACACCTGATCGAAACCATGTGGCATAACTATATCAAATTTGGATTGTAATTTTAGGTGCAGATTATTCATATGTTATTCTTTAGGTGCAAATTACTCTCATATCTTATTTTTTAGGTGCATTTTATTCAATTGTACAATTGGTATTTTAACATTTAATTTCAAAGCACAGACGCATAAGAAAGCGCGTGTCAATCAAATCATACACGGATGAGATATTCACATATTCATAAACATGCGAGTAAGCTGTCTATTTTCAAAGAATATGGGGTAAACTTTCTATTTGGACAATACAGGGAAATTTCGTGCCAAAAATCAAAATTAATGTACATGCCTAAATCCAACCTTTTATTCTGGAGTCGACATATTAAATTTTACAAAATTATGAAAGTGTTTTTTTTGTAACGATTCAATTGCTTCTTTGCGAATCATGTAATTTATTTTTAATAGTTTTGAAACTATAAATGCTTAAATATAGTGAATTAAGTCAAATACATAAAATAGATACTATATATAATGTATAAATATTTAATATTTATTATGCATGTTGATAGGAATTGAAGTAGACACCTACATTGAGATAATAAGGGCGGAGCCATGAATAAATATTATCTGAAACTGGTAGAATTAGGTAGGAAGGGCTACAACTATTCAGAGTGTTGAACTAAAACATACGGTTTTTGAAAATTAACACTAAAAAAATTTTTTGCTCAAAATATTACATGTGGTTGGAGCTCACCATAACCCAAGATTTTTAATCAAATTGGGCTACGATTATTTATAGATATTTGATTGTGTAAATTTTTTTATCAAGGTGCATTTGTAATATATATATATATAATTTGCAAATGTGATTTTTAATTATTTGAAGTGGTGTGTTAATAGTGGGAGAATTATTTGCCGTTAAGTCAAAAGTCGGTCAAAACAATAATTATTCGTAATTAATTGGTATTCATGTGTTAAATAGTAAACGAATAAAACAGAAAAGATAAGATGATTAATTAATTAATTAATTAATTGAAAGACTGCTCCCTCCCACGACCTTTTTATGATCTGTCTACGTTGAAGGGATCTGCGTGGCCCTGGTAGTCCCTACACTTTTCAGTCAGCGATTTTACACTCCTGCTCTGTTGCAATCTATTCAAAGATCTTTTAGTTTACCTTGACAGGGTTGTCGTTTGGCCATGTGTCACTTGTTTTTCTCATTTTGTTGATATTTGTTGTTGCCTTTCTGTTGATAGTCTTGTCCTGTATTCGTTGTGTTCTAAAAATAAAGAGGACTAAAGCGAAACCCTAGCCACCCGACCTTACAACGAGTGAGTCAACCTAGTTACCTTTATGTTTTTAAGCATAAATATGATTAACTCTTGGACAAACTATTTAATAATACATTCAGATTATTAATCATCAGGTTGACCCTCATGATCCTAAAAACCCTTTATTACAGACATGAATATGAAAGCTTAATATGAATATTATCACGGTGAATTTAAAATTTGTTTAGAACGATAAAAAATAATAATGTGAAAATGAAGGTTAAATTTTTTTTAGAGATATCATAATATAATTTAAAGAGGAGAAAATATCATGTTTTTGATCGATCTCTGTTCCAGCAACGTAACTGTTGCTCCTTTTCCACCTTCGATACTTTTTAATTATTGTGAAGGCAAAATATTACAAAAAATGGGAAAAAGAACGAAACATAGGGTGTATTTTGGATTCCATATTACATTGTTTTTGTTTAAAGTTAAAAAATATTACTTTTAACCAAAAATATTGAATATTTTCTATTAAAATAATAGAAAATAAAAGATAAACATCTTGACATCAAACACTCAATCTGTTTTTTTAATCCGAAAAGCAGATAAACACCACCTAAAGCTGAAATGAATAAAGCAGGGGTGTAAAAGATTTTTGCCCAGTGTCCTCCTGTGTTCCTGCCATTTTCCCTCGGAGAAACATTGCTTTCTCTATAGAAGCAACAAAAATGAAGAGCAGAACACAATCTGTACAATGAATGCATCAAGAAATGTAAAAACAAAGTCGAAGAAAGATCTCTAATTCTTGCTAGAACTACCGTGTACCTTCGGCAAGCTGCCTATGAATATCTCAAACACGATTTTTTCAACTTATACGACCCAAAATCTACTACACTATGCATTTATAGTATTATTCATTAACAATGTAAAAAACGCAGAAAAATGAAAAGAAAAAAATCTGCAAATCTGGGTTGATTTGCAACTTTGGGACAGGATTATCTGTTCTTGGGTGAAGCAAATGGGATGACTGTATTCAGTTAGGTGAACATCGTCCTTGTAATCAATGGTGACGATTCAAGAATTTCTGATCAGATGTATACAGGTTTGACGTCGTTTGCCCCAAAACTTGCAGCACAAACTGGACACTTACGGTGACGAGTTTCGACAATTCTTTGCACGCAAGGATTACAGAACAGATGGTAGCATTTCGTTATCACAACCTGCTCATGAGGAAGAAATTGAGAAAACAACTGTGTCAATAATCAAGGGCCAACAATTCATCAAAGTGAAAAGGATGATGGGGCTAGTTCTACATAACGTATTACACTCAACCATATTGGCCACACCATTTTATCATCCTTGATAAACTCCCGGTCCCCGGAAACCAGATAATATTCTGTTGATGTTGAAATTGGAACTCATGTACATTTTGCTTCTAAGCTTTGCATGTGAAATATAGCGGTATCTGGTTACACTAATATTTGCTCATGCCAAAGACTTTGATTCTTCTCACCATTTCATATTTTTATTATATGCATAATAAATAAATTGTGGGAACTAGTTTTGTTAATTGTTTATGTAATAAATAAAGTATAATACTAAATTCTTTTTAAACTATATAAAACACCTCATAATTAAAAAATTATCATGGGGCCGGCTGGATCTCAAACTCAAGCATGAAATTTTGCCAAGCTCGACTTGTTTGCAGATCCAAACAGGAAAGAAAATGGCACATAAAACCTTCGAAAACACTGCAAGCATTCAGTTGCTTGGATATTTACTTCATCCACATCTCATATTAAAACATACTGGAAGAAATAAAATAAGAGCTATACCTCTTTTCTCCGATCAAGGCAAATGCCGCACGTCAGTATATCCATATATTCCCCAAGTTCCTGCTGGAGCTTTTCAGATATAGAGGAGCCCGGTTGCAACTTTAGATGTTTAGCCTTACTTCTCAGAGTTTCTATGTCTTCTTCAACTCTTTTCCTCTCAAACCTTTCTTTCTCTAGTTCTATCTGCAGCGCAGCAAGACATAATCGACTTCCATCGGCTCTTGATTGTGCTCCTTCAAGCGTGTCCATCAGCTGCTGAGATGATTCTCTCGTGTCTAACAGTATTTTTTGGATATTTTCTAAGTTGGTAGCATTTCGGACTCTATCTTCCGTTAGTCTCTGAATATGATCTGAGTGGGCTTTCAACTGCAATGGAAAATCTTGAGTTTTGTCGTCTTAACTAAGTAAATAGTGTTCGGTACTGCATAAGCAACTTATATTACCTGATCTTCAATTCTACCAACTTTTAAGTCATAAAAATCGATAGTTGTCTTGGTCTGTTTTACTGATTGCTCCAATGTTTGCTTCTCCATGAGCAGCGCAGCCTCTGTTTGTCTTGTCTGCACACCCTCCAGAACAAGCTGAAACAGAAGTCAAAAATTGCCAGATGCAACTCCCAAGAAGTATTACATTAAAGAAACTACAAACAAATATGTTGCGCCTATCAATACAAGGTAATTTCGTTCCTGAAGCTTGACAATGAAGATATAAAACCCAAGATGCAATACCATCAAACGACAGGGAAAAACTGACAGACAAACTGGTCCACTCAAACGGCACAACAAATCGCAAACACTACACAAATCTCAGAAGTAGAATAAAATTCAAGAGCCAAATATTTCAATGAGTTTGAGAGTTGTAAAAGGTAATTTTAATCTCATGTTATTGAATTGACAATTAGAGGCAAACATGTATAAATTTGTCTCTACAAATCCGGCTAAATTTGGATTAACAGGTATGTGATTACCTTTACATTATAGTCATCTCTCTCAGTGATTTGCTGCAAAAGCTGTTGATTTTGAGTCTGCATGTCATCATATGCTTGCCCAATTGTCTGTAACAAATAAAAGATCATTATAATTAGAGATTATATTATGTTGTGTGTGTCCAAGTGCATAAATTTTTAAAAAGCTTCTAAAACAGAAACCTCTATCTCAGAAAGATAGGTCTCAGTTTCTTCGTGTTTGGATTTTAGGACATCAGAAAGTCTTGATTTTTCCCTGAAACCTCAAGAGGAGAAAAACTATAAGATTAGTCACATAACAAAGTTTTTCAATAAAGAATATATACTGATTTTCAAAAGGCGTCAATTCCAAAAATTAGATCAAAGGGAAAAGGTCTGATTTTGTCCTGAGGCCAAAGGTAAACACCTTAAAGCAAATAGAGTTATTTCCTAACATGAGAAAGGTAATTGGTAAAAATGATGAAACTTGTAAACTTCTTATGAAACCACACCAAGTTGTTACACAGTACTCAATTATTAGTTGTCCATTAGAAGGTTAAAATAAGCAAGCACTAGGAGATGGGACATCCGAGCATAGATTGTAAGCAGATATTATCAGGACAAGGAATAAACCTTTTAGAGGCATCTAACTTCTGTCTTAGCTCGGCAATTTCAGTTTCTGAGGCAGCTAATCTTTGTTGTGCTTTGGCTTCGGCTTCAATTGCAACTTTAACTCGCAACTCTAAATTGTGTTCATCAAGAGAAGATTTCAGACTCTGAACTCGAGCCCACGCCTTGATCTCAGAGTTCCTAGCTTCAGTAATTTCCCTGAATACATGCCGTGGTTAAAAGCACAAACACCGACTATGATTGTAATTCAAGGAGATATTAAATAAAAACCAACTCAAAACAACTATCAAAACATGACGTCAAATGCTCTTCTTATGGTTGACTACTTGCCAGTAAAATAAACATTGCAATAAAGTGGTACCTTTGACGCACTGTTTTAAACATTATAAAAGAACTTAATAAATTTCTAGGTGTAAACAAGATCTAAAAGTTATTTGGATCATAATTCGTGAGCATCAAATCCAAGTTTCTGAATCCTCCAACTAACCTCTTTAGAAAAAGAAACTGAGTTAGAAGGCTTGAAAAAAGTAGATACCAAGGGCGGTAAATGATAAAAATGCATAAACAGAACATCTCAGGATACTTTACAAAAACATTGTAACAGGCATCAGTCACAAAACCAGAGTCACCTGACCTCGCAAAATATTAGAGATGGTGTATATTCCCATAAACACAATTAAAGACACATAAGAAGGGACACCAATCACACATAAGAAAAATCCTCATTTCTCTGTCAACACTATCGTCATGAAGTGAATCATTGTATATTGGTCACATGGGCTTAGCAAACCAAATACACTAACAGATTAACTCATCATGCACAGAACTTCCTCCTAGATTTTTCACAAGGTTTGCATGATTATTAGCATTCAAACGAACATGCTTCTTTAACTTTAAAAAAGAAAAGGGGGCAAGGTATTTCACACTAACAGGAACTCACAAAGTGTCGCCAAAAAATATTGGTACAATTGGGTGTGCTACAGTTTGCATAAATAAAACCATAATAAAGATCCATTTGTTCAATAAGCCGACAGACATTGCCATGTATAGAATAAAAACAGCTCTCTAAGAAGCGAATTAAGAAGAGGACCATAGTCCAATAAAAGTTTCTTAAAAAACAGCAATCAGGAATGCTAACCTTGAATCAGTCGACTCGTTTCCATACATTTCCACAAAAAGCTTCAGGTCCGACTCACTTAACTCTAAATCATGGACCTGAAACAAGAATGAGAACATAAAAATGTTCTTAATCCATCTCTTCAATTTTTAAGAAATTAATCTGGGGATATTATTAGTCCTCATAGAAGTGGGCAGAAGTGATGTATACCGAGCCTTGCACCATTTCGAGATATACGACACATTGTATATCGGGCAGTAAAAGGTCATTTGAGCTCTAAATGCATTCTTATTAGCATAGAAAGGTTACATTATTCACCAAAATAAAAAAGTACAAGTCCAGGATGATACATTAATTTATTTTGAACCTTATCCCAAGCGTAAGAATTGTTAGTCAAGTTGGTCTAATGCAAAAATAGTTATATCTCCTTACGATTATACAACAAAAGGTCACAACTCATACCATAGCTTTCAATTTCTGTATTTCAGCATTTTGTTGAGCTGATCTATCAGTAAAACCTTCCAATTCCTTAATCTGCATATATTTATTGAAAAGTATTAATTGTAAACAATGGTTGGGGGGGAGAAAGGCAAGTCAAAAGGTGACTTCAAGTGTAGAAAATTTTACCTTGCGCTCAAGAACATTCGTAAGGGATTGAACATCAGCTCGCAAACAATGAACATCTGAAGCAGCCTCCTTGTGTTTAATTAACTGATTCTGCATGTTCCCCATTTTCTCAGGAAATGAAGAAACCAAGGCTTTAAATGCTGCAATGACTTCTTTCCTACCTAAAATTAAGAAAATTAAAATTGCCACATAACTTGCAGCGAAGAAGTGAAGGGCGCATTGAGTAAGGATCAAGTCAACTTTATATACCAGGTTCCTTTAATGCATCTTCCATCTTGGTCTCAATTTCAATTTTTTCTTTGATGCATCTCTGTATCGCTGTTTCCAAGTCACTTATTCTGGAATCAGAAATGGCTGACGATTGATGAAGAACGTCAACTATTTCATTTTTCATGTGATTTTCCCTCTCCCGCCAGAAAAGTGTATCTTTCTCAACCTGGTTTTAAAATGAAGAATCAGTACATCTACTGAAAACTCTTGACCGACTAAAGAGGAAGGTCAAATGAAACCGTCTACCAATTCCAACCTGAAGTTTCTCATAGTGAGCCTGATAATGCAGTACATCAGCCTTGGTCTTCGCCAGTTGATCTTTCAGCAAGAGATATGCTT
Source organism: Haberlea rhodopensis (assembly GCA_907163345.1). Classification (NCBI taxonomy): domain Eukaryota; kingdom Viridiplantae; phylum Streptophyta; class Magnoliopsida; order Lamiales; family Gesneriaceae; genus Haberlea; species Haberlea rhodopensis. The sequence continues at coordinate 27,023,634 of CAJQUN010000003.1, read as the reverse complement.
GGGATGAGTAAATAAACTTCAAATTTTTCAGATTGCTCTGTCGAATATTTCATTTAAAATAAAATTATATGAGTGAGAGGGAAGAAAAACCAAAACAAAAAGGGGAAACTGTTTTAATAACCTGCAAAGTTGATAACTGCTTCAATATATCCAGACGATCTTCATGAAGACGCTTGAGATCATGCAGTCGAGTCGAGGATTGGTCCTACGTGAAAAAATAAACTTAATTAGTCAATGTACCAACAGATATGTAATTACCACTAACAACAGATATCAATGCAAATAATTACCAACAGTTCCTTCAGTGTGGATTCCATGTCATGCAAATCCCTTTGTTTGTCCCTCGCTTTCTCTCTAGTGGGCTGCTTATTTCCTCGATTCAGGACTGGGAAAAAAGTTTCTTTCACATCTCTTTCTGCTTTTAGGATTGCCAATTTACGGTTATTTTCTTCCAAATCAGCAATCGTACTTTTTAGTTCTCCTGCAGACAGAAAAATAAGAAAAAACTCTCAATCGCTTATACATATTACAAACGACCATGATAACTAATCGTGAGTATAGTTCAGGCATAGGAAAAATAATTGAGAATGCCAGAAAACAGATACTAGCAGACAAGAACCAAGTAATAGCATTATTGAACATGAGACTGAACATGCAACCACATTCCATTTGCAACAAAAGGAAAAACAAAAAAGCAGATTAAGGAAAAAATAAATTTGGGTAACAGGAAGCCTGCTACACAATTCACTTTGTAAGGGAACGGAGGATGAGAAGGCAAGAGCCATTCCTATTACATGTGCTATAATTTTCAGTCACATGGCAAGGCTCATCTCTATTTTAGTATACTTGATATTAAAATGTCAGTAAGACGGTAAGGTTCATGCTTAAACTCCTAGAAGACCGTTGAGCAGAATTAGACCCTGGTACCAAGTCTCTTGCTGATGCAGTTTGAATTTTCAAAGAATGCTGAGGTTCACAAATAAACCCCAGAAGATAGAGGCATTCTCAGAAACAATGCAGGAACTCAAAATAGAGGCAACCTGGGAAATTGTATCAAATATTCGTGGCAAATAGATGATCATTGTTTTTCCTTGTTTATAACATTTCTTAAGACATTTATCAACAGAATACAAAAACCTAACCAAATACGGACTAAGCAAGCATTAATGTTGCCAATAAGCTATAACATTGAAATGATTAAAAAATGTGTGATTAAGCAAAGGCATTATCGCTGGAACAAATCACCCTTGATGAACAATACATCAAATTCAAAAAAGAGTTTTACTTTGTTGGTACTTGGGAATTGGGATGGGCAACAAGATAAATCTTTTGAGCTGAAAATGAGATGATCAAATACATAATAAGGCAGGCAGATGAGCAGATCAAAGCGTCTAAAAAAACTGAAATAAAGAACCAATATCTGAAAATTGAAAGGAAGGGGGGTGAAGAAATGAGAAAGGGAAACTCAGGGAAATTCATCCAATCGAACTCTTGCTTTTCATAGGCGACAGTGTTTCTGTAACTGGTTGAATATATCAAAACCAATCAGAATTAGACTAAATTGTCCTGTATGATCAATGTGCTCATGTAAACAAGTCGTGGATTTTTTAAATTTATTTCTGAAATATTAATCTATTATTAGTTATATCATCAAATCACAAACTATAGCAAAATTACCATCCTTTTAAAGCATACTGAAGGGTTGATATCATGGGATACAAAAGATATTATCCATATAACCCATGACAAAGACCTAGACCATCAAAGGCATCTACAGCTTATGCAGGAAGTCAAGGACATTGAAGAGCATCCTAAAGTGAGGAACATCAATATAAAAAATTTGATTGGTAACAGTCTTACAGAAATAAATACATCTAAAAAAGAAAACATACAAAAAGAATACCTCTCAAACGCTTGAGATCAGATTTATTCATTGCCTCATTGTCTCTGTGCCTCTGCAATTCGCCAGCTAGCGATTTATGTTTCATATGAAGATTGAGGACTTCAATTCTCAAATTCTTAACTTCTGCAGGAGAATTACTAGGCACAACCTTCTGACCAAGTCCTAAAATGCATGGGGAAAGAAAAAAGATGAGTGAGAGAGAATGAAGGAAAGGAAAATACAGAGAGAAATACCAAGGGACAGGAAATTGTAATTCATAAAGACAACAGATTTAAAGCTGATAAAGAAACTCGGTCGAGCACTTTAAACAAATTATATGCATTTTTCTCATATAATCTCACCACTAGATGAAATTGCCCCCAAAGATGCATCATACAACCAAGTCTTCAGAGCACTTAGGTCATCCAAAGTAGCTACTAACTTGTGAAGTATGTTCTTGGCCTTGTCATAATCTGTTTGTCTATCTACTTCCATTGGTTTCGTAATTGTGGCGGTTGAGCAACTCTCAGTTGCACCTGTTTCCAAAAGCCGGCTTAATAATGCCTCTTCAGGTGGTGAATCACCATCTACCAAAGCAATTAAAAAAATATTTATTAGCAAATGAAATTTCAAGCGAGAAGAGTTGAAATAGAAGATGGAAGTAGATAGACAAACAGATTGTGACAAGGCCAAGAACTACTGTCAACCCTAAATAAAACAGTTCACATGTCAATAAAACATAATTCACCATGTCGGATATAAACAAAACTGTAATACACAACTTGCTATAAAGTCACAGCAAATAAGAAAAACCACTGGCTAGCATTTTCACAAGCAACTAAGCTCAGAAAATAATAAAACAGAAGATCATAACAGAGATCAAAAAGTTAAGCATAAGACTGTCACAAACATAACCTGGACGAAATACAAAACAAACATGTATTTGAATGCAAATTGCTGCAGACCATTTTCCCCTTTGCAATCTCTTTTGCGAAGCGTGATAAAAATTATTCACTATTTATTATTAAATTTCTTCCAACAGAATATCCACATGTTACAGGGTGAAATGGAAGGAAGAACAAAGAGAGAGTTTCCTGTTTAAGTGAGGCTTCACTAACCTTCATTAGTATTTTTGACTTGAAAACCTTGTCTAGGTTTCATTAAGACCTTTATACCTTTAGAGCGTGATTCCATATCATCAAGCAGCTGGCAAAGAAGGGATAACAATTTTAGAATCAATATGTAAAAAAAAAAATGACTATATGCCAAATGATAAACAAACAGTCCTTGTGGATAAATATTGGTTATATTTACCACTTCAATACGTAAAAAAAAATGACTATATGCCAAATGATATACAAAAGTCCTGGTAGATAAATATTGGTTACATTTACCACTTACAAATGACAAATTTACCAACGGCACTTTTTTCCAAAATTATGTCCTTTTCATAGACATCTGACTTTAAAATACTCTGTGACTTTGTTCCTTGGAAAACAGATAGAGATGAATAAAAAGACCTCAGCTATCAGCATTATCTAGTTCACTATCACTCTCAACCCTAAATCCCCTACATCCATCTTCTATTTTAACTACTGTCAACCGCACGCCCATTGATAAAGGTGTCATGGTTCTTGTTCTACCTGCTACTGCTGAAAACAGCAAATCAATTTCACACTCATTACACAAAAGACGCCTAGCAAGTAGATCCATGACTTCAAAGAAAAGAAAAATCAGATAACACCAAAATCCCATGACCAACTTCAAATTTTGAAATAAGCTAAATGACAGTAAATCTATACCACAGAATCATAGCAAGCAATGTGAGTTTCCAATTGGTAATCAGAGAGAGTAATAGGGCGGGGAGTTTAAATAACCGATGAAGTTCAATTCGCTAAAACTTGGTTTCCCCCCTTCTTTTTACATTCTGATGATTAAATTCAGTAAAGCGATTATGGCTCTGGACTTGAATGCCTATAGCTGGTTTTTCTTTCGTCCTTCCATTAATTTCCCAATCCATAGTTGGAGTTTAGATCAAGGTTTGAAACACAATGTACTGTGGAATGATAGGATGCTGAACAAATATCTCTCGATGTTGACATGAACAATAAGCAAAGATGAACAGAATTAAGAAAAGATGAGAACCCACATTAAATTTTCTATCCCCACGCCCACTTCCCTAATGACAGTAATTTAAATACAAATGCCGATTCAAAGTCAGCAGGAGTCAATCTATGTAACAAAAAGGTGATTCTATATGGAAAACCAGTAGGATCAAAGATAATACTTCTTCCCATGAATTATCGACCACATCTAATGTCTTCTCATAAGACTTTTGTTTGCCTTTTAACAGGTCCAATCTGTCCGCGAGACCGGAAATCTCAGCCTTTTGAGTTTCCAACTTCTGGACGAGTTTTGTATTTTGAAATTTAAGCACTGCCACATCAAGCTGCAACATTGGAAATAAAAATTGAAAGGCCCTTCATTAATAAATATATGAAATTCAAAAATAAAAGCTCAAATAGGACTTGACTAAGCTCTAAAACACAGCTAAGAGAGAGATCATAATGAAGTCATAAATGACTACCATGTTGCAGATTCTATCCAACTAAGTTTCTCCTTGCATTAAGCAGAATTGTTAGCTGAGGAAGTTAATCATGCCCCATAAGTGAAGCATATCTAGTTACAATGACTTAATAATCATGTAATCCATCAAGAATGTACATAACAAGACAAGTTAGAAATAAGTTGGCCCAGTACAGCACACAAGTCCACAACATGTTAAACTGTTAAACCATAAATCACACTCGTGATATCAGAATTTATAAACATAAGCTCAAAACCCATTGCTCAAAGATTCTATTATTGACACACAGGAACCCATACTTCATCCAAAAAGAAAAGAAACCTGGCCAAAATTAATAAAATGAAAACAAATGATAACAGCCAATCGAAAATCATAAGGCGAATCAGACAACCACCAAAGAGCACTCAGGTCATTGAACTTAAAACTCAAAATCGAACAACAGTCTGAAAACCCCAATTCAAAATATCGTAGTTTTGAATGATAAAAAAAGATAACAATTTTACACCTTTTTTTCCTCCGATAAGGGCACAAATGTGTGTTTCTTGGCGGAAGCCGCAGTGGGTGATACGGAGCTAAAGTGACGTCGTTTTCTGTCAGCTTCACCTGTGCTCCCCATTCGAAACCCACCCCTCAAAACCCTAGAATCATCAAATTCCCATTCCCGAACATGAAAAAAGAAACACAAAGCACTGCAATATAACAGAACGCACGCTAAAACAACTGCCAACACACAAAAAAAGACTAATCCTTTTCACACGCCATAAATTGAAAACCCGGATTTCTGAAACAACTCAGAAACAAAAAAAAACAATTAATTTTCTTCGATTGAAACAAGTAACGAAAGGGACTGTTTGGGTCAAACAAATAACAGAAGCTTTATCCTGTAAATAATAACTGAAGAAGAGGAAAGTCTGAAAAATTGCACACCCGCACTGAGGCTCTGAAAACCAAAACTATGGGAGGACAGAGAGGAGGGATTTTTTGTTCCTTTTTTTTTTTCCCTTGTAAAAATACTACAGGTGAGCAACGGGGAAATTTTTAAAATTGATTGAGGGTAGTTGAGTCATTCGATTTTAGTGGCGTGCAATCGACTGTCTTTAGATAATCTATATATTTGTAAGGATTATCACATGGGTAGATCCATATTTTAGTTAAAAATATTCTTAATTATATTGGATAAAAATATTCTCAATAAATAAATGAATCTATTTTATGATACATTATTCTATAGGATAGTCAAGAAAGTTGAGTTTCGAGCCAATTCTACTTGCTAAAAGTTCATTTCTCGAAAGACTTGTGTTCAAGTTTCGTGGTGTGCGCAAAAACTTTTTAGCACCTCCCCATATAAAAAAATAAAAGAGAGTTATGAAGTTAATATTTTTAAATAAATATATATATATATATACATATATTATTCAAAATATATTTTTAAAAATTAAGTTGATAAATTATTCGATTATGTTTTTGAAGGAAGCATCTTTTAATATCTGTAATGCTAAACTAGGTCGGATTAATTTTTTTTCTAATAAAAGTGGATATTTTATATAAAAAAATTAGTTGTAGTATAAATAATAGAATACTATATTTATTTTAAACGTGTTGAGGGGAATATAAAAGTGGAGTGAAAAAATATTTCAAATCTGAAGTTTTGAAAAATACTTCCATATTTCCCAAAAAAAAAAAATTCATACTTGCAATTTGTCCATGGTGGTGCACATAAAAAATCGAAAAACATAAAATAAAACCAGAATTATAATGATTGAAGTGGAGAAACATCACTGCAGTTTTATACGATCGTAATATCTCGATTAGACTGAAGGGAAAGTTTTATACAACTGTCATAAAATATAGGCGGGTTGGTTGAAGTGGAGAAACATCACTGCAGTTTTATACGATCGTAATATCTCGATTAGACTGAAGGGAAAGTTTTATACAACTGTCATCAAGCATGCAATATTGAATGAGATAGAATGTTGGACGCTCAAGAAGAATCACTTTCCAAATGATGAGTGTGGCAAATATGCATATGCTCCATTGGATGTGTGGTAAGACCAGAAAATATAAAATAATGAACAAATACATTCGAGATGAAGTATGTGTAGCATGTATAGAAAAAAGATGCCGGTGGTTTGGTCAAGTATGATGTAGCGATGCACATATATGTCGAGTGGAGTTCATGAATTTCGAGCATTTCGCAAAAGCAACGAGACAATCGAAAAAGATATGGCTTGAAGTTATATAAAAAAAATACGGATATTAACGAGGATATTATGACCGAAAAAAGCTCTTGAAGTAGACTGATGCATATGCACGACCCGACTTGATTCGTAATATGATTCATGTAGCTTACCCAATTTCAGTGAGATTAAAAGCTTAGTTGTTGTTTTAAAGCCATAAAAACGTCAAACAGGACACTATTGTATTTCTAGCACACATCAAATAGAATAAAATGAAGGGTCTTGAAAGATATTAGCCACGTAAGAGATTTGAAAGTTTTTGTTATCGATTGGATTGTATTTATTAAATTTGATTGCCTTGAACAATATCTGTGATGTTTCTCATATTCCTGTAAGATATGTATTACATGCATTAATCTAGTTTAAAGTAAATTTTGGAAGAAAAAAAATGATCTCAAGTACGAGGTTTTTCCAAAACTTTGCAAGCATTGCATTATCCTTATTGTTTTCACGAATTGAACGTTTGAATATACTGAGAATGCATAATTGATAATTAAATATTTTATAATCGTTGAGTAAAAAGAATTTATACTTGGACAAACTAAATATTAAAAAAAAAAAAAATATATATATATATATATATAACATGGTTTGGTTTATATCAATATGAACTCGAGTTTAAGCTTACATAAGCATAATATACAACTCGAGGTTGCACATTATCTTTTGTGCAAAATTCTTGCATCCGCTGGGCTATATCGGTGCATGCAAGAATTTCCACTATTTCATTATACCATTTGTTCTAAAATAGATTTTTAATAAAACTTAACCAAAATCAGAAATTGAACATAAAATAAAACATTGATAACTCAATGCCAACATACAATAATTTTCTATCTCATCACGCACCAAATTAACAAACTTTAATATAACAAACACTATTTAATATATATTTCATCATTATCATTATATTTTATTAATTAAAATTATCATCCAAATTACTTTTTGCTAAACCTTCCGCCATGCACATATATTCTCTCACAAGCTTCGCAGAAGAATCCCTTCAAACGTGATTCCAGGTCCAAAAGCCAAAGCCAGCCCCCATTCTTCTCCATCAATCCCCTTCTTCAATTCCTCCCTCATATACTCCATTACATAAAACACAGTATTGCTACTAACATTACCAAAATCCATTAAAGCCCTTCTGCTACACTCCAACTTCTCTTTTTTCAACCCAAGTGTACTCTCCAACCGGTTAAGAATCGCCGGCCCACCTGGATGAACCGCCCAGAACAGCTCGTTATAATCCTTCAAACCCCTTTTTGCCATGAGTTTCTTGCAGAACTCTTCGATATTTTCATCGATTTTCTGAGGAAGATCCCTCCCAAGCTTGAAGTTTATCCCTTCTTCCGAAAGGTACCCATCGATCACATTCTGTGTCCCCGGTAAGAATTGCTGCACCGCGTGGTTCAGTTCGAAGAATGGCGATTCAGACCCGAGTAACGGGTCCGCCCCTATGACCGCCGCCGCTGCACCGTCTCCAAATAATGCCGCCCCAACCAGGTCGTAAGGGCGGGTTTTATTCGGTGGTCGGAAGCCAAGAATGGTTGTTTCAGAGGTTGTGAGTAAAACTCGGCTGCCGGGATTATTTTCAGCTATGTCTTTGGCCACCCTCAGGCCTGTTACTCCACCATAGCAGCCGAGAAAGTAGAGCATGACTCGGTTAACGTCGTTTTTGAGGCCTAATTCGGCGGCGAGGTGGAGATCACCTCCTGGGAGGCGGATCTCGCTAGATGAAACATAGACGAGGTGTGTGATGTGCGACAGGGGTCGGTTCCATTGCTTTAGGCAGGCTAGGCTTGCTTGTGCTGCCATTTGGACTACGGCCGGGTTGGCTATATCAAGGCGTTGTTTGATGGTCGGAGAGCCTTCGGTGGTGAGTTCGGGGTATTTGTCGAGGATTTCTTTCGACATGACTGTGTATCTGGTCTTCACTGTAGTTGTTTTGCCTGAAATATTCGGAGTACGATAAACAAAAAAACAAAAAAAGAACGAAAACATAATTCCCTCAACCGGACTCATAGTAGGTTATGGATTAGGGAAATTCTTTGGTATACCCCAGTGTACCAAACACCAATACACATACACATATACACATATATATGTATACATTGTGTTATGTATTGGTGTTTGGGTCACCCAAGAATTTTTCGGTTATCTGGTTATGTGATGATAAAACATTTAAACACTTACACAGACGCTCTAGTTTTTCCTTAATGGCTAAATCATCACACTTGGTGTCACGAATGTATCCCTCGGCCAAGCAATCTTGAGGAACAACCTGACTCGGAAACGCTTTCCCGATAGCAAGAATCGTCGCCTTTCCTGGAGTTGGTGCGCGTTTCGGATGCGAAGCACAGTTCTTGGATTCACCATTGCTGCTGATTTGTGACATGGCTAAGTGATAAAAATATTTTGAAGGTTTGGTGTGAAATTGTGCTTAAAGTTGCATGGGATTTGGGAGAATTTAAATGGGATTCTAGTGTGGTGTTGGAGAGAAGTTGGTGCCAAAGGAACACTAGCATGAGTTATTAAGAATTGCTAGTTCTTTAATAAGAATGATTTTCTTGAAGTCATGGGGTTGGAAGTGTGAAATATTTACTTGGAAATATTCTTTGTGTGTTCAATTGCATGTTCCAAATAATATTCAAACTTCTTATTTTATATATTTCGAAAGTAATCAATATGTAGTTATCAACTACTCACATATACAAATCACAATGGCTTAAAGACGGTTAGTTTGATATTGCTCAACTTCAAGACACTTGTCTATAGAGGGAACATCAAAATTTCCATTTATGGAATTGAGATCGAAAATCATTAGATATGTCTTCTCATCTTGCCTTTGATGTTTATTTAGAGTTTAGCTAATTACGAATTTGGACATAGCATATGATCTGCATTGGACATGCATTTTATTATATGATAAATATTTCATAATAAGACTTATAGTGGTAACTACAATTTGATGATTAATATTTTAGAAAATTACTTTTACATTCCGATGAAAATATTTTTTTATTCAAAAGAACCCTACGAATTATTTCATCTCGAAAAGTACTTTATTATATTTTTTCATTCAACAAAACCATTCTTATTCTATCTACTCTATCTACTTTTCCAAAAGTACCCCGGATGAACTTAATTAGTTTCCTGAAAATACTAGAATTTAATTTCAAACTGGGAAGATGGTTTAAAAAATTATATTGGTCAAACTGAAAATACATAATATATATATTGTTATATTAATAATATATAATTATTATTATTATTATTACATAATAATAATATATATAATATTAATAAAATAATCATAATATATATAAGTATATATACGTATATATATATATATACATGCATATATATATATATAATATTATATTTAATTGTTAATAATATATACATATTATAATAATCATATAAATTAATATTAATAAAATATTTTATTTATATATGTATATATACATATTAAGAATGAAATAAAACAATTTGAATATAATAATAAAGTCGTAGGAAATAAGTTATATTTTTTGCGGCAATTCCAAATTTTTAAATAGTAAAAAAAGGCGGAAAATGATATATATCATTTTGTTAGAAAGTGGGATTAAAATGAGATAATAGGATAAATTTTTTTTATCATGCAAACTAAACAAAGGATAACCTCAATCTCAATCCCCGATGTTTACATATTTTAGCACTTCACCCCAACTTTTCAAAACGTGCATTTAACCCTAAGCAATTTTAAGTAGTACAATTAGTCCACTAAACAATATCCGAAAATAATTTTCCTAAATATTTTGTCTGCAAATTCCCCCACGTGTGTCGCACATGTCATGATCGATGATGTGTATCTTTTCATTATTTTCTACAGGAATTTTACCAGTAAAATTCATCGACCGTCGGTATACTTGTAAAATTATTTTTCATGTATTTTCTGATGGGTATATTCGTAAAATTTATGCAGAAAGTACATGAAAATATATACAAAATCATCGATCGTGGCATGTGCGATGCATGTGAGATAATTTACAGCCAGAATATTCGAAAAAATTGTCTCCGAATATTGTTTAGGGGGTTAAATGCATTACTTAAAATTGTTCAGGAGATTAAATCAACGTTTTGAAATATTAGGAGGTGAAGTGCTAAATGGGGCAAACGTGGGGTGTCCATTATTTAACCTTATTAAAATGATCATACTACGATTAAATTAACTATTTTTTTAAACGGACAATATATGAATTATAGAATGGTCAATTTGGCAATTACGATAGAGTTTTGAAATAACAACCATAACGCCAACACTATCCGAATGATTAAAACAAGGGAACCACTACAAGCCAAGTTCAGACTCCAATCCTGGGTAAAAACAAAAGCACACATATGGATAGGCTGCTAAAAGGTGTACTGGAGAAGTGAAATACTACAGAAGCACAAGATTTGACACCATAGCCAAAATCAGGTATCCTCAAACCATACAACCCAGAATGTGGACGAGTAAGATAACTATCTTCCATTATATCTGAAGGAACAAATAAGGATGGATTAGAAACAACATATTTAGATGTGTATATGCAAGACAAAAATTTAGAATATTGGAAAACAAGAACCAAATTTGATAAATTTATCCGATTTCTTTAACCCTGGCAAATGTTATCAAGTCACTGAAAAACCATAGAATGAAATCCCTTTTCTTAAACAACGGTTCCTTCCAAATCTTAATCCCGTCACGTTTGATTCCTCCGGAAACCTTGCATGACTCCACTACCAATTCGGTTTTTCAAGAACTCCCTGAGGTATCAATCAGTTTGATTTGTCTACTTTTTGTTTAATCAAAAAGTTTACTTGCATTTGCAGTTGAAGGATTTTATGTAAGAGCCTGGTTGGTTAAATTACATTTTTTAGAAGGAAGCCATTCGCCTAGGCATAGCTTTTTAGTGAAAATGCGGGTCATACCGTGCCTTCAACTCAAGAATTGCGTATTTGAAGTGAAATGAAATTTTCTTGTACACTAGTTAATAGTATTTGTCTGGTTTAATAGTTTGCTTGGATGCTGGCAGTTTGGTAGAAGGGGGTGAAGTATACAATGTCTTCTCAAACCTTATCTGATTTCGACATTTCAGAGCTCGTGAGTTTTTTCTTATGTAAATAGTGTGCATTTTATGTTATTATTATTTCAATGTATGCGTATTTATGTATTTTTGCATATCTGAAGTCATCCGTTTTATTCTGTTCAAATTCGAGCAAAATTCAGGTTGTCCTATAAACAGGGTGATGAACTGACTCAATTGATTACTGGTAAAAACTACAGGCAAAGAAATCTGCCAGCCTTTTGGCTTGTCTTTGTCTTTGGTGTATCGGGTTTGTTGGTGCACCAAGACACATACGTATATACGTATATTGTTGTATATATCCTGGTTAAGGGTTGGAAAATTATGTTGGGTATCGGGTACACGACCAGACTGGTTATTACCCGATCGGGTTGGAATCCATATCCGAAATTAATTTCTTGTACCCAAAATTTGAAGCACCCGAAAATTTGACCCATTTTCTTGTTTTAACTCTCGCCCAAATATCAAAACCCAACATCCAACAATTCAATAATATTTTGGTCCGCCTCTCTCACTCTCAAACTCACATTCTCAATCTCACTCACGCTCGACGTCTGCCCAACATCGGAACATCTTGCCGTCGCCTCGTTGTCCGCCCAAAACCCGACCCTCGTTGTTCGGCGCATTTGGGCTGTGTTAATTTTTCCCTTGCCCAGTCTTTGGAAAATCGTCAGTGTGTTCCTTTGAGATTGTTGGTGCTTGTTTCTTTTCTTTTTTTTGAGCAAAGATTGCTGGTGCTTGTTTCCGAGCATGAATATTTACTTGTTTTTAGAATTGGGTTTGATTATTGTAATTTATTTATGAAGCTTTCGTTTTTCAGACGGTTATTTTCACTTTTCCGACAGTTTTAAAATTTTACTATCATGTGCATTTCCTACTGGAATTTTGGCAAAAATTTGGATCAAGGCTGCTGGAATTTTGACATAAAGTTCGGGTACTCGGGTATTGCAAAAATAATATCGGGACCCGACGCCCACCCGACCCTTGGTGCACCAATACCCTAGTCTTGATGCACCAAAAACAAATCCCAGCTTTCGTGATCAATGAGGCAAAAGCTAAGCTCTCCTTGATTTAAGGGTGTGAAATTCGAGAGCTTCAGCGGTCACGACCTTCATTAAAAGTTATTATTCAGTTCTAGAAATTTTAATCAGAAATTTAATCAAATTATTTAAAATCGCCTTATTTTGGTATACTTCCTGTAGAGTGTAGATTCAATATTTTATAAATTGATTTTAAATTAAATTATTTAAACAAAATTCCTTGTAAATTTATTTTAATTTGAGATAATTAAATTATAAATTTATTAAAGAAGCTGCATATCCCACCCACCCACACCGAATCACCAATTTCATTAAATTCCTCGGTTTTCCAGATGCCCCATCAATTTACGAGCCGCTGAACTTCTTGAACCAAAAGGAAAGAGCTAATTTTGGCTTTTTAAATTTGAGAATTTGCTTAGGTTTTTGACTTTTCGTCGATTTATTGTGTTTATTGTATAATAATTATTGTTAATCGGGACAGAGAATGGACGAAGCGATGAACCAGTTTCAGCAAGGACTCATAGAAGTTGAAATTGATGCTGAAAATCTTTTATTGGCACGCCATGAGGTACTTGGAACTTACATAATGCATTTAGTTTTTCAGAAAATCTTAATTTTTGATAATTGTGGTTGCAGTTGGTTGAGATTGATAGAGTGAGGAATGGTAATAGGGAAGCCTTAACGGCGCTAAGAAGGAAGGCTAGAACAACCAAGGCCAGTGTTCCTTTGCCTTTCGAGTCGATAATGAGGGATATTGAATCAAGGCCTCTGGTTAAAGAGGTATGTGCAACCTGTGGGGATCACAATTCGAGGGAGAAGACATGGTTTATGTTCCCCGGAACTGATTTATTTGCCACCGTGCCATTTCATGCCGCTCATACCATTTTAGAGAAAGGTTGGAGCCTTTTGACTAGAAGTTCTTTTTGATAAAAAAGGTTTCATGTTTTTAGAATGAAGTGTTTCATCGTTTAAAATATCAAGTTATTGTACACAGTTAAAAATTTTATCCTTTCACAGTATGCATCTTCTAACTAAGGAATGTGAGTTCTAGTAATTCTCTCCTGAAATTTGAAAGATAGATTACATCTACATCAAAATCTGACCTGGAAAAATATGAGTTGACATGTGCTGATGCAAGTGATATTTTAAATAAATTTGGATAAATTAGAAAGAAATGATCACTTAAAATAAAGCAGCAGCATTGGCCTCAGAATCGGTGAAAAAGTAAAAGGGTAGATTGCTTGAAACACTATTATATGGAAAGGGTGAACAATCATCGTTAGGACAAACACGATGTATGGAAAAAAGCCTAATGCATTGCATACTGAATAATACCATCTTAATTACTAAATGTCCAAACCTTCTTACCCACTGGCCGACAGGAGAATATGTTTTTTTCCTAAGCTTGGAGATAAAGGAGGGGAAGATGACTATTGATAGTAGTTAGTTGGTGTTGCAGTTTGTTGGAAAAAGCTTATGATATGCTGCTGTAGTATCCCAGTTTCAATGTGCTTTACAGCATGTGTGTACTTAGCACTCCTGTTCTTGACCATCTAGTTTATTGCGAAGTCTTAAAGGAAAGTATGTTCCTGCTGGATATGGTGTTTCTAATGTGTCATTTTGACATTTTTAAAACTTGATTCTCGTCATTTATCAACTGTGATTTCCAACATTATTTCAATGCAGAGCAATGTTCTTGTTTTTCTTTCTCACTAAGATGGTTTTAATAATTTGTAGATCAAGCGCGCCTTGATTATGAATCTAAGAAACTTCAAAGCTTTGTGAAAGAGAAATCCTTGTCAATTTCAGAAAAAGGTGTTCTTTCCGACAAAATCAGTCCAGGTGTCCTAAGATCTCTGGTGACCTTATCTGACAAATCGAAGTAAGTTTTACGAGAAAACCTTTAGCATCTCATCAGATGTTGAGTTTTTGTCTCAATGTGAATGGATCATAGTTACTCTTTTGGTTGTTTGACGCAGGATTGTGGAGAAAGATTGATCCATTGCAGTTATTCTAGGGACTTAATCAAGTAAGTGTGTAGATCTACCCTTTTTCTTCTGTTGTTTACTCTTCAACCAAGGAAATTAAGGAGTCCATTTGGTAATACTTGAACGTCTCTACTTTTGTCTCTCATGTGTAGACCATTACCCTCATATTTGACCTCTTATTAAAGTATAACTAATTGCCCATATTTAATCCTGTTACGATCCAGTTGTCTATTTTTTCCCTTATTACCCAGCAATCTGCTATTGCGCTTGCTCATGGTGTCAAGTTAAATTTTTTATGCTTAGAGATGTGGTGTTGTTTTTATAATTGACTCTCTTTTGTATCAAGTCGCGTTTTCATGTCTCTTGAGAGGTAGAAAATGGTAAAGCTGGGAACCAAAATGATCATAATCATTCATGTCAGTGAACTTCTGTGGGACCCGACTCGGGCAAATATTACTTTAACCCTTATCCGGTACCACATTCTCTAAGAACATTACGCACGAGGGTTTCAAAACCTTTTCGGAAATAGCGGAAGCGTTTAGTCAAACATTCATTTTTAGTAGCGGAAGCGTTTATACATTCTAATTAGTAACAAAATACATCCCAGTACCAACTCCTTATAATGGTCCGACACTTAATAAAAGAGAAAATACTATAACAGCCCCGGTAAGCCAACATTTCCATTTTTCCTAATATTCCTCTGGTTCTGGCTCCGGTACTCCTGTATCTGGAACTCACAATAAATTACAAGGAAAACAGAGGTTAAGTCTTTGAGGACTTAGTGAGGGAATAACAATGGCTTTATATCTGTAATTATCAAACAATGCAATTTCTCAATATGATATGTCATGTAACAAAGATCTTGCAGTCAAGTAATTGTCAATAATGAAAAGTGATGATTTAGGATTTCAGAGTGAATATCGTGGGCTAAAGAGGTGGCTCCCACCGGACAGTTCGGCGTAGCACTTTTCCCCACATATTCAGATAGGATCTGTACATTCAGTCATTTACGAGCCAAGTGAACCATTCTCCGGACCGTAAAACGGTGCACGTTGTTCAGATGAACCATATACCCGGACTGTCATCCGTTGTTCATTGGACTCACTTTCCGGGCCGAAGCCGCGTTGTCCAGTGGATAAATATCCAGGGCTCCATTCATTCAGTCATTCAGTCAAATGATTCGTTCAATCAAAGGAATCGATTAGTAATCGATAACATTCAAGATAAATAAACATGCAGATCAAGATGACCAATGGGACGAGATAATGTACAATATGATGACAATATATAAAAGGTGAGATAATGAATAACAAGATATTGTAAATTCCAGGCCAAATGCCAAAAGGGCTATATAACAAGAATTCGGTAGTACACCTCACTATGTGCAGACAATATGAGCAATGAAACATTATAATGAACAACATGATAACATAAATGGAAGGTACGATATTGAATAAACATTGACAGTAAGTTCCAGGCCAAATGCCAAAGAGGCTATATAGAAAGAATCAGTAGTACACCTCACCATGTGCAGACAATATGAGCAATGAAACATTATAATGAACAACATGATAACATAAATGGAAGGTACGATATTGAATAAACATTGACAGTAAGTTCCAGGCCAAATGCCAAAGAGGCTATATAGAAAGAATCGGTAGTACACCTCACAATAAATTACAAGGAAAACAGAGGTTAAGTCTTTGAGGACTTAGTGAGGGAATAACAATGGCTCTATATCTGTAATTATCAAATAATGCAATTTCTCAATATGATATGTCATGTAACAAAGATCTTGCAGTCAAGTAATTGTCAATAATGAACCGTGATGATTTAGGATTTCAGAGTGAATATCGTGGGCTAAAGAGGTGGCTCCCACCGGACAGTTCGGCGTAGCACTTTTCCCCACATATTCAGATAGGATCTGTACATTCAGTCATTTACGAGCCAAGTGAACCATTCTCCGGACCGTAAAACGGTGCGCGTTGTTCAGATGAACCATATACCCGGACTGTCATCCGTTGTTCATTGGACTCACTTTCCGGGCCGAAGCCGCGTTGTCCAGTGGATAAATATCCAGGGCTCCATTCATTCAGTCATTCAGTCAAATGATTCGTTCAATCAAAGGAATCGATTAGTAATCGATAACATTCAAGATAAATAAACATGCAGATCAAGATGACCAATGAGACGAGATAATGTACAATATGAGGACAATATATAAAAGGTGAGACAATGAATAACAAGATACTGTAAATTCCAGGCCAAATGCCAAAAGGGCTATATAACAAGAATTCGGTAGTACACCTCACCTCACTATTTGATGTCTTACTGGATTGGCTCGATTTTGAACCCAGATGTCAAATAAAGTCCTATAAACATAATATAAGTAATTTTGGTGTTTAGAAACCCAGATATGTTGTTGAATCTTCTGCAAATCATTTTTGTACAAAACTTGTCCGGGTAATTTTGAATAAAACATTTGAAAATTAATTAAAAATCAAGTTTAAGTCGAAACTTCACGAAACTTTCCAGAAATGCCTAAAATCAGTCCAGCAACGTTCGCCGACCGGAAATTTGTCAAACTCGTCGGCGCGTGTGTTACACGCGCCGCCGTGCCGGCGCGTGGCCGTGCTCCGGCCGCCACGCGCGGCTGAAAATTTTACAGAAGGTTCGCCTCGTTTCGATCTACAATATTTGTTCAGAAAACATTTTGAAATTCCCAACGGATTTTGCCCAGAATCTGATGTTTCGAAATGATTAACGAGGTGTTTTGGTCGCCGGAAATATGTTCGTACGGAGGCCCGTTTGGGCGATCGGCCGACATACCCATAAACTTTAACACATTTTTAACAACTTTCATTTAGACTCCAAGTTTAAAATCGTTTTAGAAAGGCTCGAAATCGAAGCTTGAAACTGATACCTTGAAACAGGTTTTTCTGGGCTTTGGCAGCTTAGTGTTCTTCGGGAGTTTGATTTTCTGGACGAATTTGGATGCTGGGTTTTGAACACCTCCTACACTAAATGTTTGCTGGGTGTATAAGGAGTGTTGTGTAAAATTTTCGGATTTTTTGGAGGAGATTTGGTATTTTCCTCATAATTTTCCCTATTTCCTACATTTTCTACACCATAATCTCTCTTAATTTTTGCCAAGAATTCTCTTGAAGGTGTGTGTTAATCTGAAGAAATGAGGGGGTATTTATAGGGGTTTTGCATGTATTGAGGCTTTAAAGAGTTGACATGTGTTGGGGCAATTGTATTGACAAGTGTATGCCTAATTCTTAATTAAATATTTTCTTTTATTAGTTAATATTATGGAATATAATTAAACATAAATTCATAATTTATTATTATTATTATTTTATTTTTGTTATTATTTTAGTAGCATTGAAGATAGCTTCAAATTATTTTTGTCCAATTTTGTAATTAATATTTTTGGGGTGTTACAATCTCCCATCCTTCAAGGAATCTGGTCCCCAGATTCCATCATTGTTACCGCAAAACTCTGAAGCCTTGAGTTGAAATCTTCTTTCCATGTCCTAGCTTCCTTTGACATGATTTCAGTTGCGTAACGTGGTTCTTCATCTAGCCGATCTTCTGTTGTTGTCGTCGAGTCGAGAAAACTACACTCGTGGTTTTCCATTTCTGGTGAGCAGCATGGTCTACTATGACTCTCTGAGTTATGGATAACGATCCCTTTAGTATTTGGATAAGAATCAAGAAGTAGAAGAAGAAGCACATGGTCGAGAGAGAGAAAAAAACATTTTATTCCACTACCCGGGAATGAAAGCAGGGCGTAGGTATTCAAAGAAAATGTCAATATCAACATCAAACTTTTGATATCAAGTCCTAATTAATCCATGACCGGATTTGAAATGACAAAGAAACTGGGTGGAGTAGTGCATGTCCGCAAAAGGTTCTCTGGCTGAAAGAGTGAGCGACTTTAAAAAGGGAGGAAAAATGTTAGGCTCAAATCCAACCTCAGGTAATGATTTTACTGAGACTTCCTCTCTGGTAGCTATATTTACCTCGGTTTGAGTTTCTCATCTCCTCTATCTGTCCTTGATTCCAATGTAGATATTACCACCATCTATCATTTATGATTGATGGATCTGGTAGCTGGTGTAGTCGCACCTGGTGAAGTTACTTCCTCGGTATAGCAGTTTATGTGTGCTTGATGTTTGAACAACCAGTCCATGCTCAGCATAATCGTAATCATGTATGTAGCTTGATTAAATCTGCCAGATATTCTAGTTCGTAGAATTTTAGTGGGTAGTTTTTATTGACGGTGTCGGTGGTTACCTCGATTCTATCGGTAAACTGATTCCTAGATGATATGCCAATTGTTATTAGTATAATAAAAGAATGTGTAGCTCTAGGGTCAAACAAAATTTAGTCAACTTTTGAAAGTCAAATAACGGTACCTTCAACCACAACGATCGGGTCAACTTCTTCATTTCCCATTAAGGCATAAGCCCTTGCTGGGATTCTCGGTTTTTGTGGCGGTGGTATCTTCTGGGTCCTTTTTGGGCAATCTTGGATACGATGTTGTTCACTTCCACAGACCAGACATTTTCCGTTCTTTCTCCAGCAGTTCTCTTCCTTATGAGTGGGCATCTTGCAATAGCCACATTTTGGCGCATTAACATTACCCAAGTCTCTTTGTGGTTTCTGTCCAGTTGGTTCTCCAATCATTTCTTTTCCAAGATTCATCTTCTTGTTGCTTGTGGCTGTCAAATTTGGGTTATAGAGCCTCTTTTCCCTCTGCTCTCTATGGATCAATGATTTGATATCGGATTCAACTCGTAACGCTTGGTTGACTGCAGAAAGATAATTAGTGGATTCGGTGGATAGTGTGGCCCAACGGATATCAAGATTTAAGCCTTGAATGAATTTCTTAGTTTTCCTTGGTTCATCATATATATAATGTGTAGCATAGTGAATTAGTCGGTGGAATTCGGCCTCGTATTCAGCTACAGTATGTCTTCCTTGTACCAAATCCATAAACTCTCGTTCACGGGTGTTCAGTATTACCTGCGTAACATATTTCTCCTCGAATGCACGTAGAAAATTCACCCAGGTCCTCGGGGTTTGATTTCTTTTCCATTGGTGATCTATGACTCTCCACCAATGATGAGCTGCATCTTCAAATTGATAGACAGCAAAGCTGACCTTCTGTTCATCAGAATAGTTGAGAACAGTAAAAATTCTCTCAACTTTGAGTAACCATTCTTCTGCATGATGGGCATTAGGGGTTCCGTAGAATTTAGGTGGGTGGAACCTCAGAAATCGCTCAAGTGCTCTATCTAGTGGTTCTTCATTCCTCGTGACGTTTCGTGGAGGATTTTGTTGACAGAATTGCATGAACTGTTGTAAAATTTCCATCGCATTCCTGTTGGGTAGCTCTTGTCGAGGATGCTGTTCTTCTTGCTCGTCGTTCCTTCTTGGGTTACGTACTTCCTCGGGAGAATTTTCCTCATTTCCTTGATTTCTCGTGTGAGAGCTACCACCAAGTGACGATGACATCCTAGCTCGTGAATTATTTCTTGACGACATCATCAAATTTATGAGAAAGTGGTGATTTAAGACATATTTATTTTTAAATAGGGAGTTAATATTAATAATGCGTAATGCACAAGATTAAATAACTAGAGTAAGGTTAAGTCACCATTATCTGAAATAGTGACAATTGTGGAAAAACAAAGTTTGGTGAATACTATCAATCCTAATTGGTTGTTCCGGGTTTACTCGATCTGAGTGTCAACCATAATATTCTCAATAGGGGAAACTTTTTCGATCTCGGCCTAAGCACCTAACTCTTTAGGTTACTAATAGTTGGTTGCTCTTTCTTACCAAGGTGTTATTAGCATTCCTGTATGAGCACTAGAGACTTTACCCTGAAATAAACCAGTCAACTTCATCAATATCTTACAACCCAAAGCATAAAATTCTTATGGAGTTTATTCTATTACCCAAAGATATTTCATAATAGACTGTGAACCTGGCTCTGATACCACCTCTGTGGGACCCGACTCGGGCAAATATTACTTTAACCCTTATCCGGTACCACATTCTCTAAGAACATTACGCACGAGGGTTTCAAAACCTTTTCGGAAATAGCGGAAGCGTTTAGTCAAACATTCATTTTTAGTAGCGGAAGCGTTTATACATTCTAATTAGTAACAAAATACATCCCAGTACCAACTCCTTATAATGGTCCGACACTTAATAAAAGAGAAAATACTATAACAGCCCCGGTAAGCCAACATTTCCATTTTTCCTAACATTCCTCTGGTTCTGGCTCCGGTACTCCTGTATCTGGAACTCACAATAAATTACAAGGAAAACAGAGGTTAAGTCTTTGAGGACTTAGTGAGGGAATAACAATGGCTTTATATCTGTAATTATCAAACAATGCAATTTCTCAATATGATATGTCATGTAACAAAGATCTTGCAGTCAAGTAATTGTCAATAATGAAAAGTGATGATTTAGGATTTCAGAGTGAATATCGTGGGCTAAAGAGGTGGCTCCCACCGGACAGTTCGGCGTAGCACTTTTCCCCACATATTCAGATAGGATCTGTACATTCAGTCATTTACGAGCCAAGTGAACCATTCTCCGGACCGTAGAACGGTGCGCGTTGTTCAGATGAACCATATACCCGGACTGTCATCCGTTGTTCATTGGACTCACTTTCCGGGCCGAAGCCGCGTTGTCCAGTGGATAAATATCCAGGGCTCCATTCATTCAGTCATTCAGTCAAATGATTCGTTCAATCAAAGGAATCGATTAGTAATCGATAACATTCAAGATAAATAAACATGCAGATCAAGGTGACCAATGGGACGAGATAATGTACAATATGATGACAATATATAAAAGGTGAGATAATGAATAACAAGATATTGTAAATTCCAGGCCAAATGCCAAAAGGGCTATATAACAAGAATTCGGTAGTACACCTCACTATGTGCAGACAATATGAGCAATGAAACATTATAATGAACAACATGATAACATAAATGGAAGGTACGATATTGAATAAACATTGACAGTAAGTTCCAGGCCAAATGCCAAAGAGGCTATATAGAAAGAATCGGTAGTACACCTCACTATGTGCAGACAATATGAGCAATGAAACATTATAATGAACAACATGATAACATAAATGGAAGGTACGATATTGAATAAACATTGACAGTAAGTTCCAGGCCAAATGCCAAAGAGGCTATATAGAAAGAATCGGTAGTACACCTCACAATAAATTACAAGGAAAACAGAGGTTAAGTCTTTGAGGACTTAGTGAGGGAATAACAATGGCTCTATATCTGTAATTATCAAATAATGCAATTTCTCAATATGATGTCATGTAACAAAGATCTTGCAGTCAAGTAATTGTCAATAATGAACCGTGATGATTTAGGATTTCAGAGTGAATATCGTGGGCTAAAGAGGTGGCTCCCACCGGACAGTTCGGCGTAGCACTTTTCCCCACATATTCAGATAGGATCTGTACATTCAGTCATTTACGAGCCAAGTGAACCATTCTCCGGACCGTAAAACGGTGCGCGTTGTTCAGATGAACCATATACCCGGACTGTCATCCGTTGTTCATTGGACTCACTTTCCGGGCCGAAGCCGCGTTGTCCAGTGGATAAATATCCAGGGCTCCATTCATTCAGTCATTCAGTCAAATGATTCGTTCAATCAAAGGAATCGATTAGTAATCGATAACATTCAAGATAAATAAACATGCAGATCAAGATGACCAATGGGACGAGATAATGTACAATATGATGACAATATATAAAAGGTGAGACAATGAATAACAAGATACTGTAAATTCCAGGCCAAATGCCAAATGGGCTATATAACAAGAATTCGGTAGTACACCTCACCTCACTATTTGATGTCTTACTGGATTGGCTCGATTTTGAACCCAGATGTCAAATAAAGTCCTATAAACATAATATAAGTAATTTTGGTGTTTAGAAACCCAGATATGTTGTTGAATCTTCTGCAAATCATTTTTGTACAAAACTTGTCCGGGTAATTTTGAATAAAACATTTGAAAATTAATTAAAAATCAAGTTTAAGTCGAAACTTCACGAAACTTTCCAGAAATGCCTAAAATCAGTCCAGCAACGTTCGCCGACCGGAAATTTGTCAAACTCGTCGGCGCGTGTGTTACACGCGCCGCCGTGCCGGCGCGTGGCCGTGCTCCGGCCGCCACGCGCGGCTGAAAATTTTACAGAAGGTTCGCCTCGTTTCGATCTACAATATTTGTTCAGAAAACATTTTGAAATTCCCAACGGATTTTGCCCAGAATCTGATGTTTCGAAATGATTAACGAGGTGTTTTGGTCGCCGGAAATATGTTTGTACGGAGGCCGTTTGGGCGATCGGCCGACATACCCATAAACTTTAACACATTTTTAACAACTTTCATTTAGACTCCAAGTTTAAAATCGTTTTAGAAAGGCTCGAAATCGAAGCTTGAAACTGATACCTTGAAACAGGTTTTTCTGGGCTTTGGCAGCTTAGTGTTCTTCGGGAGTTTGATTTTCTGGACGAATTTGGATGCTGGGTTTTGAACACCTCCTACACTAAATGTTTGCTGGGTGTATAAGGAGTGTTGTGTAAAGTTTTCGGATTTTTTGGAGGAGATTTGGTATTTTCCTCATAATTTTCACTATTTCCTACATTTTCTACACCATAATCTCTCTTAATTTTTGCCAAGAATTCTCTTGAAGATGTGTGTTAATCTGAAGAAATGAGGGGGTATTTATAGGGGTTTTGCATGTATTGAGGCTTTAAAGAGTTGACATGTGTTGGGGCAATTGTATTGACAAGTGTATGCCTAATTCTTAATTAAATATTTTCTTTTATTAGTTAATATTATGGAATATAATTAAACATAAATTCATAATTTATTATTATTATTATTTTATTTTTGTTATTATTTTAGTAGCATTGAAGATAGCTTCAAATTATTTTTGTCCAATTTTGTAATTAATATTTTTGGGGTGTTACAACTTCTTCCTACATTAATATTCTATAGGGTGGTCAACATTCCCAGAGTGCGATCTGACACCTCAATTCTCTGACTATTGTAAAAGGGGGAAATGCTTACAGTACACCCGGTGTACTCAAACACCACATTGTGTATGTATATGTATGTATAGGTTGGTGTGTGAGTTGGTGTTTGGTACACCAGGTGTACTGTAGCATTTCCCGGTAGAAGGAATGTCCAGCAGTCCAGCTTGTCTGTCTTACGCGTCATAGACTTTTTAGTCGGTAACAACTATTGCCTGTAAATCATCATATAAGCTTCCCAAATGACTCCTTTTTCTCCGTCATTTAGACTTCACATCCACACAACAGGAAAAAACTTACAGTTGTTGGGTCTCTCGTGGTAGATGCTTTTCTAAACTTGCTCAGGTATTTGTAGTAACAAAGAAGCCCATGGCAGTTGCATCTGTGCATTTCATTCTCGTTTTTTCCCACAATGAAAGTAGTTCAGCTATTTAATTTTCTTTCATTTCCTCTCCTCTCCTCTCCCACGTTTTCTTATTATAGAATATGACACCCACCCTCCCTTGTTCAGAAAACAATTGCTTGTTGGGACTTCCACTGATACAAGTTATAGTTACGCGCTGCATGTAGAAGAAACAAGCAAGAAAATATGCGAGGCAGATATTAAAGAAGCACGTTTCTGAGATTGAGGCTTGATGGTGCATGGTTCCTCTTAAAATAGTCATGCTCTTTGTTTTATCTGACATGATGAATGATTGTATCAAGACCAAACTGAATATCAAGAGAGCTACTTTTAACTTTTTTATCCAATATATAATCTGTGAAACGCATAAATCATTTTCTCATTCTTCCTTCAATTAAGTTTAATGTTCTAAAGATGCATTGGTGCCACTCAGTTTGTCACCTATAACCTATTTAGAGATAGATCAATCCTTGATATCCAAGACACCGTTATTAAGGGTAGCAATAAATAATAGGGAAAGCATGGGGAGTTCGAACGATCCGACTCCGGAAGATCAATGTCCCCAAAGGTTCAGGGCTAATGTATGGACCTCATTGCCTCAAAACTTTTGGGAACATTGGATCTATATGAAGGCAAGCCCTAAGAAAAGAATCGAACTTGCCGGCAAGTATACCAGGTTTTGAGCCCCATAGTGATTGGAAGTCCAATCAATTGAATCTTAAATAATGTCCATGATGTTTTCGTACCCGAACATCACTATCATCGTGTCTCCCTTAAAGAACACCACAACATCAAAATTATGTTATCCAAGTTAACAACTAGGACTAGGGCTAACAACCACGTGTCAATCAAGTTGGTATTCCACGAAGGTGTAGGTCGTGAGTCAACATCCACCATTTTCCACCACAAACTTTAATCGGGTGAATCAGTTAATAATTAAGTGTGTGTTTGTAATTGCTTATCTAAAAAACTTATATGTTGTTTTTGCTTAAAGTTGAAAAAGTTGATTTTAAGCAAAAATAATTGAGTGTTTGTTATTAAAATAATAAAAAAAACAGCTTAATAAACTTCAATTAATTACAAAAGTGCCACCAAACAACTTAAAGCAATCAAAAGCATATCATGGCCTGTTTCTCTGCTTCTGTTTTTTCTGCTTATTTTTAGAGAAACAATAACAGAATCGAGTAAATAAAATACTCAAAATCTGCTTTTTTGTCTGAAAAGTTGATAAGCAGTTTGCAAAAGTATTTGCAAACACCCAATTAAACCAACAAATTGAAAAAAAAAAAAATTTAAGATTTTTTTAACATTAATTACTTAGTTACTCGATCTTTTGTCTTTGGGACGAGGTTGCAATACAGTGTGTTTGCAATTGCTTGTTTTAGTGAATTTCAAATTATTATAAAATTACCATCACATAAATAAAAGCAATGAAAAGCATCTCATGTCATGTTTATCTGCTTATGATTTTACCTACTTATTCTTAGAGACGCAATAACAGAAATAATGAATAAGACACACAAAATCTGCTTGTTTGGCCTGATAAGCAAATAAATAGTTTTGAAAAACAATCACAAACACTAACTTATAATCAATTAGCTAAGTGAGGGATTATTTTGGTTTATGGTTATTAGCTAAACGAGGGATCATTTAGCAATGAAATTTATTTTTGGAGGTTTAAATTTCGAAATTGATTCATTTTGAAAAAAAGGTAAGTGTACGAAAATGAGTATTTTTGGGAAGGAATTTTAACCCCAACAAGACGGAAGAAAAAGATATTGTGGTGGTTATATTAGTCATCAGTCATGGCTTGATTGACGGTTCAAAATCTAAGTTACAAAGACTTGAAAGTTTGACAATATAGATACATGGACAAGACCTTGACTCCATATTTTTTAGAAAGAAAAAAAGAAGAAAGCATTACATTAGTAAATTTAAATGTGGGATAAATCTTGAAAGGAAAATTGCAAAATAATGTAATGCTTGGAAGTTATATTTTATGAAATATTAATTTGATTCTTTGAACCCATGAAGCAATTTTCTTTCCATCATCTTTACCTCGAAATATAGTTGCTTCACATGTAGTCATTGTTTTACCCCGACTATAATCCAACATCACAAATTGGGTCCACAACCCCTCGAAATATGTTTTATGTATGTATAAAAGTATCAAATATTGTATAAAAGGTGTTTACTGTTATTATTCTGATATATTATGTTAATTACATTATTTTTGTTTATAAAGGAAGGGCTAAAGAGTTTTTCGCAATGCCGTGTGACACAAGTCTTCTCTAAAGGGGAGTGAGATTTTACCAAGCGAGCTAGATCCAAAACCGTTACGTTAATTACATTATAGGAACTAGTAAAAGTCGAATAATGGATACATGTGAGAAATCTATATATGATGTCTTATGAAAGCGAAAAATCTAAAATTGATATAGATTCATAAATACTTTCACTGAATCTGGTAAAGTTATCAGCTTCAGGTACGATGAATATTTCATATTTTTTTGGAAAAAGAAAAGTCAAGAGCATTAAGTTCTCAGTTAATAGACTCGACCAAACCATCCACTGTATTTGGGACAAAGACAATACCCCCTGTGGCCCTGTGAAATTAAAACCATATCTCATGTACAAACCTTAGTCTCTCGATTTACAAAGCCTCAATAAGTAAATTTGCAAGCACTTCTAATCTTGTGCAGCTAGATAAGTATCAGAGAATTTAATTAATTGCAACATATTAATGTATTTCGTTGGAATAAAGAATGAAGTCTTTAAATAATACACCAACTTGCTCTAAATAATGCAAGAAACAATGGAGGTGACACAAACTTATTCCAAATAGATAAATAAGATAGTCAATTTAATGGAGCGAGGATTCGAGGACATAAAATTAAATAAAACATAGAACAATACATGTTTGCTAGTTGAATGGATAAACATTGCAGCACTTCTATACGAACGTAATATCCCGCTGTGATTGAAGATGAATTTTTATAGAACTATTATCTGAACTGCAATGATGTATGAGAGGGAATACTTGGCACCCAATAAGAATCACGTTCAAAAGATGATCGTCAGATATGCATATGCTCCGTTGAATGTGTGGTAAGATTATAAGAGATAAAATAAGAAATGAAGACATTCGAGTTGAAGTAGACATAGTTTGTATAGAAGATAAGATGCAAGAAAGTCGTTTACGATGGCTTGGTCAGGTACGACTTAGGCCCAACAATACACATGTTCGTCGAGTAGAGTGTACTGATTTCGGCCCTTTCACGAGAGCAAGAGGACGATAAAAGAATACACGTCTCAAAGTTATATACAAATATTTGGAGTGCAAAAGGATCAATAATGATATTTTGACTGAAAGAATCTCTTGGAGAAGAGTAACACAAGTATGCGACCCGACTTGATTCCATCTATGGTTCATGTAGTCTACCCTAAATTATTAGGATTAAAGACTTGACTATTGTTGTATAGAATAATACCATTTACTATTGAGATTAATAGTGTTTGTCAAATATCTGCTGCCAAATATAATTTCCATACGATATGTAAAGAGATGAGAGCGATAAATCCATGCACTCTCTTCTAAAATGCAACTCAAACAACAAATTCCTCTACTTGTAAAATTATAAATAATATTGTTTGTTTGTTTTTTGTTTTTTAAACCTACAACTATTGTTATTGTTTTCATAATCGATATTATTTGGTTATAAATAGGGTCCTCTTTTCTAGCTCCACAAAAACTAGGAAAAACTAGCGCTTAGAGTTCGGTGGTAAGAGCGCTCCCCTAATACATATGAGAATATCTCAAGTGAAAGTATGTGTGTTATATAGGCAATTATTGATTGTTCAGTCTAGTCATAGAGCTGGGATACTTTGTCCCTGGGTATCAAGCTACAGTGAAAGTATCAGACAAGCTGTGAATGGAGAAAATCCACGCAAAGAAGATGAATTCGGGTGGAAACGTATAGAATGAACCGATTCCCCAATGTTCTGTTTTTTTTTTTAAAAGCTTAGCTTCTTCCATTCTTTCTTCTCTTAACTTAATAAGAAGATATTAATATTATTGTTATGATATTATTATTGAATCATCTCTCAAAAATTCAAGTCTTGGATATGGTGATTTCAAGTATATATATTTCTTAATCTCCGTCCTATACAGAGATCGACAACAAGTCGACAACAACTAAGCCTTTGAAACTATACTAAGTTTGACATGTATCATGATACATTGATATATCATATATTAAGTGAAACGCCAAAAGTTAGGATTACCATTAGTACAATACATAACCCTCTCTATTCTCATGCATAGAAAATTATTATAGCCAAAAAACTTTCATACTTTCCTAATATCTTATATTTACATAAAATACATACATAAGCATCTTAATTAAACACATGTACTTCGTTTATTTAGTTAGCACATAACATCCTTCAGAAGCTTGTACCTACGGGTGGTGGGCCGAGGCGAGGGGATTTTCCCGGCGGCCTTCTCCGTGGAGGCACTGCCGCCCTCGTGGCGGACTTGTTGTTTGATTTTGTCGCCAGAGTAGGGTGACCTCACTTCGCCAGATTTAGTATTTCTTGAAGATGAAGAGTTTACATTCCTTGGTGATGAATTCTTTTGCTCGCATTGGCACCAATCGCACACTTGAATTGGGCCCGTAATTTCACTGTAGAAGTTGCTGCAGTACCTATCAAATATCGATCCAATATCCGACAAAATAAAATTTATTATTGTTTTTTCACAGCAGTCGAGAGTCGTAATAAGAGTGGCACGTAGTTAAAAACTATCATATTCTTAATGATGTTGCGATCAGTACCTTAATTGATTATATCCCTTGATTAATTATATGCGAGTTATCAATCACGACGATTTGATAACTTTGCAATGATAAACTCCAAATGGATTGTAAGAAAATATGCAGACCAATGAAAAAAATAAAAAATAAAAAAAATCTTCTATCAAAAAAATTTGGACGCTCAAACACTCGTCGTATCTTGATAAATATGATCATCAATTGACAGATCAGAAAACAGATTTTTAAAAAAAAAGAGCAGTACGATTGAATAATAAAAGACCGTACGTAGATTTATTGTTACAGAAGTACTTAAATTTCTGGGATTTTAAGTCTCAAATATCAAATCAGAATCATGAACGACACATATAAGCGTGTAAAATCACAGAATAGAACACCACAGAACGTGAAACACACACAAAATAACACACATTTATGTATATATATAGAGAGAGAGAGCAAGATTAATAGAGAAATGGAGGAGACGGAGGCGGCATACGAATGTTGGAAGCGGTTGTGACAGCGGGAGCAACGGAAAAGCTTGTCCTGGAAGCCGACGTCGCCGCACATACAGCACACAGTCTGGAGATCCACCATTTTTTTTTCTGGTCAGACGATTGATGAAGAAAATAGTCGAATACGATTATAATAATATATATAGATATAGGGAAGAAAGAAGAAGTATGTATATGTGTATGTATAATATAAGTGGTCTTTTAGTCGGTGCGGAGTCTCCTTGATATATATATATATATATATATATATATATATATATATATATATATATATAGTAGCACTACCTTTCCACATAACATAATAAAATATAGTATTGTCTGTTTATGTGGAAGGATTACTTATCATGCCGACCTTAATAAAGAAAATTTTATTAGTGCTATCTAACTTGTAAAAAAATAAAATAAAATAGTCGGTGTCAAATATTTAGCGATGTGATTTGTAAATTGATATTTTGTAAAATGGGTATTTTATCATATGATGTTTTACAAAACGTAACACACTGTTTCCCTCATATATCATACACGAGAATGGTGTTTTGCATCATCTACAACCCAACGGGTAAACTGTTTACTTTGAAAATTTGAAAATTATGTAAACTGTCTTTTTTTTCAAACCACAAATGTGTGAATTGACTGTTTGGAAAACGATAGGGGTTCGTTGCCAAAAACTATATAATAAAAATATATATATAAAAAGAAATAAAGTTAAAAAAGGCATCGCCCTTGAGAGAAATATATTAAATTATTTATTAAATTATTAAAAATAATCACACACGCGGCTTCTCTCGAATTATAAAGAATGTATGTATGTGATGTCGATGGTTATTTGCAGTCGTTTTCAGTTGGAGACAAAGTTGTGAGGCTTAGGAATGAATGAGGTCAAAGGACAATTTTGTCCCTGGTTGGCCTCAGTTCTATCCCGATTTGTTTGATGATGCTCTTAAAGGTAGTGCCCTTAGGAGCATCATCACCATTCATTTGGAATCTTTTTTTTCAAAGGATAAAAAAGATTCTATTTTGATAATGGATATTGCTCTTGAGGGCAGCGTCCGTAAAGGCAACAACAAAATTTCCGTTCCATCCCTATGCCCATCCTTTAATTTATTATTTCCTTCTACGGGACAGAAAGTTGTACCTTCCAAAGTGCGTGAGGCACAAGTTGTTTGTTTTATAGTAAAAAAGACATAGGAGGAGGTGATGGCACATTTACTCACACACTCATTTAATTCAAGGGTTCGAAAATTTTAATAAAAATTACACAAATTAATTATTCAATATTAAGCCCAACATGGGATCTTCCAAAAGGCTTAGATTTCGAGATTATAACGCGAAGTGTTAAAGGGAGTGAACGTTTTGGATGTCCATTTTTGACCCTTTCGGATATAAATGTTTCATTTTCAAAGAAAATGCCGGTTCAGTTGGTATCATTAGTTGTCATGATAACAATATTAATCATACAGTTGGAATACCATTGTCATTTAATCATACCTAGTGGAACCAAAGAACATTACTAAGAATTTAAAGTACCGTGGTGTCGATTATTGTTTATAAATAGACAGTTACACTCCTGGTGGTTTGAAAATAGACAGTTATTCTCATGTATGTGATTTCAAGCAAATAGTTTACCCCATGCAGTTTGTTAAACATAACACATTACCCATTATATATGTATGTATTTTATACATATTCACAAAACGTATAAAGGTAAACTACATATTTTTAAAATATATGGGGTAAACTGTCTATTTTGAAAAATCATAAGAGAATTAATTGAGGATGTGATTTCTTGATAAGGATGTGATTTGATATCTATCTATATCTATATGATATATAGACACATAGATCTAATAGAGGTATTTATTTTTAAGAAAAAAAATTACTAAACATTGACTAATTGATAATTATTCCTAAACATTAAACTTTATAGTGAGCAAGCCCAAAAGTTTCTTGGAATCTTTTTTTTAAGTATTTGCTAATTAAAAATTATTAAGTAGCAATTCTTTAAAGATGATATTGATAAAGCTGTCATTATGAGGAGACTAACATATGGAATTTTTATTTATTAATATAAGTGTAAAGCTAAAAGGTACAAACTAATGACTCCATTCATAGGATTTACGATGTAGACTTTGCAACTTTCATTTATTTATTGTTTAATTAATTTCCCTGTACATCAAATCATCACTGTAATACAACACATTAAAGATAGGCAGACGATAAGCACAAAATGGGACCCATTAACTTCATGTACTTTAGGTTTATTAATATTCATTGATCTCCCCGAACTCGACGGGATGGATAAAAGCTCATACACATTTTAGATAAACTCGCTATTGGCATAAAAATAATAATTTTAACACCACAATAATAAAAAATCATTATTAATGAATTTATTTCTTAAAAAGGCCTTTATTTATTTTTTCGACGTATTGTGAAGTTTTTATTAAGATACTGGTCCTACGGTGATTTGAATTCAATAATTTTGAGAAAGAGTTGATTTCTGTTTGTAATATGAAATTTGCATGTTTTTTCATAGGAGTAGTTATGCATATGTGTGGAAATTGGTTCTTTTTAAAGAAATTCTGCCTAGGAGAGATATGTGGTTTGATAAGTGTATATATGTGTGTTTTGGATTGCTTAAGAGTCCGTTTGGTTTACGTATTGTGATAAATAACGTAATAATTAAAATTATGAGATAATATAATGTGATATGTTGTTATATGATATTTGATTTGGAGGATAATATAGTTGATTGAACATTTTTTTATATCATCGACATGAAGGTACAATACAGTGGCGGAAGTAGAAAAATTCGGAAGGGAGACAAAACTTTTACAATGAAAAATGTATGGTAAAATAATTTAAGGGTAGCAAAATGTAATTTTTGATTGGTAAATTTTATTTTTTGGAGGGTAAATATTTTTAATTTCTTGTCATTGCCTGTATGTAGATCCGCCCCTCGTAACATGGTACCCTAGATTTTGATCCCATGATATATACATCTCTAAAATAAATTGTGCCTATTATTCACATAATCACTTCTGCTTATTTATCATCATACCTACAAGTTAATGATAAATACATACATATTTTAAGCCCTAATTACCTCCTAATAACCTGAATAAAGTCTTGACACCTTAATTAATTTGATCTCAATCCTTCACTCTGCCAAATTCTCTTGAACTTGGTATCAAAAAAATCGAACTATACATGAAAAGGTGGACCGAATGTGTGGTGGGATGAAACGATGTTATGCTGACAAAGAAAGGTAGAGTATTGGGAAGTGGTAGGAAGACAAGCAAGGAGCTTTCAAGACACTTATAAGATTGTGTAGTTAATTGTTGTATAGTTACTGGAATAAAGAATGTGTGATTAGTTGATACACATACGAACAATACCAGTTAGTTAGCTTACAGCTTGAAGTTGGTTACATAGAGGGAGGAATATAAATGGCAACATACACTACCATTGTAGGCATTCAACGATTATCAATCAAAATAGTTTCTTCTTTCTCAAGTCTCTCTCAATTCCTAATCCCCAAATTCTTAGGAGATTGAGTGATCTCGAATACACTCCCTATCATTGGTGCTCTCGTTTTCGTACTCCTTGATTGTTCGATTTTCATATTCGTTGAGCAATTCTGAAACTTTGATTTTGAAAATTTAAAAAAAAAAATTCTTGATCACTTTTGCCCTGCTAATTCTTCTCATGTCTTCGGTGAATTTATCACAATTCGACCGCTGCTGGTGGTGTTCCAGTTCGAAATTTCAGATGCAATTGTTGTTGAATTCGAGTTCATCCGTAGATTTTTGTTGTGAATAGTTGAGTTCTTCGATAGCTTGGAGGAAATTTATCAAACTTTCATCATGTCTCAATTTTCTTCTTCGTTCGATAAGTTAGATTGCAGATTTAGCTGTAGTCAATTGTGCAAAAGATGTTTCCAATGACGATCGAATCAGATATTTTGTTCGTAGTTGTGATTTTTTCGTAGCATTTTTTACTCGAATCAGATATTTCTACTCCCTATCATGGGATCTACCCCATAGGATGGTACTCCATGGGGTAAATAAGACAAAAGCCTAAATCAATAGCTAGTCAGCATTTAAAAATTATACTATACTATTTTTACATTTACATAAACAATCCATGAATTGTGTATTATTATATATACATATATCCATTTTGTAAGAATGTATGGAATGGATCAAAATTGAGAGATTGCTTCATCTAATAAATTAATCTTTTAGCCATTTGCATTTGGCAATTAGCATTAAATCCTCGTTTGAGGTAGATGGTCGAGTGTTCTTCCCTCCCTCATATATAAATAAATAAATAAATAAATTAGTCTTTTAAATTTAAATTTATGATAACATTTTTCAAAAGTCGTGGTCATTTGGGCATGCACAATATCGCAAATAAATATTGAAAACGTGAGAAATGCAGGATTGTACACAAACATCCTTCATAAATGTAAAATGCATAAAATATTAGAAACGAGAGAATATAATTGCTTTTTTAAATCATTTTAATGTTGACTGTATTACATGTGAATTACATGTATAAATCTTTAGATATTTTATTTTATTTTATTTAAGAAAACCAGTTTGAGTTTTGTAATAATTGAAAGACTAAAATCCTAAAGATTAATTTTCCATAATACTACTGAATTGTTATAAAGCAAATTAATTGATCTTGCCGAGAAGCGGAACATGATCAACCAGAAATTATTATGTTCGCGGAGCAAGAGTACCGCACCGCCCGAGAAGAACGAACCATGTCTTCTCTTATATAATTATTCTTTTTAGCCTTTCTTCTCCATTAAAGAAAAACCATCGCCCAACAACATTGACATACCATAACCCTATTCTTTCCAAAACAGACTTTCTATATCCCTTGTGTTTAATCTTCAAAAGAAAGGGCACCGTCTTGTGCAAGACAATGATAGTTGGCCAACAATCAAATAAGTGATGACTTGACTGATCTAGGTATACTTTTTTTGTTGTTGCAAAACACGGGATTTAATACCCATTATTATTTTCCTTTCCTTCTATTGGCTAAGATAGATGTGCGGCTTTACTCTCCCTAGCATATCTTACTGCTCGCCCCGGGGCGCACTCCTGGAGCAGGAATAAGAAAGGTTCCCCAAGTATATATATATATATGAACATATTCTGGAAAAAAGGTTAATACCAAATCATGCATTACAAAACAATTTTATAACGTACGATAATGTCTAATCAGGATTTTTCTTCTTGATACTGTCTAATCGGGATTTTTCTTCTACGCATCGGATATGTGGTGGTGTGTACCAACACACATGTGCCTGTGCATAGAAGAAAAAGGCGGGTCCATGTGAAAAAAACATCAACAATTGTGCGCTTAGGGGCAAGCTAGCACCACCACACTTTGGGAAACGGTGGACCCAATTGGTTCACTTACAAAAGCATATAAAGATTTTGGTTATTAGCTTAATTTGACACCATAAATTGTCAAATGGGCACATCGCGACAAAGACCATGAAGCACGGCCTGTGCTGTGGGCTGTGGGGGCTCACAAGATTCTTGGATGGGTTCATGGGTGTGATGCAACTTCCAAATCCTTCTTATCTAAAATACTGTTTATACAGCTTAATTATATGATAATTGATAGGGACTCTTTAATTTGAATTAATTCACTATGTCCAAGTGAGGGGGGACAGTTGGGGCATCGTTTATTGGTCAGGAAAAGGGGTTACAAGTTAAAACATTATAACGAGCTATAACATGAATCACAATATCTCATGTTCTAAAATCATAAAATTTACTATTGCCCAAATCTCTAGAATGAATACACCATCTATAATTGTCCATGCATCGCCCAATTGATCATATTAGCGGTTTGTAAAACCGGAGTTGGATTACGTGACAAATCGATTATTACCAATTACAATATTAAATAATTACTATTGTTCATTAGTTTATTAAGATTATTGAGTTGAGTTTCCAGTTCGTTTTGATAATTCGGGTTGATCGAATGTTCTATAAGAGTGAAACAATGGGTGTGGATTTGGGCCTTCAGAATTTAAAATATGCCGGCCAAATTCATTACTTGTATTCACTAATTTTTGAAGTTGAAACAAAACCCCTATTTATTAAACCTTCTTGAGTCACTTTCACGAGGTGTACCTAGGGGTGTAAACGAACCAAATCGAGTTGAATCTGCAGAAAAGTTTAAGGTTCGAATTCGGCTCGAAATAGTTACATTCGAGCTCGATTTCGATTCGAAGTTCAAATAGTTTTAAAAATTTGGCTCGAGTTCGGCTCGAATCAAAGTTCGAGTTCGTCTCGAAAAATCCGAACATGTTCGCGACTATTCGAACTATTGCTCGAAATACTCGAAAGGTTCGAAATGTATTTATTTTATATATAATAAAATATTAAAGTTCATGAGCGGCTCGTGAACTATCGAACAAAGTAATTTGGGCTCGAGTTAGGCTCGAAAAAAAGTTCGAACATGTTGAGTTCAACTCGAATTCGAGAATTTCGAATTCAAATCAAATACTTTTCGAGTCGGCTCGAAAAATTCATGAACATGTTCGATTCGTTTACACCCTAAGGTGTACCCCTGAGATTGAGAAGCATTTCGGATCAGTGTCAAGGTCTTGCGGAGGCGTATAACCTGATGACACAACAGCCTTTGCAGTACATGCTTTGGCAAAATTTCAATGTCGTGCAATGATAATTGATAACCGTTCTTTATGAATTAGTCAGTAGCGTGAACTTCGTCCGAGTTTGCAAGTCAAACATGACGGAAACAGTTGAAAATTAATGAGTATTTGGTGTTATAACAAAGGTTTTCGCAAAGGGACGTGATACATCCAAAGAAGTTTTGGTTTCCGAATTTTCTAATGTAAATTTGCTTAAGTTGCTCAGATCATCTGAAATTCCAGTCAGAAGTTTGATAGTAACCCATGAGTGGAATCCTTACGCCCAAAAGTCGAGTAGCTTATCAAACGCAGGAGTTCAAACTTTTGAAATAAATTGCAAAAGCATAATAAATGGGCAGATTCTTACATAAAAAGATTAATAATTAAAAAGTTCCAATACTTTACCAAAAAAAATTCTATAACAATGATAAACCTCTCCCGGAATGGGTTTTATCCAAAGACCAAAAGTCGACCTACACAACATCTACTCTTTGCGAACAAAGTACAACTTACCCATAACATGAAGTATGGCAACAAAAGCTATGAAACCAATGCTCATAACAAGCACAACATTGGGAGAAATCTTGAGTCCTGGGGCATCGTCTGTGTAAAACTGGAGCATTGTCCCACTTGCACCACTAGGGGCTCCACTCCCTGTTCTCCTCCGTCGAAGGTTGGCTGCAGCAGCTGCTGCAGTGCCTCTCTGGGGACCAGATCCACCTGCGGCCATCTCTGGACCAACGATTTCAATTATCACAAACAGGCCATGGCAAAGCACCATAGTCTCAAGAGAAACAAGAATCATGGCCAAGCAAGCGCATATCGACACAATAATGGTCAACTAAATGGGAAGTGAAGAAACTAAAGCAGGTATTTCATGAAAGGGACTTATGGGCAAGTTCAGGTCACCAAACAGGTATATTCTTCAGGTAATGCAAACTTCGAGCGGGCATATGCTGACACACTAAAGAACTAACACTGCTCATACACTCGTGGCCAACAAATTTGTTCAAGGGGTGAAATAATCGGCTTCCTATGACCAAACCATTGGTTCAAGTTACACCGAGTGCATGGTGTTAAAATAAAATGTTTATGGCTATCGAGATTCCCACCTTCATTTAAAACAATCCATGATACGGATACCCTTCAACAACTGTTAAAGACATTTTGAAGAGCTATAAAATTGACATAATTTGATGTATAATGCAAGATACAATTACACTTGGTTTCGGCATTCAAGTCTTTTAATTAGCTTCCCTCATGCTACTCACTCAATGGTGCAACACACAGTTGTTTAAGTAGACACAGTTTTATTGCTTCTCGGTGCCCAAATCTTTCTCAAGATTTATCGTCTGAAAAAACTTCCTCATTACCCAATAATGGGTGTTTGCCATGAATGCTTAAAGCTATTAAATCTCAACAACTGTAGACGGCATTTCATAGTTAACATGCTCACACTATTATAATGGTTTCATGGGTTTTATGAGGTCTTTATAGCAAAAAACATAACATACAGATATACATTTTCGCATGCTTAGAAACTTATTTAGGCAAGATGGCTGAAAATCTATCAGAACAAACTGTAATAATCAACGTTTAAGTACTTTTGACCGAAAACATAATTCACTAAAAAGTATTTGTCCAAAAAAACACATCTTGCACATGCAAGGGCCAGACCGCCAGAGGAAGCAAAATAACTACAGAACGCCGAATAGTTATAAATGTTCAGATCTCATGGGATAAATCTAAAAAGGCAAAACACTCTATATCGGAATATATGATGTTCAACAAGATACTAACAAAAAAAACCGGTTGCCCAAATAAATAAACAAATAAAACACCCATAAATTCATGCGAATTACAATTAGGTATCGAATTGAAGAGCGGAAATTGAAGAATGTGAATACCAACCTTTCTCGATATTTGAAAACGGAGACTTCAGTAGAATTTACCTCTCCCTAGGGTTTTTCCAAATCAGGTAGATCGATCAAAATATCTAGAATTCCTTCCCCTTCTCGTGTCAGCACGTCTATATGGCTGTCCGTATATAAATACAATTTTCTAAAATAGCTAAGGCTAGATCTATGGGTTTTTTATTAATATAATCGAAAAAACAAATTAATTTAACAAAATATCCGAATTATAAATTCGTTTTTAAAGTAACCCAAACCGCCATCTCAGATGGCGCCTTCATGTAAAGGTGTCATCTGAGATGGCGCCTTTCGTATCTGATAAAAAAATTAATTGAAGGCGCCATCTTGGATGGCGCCTTCAAATAAAAAATTATTTTTTTTTATGAAGGCGCCATCCAAGATGGCGCCTTCTCGGGTATAAATACCGCGGCCGAGCCCTTCATTTTTTCATACCGAAGCGAAAATCACATATCATCATAGTTTCTTATCTTATTTTTATCGTTAAAATTGTTCAATCTCCAATCTCAATTAACCACTCTCAAAGTATTTTTCAGGTAAAAATGTTGTTATATTATTGATTTTATCATATTGATTTTATAAATTTATTAATTATTTGTAATATTTTATAAATTTTTCAGAGATGTCGATTCAAATATTATTATATTGTGGAGGTAATATATTACAGGATTTGGATACCATTAGATATGATCGTGGTCCAATAAGAGTTACCACAATATCTCGCACAATTAATTTTATGCAGTTGTTGACCGAAATATATAATATCAAGGGCATCGATGGCAACCAGTTTCTTCTGAAAATACATGTAAGACATATGTTTAGAGATTTTGCCGGGGTACGACAGACAATTTTGCCAATCGATAATGATTATAACTTAGCATGGCTATTGGATTCAGAACAAGGTCTTAGTTGCTTGGAACTTTACATAGAAACGGAACAAAGAAACTATGATTATATTCCAGAAAATGTAGATTGTTTGCCTGTAGTTGCAGAAGGACCGACTGTCTCCGGTAGACACCACGATGACGATCCAATAGATGCTGATGTGATTGCTCCTGAGCCACTAGCAGACAGTTTCGCTGAATTGGGAAATGATATTCAGTCAGAACCAGATGAT
The DNA here is from genome assembly GCA_907163345.1 of Haberlea rhodopensis. Classification (NCBI taxonomy): domain Eukaryota; kingdom Viridiplantae; phylum Streptophyta; class Magnoliopsida; order Lamiales; family Gesneriaceae; genus Haberlea; species Haberlea rhodopensis. Next base: position 26,984,232 of record CAJQUN010000003.1, on the reverse strand, counting down.
ATTCCGTCCGAGGATGATGCTGATGACGATGAGGTTGATATTTGTGTCATGTCAGAAACAATTGCAGATGAAGATGAAGGGATCCAATCACCCAGGAAGTGTCAGTTAATGTACCGGAGACAACCACGACAACTAGTCATGTCCTTTATCCAACAATTCCATTCTTCTCAATGACACATCCTGAAGTATTTGCAGACTCAGTAGACATTCCAACAGGTAAATGGGGTAGTTATTACGATTACTCCAAAGGGGATATGCATGTAGATATGGTGTTCAAAATAAAGCACATCTGTAGGCAGCTGTAAAGGATTACTCTGTACGTGTTGCAAAACGAGAGTACCGCGTTGTGAAAAGTACAAAAACATTGTGGAAAGTTGTGTGCAAACACAGTACAGAAGATGCACCTTGTAGATGGTACCTGCGCGCCTCGTTGAAGAAGAAAGTTGGATTATTCAAAATAAACAAATATGGAGGTTCTCACACATGCCTTTTGAGTGAGCTGTCTATCGATCATGCAAATTTGGATCAACAGAATATAGTGGTCTGTCCATACATAAATCACCTGCCATCTCCCATTTCTGCACGTATCCAATATGATGTGCACTCCAATCCTTGTTCATACTTCCTCTTCGATCAACAGAATGCAATTTATCATCCCTTGATTGTGGATCTGTGGGGATGTCTTGGAGCATTCCAAATTGACGAAGAACTCAACAATTTCATAACAAATTAATGGGCCGGCATATGTCCATAACTGGTGGCTCAGATGCTCAGTACACTCATCAGGGTATGGCTGCCAATTAAACTACAAATACAAAATTGGATTAAAATAATATAAACAACATTATTAACTTTCATAACAAACACAACTAATATACTGCTTACTTGAGTTGATGGCTGCTCATCAAGAATGTCCCTAATGATACGTACAGAATGCCTCCCTGTTTCCGTGAACTTAAATGACATGTCCACCTGAAAAAAACACATTTACAAAATCTATAAATATATTTAAACATATAAAATAGCACAAAACATAAAAACATTATTACCTTGCACCATATGGAGCAGCAGGTAAGATATTCTCCTCATTGATAATTATTGGGCCAGTGTCGAATCTAGCATCACCCAGTTGAGGAGTTAAACCAGGTAATCTTGACCATGCCCAAATCTAAAATATCAGGAATAATATCAGCTATTATGACGACAATAATATTTCAAACATTTGAAAAGTGTTAATGTAAAGTTTACCTGTACGACCTGTAATGCACCACCGATCACTTTTTTGCCTCTCATCGAGGAAGTGCATAACTCACGGTACAAATATGCCAATCCGGCACTCCCCAAACTATAACTACCAACTAAATGAATATTCTCTATCATATGTAAATATAATAACTTTACAGTATTGCCGGACGAATCAGGAAACAAAATTCCACCAAACATCAATAACACACAGCCCCTAGTATAACGGACTACATCTTCTTCCGTACTGTGCTCAGTAAGAGCATTATTCACCAAATGATTGTTTATTGCAGATAAAAATAACTTTGCACCTTTAAAGTGTGCAGTATCCGGTATAAATCCCAAAAGCATATGGCAATATGCTTGCCAGTCAGGTATACTCCTATCATAATCAATACCGGATACTACGTTACCATCTACTGGCAATGCCCATATAACTGCAATGTCTTGCAGTGTGATGGTCGCCTCTCCGGATCTAAGATGGAAAGTATGTGTTTCACGGCGCCATCTCTCAGCTAAAGCCGTGATGAGGTGAAAGTCAAGTGTAATTCTACCAGACATATAAACACCATAAAAACCAAAACTGTCCAACAAACTCGCAACACGAGTATCGAGGGGGCAAAGATCCCAAAAATACTTATCAGGGTTTTTGCCTCGAAGTGTAGAATCAATATCACCTGCCCAAACAGCTTCAGATTGATGACCTGACTGCAATGATAGCAGATGACTGTCAATCGGTCCTGGTCCTCTTTGTAAATCCATCCTGAAATATTACACAATAAATATCAATATAACAAAATATCAACATGGCAACCACCACCCGCCCCTACCGGTGACAACACGGCCGCCGCCGTGCCGGAGTACAAAATTACGGCAAAAACTAAAAATTTGTAAATCATCCGACGGTTTGACATTATCTCGAAACTATAACTAATTTTTCAATAAAAACTACCAAACAACAAAATTTAAAAACAACCAACAACATATTTCAAATTTTACAACTTTCAAAAATTTAAATTCAAACTTGTAATGTTACCTGAAATTCAAAAATATTGAACAAGCAAGCTCCAGAAATGATAAATCACGATGATTTTTTAATTTTTGCACAAGAATAAGCAAAGATCTGAGATGAGAATGAGAAGAATTTCAGAGAAAAGCCGATGAGAAATGAGGAAGAAGAAGAGGGTCGGCGATTTATTTTTATACTGAAGGCGCCATCCAAGATGGCGCCTTCATAAAATATTAATTTTTTATATGAAGGCGCCATCCAAGATGGCGCCTTCCATTATTTTTTTTACCAGCTACAGAAGACGCCATCTCAGATGGTGCCTTTACCTGAAGGCGCCATCTGAGATGGCGTTTTGAGTCATTTTAAAAATGATTTTCAAATTCGGATATTTTGTTAAATGTTTTATTTTTTTCGATTAATTTAATAAAAAACCCCTAGATCTATAGCTTAGTTTTCTTTTTCATTAATAGCATAATATATTAGGTTTTTAACATTTAAAATCACTACATTAAATAATTATAAGTAAAGATAGGCTGATACATGTTCCTCATGCTACGAGCTGTCAAATTAGGTCAACTCGATCTAAATTACTTATCAACTCATGGCCCAAATGGATTGGGCCCTTTTGAGCCCGCCAACACCTTCAACTTTGTCAGAAAGTAGTTCTCTTACTCGACCATATTTTGGTTTGGTTGGTTTGAGGGGACATAGATTGACTTTGGTGATTCTTGCATTTTCATTTGTCCTAATGTGGTGATTCACAATTCATTTCCACCAAATCGTAAGCAAATTTCGTGATGTGTTTTACGTTGTGTCAAAGTTATACGACTGTATATGCAGTTTATTTGTTCTTTAATGTGTTTTGGCAGAAGGTGGTCGGTTCCCGTTATATCTATTTATCTTATTAACATAATTCATGTTCTGTTAAATAAAAATTAATTTAATATGTCACACATATTATTAAACTATTAAGTTTTTTGGCATATATATATATATATATATATATACATACAAATTGACGGCTATAGCAAGGGGTATGTTTATTTGATGCTACCCCTAAGAGCAGTGTCCTTAGGGGTACATCTTACCATACATTGAGAATATATCATTTGAAATATTCCCAATACATGGTGGATAAGTCACTAAGGACAGTGTCCCTATGGGGGTAGCATCAAAATATCCCAAGGGATAAGGGGGAAAGTGTCCCCATTCCCAAAAAAAAAAAATGTACCTTAAAATTTTTTTTTTAAATATTTTATAAATTTACCTTAAAAAATTGTAATTTACTCCTTAAAAATAATTTTGCATCCCTTAAATTATATTTCGACCTCTACAACTTTTTTAGCCTAAAATAAATAAATAAATAATATATATATATATATATATATATATATATATATATATAATCTCATGTAAAATAATGTTCGATCCCATTTCCCACCTCCAATCCGAACATTTCACCGAAAAATAACCAAAATTCAACTGCAATTAATGACACATTTACTATTAACCCCGTTAAACAAGATTTCATTAAATGCAAAATTGCATTTTAGTCAAAGCAAGGTATGCCGAAACTCCCCGCACTACTAAATATTGTTGGTCCCTTTAGCAATTAATATAGTAATTGAAGATTTGTAAATCTGATTAACATAATGCTTTAATTGAGGTTAATCTCATTTAATTTCAGTTATGGCTCTTTTTCTTGGGAGTTAGATGTAGAGTTTTTGTTGCCAATAGCTCCTAATTTTCATACGAGACTACTTTTATTTTTTTTATTTGAAAATTAATAATACAAAATACTTTCAATTATATATTTATAAATATCATTTTGATAAATAGTAATAGCTCATCACCACTTTGGAGAAACTCGAGTTTGAGTCTCATAGTATGCCAAAAAATATTTAGACACTCCCCTCGCAAAAAAAAAAAACTTTTTCGACTTTTTCATTGAAAAATGTAATACATGAGAGTCAAAGGCTTCTTAGGAAATTTAAATATGTGAAATTTAATGCCCATCCTTGCATTTTACATTTTTATCTAATGCCTTCAAGCATCGTTTTTAATAAAGTTGTTCTTATTAATTAAAATAATTTGGCGTCGATATATACATTTTCAAATTTTAAATAAATCTTTTTAAATTTATTTACAACTATACTGTTAAGAGGAAGTGTATTAGATAACACCTTGGCACATAATTAATTATTTTTTCTAAAAATAAATTACTAACCTAACTCGGAATTTTCATCATCTCTCTTTTCCTCATTCATATATATATATATATATATATATATATATATATATATATATATATATATATATATATATATATATATATATATATTTTTTTTAAATTTTTTTCCCGAGTGTGACTCTATTATTTACGAGTTTTCTTTTCAACTTTGAACCTTAGAGCATTTTGAAAAAAGAAAATTAATATGGGATAGAGATCTTTGCAATACTAGTCCCAATATTTTTAATCAAATATAATTTCACATAAATTATTTTTAATCAACAATAGTCTCAAATTTTAGTTTTTAATCAATACTAGTCCAACTTTTTGTTTTTAGTAAAAAATGATCCCAAAATCCAATAGTATTGGAAAAACCAATTTCTGTGGGACTGAATATGTTTATGTTTTTTGTTATTAAAATCAATTTCTGTGGGGATTAGCATTGGAAAAATCACATGAGACCAATTTTTTTTAAATAACATTAATAGGGTTTATAAATCAAAACTGGATAATTAAAAATGTTACACTTAATATTAATAAAAATAAAATTTAGATAGTAGAGATGTACTGAAGAATCTTATTTGCTGACTTTTTTAGAAAATATTAAATTATTACAGCAAACGTAAACAACACTAATTTCATAGGGGCACATATATAATCCCTGGGGTGGAGGAATGCTTGTCACCTACTCTTAATTCTACTTTCCCCACTCTTCTGAGAAATTGAAATCTCTCCACCGTTTTCAACACACTCAGTGCGTGTCAAAAGCTAGAATATTTGCCCCCTTTCGCCATATTTTTGTTATGGAGAAACACAGATGCAAAGTTTGCTCCAGGAACTTCATCAATGGAAGAGCTTTAGGAGGTCACATGAAATCTCACATGATGACTCTTTATGCAACAAGAAAGAATCCTTTTGATTTAAAGATGAGAGGGGTCGATATTTTCAATTCAAAGTCATCATATTCTTCAACATCGGATGAAGAAGATTCATCTTTTAATGCTGCGGATTCTGTTGTTCTTCAAGATAGAGCAAGTGAAACAGATCCATCGAAGAAGAACCCTAGTTGCAGAAGATCCAAAAGGGTTAGAAAATCAAGAATTTGTGATTTTGACAGGGTGGCAATGGAGGGTTTTTTTCTTGTTAAGAAATCAAAGTATTTTGAAGAAGAAAAGGGTAAAAATGTGAGTATTGAGAGTTCTTCGTTTGTGGAGACTGAACCAGTGAGTTCAATTCTAGATACAACGCCAGAAGAAGATGTTGCTTATTGTTTGATCATGTTGTCCAAGGACAAGTGGGAAAGGGATCATAAATTCGAATATCGAACTCGAATTCGAATTGAAGAACAAGAAAAGAGATATGAAGATGATTGTTCGGAAGATTTTCCAAATGTTATAAAGAGTAATAAAGTCGGAGGAAAGTATAAATGTGAGTCGTGTAATAAATTGTTCATGTCATATCAAGCTCTTGGTGGGCACAGGGCAAGCCATAAGAAGATTGGGGCGGAGACAGGGAGGAGCGAATATTCCGGTGGCGGTTCAAAGGCGGAAGTGGTGTCTGAGGTGGCGGTCATGGTGGAGGAGAAAGTACATGAGTGCCTTTTTTGTCCTAGAGTCTTTAAATCAGGGCAGGCACTTGGAGGGCATAAAAGAACACATTTCCTTGAAAGTTCAAGAAATGTTATAAAGGATGTTGGCCCTTTAATGATGAAGCCATTTTCAAGAATTGGTGAACATTCGAGTATAGATCTTAATCTCCCTGCTCCGATCGATGACGAGGAGGAGAACTAAAACTGCGCACTCGTTTCCCATGAAGAATTAGATCGACTCCATTAGGGACTTTTGGTTAATTGGATTCTTGGTAATTTGATAAGTTGATTCTTCAGTGGAAAAAGTTGTGATATTTGGCTTAATTACTCTTGGATATTGTTAGGAAAAAGAATGAGAATATTTAGTCAAACATTTTTCCCCTGCTGTCTATATTTTCCCAAGATTTGTTATGTTACTGTGACACAAAGCAAGGATTTTCATTATAGTGTTAATATTTGGTACAAATTAAATTCTGGCAATAACGGGCTTTTGACTAAATTTTGGAATTAAAGAACGGTTGGTTTGAAATCTGAGGATCTAATTCTTGCATAATGTTGGAAAAAATGGAAAGTAGAAGTTCGAAAAATTATAGTAAAGGATTATTGCTTGGTTTTAGAAGCATAGTGCGTGAGCGCAGTATTCGGCTCATGCAGGTCTGGTGACTAAGTTAAGTCACAATATGCTTGGTTAGACAGCAAGAGTAGACGCACAATTAGATAAAGGAGAGCAAGTGCCCTCACCTCCCAGTCATTTTTTTTATCACTCATAAAATTGCATTTCCCCCAAAATCGCAAATTGTCCTCTTTAAAATTGTATTTTGTCTCACTAAATTTTTTTTACTGCCCTCATCTTGGATTCTAAATCCGACTCTGTAATGACGTATGTATATAGATAGTGATATGTATAGTCTATAGATAATACATGGCCCCAACACATGCATAGAGTAATCCGTTGACAAATATAAAATTTTAAATTTTATATCTAATTTTTGAAGTAAATTTTTTGTTCAACACCAATGTTAGGAAGTCATATTTTATGTTCAAACTCTTGGATCTTTCCTCCCCCAAGTTTTTACTAATCAATTTTAGTAGCAGCATCTTGATAATTTATTTTATTTGTTTTGAAGTTTGAAGTAATGTAGCTGTATGGATATGGCTGCGATGTACAAAGAAACCAATGACGATTATTTTAAAATAAAAAGTTTGTGTTTTTTGCGTTTCAATACATTCCCATGTGCCTCTCTTGTACAGTAGTCCCACTAGAATGAATTGATAGATGTATGGGGAATTCTGGGTGGGAAGTGACCAGCAAAGATATTCAATAATCCATCTATCGAATTGCATATTATAGATAGATAAAACAACAGTATAAGAAGACAAATGCATAAATGAGGGGTGATAGTCCTCGTTCGCTTAGATTAGTTAAGCTTCGTGGAGGGACTCACACCTTACTGGTTTCGTTTAAGATAGATGGGTTTGGTTTTAATTGAAGATCGAGATGATTAGGTTTTGGTTTAGTTTCGATTACACTTGGATTTGCTTTTAATCTTTTTTTAATTGTAATGGTTAACAATAAAAAATAGCAAAGGTCTGACGGCCAATCAACCCATCAGACTAATAAATTAAAATGCTTAACAATTATATGAAAATTATTACGAATATTTATTTTATAATCTGAAAATTCAAATAAAAAATCTCCAAGTTGAGTAAAAAAAAGAACCAAAAAATATGAATTATATAAATGACTTACTTTTGAGATCTTAAGAATTTAAAATGTAATATGTTTCAGGTTCTGGTTCATATACAGTTTTGGTATATTGATTTTTAATAAAGCTTACCATCCATAGTTATTGTCAACCATACAATTTCTTCACAATTTTTCTAATTTTTTTGGCAACCTGGATTGATTAAATTCGAGATTCATTCGCTAATCTAGTCAATTCTATATTATCAAATAATTCTTGTTTAATGTTAATTTGTTCCCACCTCTAGTTGTCTGTATTTCATCCCAAGAAACTCTTCATCATGAACGGAGCCAACTTATGAGCTAGAGTGGCTTCAACAATTGCAAATTAAAAAAATATATCTTTTAATGTTAATTCTGAAAATTTTGTTTTTTAGTCTAACTTTCTAAATCGTGATAGCTTTTTAACATTATCTATCCCTATAATCCCATTTAATTTTTGAATAATAGGAGTTACAATAAAATATAGAAATATCAGCACCCATAAAATCCACAAGAAATGAAAATATAACCCAAGTGGATCAACATTAAACAACCGTCTCCTCTTTGTACCATGATATATATATATATATATATATATATATATATAACTTTTATTATTATTATTGTATATATAATTATAATAAATATAGCAGATGAGCAATGACGAATATAAACTTTTGTTTAGTTGGCAAAAATAACATAAAAAATGGATGACAAATTATTTTTAAAAGGGTCAAAATATAATTTTAGGGATTAACAAAATGTAAATTTTTTTAAGGTAATAAATTTTTTTACGGCTGTCCCCCTCTCAACACGTATATGTGAGGGTGTTAGAGTATGACCTAAAGTGAACTTACCATAATACCCTCACATATGTTGTCAAATAACAAAGATGTAAATACGCTAAATGACCGCAAGACCCCTACTAATTTGGATAATTACAATAACATAAAAAAAATACATTGAAGCGTATTAAGCGTATCAAAGGGATATTGTATATGAAGGATTGGTATCCTTAAAAGCTCGACAAGCTATCCTGATTCCTGCGGTATTCCTGCCCTTCTGTTCGTAGAATTACAGTGATATCCCTTTAAAGAGACGAAGACGTCGAAGAGTCAATTTATCCCACCAACAAATGCTACTTTTTTTGAAAATCTTCCAGCGTTTTGTTGTGAAGAGAATTGAAATAAACTAACATGATTCGATATAATTCCTTTAAAAAGTCTTCGCATGGTGCATTCTTCTTAAAAAAAATTATGTGAGCAAGATTATCTTTTCGAGGGAGTTAATTATTTTATTTTGATCATAACGGAAGATGGAAGCAATACAGTGAGAAAATACAAATCTCTATTCGATACAATTCCACTCATTTTACTAAGCATCGTAAAAAAATTGATAGATATTTAGAAATCAATTGGCACCTAATGAGTTTTGTCTGTCTGAAAAAGATAAATACATTCGGAATTTCCTATGATCGCAAATTTTAGGACAAATTTAGGATTTTATGTGAGGGGGTGAAGGAAATCACAGATGTGAAATTTGGGTTTTTTTTTAAAAAAATATAATTTAAAAGTAAAAACACTTTTACACAGAGTACGCTGTTAGTAGTGTCATAGTGTAGTTCCATTTTGATGTCCAAGTTTCCGTTGTCCGAAGCCTGAATTTCACAAATACTGATGAATTCCAACCGGAAACTTCTTGATTCTCTCACCGCCCATGTTTCTCTCTACCATTCCCGAATCCCGAAGCCAAATCCGAACCCGGCGAGTAGACCGAACCCGAATCACCGGCCAGCTGTGCTCCGATGGTTCACTTCTCTCTCGGTGGACCGACGCCGCTCATTCCTAACAACCGTCGACCCGGGTTTCATCAAAATCCTCCTCCAAATGCAACAGAAGATCCTATCCAACGGCTCCGGTCGTTTCATCATACTCCCCGATCTCCCCCAAAACGACAATTCAGCCCTGCCCACCCTCTGTTACCGGAAATCTGACGGTTTATTGCAGAGATTCTTCGAGTTCAATCAAGCTGAACGGGCGATTCGCGATTCTGTTGGGCTGTTCAGCTCGGGAGAAGGGGCGGGGAGCGAGAAAAGAGATGGGTTTCTTCCTATTGATTCGATGACTGTGAGTGAGGGTTTGGTGGCGGATGTGAGTAAGTTTTTTGAGATCATGGATGAAGTTGCGGGAGGGGAGTTCTTGAGTGGTGGGGAGGAGGGGGAAATGGCGGGGGAGTGGGTGGAGCTGGGGTGGTTGAAGGGGAAGGGATATTATAGTTTGGAGGAGTTTGTTGTGAATAGACTGGAGGTTTCTCTGAGGTTGGCTTGGTTGAGTTGTAATGGTGGGAAGAAAAGAGTGAGGCTGAAGGAAAGGTTGGTTGCTGCTGGCATGGCGGTAAATTTATATTGGAGGAAGAAAGGGTGTGTTGATTGGTGGGAGAAGCTGGATTGTTCAGTGAAAAAGAAAGTGTTTTGTGCTTACTTGGGAAAAGCCGCAAAATCACTGGTATTTGTTATGGATTCTTTTTAATTGTGTGTGTTTGTGTTGTTTCGATGATTAATGTGGTGAAGAAGTGGAGTGCAGGTCGAGAAGAACTGCATTGGGTAGTAGTTGGGTTGCCATTAAATAACTTTGTTGTGGAGTTGAATGGAAATAGTTTGACGGTAGCTTTCTTATCATATTATTTTGTTTTTCATGTATCTCGTTGTTGATATAATAGGACAGCTGTTGGTTAATTAATTCTGACATGAACAAAGTTTGGTGTGAAGTTATACAGAAATAGTTTTTTAGTTGCTTGCTTATTTATGTATATTTCATTGTCTTGTAACTTCTGGTTTTTTGGGTGGGCTGATATCTTTTGTTGTAAATCTCAGGTTGTTGATGTAATAAAGGACAAAAATTCTATCTGGGATGATAAAATGTGGTGCTGTGATTATCTTGGTAAGCAGCCATTAAGATGCAATTCTGCGAGGTTGGGTAGACGAGACTTACCAACCTCCACGGGCACAGATCGGGAAGTTAAATGGAATATGAACCCTGCACAAGATTCTAGAAATCCATCTCCTTCAGATTGTATATTTAAAAGTTTGTATATTCTTCAGGTTCTTTCCACTATGTCATTAGAATCTAGGCATGGTGAATATGGCAAAGAGGAACTTTTTTTCAGCTCTTTGGACAATGTAAATAGTATTTCAGATAGTATACTAAGAAAGTTGCGAGATTTACTCATGGCTATTTCACTTGATTGCACGAAAATTGAGTTACTGGGAGAGGAAATCACAAACTCTCCTAAAGAGAAACTTAACAAGAAACATGTCATTGGAAACCACAAGAAAAAGGGGAAGAACCGCAACAAAAAGGTAGATGGTATTCCAATACCTTGTCAAGATGGTTCAAAACTAGTTGAGCCTACCGAGGTGTGTTTATTTCCCCACAACCATTCTAGATATTCTTTTGAACATAAGTTTGGTATTGCAAAATCTTATCCGGATTAGTTCATTACAGGATAAAGAATGTGGACAATCTCGTAGCAGCGGGAAAGATGGTAGACAGTCCAATAAGTTTGAGTTTAAAGATCGGAAAATGGATCTTACTCGAGGGAATATCTTATCAGATGATGTTATGGTTGTCCTTGTCTTTTCTTTCATATAGTTAATGACAGCTAATTAGTGATATAAACGTTCTCTAACTGATTGACTATTTCCAGGAACCTGTTAAAGGAGGAACTAATGAGAAAATAAGAAGTGCTCGGAAGAATAGGAAAGAAAGAAAAAAGTTTAAAAGCTCTAGGTCCAATAGTGCAGACAATGGTTATAGTCAATCAAGAATCACTGGAGTTCCCACCGCCTCTGCTAGTTCTCTAGATGGGTCCTCCATGTCTAATTGTACATCTGGAGGTTCAACTTTGGACTCTTTGTCAGACAATACCGTGATTGGGATTGACAGGCTTGATACAAATTCAAATATTTGTAGTTCTGCAAGTACAACTATTGTGTCACGACAAGTCAACAGTGACTATTCCGTCAGCTCAAGTGGTAACCTCAGATCAAAGAACCATCGAGAACCACCCAACCCAGTCAAAAGTGGTGCTAAAACTTCTGCGGATTATTCTTTGAAATGTGATTGGTGTTATCGCGCAACACCTGGAAAGCCTGTGTTAGTGCATAATGACTATAGGTGCAGTGATGTTATTCATCGTCACGGAAGTGATACAGATTCTAATAAAAATTTCATGAAGACAGGTAATATAGGAAAACAGATGAAAGGTGGTGAATCAGAAGGAAAACCAACTCCTTTTCGGGAGCAAGGAACTTTAAGTGTCCTTCGAGTTGGGGCCATAAGTTCACCAGCATACATTTCTTACGAGTGGCCTAATGTAGCCCCCATTCATCATACTGTCAGTACTCATCTTCCTGCCGCAACTGATAGATTGCATCTTGATGTTGGTCACAATTGGCAAAATCATTTTCACCGTTCTTTTATATCAACTTTACAAGTAAGAAATTCTCCCATCGACAATGCCTATAATGGAATTTTGTCTAGACCTTTACCAATGAGTTCAGATTGGCCCCCTTCGGTACGTGGTGTTAACAAACTAGTTTCATCAGTTACCTGCAATTATGATTCTGAATTCATTCTGCGGAGGCAGTCTACTTTTCAGCGAGGCTTTCCTGCTCAAGCTGGGCAGTGTGGTGCAACTACTTCTGAGGATGAAAGGACCCTTTCTGGTGAACTGATGGACTTTATTGATGTTAAAAATTCACAGGAAATGGTGGAGGAGCACGATAAACACTGGATGTCTGAGGAAGAATTAGAGGCACATGCCATCTCTGGGTTGGATTATAATCAATATTTTGGCGGAGGTGTGATGTATTGGAACACGTTGGATCATCCAGCAACCAATTTCTCTCGTCCTCCCTCACTTTGTTCAGATGATAGCTCTTGGGCATGGCGGGAAGCAGATATGAACAGGGCTGTTGATGATATGGTGGCTTTCTCATCCTCTTATAGTACAAATGGGTTGACCTCTCCATCTGCTGCTTCCTTTTGCTCCCCCTTTGATTCTTTGGGTTCAGGGGCTCTAGGTTTTATTGTGCCTGGAAGTGAAATTAGTGGCAAGATGCTGCACTCTTCCTCAACGATGACGGATGGTGCAGAGGAGAGTGTCTCAGGGTCTATGTCTAATATTTCTGGTGATGCAGAAGTGAAGATAGTGGATTCACTTCCTTACCCCATTTTGAGACCAATAATCATACCTAACATATCAAGGGAAAGATCAAGGACAGATTTTAAGCGTCCTTATGATCACAAAAGCCCTTGTGTTCCTCCAAATACACGGGAACAACCTTGGGTTAAAAGGCCTCCATCTCCTGTAGTTCTCTGTGCTCCATGTGCTCCTCGCCCACCTCCACCATCTCCTGTCGGTGATTCCGGAAAACACAGGGGTTTTCCTACTGTTCGATCTGGTAGTTCAAGCCCAAGACACTGGGGTGTCAAAGGCTGGTTCCATGATGGAGTCGATTTTGAAGAAGCTAGCGTACCCATGGATGGGGCTGAAGTAGTTTGGCCTTCTTGGAGAAACAAGACCCTTTCTGCCCGTCAATTGACTCAGCCTTTGGCAGGAACATTGCTTCAGGACCGGCTTATAGCAATTTCACAGCTAACTCGTGATCAGGAACATGTGAGCATTATTCTTGTGTCAAATTTTTTTTACTGAATTTGTGAGCTTATATTCTCTAGGTTTATTGACTTTCTACTTGTCCTTGACTTCTTAATTACTCAGCCAGATGTTACATTTCCTTTGCAACCGCCTGAATTACAGAACAGTTCCACTCATGAGGCGTCTCTGTCACTGATCCATAACATTCTCCACGATGAGATCAACTCTTTCTGCAAGCAGGTGTAAAATGATAGCTGAGCAACGTGTGCTTTTTTGGAATTTTGAGTTATTAATAATTCAGTCTATTATCTTTTTGATTTGAATGTAGCTGTTATTTGCAAGTTACTGATGAATTTATTACTTTACGATTCGTAAGGTTGCTTCAGAGAATTTGATTAGGAAGCCTTACATTAGTTGGGCTGTTAGGCGTGTTGCACGGTCTCTTCAAGTCTTGTGGCCACGCTCTAGGACTAATATTTTTGGTTCTAATGCAACTGGTTTGTCTCTGCCATCTAGTGATGTGGACCTTGTGGTTTGTCTCCCACCTGTGAGGAATTTGGTAAGAATATGTTGATTTTGGATGGTTCTTTATGTTTTTTTAAAAAAACAAAGAAATGAGAACTAATATGCAGTCAGTTTTCAGGAACCTATTAAAGAGGCTGGGATCTTAGAAGGACGCAATGGTATAAAAGAAACTTGCCTTCAGGTAGTCAGGATTCCTTATGTAGAAAGCTCACACAATTTTTTTAACGCCAAGTGGAGAGTTGAATGGTTGAGGCAAGTAGTTTAATAGTACTTAATCCAGTCTATATAAATGCTTTATGCACACAATACGAAACTCTAGGTCCATTTTGAGTTGACTGTTCCATTTATTGTTGGTGACTTCAAACAAATTATTCATAAAATTGAAGTGAAAAGTGGGGGCCATGGGTTGAGTGTGATTTTGGTTTATTTTCGCTTAAGATAGTTTTATTCACTGCAGCGTCCACTTCCAATCTTATGTGCTCTATGCCACGACATTCATTGTTTTGTGATTATTATTTTAACCACGTCCGAACTTAAGCTGCAAACGTTTTTTGGTAAAAAATACGATTATTATTTTAACCAAAACCGTAGAAAATGAGAATGATTTGTGTAAAATTCCTTTAAAGAAAGAAAAAGAGAAACAAAAGTGGAAGATTTGTAAGCTTTTAAGTCAATTTGACTCTTCATTTGTTAAGTAAAAAATTTCATTTTTCTTTGTTTATCTGCTTTGTTTTAAAAAAAGAGCTATGAGAACGAGGCAAGTTAGAGGCGAAAGATCAATTATTGATCCGCCCTGAATTTTCTTTTGGTTCTTTGAAGTTGCAATCCCTCTTTCTTGTGGGGCTGGGGTTGCTGTCCATTCCTTTTTCACAATTGGAGCATCTCCTCAGTTATTCTGCCATCTGCTTCATGTGTTGCACCATTTTCTTCAATACAACTGGGGTTTCCTCTCAATTCGCCTCTCATAAAAGCAAACATATGTTTAAGTCTGTTTATATACTAGTGTAGTTCAGCATTTCCAATTTCTCACTAATCTACCTGATCGAGTTTATTGACAATGGTTTTCCCCCTGCAGCATGCTGCCAGATATCTCGCGAATCAGGAATGGGTCAAAAGTGATTCTCTCAAGATTGTTGAAAATACTGCTGTAATTACAACTACTTCTATTATTGGTCACGTTTTTTTATGTCTTTCCATAACAGTCTCTAATATTTCAGATACCTATCATCATGCTTGTGGTAGAAGTTCCTCGTGATCTCATCTCCTCTGCTATATCAAATGTTCAAACGCCACAAGAAGCCCATTGTGCAGCCTCTGAAGAAGGCAAACCTTTTCAGACGGATACAACTGGTTCTGAGAGCTATACTTCACCGAAGTGGTGTAACACGAGAAATGATATTGATTTTGGTGCCAAATCCGTTCATGTTGACATTAGTTTTAAGTCTCCCACACACACTGGACTTCAGACTACTGGACTGGTAGTCACTCAGATCTTTCCCTTTGAACAGCCTTTCAAAATGTTCACACAAGCTTCATAGATGACAATTTATCATCTCTTCTGATGTTGTGAGTTCTCTATCCAGGTTAAAGATCTGTCTGATCGGTTTCCTGCTATAGCACCTCTTACTTTGGTGCTGAAACAGTTTTTGGCTGATCGTAGCCTGGACAGATCTTATTCCGGTGGTCTAAGTTCATATTGTCTGGTTAGTTCTCTTCCAATGAAAGGCTACCATCATTATTGCTTCAATATTTCCAATCTTTTGAAAATTCCATGCTCAGTTTTTGAGTGGAATTCACTTGTAAGCTATTTTACTTCCCATGCGTATTTGGGACTGCCTTTCAGGCTTTATGGGAGTTTTTGTCATTCACTATGGTAATTAAAGACGTACAAGAAGGTTGTTGATGTCAATTCTCTGGCAGCTACTTACTTTACAGTGCACCTTGGGACTTGCCTTTAGCATTCCATGTGAAGGACTTTTAATTCATTGGATGAAGAAAAGAATTGTAAGATAAATAACAATGACTAATGAAAAAAGGAATTGGTGTCTTTGGTTTGAGCCTTCTTGACTAATGCTACCCACCATTGCAAATGGTAAATTGCCAATGATTTAGTGATATTTCGAGATCATTGAAGTTTGGGACAATTTAGAGGAGGATTTAATTTGTCCAACACAGCTGAACATAACCTTGCCACCCCCTCCCTTTTTATTGGAGGCACCTGCATGTGTTTTCTGCTCTAATTACAATCTGGAAAATGTTGTGTCCTTAGTTAAAGTGCTAAGCCACAAGTCCTTCTATCCTTTCCCTGTAACTCGTTACTTGTCACTGTAGATTGACTTTTTCCCTAGGTTTATATTTAATTTTAGTCTATCATTACTCTTATGGTGCATCTAATAACCTTATTTTCTTAACAATGTTTCCAAGTGTGCTACTGATACGACACAAATTCTCAACAGCCAATTTTAAGCAGAAAACAGGTAATAAGAACTCTTCGTTGCAATTTTCTGGAATGAACACTCTCACTCTCACTCTTACTACTCAGAGGAGAAATCTCCTTTGCCCAAGCTTAAGCTCACCTCTCATGCAACAAACTAAAATCTCGTATATCCACTCCCCATGTTTCCCCTCTCCATTTATCCCTCTCTCTCCCCCTAACAGACTCCCTACTCCTCCCCACATTTTCCTGCCCCTTCTTTGATGATTTGGTGGGTTGTGGGCCTCCTCTTTTGGGCTTCTTTTGTTTGCCCATAGTTTCCTAGTTTGGCATTTAGAATTCTTCCCGTAACAGCTACCTTAACCTATTCATGAATACAGTCGTCTAATGAACCAACTCAAGAATATGTTCGTCTGTATTGATCCCATCTTGCCTTGCTGCATAGGCGTCTGGAAAGATGCCATATTTTGGACATGGCATATAGGTAAATTATGTTGGATGCTGGTGGGTTTTTTACAGTTGCCCGTATATGAGTTTCTACCCAAACAGGTAACTGGTTGTTCACATTTCGGTTGTGATCGTGCTTTCAAACTTCTGTGAAATCTGATTCTTGTGAAAGATCAAGTTTCCTTGATGAAGCCAGGTCAAAGGATTAAATCTTCAGGAGATCTTCAAAATTAATTAATTCACCCGCTCCACTTGGAAAATTTGCAAGTGGTGCCCGGTGTTGCTACAAAATCGTATTTCACCACATGTGCTTGTTTCATATCTGAATGCTTGAATGTTTGTCAGATATTTTTATACATGTATCTTATTAAATTCCCAGATACATTGAGAACAGATCGAGATTCATGAGAACATGCCTAGAAAAAGATGTGGACATTTTTAAGGGCTTTCTTTGATGATAAAGAATAACTTCCTTAACAAAAAATGATTTGGTATGTGAAAGTTTTGGTTTCTAGCAGGATCTAGATACGAATGTAATGGTTGTGCTTTTATTCATTCTGGAATGTGACACATGAAAGTTCATCAAGTACCGAAATGTCATTGTATTTCATCACGTTAATTTTTTTTCTCATCTCTAGCAGCTTAAATTTTGTGCACTTCCCGATCTTTTCGTCTTACTTTCTGTTTGACAGGTATTATTAATCACACGTTTTCTGCAGCATGAGCATCATCAAGGCCGGGCTATCAATCAAGTATGCTTAGTTTCGAGTTATGTTGACGGTGTTTTTTTCTCGTTGTGCTTTATGGATTGATACCACCACATAAAAGTTTAGGATAGCTCAGCTTGAGCATGGGGGACGATCTTATCTCTATTTTTTTAATCCAGAATCCAACTATTGAATAGTATGAAAATTCTGATGACTGTGTGTTCCTATATTTATATCCTCTGAACTTACAGTTAAATTCTTAATTTTCATATTTGTAAGTGAAGATGGTTATATCCTGTGCTGGCATCTTTGATCTATCATGATGTATTTGTGGAAATGTGATATTTAAATGGCACATTGTATATAAAAACGGAGCACAGTGTTGATTATACAATTCTTGGTTTATTGAAAACATATCCATTTTCTTTATTCCGACTATATACTCCATAAACTTTAAAGCAACAACAACAACTAAGCCTTTAATCTCAATCTATTGGGGTAGACTAATAAATCTTTAAAGCCCAACTGGCAAATAAAAGAAGCTAAATGAGGAATAGAAGAAGGTGCTTGATTCTAAAGTTAAAAATAAATGGAAGCATCTCATATCACTAATTTTCATATTGCTAATTGTTCTATGATGATTTTGGATCTGCATGTGTGAGGTTTTGGCGGCCATGCTATGTATTTAGGCATTTTTTTTTATGTTGGGCTCTCTTTGCGTGGAATGTAAGCAAACATGTGTTGATACTTTTGTAGCTTCTTTTGAAGTCTACTGTCATATTGCCAAGATATGTTCTTTTCCTCCCCATGCTTCAGCGTTTCATACAGTCTTAACAAAAATGTGTACAAAAATGTGACAACTGTATCTTCTCTTTGTATGATATTATTCATGTCTATTGTTTTGCTAGCTCTATTCTGTCAATCTTTGGGGTTAATAGAAACTATGGTTCAAATTTGTGCTAGTTGAAAATTGAACTTACCATAAAGGTTATTGGATGTATTTGGCTCTTACTTTGTTTCATGTTCATTTATCACATTGTTTGTAGAATTATGGAAGCCTTCTGATGGATTTTCTCTACTTCTTTGGGTAAGTAAAAGTGTCTTGACCAAAAGTTTGTAACATATTTTTGCATTATATCATCTTCTATACACCAACCAGTAAGCATGCTTTTATATTCCGTTGTGTTTTCTTAATGATCCCCTATTATCCTATAACAGAAATGCCTTAACCTTGATTATGATCGAAACCATCTTTGCTTCAGGAATGTATTTGACCCACGTCAAATGTGTATTTCAGTACAGGGAAGTGGGGTATATTTAAACAGAGAACGTGGGTGCAGGTAAAGCCAAAGTTGGTTGATTTTCTTTAATGACTTCACGGTTCCAGTTTTCTTTTTTATCGTCTACTATCTATTTTTGCAGCATCGATCCACTTTACATTGATGATCCTCTTTTTCTAACCAATAATGTTGGGAGGAATTGTTTCCGCATACATCAATGTATCAAGGTCAGCCTTTATTCTTAATTTATGTATTCCCACTGGTTTGATATATTCCATTTGAAGAAAATCATCGAGTTTTCTAACTTGTCGCGCCATTTCATTATTAAACCTTTCGTCATTTGCCAGCTTTTGTTGGTCTCTAATTATCAATTATTTTAGGTTAGTTTGAAGGTTAATCTCTGGCCATGTAGGTATTGGTTATGCAGTGGATCATTGTGTGCTTGTGTATCATACCTGTGATGCGTCTTCTTTTTTTTCCATGTATCTTAAAAGTGACTGATGAATATTGAAATGGATTTGGCGGAAGGTTGTTTTTCTTTGACACAATGCTTGTGCTTAGGCGGGAGGTTGTTTTCTTGACACAATGCTTCTGCTTTGGCGGGACGTTTGGCTTTTGACCCCTGTCAATAAATAAAATGAAAATTAACCTGAGAGCAAGACAGAAGGATTAAATCAAAATTTCTTGAAAACACTATAAAGATAACTAAAACAAATTAAGCTCCTAAAATATAGGAAATTATTACTATCTAGTTTTAGAAGAGCAAGAATATCCACTCAGAGGAACTTCTTCCCCAAACATATCCAATTTCTTATCCCAGTGTGCTCAATTAGCTAAGGTGTTACCGTGTTATCAATGCCCTTTTAACATTTGAGTTAAGTTACTTATATCCAAATATAATTGCTTGATGCAGGCATTTGCCGATGCTTATACAATGCTTGAGAATGAGCTCGCATACCTTCCTAAAATTGACGAGACAAACACCAAACCTTCCTGCAAACTACTTCCAAAGATTATTCCAAGCATCGGACATTTGGTCGGTTTCTGATATATCTGGAATCATTTCGTGTAAAGTATTTTCAGAAGCCTTCAAATTCTTGTCCATCTCCATCTCCTACCGATCTTCCCTAACAACCTCTGTCATCTGTCATCAACCAATTTAATCACCAGAACTACCAGATAGTTTCACTGAGAACTTTCGAGTTCTGGAATTGGAATACCAATGTCTGATCTTTCATATTCATACAATCATTTCTTGAAGATAGAACAACTTCTCGACTCACATAGCCACATGCACGGATTCTTCCACTTCCAGCTGGTGTGAGGTAGTTTCCTTCTGTTAAGAGATTCTAGCAGACGTTTTTTTTTTTTTTTAAGGCAAAGGCAAATCACTGGTGATGGATGATAACTAGTTGGTGATTCTTTTTGATAAGCAATTCACTATAAGCGATTTTTAGTCTTTAATCAATTCAAGGATGAAGCACGTTCACGATAACGCTGACTGAAAGTAAGTGATCACCTTTAGCACAAGTAACCAACATAAAATTTAACATTCTGCCCACCTGTTAATCTTGACTTTCTTGTTGCTTTTATAATTTAGTCTCACCTTTGGTTAAGTTGAAAAGTGTTGATAGCTTTTCATAACGTTGATTTCGGGATAGAATTGTATGCCACCAGTAAAATATGTTTTTGTTTCAGTTTTTCTTGATCTATTGGAAAAGTTTGTCAATGTTTGCTCCTGCTTTTTTGTGGTCGAGCAACTAGGTTTTTGTTGAGGTGGGACGATTCATTTGATTTGGGGGTTGGAAACAAGCCCATGTGGTCGAGACTAGCTGTGGGAGCAGCAAAACATGGCAGGCAAAGTCAGTTGCTACTCCCAAGTAAATTGCTTTTTTCTCTCTTATTTGAAATGTAAGCTCCATCCTGTTTTTTTCCTCTCTTTTTTCAACTTTCTGCATATGTAATGAACTAAGTACAAAACTTTTAACTAAACCTTTCGAGGTTGACTAGGGAAATAAATGATTATATCGAAATCAATTGCATTCCTTCCTCGGAACCACCCTTGTTGGTAAATACCTCAGGCACTCCTTGAAGAGGACTTATTGATAAACACACCACATTTGTGAAAAGTTACGGCGATACCTTCTGTCCTTTATAGATAGTATAAACGTTTCTATCGATCTCCCTTGTGGTTGAACGAGAAGATGACATAAATATAAGGTGCACGATGAAAATGGGATGCTTTTGTTCTATCACATCCTATATAATTGCCACTTGATCCGTTTGTATGGTATTTGTTTCTCCTGTGTTTCTGCTATATGTTTGGAACTGCGCTTCCTTTGGAATTGTCTGCGAACCTGTTCTAAGTTCCCACCAAAGAAGACCTTATATACTGTTTTTATTTAATAGAAGTGTATGATGAGCAGCTCTCTCTCTGTTAGCAAATTGGATCAAATTGATTCGGTATTGAAGCTCAAAATTAGTTGTAAACAATAAAATCTTTAGGCAGATTGATGAACTCTCTTTGGGTTTATAAAATCAGTTGTCAAATGTCTAAAAACATTAAAAAGTAAAAAAATAATTACTGAAGTTAGAATACTATTAAGGTAAGAGCGAAAACAGAGAAGCAAGTCAGAGGATGCTTTTGACTGCTTTGAACTGAGCGGTGACAGTTTGTAATTAATTAAAGTTATTAAGCCAAGCGCCGATGTGAATTTTAAGATGAATGCTATCGTGTCTTGATCTCGATCATCGGTACGGGCTCAGATGTTGGTACGCACCATCGTAGCAGTTCCTAGAATTAGCTACACAGGAAAGCTTGTCTTCATTATTCTTTATTATCTTGAAAATGATATAATTAAGACTCCTCCGACTGTTAGTCACCCAATCCCACATTGGGATGGCCGGAGGCTATTACATTTAGCCCTAACTCTGTTCAGAAATAAAAATAAAAATGATATAATTAAGGTTTTTATTGGTCCGATTTTTCTCATGTTATTCATTAAATTTTTGTTCGTTTCGTATTGGTTTCGGAAACATAAATATATTAAATTTATCTATGACATATTTTGTACATTTATTCCCTTTACACTTTCATATAACATTACTTAAATTATTAGTCAAATTGGGTCAACCCAGTTTCTTGCAAATATTATCTGAAAATAAAAATAAAAATAAACAGAAACGATAATTATATGAAATTTAAGATTAATAATAGGAATAAAATTGTTATATGGAATTTAAA
This sequence comes from Haberlea rhodopensis, assembly GCA_907163345.1. Lineage (NCBI taxonomy): Eukaryota > Viridiplantae > Streptophyta > Magnoliopsida > Lamiales > Gesneriaceae > Haberlea > Haberlea rhodopensis. The sequence goes on along the minus strand of CAJQUN010000003.1, from coordinate 26,962,142 downwards.
AAAATAATATAAATCATCTTTTTTTTTAGCTTATTTTAATAATATCTTCTTCTAATTTTTTTTTTTGGGAGGAGCAAATGTTTTTAAAAGGACTCCAACTCGATTATGTCCCAAATAAAACAAATAGTAACAATCAATCGGGTTAGTTTGGAGGTGTCAATATCGTTTCTTCTAAAATATCTTCTCATGTTTGTAATCCGACCAACCAGCACGTGTACAATGTCAATTCTCTTCTATCTTACCATCCTTTTTTGTTTTCCGTTATATATAATAATAATAATTGCTTTTTTCTAAGATCGATAGATTATATTATTTTAACAAATAGCTTTGAAGATAATCTTTAACAATTGATTTAAATAGGAAGATAAGGTGGTACCATGTAATGAGATAATAGAATGAGGATAATATCGTTATGTTACATCAAAAGTAGGGATTGTAATGTGGTAGGTTTTAATCCGATCCGTATTGAACCTGATTCATCGGGGCGGGTCTAGGCCCGCTTCAACCGGGTTTTGAAGTGGGAGGGGCGGATCCTGGATTTGGCCAAACCCACCACAGACCCACCCCGTTATACATAAAATGTTATTTTCTTAATTTATATCAAAACACATGTGCTCATATTAAAGAAGTTGGACATTTTGAAGGGAATGAGAGCAACTTTGGTAGCTTAAAAATAGTTTATATGACTTATTATAAATATTTAATAGAGAAAAACATGAAATTCAATCACAAAACTCAATTTTTGTGCTTCAAAATTGATTTTTAGCTAATGAACAATTTTTTTTGAAAAAAATAAAAAATCAAGCGGGGCGGACCGGGTTTAATGCGCCGGGTTCACGGGCAGGGCTGGTCGGGTCTGGGACAATCTTTTTTGTAGTTACATATAGTCGATTGAATGACGGGGAAAAAAAGGTTGGATAACATCTAGCAATTCAAGCCTAACCAATTTTATTATTTAATTTTGAAAAACTAATATCTGATCTGGCTGGGCAACTAAGATTAGAGTAGACCCGACCAAGGGTCATCATCGGCCCTGAACCGGCCCGAAACTGGACCGTGGTCAACGGGCCGGTGAACCGGGTCAACGGTTCGAATGGTCGGAAAATATATGTTATGGTGTAGATTTGAACACATGACCTCCAAATTGAATAATTAGCTTCAACCACTAAGCTATAAGAGCCTTGTTGATCTAAATATAGTGTTATAATTTATATATATTAACCAAAAAAATATATCTTACACATTTTAATTATCTGAGCTTGAATTTATTTCACGTTATTTTATATTTAATCCATGGATGAAAACACATTCAAACACATTTTACACTTTATTTCAAATTTTAATAATATTTAAATTTTGTTTAGAAAGTAGGGGTCAAACCGTAACCGTTGGTTAACCGTAACCGTAATTGGAACCGTAACCGGCTGTTTATGAACCGTAACCGGAACCGTCAAGGAAGGTTAAGGTTAATGGTCAATATTTTTTGAATCGTCAAATCGCAATTCTGAACCATGGTCGGGTCTAGATTAAAGATAACAACGAAGTCAAAAAAAAATTAAAAATTATTTGTACACGTGTGAATTGTGGAGGTGTAGGAATGGAAGGCGTATAATCTCAGCAGATACCTAGGAATCATCCTCTAACATATTATTATTATATATATTCTTTTATTGACATATCCCAGCAATTTCATTCCTATTAAAATATTACACACACAGGTAATGAATTCATTTTTTCACCCTCCACCTCCAGAAAATAAATTTATGGATCTCGATTTCAGCTTCACTTATAGATCAACTCAATTATTTGGCCTAAAATAATTGATATGTTATTTTATGAGGTTTTTTAACTAAATAACCCTAATTAAATAAACAATTATCAAAATAACCCCAAATTTAACAAATTTAAAAACTAACCTTAGACGTCAACTTGGTTGTCGTCTTTAGTGTGTCACGTCAACCCAGTTGGCGTTACCAACGTACAATAAAGGTCACGCCTGGCGTGACCTTTATTTTATATGTTGGCGGCAACTGGTTTGGCGTGACCTTTAAAATATAGTCCCGCCAATCCAGTTGGCGTGTGTATTTCTGCACTATAAATACAACCTTCCGCCTCTCATTTTTCCCAGACATTTCACTCGAGTTTCTCTCTTGTATTATTTTTGTTATATGATAAAATTCTGAGTATGCCCTGTAGTTGCAGTTTTAGCTGATCTTCTACATCAGAAAAGATTTTATTAGCTACTAATAATATTTAATTATCTATAGTTATCAAAAATGTCTATTCAAGTTTTATTTTATTTGGGGGGTAATATTATACAAGATTCTGAGTTCGTCCGATATGATCGTGGTCCATCAAAAGGTACAACCATACGGCGTATAATTAATTTTCTACAATTATTAAATAAAGTATATGATATCACTGGGTTCGATCGCAACCAGTTTCTTTTGAAATTATATGTTAGGCATATGTTCAAAGATTTTTCAGGGTTACGTCAGACTAGTTTACCCATAGATGATGATTACAATTTAGCATGGCTACTTGATTCAGAACAGGGTCATAGTTGCTTGGAATTTTATATACAAGCAGAACCAAGGAATTATGATTCTATTCCAGAAATGCCAATCAGTGACAGTTTTTCAGAAGGATTGACAACATCTATTATTCAAGAGACGTATGTTGCTCGACATCAAGCTGAGGGTTCATGTAGTGGTAGAGACCGAGCTGATCATCCAGTAGATGTTGATAATGTTGCTGATGAGCCACGAGCAGACAGTTTTGCTGATTTTGGTGATGAAATTCATTCCGAACCAGAGGGGATTTCATCTGATGATGAGGCTGATGCTGATGATGATGAAGTTGATATTGGTGTGATGGCAGAAGCAGTTGAAAACCAAGAGGAGGAGGCACCAATGAGAAGAGAAGTGTCAGTTACAACCATGCCAAATGATCGTAATCTTTATCCAACAATCCATTCTTTTCTATGACACATCCAGAAGTTTTGGGAGATTCGATCGACAATCCATCAGGCCGTTTGTGGAGTTTTTATGATTACTCCAAAGGTAAAATCTATTGCAACATGGTCTTCAAAGATAAATTTCATCTGAAGGCAGCTGTGAATGATTATTCAGTACGTGTTGCAAAACGTGAGTATCACGTTGTTAAGAGTAGAAAAACATTGTGGAAAGTAATATGCAAACACGGTACAGAGGATATACCTTGCAGATGGTACCTGCGTGCATGTTTGGATAAAAAAGTTGGGTTATTCAAAATAACCAAGTATGGTGGTCCTCACACTTGTCTGCTGAGTGAGTTGTCGCTTGATCATTCGAACTTGGATAAGAACATGATTGCTAGCTTGTTATTGGGAATCGTTCGTCGTGATCCAGCTTATGAAATCAAATATGTGATTCAAACAGTGAAAGATAAGTATGGATTTGAAATATCATATGCAAAAGGCTGGCATAGTTTGAAACGTGCAGTACGGAACGTGTATGGAACATAGGAGAGCTCGGTCAATATGACGAAGATGGACGGCATATGACAAAGATGGACCTGACATATGACGAAGATGGACCTGACATATATGTCGGGACATAGCTTGATGGGCCAGCATCTCCAACAACCGAATGCATCGGCTGTACTTGTTCTTCGTCACTCACATGCATCGATTGTACTTGTTCTTCCTGAGTAGCATGTCCCTCTTCATAGGGCGGGAAGTTTATATCGTGTCGTTCCTGCGCGGCATGCATCACATGTTGTATTACATTTCTGACATCACTAAATGCATTCACATACGCCCCTATGGATTGTTCCTCAGTGATATTACGGTCGCAGGTAACAATTAATTACGCCAACTGATCAATCTGAAATGAGTGAACAATATTTATTACGTTATTAAATCTAAACACAATTTCAAATATGTAATACATATGTAATACATCAACATACCACATGTTGCCATGCGGGGCCATCTCCATGTTGATAACCAGTCTCCACAAATTGTCGTTGATGGCCAATGAATCTATGTGTTACTCGTTCATACTAGTCATTGTACCCGACAATTACACCCTGTCCAGCTGAATCATATCGCGGGCTGTCCACAGTATGAGCATGTGCAATACCCCATATAGTCATGTACCGCCTATGGTGCGCAGACCATTCATTATTTGTTTTGCCCCTTCGGTTAACTGCATGTAATATATCATCCCCTAACCGTGGATCTGGTGGGATGTTTTGTACCACGCCGAATTGACGAAAAACTCGCTCAGGACGATGCATCTCAACTATGTCATACAAAATCAGTGGGTCATTGTATGTCCGTAACTCAGTATGCAGTCCTTCAATATAATCATCAGGGTACGGCTGCCAATTAAACTACAAATATAGTATTACATTAAAATAATGTTCAAAGACTATTATGTTTTATACATGAACATAAAAAATAAAATTACTTGGCTTAATTGCTGCTGGTCAAGGATGTCCCTAATAATTCGTAATGAATGTGTACCAGTTTCTGTAAATCATAATTTACATGCCCGCCTGTGTACTTATAATCATCATCAGAAAACATAAATTATATAACAAGTAATTAATAAAATATTATACATTGCAACATAATTTGTAATACATCACCTTGCACCATATGGAGCAACAAGTAAATAATTGTCCTCGTCGATTGGTATTGACCCAATATCAATTCTTGAGCGTCCTAGTTGAGAAGCTAAACTTTCGAGCCACGATCATGCCCAAATCTAAAATATTAACATGAATAATATAAATAAAATATGCAAGAAATATTTTTTTGGTATTTTAAAATAAAGGTGACGATTACCTGTAGGAGTTGTAATGCACCACATATTACTTGTTTCCCTCTCTCTGCTGAAGTGCACAACTCACGATATAAGAATGCCAGCACAACACTACCCCAGCTAAAATTACCAACAGAACTGATATCTTCTAATTTCTGTATGTATAATAATTTTACAGTATTGCCAGAGCTATCAAGGCACATAATTCCACCTATCATTAATAATGCACAACCCCGTGCATATTTAGCAACCTCATCCGCCGTACTATGCAACTGGAGGCGATTATTCATTAAATGATTACTCAACCCATACATTAACAAACATGCACCTTTAAAGTGACCTGGATCTGGTGTAAATCCCAAATGATGATCACAATATTCTTGCCATTCGGGTATTGTCTTATCAAAATTGGTGCCTGACACTGCAAGACCATTTATTGACAGACCCCAAATAACTGCAATGTCTTGCAGTGTAAAAGTTGCCTCTCCAGATCTAAGATGGAATGTGTGTGTCTCACGACGCCATCTCTCTACTAACGTCGTGATTAGATGAGGGTCAAGCATAATCTTATTACACCTATATACACCATAAAACCCAAATTCATCTATCATACTTACAACACGTATGTCTAATGGGCAAAGATCCCAAAAATAGCCACCCGGATTTCTCACAAGCAATGGGCGATCAATATCACCTGCCCATACATCTTCAGAACGATGACATAACTGCAATGACAACAGATGATCGTCAATTAGGCCTGGTACGATCATCGGATCCATCCTTTTATATGAAACAAAAATATATTAGTACATATAGACAACATAAAGTAAACAAAATAATTTAAAACTGATAAAACATGATGAAGCCCAGCAGCCACTGCCGACAACCACCAGCCATCAGCAACCGACGGTGACCGCGACGGCACCGACGGACGGCAGCGTCCGACGGGCGACAGAAACTGCAATAGAAACTAATACACGGCGTCTGGTTTTTTACCTCTAAATTTTGAAAATATGAAGTGACTGAAGCAAAATGAGAAAAAAACGATTGTTGGAGGTTGAGGTTGCTGGCCGAGGAAGAAGGCGGCAAGCAAATTTATAATCCCAAATCATGCCAACTCAGTTGGTGTGACTATTAATTGGTCACGCCAACCGAGTTGGCGTGACGTGTAATATTAATTGGTCACGCCAACTCGGTTGGCGTGACCAATTATTCACGCCAACTGGAAAGTCACGTCAATCAGTTGACGTGAATATATAAAAATAATGGTCACGCCAACTGGGTTGGCGTGACCATTATTTTACACTAGTCACGCCAACTGGGTTGGCGTGACACACTTAGCGTTTAAGATTAGTTTTTATATTTGGGGTTATTTTGATAATTGTTTATTTAATTAGGGTTATTTAGTTAAAAAACCCTATTTTATGTATTATATTTTAATATTAAATTGATGTATAAATAAGATTCAAATCAAATATATACATGTGTGCCCGTCCCCGTCCCAAGTCCTCTTAAATAAAAAATGGAAGGCGGATAATCTCAGCAGATACCTAGGAATCATCCTCTTAACATATTATTATATATATATATATTCTATTAAATGACATCCCAGAAATTTCATTCCTATTAAAATATTACACATACAGGTAATGAATTCACTTTTTTCACTCTCCGCCTCAAGAAAATAAATGTAATGAATCTCGATTTGAGCTTTATTTATAGATCAATTTAATGATTTAACTTAAATTAATTGATAAATTAGTTTATGTATTATATTTTAATATTGAATTGACGTATAAATGAGATCCAAATCGGATGTATACATGTTTTTTTTCAGTCCCCATCCCAAGTCCTCTAATTTTCATATTTATCTTGTGTTCATACGTATACAAACAAAAATGTAGTCGATATTATTATTAATATATATATATATATATATCTATACTATATTATAATGTGTGAGCATCTTAGAGTAACCATTTTGGTATGACCATTGTGAAATTCCAAAAATACCCTCTATTTGCTTTAGTAATAACCATGAGATAATGAATAATATCGGTAGATCACCTATTAACTTCTCAACTTAGTTTTCAATTTTTCACAACCTCATAAAATATCATATTGAAATCATATATTTCAAATATAAAATATAGTATACATATACAATATATATAATTTAAAATTTCATTACACAAGCAACGTGTGTGCGTTGGCTGCTAGTATATATAATTGGAAAGTCATTAATTGGCCAGGTCACAAGTGTGACTTGAAGAACCGAATATGCTGAGGATTTCACTCTACTTTTTATATAACAGCCACTCTCATCACGCCAAGCATATGCTCTCCAAATATTCTATCCTTCCCCAATAATAAAACCAGTCAATTCACAGTTTCTAATTCTCTCCATTACCCACTAATTCATCACTCAAATCTACCTCCATTTCGTGGGGAATATGAAATTTGGGAAGAGATTGAAGCAGCAAATCGAACAGAGTCTTCCGGGATGGCGGGATTACTTTCTGTCTTACAAGGAGTTGAAGAAGCTTGTGAAGTTGATTTCCTCGGCGGAGACCCCGTTGGTGGAGTGTGGGAAGGCGGAGGCCGAGTTTGTGTACCTGTTGAACGACGAGATTGAGAAATTTAATTCGTTTTTTGTGGAGCAAGAGGAGGATTTCATTATTCACCATAAGGTCAGTTTTTGAGATCGATTTTCTAGTTTCTATTGCCGTTTGATAGCGATACGAGTGCTTTACATAAAAGATTCATTAATATTAATTGTTTTGTATATTTTAATTTCAAAATCATCAGATCCACTTTACGTTTTGATTCTTTGGAATTCCCTGTTTCAGTAATTGTAAATCACCTCAAGTGCAGATTTGCATTGTTCGGATTTTTTTTACGTCTTATAATATATTTGTTTATTCTTTTTACTTTTTTTCACAGCGTGCATGAAAAATGATGAGTTTGACTGTTATATATATTTGTAAAACACATTGTGTCTGCCAATGCCGCCATTTGAGGTTATTGGGTATTCAAGTTTTTTTCCAAAGAAAAAAGAGAGGATATTCACTATAGTACGAGTATATTCCACCGATTTGCTTCATTTGAACAGGCTTTATTATTGCTTACGATACGTTGAGTGGAGCAATACCGCTTTTGCGTATGATGATAAAAAAGCATATTGGTCTGGAAATTGTTTGGACTCTCTGAAATAGTTAGGACGTGTTTGGTACGACTTATTCAAAGTACTATGTTGTTTTTTTTTTCTTCTTAAACTTCAATTAATTATGAATTTGTCACCACTAACTTAAAACAATCAAAAACATCACATGAATCACTTCTCTACATCTGTTTTTACCTGTCTCAGAGAAGCTAAAAAATCTTAGTCTGAAGAGCAGATGGTGAAAACTTGCTTATTTACTTATGTTTTTATCTGTTTTGTTTTAGATAAGCAAGAAAATCAAACACCCGAAATCTGTTTTTTTGGTTTGAAAAGCATATCGTCGAGCAGGAGGGTTCATTACTAATGAAGGAAAAAATTATTATTTATAAAATAATGCAGGAATTGCAGCAGAGAATAGAGAAAGTGACGGAGAATGGGAGTGATCCGAAGGACTACAAGGAGGAGATGACAAAGATCAGAAAAGACATTGTTAATTTCCATGGTGAAATGGTCCTTTTAATGAATTACAGCAACATCAATTACACAGGTCATATATTTATGTTCTATATTTGTATTAATCTATATTATATGAGGAAAAAAATATTCCATATGTATTTAAAAGAATGTAAAACAAAAGTTCTGAAAGTCATTTTTATTTTTATTTTTGAAGATTGACTTTTTTAAAAACTCTATTTTCTAAAAAACACTTTCTTTAATACGAAATTATCTATTTCTTTAAATTTGTTATGAAAATCGAAAATACTCAAATTACATATAAACTACAGGATTGGCGAAGATAATCAAAAAATATGACAAGAGAACAGGTGGTCTGCTGCGTTTGCCCTTCATCCAAAAAGTACTTGAACAACCATTTTTCACCACTGATTTAATCTCAAAGCTAATCAAAGGGTGCGAAAACACCTTAGACTCTGTATTTCCACCATCGAAATCACTCCTCGGAGAAAAGGAGGCTTTAGCGTTGGCCGGAGAAGGAATATTCAGGAACACTGTGGCGGCGCTTCTCACGATGCAGGAGATCAGGAGGGGGAGCTCTACTTACAGCCATTTCTCTTTGCCGCCACTAAATTTTCCAGATTCCGATATAATTCACTCCTTGCAGATTCTTCCACCTATACAAATTCCCTGATATATGATATTTTTGGTGATTTTTAGGACATGTTAGTCTCTCTTTTTTAATATATATGTTAGGGTTTAATGTTTTTGGTTTCATGGTGGTTGCAATTTGATGTGTAACGATGGGAATATGCATGTGGAATGCTTTCTTCCACGATTGAAAATATATCAAGAATTAATTAATTATATATATAAATATATTTCTAATACAAGTAAATTTATTTTTCTTTTCATTTTTTTTCTTTTCATGTATTAATGGGCTTCAAATTAATGCCTTACTTTTATTGAGGAAATTACATATATGTATCATTTTTTAAAGCATCTTTCAACTAAATCTCTCAAAAATCTTCTTCTTTACTAAATACACATTCTAGAAAACTTCTTTCAAATAAATCTATTTTATGAACCCTAATATAATTAGTCTATTTTCATGACTAAATTACCATTGTTTTATTGAGTGAATCACCAAAATAGACAGCATATGAATAGATACACGTTCGTCATCCCCCTCCTCTGCCACCATCTCGTCTCCTCCTCCTCAACCATCATTCCGTCTCTCTCGCTAGTAGCTGCACAGTTGAAAGCAAAATTTGAAATTTGCTTCAATTATATTTCTCTTCTTCTCCATTGAATGATTGGACAGTTTTTTTTGCTATTTGGGATTTTTGTTCTTCAATCAACATTAAATTTTTATTTCGATTTTGGTGCACGTTATGTGTTTGTTAAATATTTTTTCAAAGACTTGCTATAAACTATGGTTTGAAAAAATATATATAATGTACAATGAATGAGTTGTGATTTCGAGTTACTGTGAGTATAAAATTACTAAAAATAATGAATGGCGAGTTATGATTACGAATTATCGTGTGTATAAAACTACTAAAAATAATGAAGAAGTGCTGAATATGAAATTATTATATTTGTTTGGATTCAAATGCAGACTTATTCATGATGATGTTTCAATCTAAGTTTCTTCGAGTTTTGGATATTTCTTTAATGTCAAATAAGATGCTGTGATTTCCAACATGAAAGATTTAAACTGGAAATTTCAGACATCATGCTACTTATTCATGTTTAAGATTGTTAATTATTCAAATTTGATTTGGGAATATAAGATGGTGTTACAAGGAGCGGTGCATGTAATTTACATGCACCGTCGAGTCTATCGGTGCATGTAAATTACATGCACCGGTAGACTCTTTAACAAAAAACATAGCCTATCGGTGCATATAAATTACATGCACCGCCTGAGTCTATCGATGCATGTGAATTACATGCACCTATAGAGTCAGTTGCTTTTTTTAACCAAAAACAAAGTATATCGATGCATATAATTTATATGCACCGATAGACTCAACGGTGCATGTAATTAACATTACATGTAATGTAAATTAGGAGGCTTGAATCTTGGTGCATCTATTTATGGAGGGTTTAGTTTGAAGGTTGTCTTTTTTGCTCTTTCTCTTTTTAATTTTGGAGGATAGTATTGAGTTTAATATTGGATTACCTAGCGGTGCATGTAACTTACATGCATCGTCGAGTCTATCGGTGCATGTAAATTACATGCACCGATAGACTCTTTAAAAAAAATATAGTCTATCGGTGCATGTAAATTGCATTGACCGTCCGAGTCTATCGATGCATGTAAATTACATACACCGATAGACTCAAGTACTGTTTTTACCTTTTGAAACTGCAAGTTTTCCTGCTTGTAAATATAATAGGATCCTGAAGCTCCTAATCAACTTTGAAACTCTCTGTCCAAATATCTATACTCATCTTTTTCTTGGTTAAAAATCCAAAGTTTTTACTTTCGACTCTAGAAAACGATTGTGAAATACAACAAAGATATTTATTAATGCGGGGGGCCTTTTTGAAGCAAGTACTGGTGCAATATCGAAGAAACTAAAGGCCAAAATCATTTTTATTATATTCTATTTTATGTAAATACTTTGATATTAATTTTTACTTAAAATTTCAATAAACTTAATTTCTCACATTCAATAAAAGGATATCTGCATCTAAGATTCTATGTTGACATCAGAAGCACGAGCAAGACTTGCTCGGATTGCACTGATAAAACCTAAGAAGGCTAGAGTCATGGCTGAAAAAAACCCGTCAATCAACGATGGTGGATGGCGATGGTCACGTAGACTGCAAAAATGGTGGGTAGCAAAAGTTTAAATAAGCAGCCGCTGCTTCATTCCATGGTTGTGTGACAATTTACGAGGAGCGGAGGTGGCAGAGAGCTGATACAAGAAGATGCGGTGGTTGTTCTGGTAGGGAAGGAGAAGCTCACATATCTATTTTGGTCATTTTGAGATAAAATGGACTTAGTTGAAAGGAATTTTTTTGGGTGGATTGGGCCGAAAAAACTTTAACCTTCTAGTATCGGCCCGAAATTTACCCTAGTTGTGCCTTTCAAAATCAGATTGAATATTAAATTGGTACTCTTATTGGGTACATGTTCAATTAATTTGATCCATTGGGTCAATCGGTAATGACATCAGCATTATGTAATATCTATTTTAATTTTTGTAAAATATATATACAATAAATTTCCTATAGTTTGAAGTTGTTCACAATATAAAAAAAATCCTTATATCAAGATAACATGTTCAGCTTCGAAAAATATGTTTGTTCAAATGGGTCCTATATTGTTTGGAGTGAGAGATGTTATAAATAATATAATGACTAAAATTATGAGATTATGATAAATAATATAGTGTGATAAGTTATATGATGTTTGATATGATTTTAAAATGGTTGATTAATTTTATTGTTTGCTATAATGACTAAAATACCATCGAAAATTTGAACGTTAAATTGTGGTGGGAATTTCAAATTTCGAAGGGAATTTTAAATTTGTGGGATTATGATATAGAAAATAAGTTGAAATATTTTGTTGAAATTGTTAATTTTGAAACGATTAAAATTTAGAAAATAATATATATGTTATTTTTATTATAAAATGAGATTAAAATTGAATAAATATGATGGGAAATTTTTTTACATAAAAACAACCAAACGTTTTGATTAAAATTAACCCAAAAAAAAAGATTATCCCAATCATCCACTTTGAATGGCTGAATTTCACTCCGACATAGAAAAATTCGATTCCGATCCTCGAACTCTTCCTCGAGAGAGTTTTCACGATTACTAGGTAAGAATCTCTTGACGTCGCTATCTGATTTTCAGAGCTTTCTGTTCGGTAGCCAGGGGAATTTCGGTTCCGATTGATTATGGTAAACCTAGGTTTAATCACCAATTCAAAGTTAAAAACCGATCAGGCTAACACTCTAGGTATCGAATTTGTGAATATTTTTTATTTGTATCTCCCCTGCCGTAAAGATTTCTTTTTAATACTTACGTTTGGATTACAGAGCTTTTATATGTATATTTATGTGCTGAAAGATTCTTTTTTCGCTGCTGTTGAACTACATATTACTATTATAACTTTCGTGGGATGTCTAGAGATACTGATGTTAATATGCAGCTGAAATAGCTGAGGATCAAATGGAATGAAACATTTTTTTTTGCAGTGCTAAAGAATGTACAATGATGTAAAACTTGATTTTTGGTATTCGGTGGTTTGGCCTTTATTCAAGAAAAAACTGGGAGTAGAATTCGAAAAGTTTAGCCATGGACGATTTTGCTATTTGTTGTGGGGAATGTGCTGGCTAAATAATCAAAATATAATAATAATTTTTTTTTGTCAAATTCCTTAACTCGAAAATGTGTTACAAAATTACCGTAAACCGTTTTTTCAGAATTCGGTTTCTTCTGAAATTTTTTTTGTTAATGAAACCGTGTTCTAAGAAAACTATTTTTCTCAAATTTTTTTTTATTTGTGAGAAAACGGTTTCTTCACAATTTTTTTTATTTGTGAAGAAACCTTTTTCGCAAAAAACGGTTAATTTTTTATTTAATTCTTAAAACATGAAATTTTTACAAACTTTTATTATTTTAACTTAATATTACAATAACGACAACAATATACCCTACTGCATAGCTCCTCTTTGTCGACGTGCTTGTTGCCGGACACGAGTTTGTGACCAATCCATCTCATTCGGTATTCGGGAACTTATATTCCTTCCATGTTGAGGAACAACTCGAATAGTGTTATCATGGAATAACTGAAACTCAGCTTCATTCCAATATGGTTCGGCCAAGTAGTTCTGAAATACACCAGCATAAGTAGCCTGATAAATGTATGATTTGTAAATGACTTTACAAATGCTGCTGCATTAAGTTTATATGCCTTGCAAACGATTTGCGCATGTGAGCAAGGGATCCCAAACTCAGTCCATTTGCCGCATGTGCATACACATGATCTGATCTTCACGGTATGTTTGTTTCCACCGTGTCCATATCGTCAGCCAGTGATCACGGTTGCCCCTGATTAATCAATATGACAATATGCCGACCTGAGAGCTGCTCCCATTATGTATACAATTTGTGTTTGTACTTCGTGTACAAATGAGTGCCATCAACACTAATCACTTTTCGACAGGGAGAATCCATCTATACACGGCTTGAATGCCCAAAACACATATTTGATGATCTTATGTACTGGATTGCGTGTGTCTTTATGTTCCCATTCAATCACCATACCAGGATTAGTCTGGAGAGACCCATAAATTTAGGTAGTTTCCGTATGAAACTCTCCCACGTCCCATAAACGATATCACGAGATCGCTTCAAGCTATGCCATGCTTTCACATACGATATTTGAAAGGCCAATTTTTTTTTTTTTGAACATAAAATATAAATTATATTCATGACATCAAGAGTGCAATAGATACATCTGACAATCGCATCCAACTAACATAACACGCCGAGAAATATGCTAGCAATGAAGTCGAGATGGAAGAAGCAGCACAACAGAAGTACAACGATATAATCTAAAGAAAGCGAAGGCCGCCACAGCGATACCAAGTCCCCTCAAACCATGTCTCAGGAGCAAGTCGATGATGGGAACTGCCTTCCAAACACTGAAGGTACTCAAGCATTGAGAAAAGAGACTAAAACTGATAGGAGCAAAAACCGCACAAACTCTTAAACCCAAATCCCAATCAGAATTACGACTCATAAAAAACTCCACAGGATGGCGCACGAAACTGGTAAGCCGTGCAAACAAGATCAATCGAGCACCCAGAAGTGGAGCAAATCCAGTAGACCACACGCAGCACCCCAAAATAGCGTGATCCAACCAAGCTGTAATCATCCAAGGATAGGAGGGCATGTGACATATCCACCAAGCAATAGAGCCTTCCCTAGTAAAAAAAAAATCAAAATGTCTAACACTAAAAGTTAATAAGTCCATAGAAATGTCAACAATCCGCAATGGAACTAAGTCACCGCTCCGGGCTCGACGGGGTACTATTATGACATTAGAGAAATCCAAAAATTGACAAAACAGAGAAAGCATGAGGACACGAGTCTTAGTATACATAACAAAAACCAAAAGGGGAGAATAATCGCAAATAGCGACACACAAACAAAGTAACGCTCGAGGATCTCCCAAGTCTTGAGCGTGCCAACTAAGAAGAATCATGGCAATAGGCGGGGTTGCCTAGCAACCACCACCTTAGAATGTGAATCAGCCTGGGCCAACTGAGGATCCGCAATAGAGGAGGATGAGAAATCAGGAGAGTCTAGTGTTCTTCTTTTAGAAACAGGTTCTGAATATGTCTGAGCAAACAGAGATTTCACATCAGGCAAGGAAGCAACGTCCGGCCGAAAGTCTAGGATGCGTTTAGAACCAGCAACATGTTCTGATTGAAAAGTGGGAGTGGCCTCAGTATGGGGACATAACTGAAGTGGGGAAGAACTTAAGAGAGGAATAGTCCGAGTAATACTAGTTTTCACTTCAGAGATATTCATATCAGCTCTCAACCAAGGGCAATAACCAAAACCATAGGATCAAACTCCTCCGAAATTGGATGTTAAGGACAATCACGAGCCACATGTCCAATCAATCCGCAACTGTAACAGTATTCAGGTAGGCGTTCATATTGAAGAGGAAGCACAACTGGTTTAGGTACTAAACGGACAATCCGACGAAGTGGTTTAGTGATATCAAACAACACCCGCACTCGCAGAAAAGGCCACAGGCATCTACCATACATATCTGAGTCCACCTGAATAGCAACACCTATGCTATCTCCTATAAGCATACCAATTTCAGAAATCATACCTTCCAACGGGAGATTAAAAGCATGGATCCATAGCTGCATAGCAGTAAAAGGACCAAGATCCGCCATAGTAAAACCTTCGAATTTTTTAAGAACCAGTAAGGAATGATTAAATGCCCATGGTTCAAGAGATTAGATGCGGTCAACGTCCTTCCTATCGTCAAAAGTGAAGAGGAAAGTATTATCATCTATAACCTTAAAACCCATTTCAGTTTTGATAAGCCAATTTTTTTAAGTGTTTCGTAGAAGGCTTTCTTATTGATGAGCTTCTGAGTTAACAACTTACCAGCAAGCCCTATTGGAGCCACCGCCCGACCTTTGTCTACGAATTTTTGATTAACAGCTAGAATCTCTTCTTCTTCCGAGGTGATTGCCAAATTTCCCCATTTGCCAAGTAAAGAGCCCATTAGGGTACAAATATAGTGCAAGGAGGGACTAATCAACCAAAATCCAAGAGGAAACCAACTCGAAAATTGCAATGTTCAACAGAAATGGAATTCAGCTTAAGGAATTTGCGTCGAAGAGGACGGAAACGGAGCTCTCATAGGAACCCTAGAGAGGAACTAGACTTGAAAGCCCAATTTTTCCTTCACTGTTTCCTGGGCATACTTAATCTGGCATGAAGGATCGCGACGCACCATTCCCATCAACATTGTTGCAATATAATACTTACACAAGTTACGATGATCAACATACACGTGTGTTGTCCATCGTACCTTGTTATTTTGAACAAATTCAGATTTGTTTTCAACGATGCTCGTAGGTGCCATGGGCATTGATTATCTTCATTGTTGTGTTTGCACTCAACATTCCACAATTTAGGTGTACTCTCAACAACTCTGTACTCACGTCTCGCAAACCTTATAGAAAAATCATTCACCGAAGAAGTTAATGAACTCTTATCCTCAAATAACATACCCACATCAAGAATTCCTTTATTCAAATCATAAAAATTTCCCTTCTTACCAATTGGAATCTGATAAGAGTCGGCATATATTTCAGAGTATATGGTCGAGAAGTATGGAATACTTGGGTGAACCATATATTCATTTGAGGTGTGGCTATGTGCATTGACCGGAGCATTATCAACATGTGGTGAGGAAGTATCTGCAACATGTGCCGATAGTGTTTCGAACATTGTCTCCACAACAATATCATCTTCATTATCCTCTGGAATTGGGTGCATAGCCTCACCAGGTTCTAAATCAGAAGGTGCATTAGGCCATAATGGTCTGCTTGTGGCTCTTCAATCCTGGGATTATTTTCTTTTGTTGCCATTTCAGAAATATATATATGCATAACCAGAGGAATTAGGGGCATACTTTGTATTGCCATGTGCCGAGGATGAAGGAACATTAAGGACATTAGTTTGGGATAAAAGTGATATATATGTGCCCCAATCCTGGCTCATCGACCTATGCGGAGGAGACACAATTGCACGATGTATTTGCTCTTTCTCAATATAAATATCCAGTTCGTTCAATTTTGCATCAGGACTCAAGAATATTTGCAATGTACTGTCATCTGTGATCTCAACAACGTATTCTTTAATCCTTCCCAAATATTCACGTGCCCATTTAACATATATTTTCAATGAAAATTCATTGCTGTCAATATCGGCGCACTCATATAAATTCGACACCAATTCAGAAAATATTGTTGTACGCGGTATCATGGACAATTTGATAGAAAGACTGACATATGTTACGGACCAAGAATAATGTGATAAATTACCTCCAGCATACACATACAATATTACATTCCTCCTTGGTGCCATATCTTCACAAAAAATACAAAATATTTACTAACAAAATTCAAATATATTTAATTTTTTACGCTATCAACAAAATACCACCAATAATTCACATTTTTCATACCCAAACATACCAGGGTTACCAGTAGCCGCTGCCACCTTCATTGTCGCTGTCTATGCCACGTTGTCGCCGGAATAGTCTCTTACGTCGCCAGAGTTGCCCTCGCGGTATCACCGGTCAAAACCCTTCTTCCAATTTTTTTTTTTTAAAAATCATTTAACTGACCGGTCACACTAATTAAAAAAAACTTTGTGAAGAAACCGTTTTCCTCGAAAACAGTTTCTTCACAAAATTTAATTTGGTGGGAAACTGTTTTCCAGGAAAACGGTTTCTTCACGAATTTAATTTGTGTGGAAACCGTTTTCCAGGAAAACGGTTTCTTCACGAATTTAATTTGTGAGGAAACCGTTTTCTTAGAAAATGTTTTACGGTAGTTTCGTAAAACTTGTTCGGGTTACGGTATTTGGCAAATTTTATTTTATTTTTATAATATTTTGGTAATTTGGCCGGAATGTGCTCTTAGACTTATTTACTGCCTATTGTTATTGTACGCGTATAAATAAGTGGTTTGTGCTAGATAGAGTTGTATCTTAGCGGAATCGAGTTGAATTTTTTTTTTCTTTTTAAAAAATTGATATTAGAGCTTGATTTTGGTTTGAACTAGAACCCCCAAAAGTTTTGTGATGGAGCTTGGCTTGAATGAACCTAAGCTAGTATTTGACTTTGAAGACCTAGATTAGAACCTATCTATTTTCTGTAAGTTTTTGGATTCCATTGTGCTGTAACCATATTCAGACGCCTCAACAATTTAGCAAAAAAGATGGGTGATGTCTGTCTATTTTTCAGGTATCTGAAAGCTTAATCGCTCTCATTTTTGCCATTAGTCTTCAATTCAAGGACCGAGATATGGAATCATTAACCCAGCCTCTATCTAGTGTTCCAGTGCTTACTGTTTCTCGATTGCATTATACGCGCCCAAAGTCCTGGAAATTTCAAAATCTACTTTACGAAAGCAATTTTCCTTTTGCTAGTCAGAAACGTTGCGCTCTTTGTCATGCAAATGCATCTCCATGGGAACCTGCTCCTACGACATATGCTCCTGAAAATGAAGTAGAGCTACTGAACTTCGAAAGTATGAAATCTTCTGCTGAGCCAGCCGAAGCTTCAGTAGCTAATAGGGAACATCTTGTAGATATAAACAATCAGCAATACACTCAGCTCCAGTACCTTAGATGGCCTTTATGGCTTCTTGGCCCGACTCTTCTTTTAGTCACAGGCATCGTTCCCACCTTGTGGCTACCGGTGTCATCAATTTTCCTTGGTCCAAACATAGCTACCCTTCTTTCCTTAACAGGACTAGACTGTATTTTCAATCTTGGCGCATCCCTCTTTCTTCTCATGGCAGATACTATTTCCCGTCCCAATGATAATTCTCAAGGTTGCATCAGCAAACCTCCCTCGAGTTATCAGTTCTGGAACATGGTGGCAAATGTTACTGGGTACATCATCCCCTTGGCTTTACTTTTTGGTTCTCAGAAGGGATTTCTTCAGCCTCAACTGCCCCTCATTTCATTTGCAATTCTATTAGGTCCTTACTTTCTGCTTTTATCTGTGCAAATGCTTTCTGAGATGTTGACATGGCACTGGCAATCACCCGTATGGTTAGTAACACCCGTTGTTTACGAGTCATATCGTCTGTTACAACTGATGCGAGGGCTGAAGCTCAGTTCTGAACTCGGTGCACCATCGTGGATGGTGCATACAATTCGGGGATTGGTATGCTGTTGGGTGCTGGTTCTTGGCATGCAGCTCATGAGGATCGCTTGGTACCCGGGTTTTGCAGATCGTGCTTCTCAGCAACATTCTACTGATGGTGTATGATCAACGGTGAAGTCCATTCCAAGCACAAAATTTGTAAAGGGCAAAAACTACTGTTTGTATTTTGCAAATGGTGTATCATAAAGCAGGATGCATTTGTCAAATAGAGTAGTTTGCAATTATTGGAATGGAGTTAACTTTTGTAATGTCCACATAAATCTTTTAGCAAAACTTTGAATGTCATCCATATAGTTTTTTTTTTTGAACAACTATTACAACTACCGGGGGGTCAGGAACACGAGACCTCTGAGTTGCAATTGCGATCGGTGTCAGATGGGCTACAATGGGCTACAAGCCATCACCATCATCCATATTATCGTTGGTATCTTATATATATATAAAACGTGTTTGCAAGGAAATGCACATAAATGAAAATGACAATTTAATTTACCACGTAAAATAATAAATAAATAAAGCTATATATTAAACCCCGCCTTTACCTCTATTGTTTGTGTCGCAAAATTATTTATGACTTGGTTTAGATATAATTGAAGCTCAGTAAATGAAGATGTAGAACTAGAAGAAGCGGAATTAGTGTTTTGTCTTCTTCTTAACATTGTCTACAAAGAACCCTTACTACTACTAGCACCACTACTACAATTTTATCTTACTGAAATTGATCTAGAATTATGTAACGAATCATATAAAGAAAACAAAGCAAACACACATTTATTAATGCGATCTTTCTCTTGATTAATATTAACATTTTCATAAGCCATGTTGGTGTAATAAGATTCTATTATAATTTCTACACTATATAATTTTAATCTAGGATCCAGAATTGATACCAAGCAATTCAACATAGGAATATTTTTTCAATATTTTTTAAATTTATACTCCATTGGTTCAACAATACCTGTAAAAAACTGATCAGATCTATATAATGCAAAACATTCACTAATTTCATAAATTTTATTCAAATATATTGAAGAAGTTGGATAATAACAACCAAAATAAATTGGTAGCATCAGAAAAAGGTTCTAAAAAATTATAGAAGCAATTTTCCATTCAGTTTCTTCAATATGAAAATGTTCGGCCATCATTTCATTAAAAATGAAGTGATCACATTTCTATAAGGTAAACATGCTTGCAACATTAAATATGTGGAATTCCACCTATTAGGAACATCATAAGGAAAATCTTTATAATTCATACCATGAGAAATGCATAAACTTTTGAAATCTTGTTTTCTAGCAACTGACCCGTTAAGAAATTTAAGAGTAACCTTTATTTTTTTCTAAATGAAGTTCAAGTGGTTTCAATCCATCTTGCACACACAAATTTAAAATATGACATGCACAGCAAATATGAAAAAGATCACCATTTAAAATTGGTTTCAAATAAGTTTTTAATATAGTAATTGCAGAGGTATTATTAGTTGCATTATCAAATGAAATAGAGAAGATTTTATTACTAATATTATATTCATCAGTAACTTGCATAATGTCATTAGAAATAACTCCACCCGTATGAGGCCAATCAATTTTTGTGAAATCTAATTTTTTTTATGTAACACCCAGTTATCGTCAATCCAATGTCCTGTAACACAGAGATATGATGCATTGCCAAGATAAGTTGTCCAAATATCACTTGTTAGTGCTACTTTCGATGAAAGATTACCTAAATACGTAATTTGCTTTATATTCATTAAAAATTGTGAATGCATCTGATTTAATAGTATTCCTTGAAAATCGTTTATGTTGAGCTTGCAAACCTAAATGAATATAATTAGTGAATTTCGCATCCGCCCCCCATTGAAAAAGATTTCTCCGCCCATACTATGTATTTAGCTAATTCTCTCCTATCTCTTTCAACATTATAAGTGAAAATACCTAAACTTAAACTACTACTACCAGTACCGAATTGTGAAAGAATAGTTTGGTTACCATCAGTTGGTTCTCTTTCATGTTTAGCCATGTGTCTTAGTAAATGACATGTACTACCAGAAGAAGCATATGCATAATCTTTTTTACATTTTTACAAACTACCCTTGATTATTTCCCCTCAACATTTTCTACATCGAATAGTTGACATACATTACTATTTCTTTTTTTGAAGTTCTTCTACTTGATGATTGAATATTTTGTGTGCTTTCTTCATTTTCTTGAAATTGATCGATCTCATCATCATAATTCACATTATAAGATGAATCGACCATTATGTATATATACTACAATTATCTAATGCAACAAACATAAAAGTTACCAAATATTTGCTAGGTGGATTATTGACTTTGCTGCTTGTGCTTGTATTGGCAAACGTAAGACGAACTTTCTTTCTTCTTGTGAACAAATTGATAGTATAGCGTTTCAAGTATATAGAGCTTAGAGATCGAGATGATAAAATATTTCCTCAACACACACCTATATATAACAACAAAAGTTTTTTTTTTTTTAAAAAGCCGTTGAACGGGATTTTTGTTACCGCTGGCCATTGGCGAACCAAGCCCATCTATAGTATACTGCCTCTAGGCGATCGATCGCCACATAATTGGCCATCGATCGCTGATTAATTTAAAAAAATAATAATAATAAATAGTGTCGTGCCATGCCGTGCCAGTCCACAGGCTGTCATCCCTTGGCCTGGCACGCATTATAGCAAAACGGGCGTGCCATATCGCTCTACGTCGTATCGTGTTCATATCGTCCGCTCCGTTACATCTCTACGTGAAACTGCCAATTTTGAGTAGACATTGCACTTTCCACCTTTTGCGTTTATATATTTAAAATAATAATAATTTAATAATATATCTGCTGCTGCCTTCTCTCTTAATTAACCTCAGTTCTTTGCGGTGAAACCGTACTTAAGTTCCATCGCCGCTGCCGGAAAAGCTATTCGCTGCCTCCGGGATTCACCGAACGATCAATTTCAGGCGGGTATATCAGCGATCCTTTTGAACATGAGCAACGGAGACCTTCTCCTAATCGAGCCTCTTGAACTTCAATTCCCATGTAATTATTCATATTTATTCCTGTATCTATTAACCTTGTTTAATATTTTTATTCGTATGCGCAGGTTTGAAATGCTTTTGTTTTATGGTTAACCTTTAGAAGAATAATTACCTTAATTTCTGCTGTTTTAGATCTGTGCGTTGGAGTTTTATTTTCGTGTTATTTGTTTTTTTGTTAATTGTTAATTTTATTTCTTGTTTTGCAAACAAGTCGAATTGAAGAAGCAGATCTCTTGTTCCATGCAATTAACCAACAAATCCGATAACTATGTCGCCTTCAAGGTACAAGTTTTGTTTGTCTTCGATTGGATAAACAAATAACGGAAGGAGCATTGGTTCTCTTGAGGTGTCGAAATGATTGGCTTTATATTCTTTTTTATTTAATTTTAATATTCAGGTGAAGACGACAAATCCGAAGAAGTATTGTGTGAGGCCGAATACTGGAATAGTTGTGCCTCGCTCTTCTTGTGATGTTATAGGTATCTCTCTCCTTTTCTCTTTCTGGAATGTCTAAGGGAAGACAAAACAGGGCAGGCGAGTGTGTGTGCGTGGTGTGTGTGTGTGTGGGTGTGTGTGTGTGGGGGTGGGGGTGGGGGTGGGGTGGTGTCTCCGCTTAAAGGATGAAAGATTCAATTTTTTTTTTTTGTATTTCTAATGGCAACGATAGCCTCGCCATTATATACATTACAACGGGCACGTCACACCTCTTGCTAAAATCGTAGTCTGCCCTGGTGCTCGCATGCATATACTGACCTGTCCATTAACTATTTTATGGTTTCACGTTTATATCCATTTATTTAACATTCGCATTAAAAGTTATTGGATGCTGGGAAAGACTTTGAAATATTGATTTTATGTTGGATGCTTCTTTCAAGCATTGAAGTGGTTGCTGAATTTTAGTTGTCCTGTCAATTCAGTTACGATGCAAGCCCAAAAAGAGGCACCACCAGATATGCAATGCAGGGATAAATTTCTCCTTCAGAGCTCAATGGTGAGCCCTGGTATTACGTCAAAGGATATTACTCCAGAAATGGTAATATTATATTACTATGTCATGCACTTTCATCACATAAGCAACGTTTGTTGTTATAAAGTGGTAAACAAAAAAATCATGTGTGAGCTGTATGTTAGTTCAACAAAGAATCGGGAAATCTTGTTGATGAATTCAAGTTGAAGGTTACCTATGTCCCACCACCACAGCCACCTTCTCCTGTGCGAGAAGGGTCGGAGGAAGGCTCATCACCTAGGGCTTCAGTATCAGACAGCGGGACAGTGAATCAGACTTCTGAATTCAACATTGTTAGTTTCGGGTTCTTCAATTGAATCTCATATTTTACTATGCATAATGTATGTCAAGTACGTGAATGTATCATTCAACATTTTTTTTTTCTTTTCCTTTTATGTAATTTTGCAGATGTCAAAAGCATTTACTGAGTCTCACGAGAGCGCACCAGAGGTTATATCCATCATTTTTTGTAATTTAAGTTTTTGATTTCTTGTTTTTATCGAATTGTTGTTAGTCATGTGCAAAGATATCCTTAATCATTACAGCCCATATACGTATTCACACCTTTGCATATTTTCTGTTTTCTAGTAACTCTGTATTGGCTTTACTGACCGACCTGACTCTGATTTAGATGTCATTATTTTGCACTTTTTTTTGGATCTTTTTTCAATTTCTGTTTACGAGAATATATTTTTGTTGTCATTATTTAGACATTACTCATTACACATGGTCCGTTTCGATATAATTCAAATGTCCTTGCTATTAACTGAATCCATATAATTTCATGAATTAGGATTAAAGATTCGACGCAAACATTCATATCTTGACTAGCATTTGCAGCTGGCAGCTACTGCATTACTCATAATTTATTGTTCACGAATGTTTGAGCATGGCATGTGCTTAAACTACTCTCTATATGTAGCCAGTTAGTAATGAGTTACTCAATGAAGAGTCACGTGCTTTGTGATCCATTAATACTCATCTATTGTTGGAGCACATTTGTGGACAATATTCTTGTGCTTTTGATAGAACTGAAGGAATGTTCTGAAGATTATTACCTATCAAGGAGGATTTATTTTTGTCTCAATTGTAGGTTAAGGCCATTATTACTAAGTTGGCTGAGGAGAAACAAAATGCTATTCAGCAAAATAAGAAGCTTCAGCAAGAAATGGTAATATTTCGTTGTTTGCTTTCTGGTACTTCATAATTTGACTTCTTAAACGAGTAACGATTTGATGATCTTGTAACTGTCTTCTATTTTGAACCCCATCCAAAATTGAAATAAATATAAAATAATCTTGACTTCTGTAGCCAATGTTTTTGCAAATGGAAACAACCAAGAATGAGGAACAACATAATTCATGATGTTATACAATTATTGTTGGTTTTTCAGTTGTAGATTGAGAAAACATCTATTATCAAATTGTTTCAAGTGATGGATGGAAACTTATGATGTGGAATCTATAGCAAAATTCTTCAACCAAAATGCATTCGGACCGAGTCCAAACTTGTATTGAAATTTGTGGTGTAACTAACCAAAAGCGGATTGAGTGTTTGGGAATGATATTGGTCGGGCCGTCGTCAACAGGGGCAAATGATGAGTTAGTGAGGGTCGACAATTCAAAAAAAAAAAAAAATTAAATATATATATTATTTTGTTTCTCCTTTAATTTTTTTTTTGGCTCATCTGCTATGCTATTAACTTTTGCCCCCTCAATAAAAGCTTATATTTATAGGAATTCAAATGAAGTGTTGTATGTGTTTCTATATTGACTTTGCCGGATTGCAGGTCGATCAAAAATAATCGGAGCCCAGTGCTTCATGTTTGCATAGGATTTTCCTCCATTTTTTAGTTATGAATTTTTAATTTGAAACCATTTATTGCTCCATATAATCTCTTCCATACTGATTTTTATCTCTTTGAGTTTGGTTTCTTGATTTTTAGCCAAAGTTTTCATTTTTGTGGGTTTTATCTTTTTATGTTTTATGGAGGTCTAGGGTGGTGGAAGAATTTGCGACTTCTTTGATTTTAGTTATTTTTTATGAAAATTTTAGATCTGTGACTATTTTTCTTTTGCAGTATATATAGTTGTATTTGTTCGGTTATATGAATAATTATTTAACTAAGTCTTTTTTATATGCATGATTTAAGTTATTAATCTACCGAAGATTATGAATATCTATTGAAACGAGAAAAATTGAAATGCCCTCAGAATGCTGAGCTAAAAAAAGCTTAATATCAAATCAGACTTTTTGCTTCTTTAAAGTATTACTTATATGCTATATTTTGTGTATTGAATATGTCATTTCTGATAATGACTAGCTTAGATGTAACACTTTTAATGAGCTAAGAAATTTTATCAAATTTTTTATAGGGATTCAAATGTGGTACTGATATTAGTTATTATAAGGTTGTCTTATAAGATTTTATTTGATTGATTCGATATCCAGTGTTATTATTTTTAGTTGTAAATGCCTTGAAGAAATTTCAAAATTTGTTTTGACACCTCCCAGTAAAATTCCTAGATTCTGTTTATGATAAATAATTATTTTTTTTACACATGCATGCAGCTCATGCATGATGCTAAGATTATGTACTTTTGTTCACAGAAATTCAATTATTAACTTACTATGATGTGCAGGAGCTATTGAAACGTCAAGGCAATAGAAGACATGGTGGTATACCGTTCAAGTATGTCATCATCATTGGCTTGATTGGGATTCTGGTAGGGTATCTGCTAGTGAGAACATGAAGGATGAAACTCGATCTGCTCGAAACTTATTTGGATTCCTCAGTTTATGCCTGTCTGTTAAAAAAATTAGGGCATTTAAGATAATGTGTCGCATGTAAGTTGTTTTATTTTTGAATTTAGATGTTTGTTTGACTGTAGAAAACATGCCTACATTGGGTTTCATGTGTTTTTTTTTTTTTGGAAATGAGTGGCTAACAGATTTAGCATATGGTTATTTCTGTAACTTAAGCAGATATGTTTTCTTATGTTTTGAAACATACATAGGGTCTCCTTTTTCCATATTGTACATGAAAATGAGATTGCAATCACATCAATGATAAAGTTAAAAAACTCACTTACTATTAAGTGCGATGCAGCGTGAGCATGTAGACGAACCGAATTGAGTTGAACATAGGTTGTATTTTCCTACTTTTGTTTGTAAACTGCTCATGTAAACATAATGAGAGAAATTGTGATTTGAACTTAATTATCAACGTCGACAAGGAAAACTTGATTATAATTCTATCTAGATTTTTAATGACTTCATACTTTTTTATTTTATAAATGCTCAAGTGATACATTAAAATTAAAAAAATAACGAGGTAAAATTTAAATTTTCAAAAATGAACACAAGATTTACATGTGCTTACATGCCATGTTTTTCTTTTTCTTTTTTGCCTTAAATTTAATATGAAGTATTAGGAAATTAAAGTTAATGAGCTAGAAAGTACATAAACGTGAAAATTCAATGGTCGAAAGGAGATGGTGCCAATTTGTACATCAACCAGACCTCATTTCTTTCAAACAAAGATGGTCTCCTTTATTCAAATCCCTAATAGGCTAATATTACAAAACATTGGCATTGAGAAGTGACCGATCATTAATTTATCAATAATATGAGTAAATTTATATTTTAAAATATATTATGAATAAAATATAAATATTTATTTTTACATAAAATGATAGACTAATTTTGTTGTCCATCCTTAAAATTGATGCTACATCATTACATATTTGCTTTAAATTTTGAAGTCTATCAGCTATTTTTATAAGGCTGATACAATTACCTTTCTATAATATTAATATTATTTAAAGAAATGCAACTTTACACTTATACAATAGAGAAATATTTTTCTATAATATTACATTTATTATCTATAAATGAGAGGTCTCCTTATAAAGAAAGAATAACTCCAAAACAAGATGCAAAATAGTTCTAGAATTAATCATATGAGATCCTAAGCGGAGCTGTCACATCAACTCCTTGTTGGTGGCTATAATATCGAGGGTCGGATATTTTGTCACCCTTTACGGATCCCAATTTGTGAGTACGGTTACTATATTTATATAATTAATTCCAAACTATTTGAGATCTTGTTTTGTGGCCCATCTTTTACTGATAATAACTGTATTATTATGTAAAATACACATCTCAACTGTATAAGTGTATTTTTTATTTATTATATATTTACGAAATATAAATATGCTCACCATCAAGCTTTAAGACTTTTGTTTTGCCATCATATAAACACACACACACACACACACATATATATATATATATATAGTTTGAGAATTTATTCTATTTATTCATGCAAGTAGTTCTTGATCAGTACTTCTAACTCAACGATACAATATGTTTTTTTTTTTTTAAAATAGATACAATATGATTTAATATTTTAGAATGATATAATTGCACATTAAATTGATGAATAAAAAAGTCCAAAATAAATCATGTGATGGTCCAATATTAGGAGTCCCATGTGATCTGATAGGGACAGACATTATTAATAAACTAATTAGTCTTAAAGTCCAGTGTATTATATTACTAAAGCTGATCAAACCCCGAAATTTATGGTGACGACAAAATTGTAAAATTATATGATTTGTAAACATTATTATTAATGGATGACAAGGGATTAACGAAGTTTTGATTAGTCTAATGATTAGATGTCATTTGCTAAGTGATAGGGGGCAAATACATTTATGCACCCGATTTGAGTCATACTTAAATATAAACGCAACATTAAAACACAACACTTTTTAAGTTTAAAAATATGCATCATATCGGGTTGATCCATATATGAAATCCACACCAAGTCCATACAAGAATTTTACATCCTGATAGAAAATTCATGCATGCACCGTCGTGAATCACCGGGGCCACACCCGATGCATACAAAAAATTTCCCCATAAAGTTGTGGAGTGCCTATATTGCATACCAAAAGCATGCATTTTGTATCTATATCTCTCACACTATAAATCACTCGCACGGAACGAAATCAGATGTTTGTCGATGGCATTTCAAATTATAATAATTGGTAAAATTTCATTCGCACCAAGCATAAATGCGGCTATGAGCATTTAAATCACGTGAAAACCAAATAGCATAAGCTTGATTCGTGTAAAGCCATAACAAGAAATCTTGACTTGGTACAAAGACAAGACACCATAATTATGAAACACTTGCTTTATGAAGTTGGGATTAATTTCAACTATTTACCATTAGCATCTCCAAGCTGAAGCAGAGATCAGCTCCATCTTTTGCCAACAAAGAACTAGAGAAGATTGGTTCTTCTCTAAGTGGAATCCTCGAACCGGTGTCCTCTTTAAGACACATTCAGCTTGTGATTCGGTGATACTGCTAAATGTCACCGGGGTAAATCCAGACGACAAAAACACACTCCTCCAATGCTGCCGGTTTTCAGAACGAAAATGACCTGTTATAGTTTTTTGGATACCAGGTTGGATCAAGAATTGCTCGATCTTTTGCAAGGTATCGGTATTCATATTGACAGCATCAAGAGATTCGAGCAGGTTTGAATATGATTGAACTGTGTGGATTACCTGGTCAGAAAACGAAAGGTCGGTTCTATCACATCCTTGGTTTACAGATACCACAATTCTTGGCGACAATTGCTTGACTCGGTAAAGAACTAAAGGAACTGATAATTGGTGATTCATAAAGGAACCAAATGGCAGATTCACTGCAACAGCTTCGTTTTCGTATGCAATATAAGAGGGCGACCATGAACTAGAATTCAAAGAATCAATGCTCATAACCTCAAACTGCAATGCAATATTGATTTCCCTTGCAAACTGAAGAAGATTTTCTCGAGCAAGGCCTAGTTCTATCTGATCATGTGTCGAGGGGGAGACAACCACGGTTATTTTCAAAAACAGTATGCCCCTGCCCCTTGATGCTAGCTCATGGATAAGAGAGGCCCATTGTCCACCATACCCAATATCAAAATCTACAATATGAATTCTATCAAATCCTTCCAAGGCTTCGAGAAAGGCTTGATTACAAGTAAAGTTAGTAAATTGTACTAGGGGTGAAATCTCAGAGAAAACCTTATAAGCACCAATCTTGGGAATGAGACTAAATGGCGAAGAATTAATGGTAGATGTGGTGGTGTTATTCGTGTGAAGGAGCATTTGCAATGCTTCCTTACAGTAAAAAGCAGCCCTTTGAAAAGGTTTGCCAACGGGAGAGAACTGTTGATTGAGCCGCGCCAATATCCCTTGCGCGAGTACAGGATTCCCCGTCTGGACCAGCTCTGCTACATTGTATAGCTGGTCAATCGCCTGCTGTTCCGCACTGCCCATTTTCGAGTTTGGACCTGACTCGATTGGCATTGGATGCAGATTCTGGGGAAGTAAAAACGAAGACCCTTTTGAGATATGGGCACTGAGACCAACAACGGAGCCAGAAATGTGCCTTTTGGCCTGAGGCGACGCAAAAAAGTCCGGTTCTTGGTACTGTGAATATGTTAGAGGTGAGAAAACTAAGGAATTCTCAGAATACTGAGTTTGATTTTGATTTAACGGCAGCCGTGGACGGACAACGGGAGGATTCATTTCTGCAGAAGAATCATACATAGTTTGCTGATGAAGAGCAAAGTATCCTAGATTGTTAGATATAGAAGGATACACAAGATTGGTATGGAGATTTGAAGATAATTGAATAGTATGAATTGCACCAAACTGGTCTCCATCAAAGCCTTGATCCGTAACCCGGAAACTACTACTAGAATCAAACTCCGCCGCAGCTGAACCGCCGCCACCACCGCCGATTTGAAGAACCTTTTTCAGACTTCCCAATACAGGGTCTTCGACATCCCCCATGATCCACCTGAAAATGGACTGTTCTTGGCTCGGGGACGGGGCGATAGATCCTGTAAACGCACTCCCCCAATCCTCCACACCACATTTCTCCGCATTTCCTCCGCAGCAGGCAGTTTCGATCTCGAGAAACGGAGGAACAGTGAGGAGTTCGGAATCAGCTCCTCCAGCATTGGAGCTGGTGGCAGTAGTAGAGTCTAGCAGCCATTTGGGAGATGGGTTTGTGTCAGAAACAGCCGCTACCCCCCGCCGTGTCTGTAGAAGCCCCACCACCACCACCTCCACCACCTCCACCGCCGCCGAAAGAACTCAGGGTTGAGGAAGATGAAGGCCGACTAGGAATCCTTGCAGAATCCAGGACAGAAGTAGGCTCACCGCATTTACCGTTCAAGAAGCAACTTCTGTTGCAATAATCTGAGAAGAAACCTCTGTTCTTTAAAATCAGCTCCAAATCTAACACCCTCTTCCCCTCAAAATCAAAGGGTAGGGGCATCCCCTTCATCTAAGAATCAAACACCCAAAAAGCCACCACTTACTTCAATTCCTACAACTTTAACGCACCAAAACAAGACTGCCCAGAAACTTTTGCAAGAAAATTAAAATCTACAATATGAATCCACAAGATTAAATCTTTCCAAATGCAGGAAACTCGATAACAAATACAAGTACCTACATGCATGTATATACGTATATACCCACAAGGGCTTGTATCAATCTGTAGCTGAAGCTATCCTTGCAGTTTGCATTATATTAGGACAGTGAATACATTGGATGGCTAATCAAGATAAGATGAAAATGGAGGATTTGAACTTTGAAGCAATGTTTCTGTGTTCTATTTTCACCCTTCTCTCCTCTAATCTATTCAGAAGTAGAAATGTCCGTGCCTTGTGTCTTCTGCCATGGATGCTTGGAACATAAAAAAGAAGCAAAGTGCCCCCCCTTCTTCCACTCTGTATCTCTTCAATTTCCCCCCTAATTCCCGTTTTTTTCACCCTTTTTAGTTAATTTATGTGGCTTGTCTGTAGACGTAGTTATCTTTCTTGGCAGGGTTTCCCATCGTTCTACCCGAAACCACATGAAGACCTCGCGCGTGTCAGTCACGCCAATTGTTGGTAATTTTCCTTCAAGTAAAATTAATAATTTTTTTTTAAATTTAGATCTTCTTTTTCTGAATAATACTATGGTTGAGCCAGATCCGATGAAATTACTATTGCTATCTGAAGAATTACTATTAGGAATGGCAATGGGTCGGGTATAGGACGGGTTTGGCCAATCCCAAGACCCGCTCCGCTACACATAAAACCCGGACCCGCCGCGCCCCGCTTAGACCCACGAACCCGACTGGTTTATCCGCCCCGCCCCGGTTCAAGTTTTTTTTTTTTTTTTTATTTTTAAAAAAAAAATTTAGCTAGAAATCAATTTTGAAACACAAAAGTTGAATTTTGTGATTAAATTTTATGTTTTCTCTAGTAAAAATGTATAATAAACATTGCAAAACTATCTTTAAACTACTAAATATTTATTAATTTGCTCTTATTTCCTTCAAAATGTCAAACTTCTTTAACATGAACACATGAATTTTGATATAAAATTAAATAATGACACTTTATTGTTCAATTAAAGAAGTAAAATGTATAATCAATATCATATATTTTTTTAAAAAAATTAAAATGTATTACGGGGTGGGTACGGGGCGGGTTCGCCCACCCGCCCCGCCCCGCCCTGCTTCCAAACCCAATTGAAGCGGATCCAGACCCACCCCGACAGGGCGGGTTCAACGCGGGTCCGAGGTTAGACCTGTCCCATTGCCATCCCTAATTACTATTAATGATTAACAATTGTTAAGAATATATGGATTTCAACTCAAAATAAATTGATAATAAATGGATCAACATATCTATCTTATAAAGAACAATCATATTTTGTAAATTCTCAATATTGGACAACTCTCGACACGCTCTCTTGCGTGTAACATGGGTGACGATGAGCATGAGGACGGAATAACCAATCACTTGAAAAACTTGGCTCTGGTACCATGTTAGTAATACATAGATTCCAACTCAAAACCAATCGTTATGAATGCAGTATCTCTTATAAATGAGTACTCTTCTGCAGTACTTTTCTACAGGGACCAACAATATTTTAATATAGTAGTATATTTAGGGGAGAAATGGGGCCTTTTTTCCACCCAAAATTACCCTTGCACCAGTGCGCTCAATAACATTTTTATGTCGGGGCAATTCCATACTTTCCCTCTGTTTTCGATCTGAATCTGACGGCAAGAGATAATGAATCAAGCTTATCTCGAGGAAGATAGACGTACAGGATGTATCGGAGGGATCAGGATTTAAAAAAAATAAAAAATTAAAAGCATCAACCAAGCCTTTCTTTGCTGATTCTGGAGCACCACTAAAACAATACAACTCTAAAATATCTCATCTGGCCAAATGTGGATTATTGGCCGATGCCTCGTGAACAGCTTTTCTGATCTACTTTGATAATTTTGAGATTTCAGAGAATATTGGTGTGACAGTATAAACCGAAGCTAGAGCTCCGAAATTATACCATTCCTAAACTTTGTTTGGATGACTGTCTGGTTTAATTCAAACTCTCGGATATTTTCCGGAGATATCAACAATAGATTTGTCTGGGTTGATACCCATCTGGTAATTAGTATATCCCAAGTACGTTGGTAATCCTGCATAGGTGAAGAAACTAAATCATCATTAATTTGAACCCTAGAATTGTTAGTCACTGGCCTAAGGTTCAACTCTCCCTCTTTTATCTCAAAGGTGCTGGGTTGACTTGAAGGTTCAGATTGTGATAACACACTACCCTCAACATTCACTACAGCTTGTACATCCTCAATGAATGCACATCTACAACACTCGTTAGGGGTACCTGAATCCCTTTCCTCCGGGTTTGATGAGCTCCGTTATGTAAACACTCCTTTCTGCACCGTTGGATGTGCGGCCTAGAGGATGGGACCTTTCAAGACTTCAAACAAGCGTTCATGGTCCCGAAAGCATGCTCATATGTGATCAGTAACAAGTTCCTGATATGCTCGTTGACGTCGTTCTGTAACCTCAGCATTGAGACAAAGAGTCCCAAAGTCCCGTTCCAGAATCTCCAGGTTTTCCCTGAGATTCCTCACTTGTTTGAGAGTATCGCTAGCAATGTGTCCATCCATCCCGTGTTAAGAAATCTGCAAGAACATTTTTATCAGATTTCACAATGACAATATCATAATCATAAATTGGCATTCAGCTTGCCATCTTAAAAGTCTAGCATTTTCTAGTTGACTCAATTTTATTTTTTAGAAAAGACTTAACACTTGTATTATGTATTTTCAAGATAAATTTATTCGCAAGTAGAGATAATGGCCATTTGTTAAAAGCCTTTCGGACTGCAAAAAATTCTTTCTCGTTGATATGTCATCGGATAGCTTCACTTTTTGACTCGAGTTGATTGTCATATATACCGGAACGTAAGATCTCTGCTCACGGTTCCTTCAGAGTAGGAGAGTGTTGATGGAGCTGATATGTGAGACATAGTCACAGATGATACTGCAGTATCCGGAGTTATTGTCTGATATGTGTACTTTATATTATTGCAATGCTGGTAAGTAATACATTGGCTGGAATGCATGTTTCTACTTGTGCTAGTAACGAATATGCGTTTCTTATTGCAATGTTCAATACAGATATGAGTCTTGTGACACAATGTAATGAGTTTATGATTCAATTTCGAGGACGAAATTTAATTAGTATGGGAGAATTGTAATGCCTCGATATTACGCATATATGTTTTATTTGGTTAGTGGATAATTATGAAATAATTATGGTATGATGTGGACTCGGGTTTGGGTTGAACATAGTATGAATGATAAAATGAATGAAAGGACTAATTGTTATGTTGCAATGAATGAAACATAACTGGAAACAATGAAATGAGGTTCATGTGTGATAAAGCAAGACCAATTGTATGACATTGCTAGACTGGTTATCATACATGTTTGATATATGAGAATCATAGTAAAGATGTTGAATAATTGCTAGTTGATACATCAACAGATGGTTTCACATAGCACTACATGGTTGTGAAATATGAGTACATGATTGGTAGGGAGGACATGTAGTTGAATATCAAGTAAACATGAGTTGACATGCATTTGAATTTGCTTTAAGAGATTTCACATGCATTTGAGTTTCATTTGGAGGATTATGAAAGCACATAATACACCTCAAACACCTAGCAAATCTCTACACAAGCTCTTCTTTATCTCCTTACTTGTTCTTGCTTATTTTCTTGAAAATCAAGAGAGAAAGTTATATAAAGTGAATTCATAGCTTCTTGTTAAGGATTATGTGCTTCTTATACTTGTTTTATCTTGGTGTATGATGAGTTGGGGTTGAAGCATGTAAAGTTGTAATTTTTGAAAGGGCAAAATTGAAAATTTATAAAATTGTTCTGACAACAACATTTATTACTCTAGAAATATAATATATGTATATATAATTATAGTCCGGGGACAAGGGTAGAGATGTAGGTTCCAAGAATGCCATTGTCGTAGAAGACATAAAATCGAGTTTTAACTTTTAAGGAGGCGTTTAATGTATCGACGCCGTTGCTAATCCAGGCCGCCGCCTCTCCGGTAACCGTCAATATCCCCAATTTCACAGGTTGAAAATATGCTTACTCAAATGACACCATTTCAAATCAAATTTTATTTAAATTATTTACCAACATAAAAGATAATTCAAAGTCGGGATTTCAAGTTCTTTATTCCCAAATTACTACTATATCATGCTTAAGCTTGTTGGATTAATAATAATTGGATTATTGGGTTAATAATAAGATCCCAATAATTATGTTATATTTTGTTAATGAGAACAAAATTATGGTAAGTTATTATGAAAGGCAATTAGGCTAAAGAAATCTCACATTGAGATTATGATACACTTATGGTTTGTTTATAATGAGATATAAATCAATAGAGTGTAGTTAAGTAGTAAAGATGGGTGCCCCTCGCGCGCCGTCCGTCCGTCCGCTCGGCTCGGCTCGGCACGGCACGGCACGTCACGTCTCGTCTCGACTCGACTCGACTCGACTCGCCTCGCCTCGCCGCGCCGCGCGTGTCGCAGCCGCGAAGGCTGCTGAGTATTAAGTTTGAGACTTTTTACCTACCTGCAGAATTGATGTCAGATTTAAGTGTGAGACTTAAATCCGAAATGAATATGATGTTAAGTGTTGAGACATTTCATCTAACCCACTATGCATTGTCATTTAAGTTGTGGTCTTTGGTAGGCCTGCTGTTGCAGCTATATAAGCTGCTCCAGCCTCATTCTTTATCTCATCCCGAATTTGCATTTGCATATCATATCATCTTCTTGAGAGTACTACACACTTCTTAGTGTTCGACTGAGTCTGTCTGGGTTTCTGCTTCAACCCATACAAAGGTGTTTGGGACGTTGTACCTTGGAACTCTCTTGTCCAGGAGGCCAGAAGTTGTGGCGGGCAATTTAGAGTTTACGGGCACACGGTTTACTGTGGCCTCGTCCAACAACAAAGTTTCTGCCCAGTTTATTTAAACTGTTTGTTGTAAGTTTTACTGTTTCGAGCATTTTATTATAACAGAGTATATCAGAGTATTTGTGATCTTCTTATGATTTGTCTATTTGTTTTTAAGAAAACAGAACCAACAATCGTAAACTTTAAATTTTTTTGTTTGTTTTGTTCTGTTTTATCAAAACTCAGCTTTCATATTTACTTAAGATATTGTTCATGAATTTTTCAAAGGTTTAAACCTACTGTTTCAAAACTGCTTTGATATATTTGTGCTCTCCTATTTGTGTTCTGTTTTAGCTAATGGCTGACCAGTTTACCCAACCACCTGCTGTGAATAATGAGATTCCGGTGATCAAAGCTAGCGGTACTGAGGCCGCAATGCCAATTCTGAGAAGTCCAATGCCGTTTTCTCAATTTGAGAAACCGGAAAAGTTCAAGGGTTCCAACTTTAAACGTTGGCAACAGAAGATGATGTTCTTCCTTACCACCTTGAACTTGACCAGGTTTCTGAAGGAGGAGAAACCGGTAGAGGACAAAGAGGATCCTCAATCTGCTGTGATAGTTGAGTCCTGGATGAGTGCCGACTACCTTTGTCGTAACTACATACTGAATTCTCTTGACGATGCACTTTTTAATGTGTATTCCCCCAAGGAGACTGATAAGAATCTTTGGGAATCGTTAGAGATAAAGTACAAAGTTGACGACGCAGGCGCAAAGAAATTTGTAGCCGGGCGATTCCATGACTATCGAATGGTAGATGGCAAGAGCGTTGTTGAGCAATGCGAAGAGCTGCAGCTGATATATCATGAACTTGCTGCCGAAGGTATGGGGCTAAATGATGCTCTCCAAGTGGCAATGATGATTGAAAAATTACCGCCATCTTGGAAGGACTTCAAGAGCTACCTAAAGCACAAGCGAAAGATGACGAGTCTAGAGGATCTTATCAGGAGGCTGCGCATCGAGCAAGACAACCGAAAAGTTGACAAGAAATCATTTGGAATGATTTCCAAGGCCAACGTGGTTGAAGTTGGGGACAACTCCCATGGGAATAAGCGCAAACGTACTTTTGAACCCAAGGGAGATACTCAGACAAGAAGGTTCACCGGTGACTGTTATGTGTGTGGTAAGCCTAACCATAAGGCCAAGGACTGCACTCAACGTCAAAACAATGACGGTAAGATGAAGATAGTCCCTTACAAAGGCAAAGGCAAGAGGCCTGCACATGCCCACATTGCTGAGGACAATCTGAGCTCTGACATGGATGACATGCATCTGAGTGCTGTGGTATCGGAGGTGAATCTTGTTGGAGGGAACTCCAAGGAGTGGTGGGTGGACACTGGGGCTACTCGCCACATTTGCGCCAACAAATGGATGTTTAAGACCTATCAACCGGTGAATGATGAGCACTGCTACATGGGAAATTCAGCAGTCTCAAAAGTTGAAGGCAAAGGGACGGTTGTGCTAAAAATGACTTCCGGAAAAGAGTTGACTCTTACCGAGGTGCTCCACGTGCCAGAGATCCGAAAGATTCTCATCTCCGGAGCAGTGCTGAACAAGAAAGGCTTCCGGCTTGTGTTTGAGTCCGACAAAGTCATTCTGTCCAAGGGTGGTATGTTTGTGGGCAAAGGCTACTTGGCCAATAACCTCTTCAAGATGAGTGTAATGACTTTAGCTCCTAAGGCTAAGTCTAGTGTAGATGTTGAGGTTGATGTTAATGCAGCAAATGAGGCTAGCACAAGCAAAAATAATGTAATGACTGTTGCCAATGTGGCTAATAAAACTTTAAAGTTTGATTATTCTTGCGAGTCTTTACATTTGTTGCATGGTAGATTAGGACATGTGAATTATAAGTCCTTACAAAGGCTAATGTCTCTTAATCTATTGCCTAAATTTAACATCAATCATAAACACAAGTGTGAGACTTGTGTAGAGGCCAAATTAACCAAGTCATCATTCCACTCCATTGAGCGAAGCACCGAACCATTAAACTTGATTCATACGGATGTATACGATCTAAAGTATGTACAATCTAGAGGCGGTAAAAATTATTTCATAACATTTATCGATGATTGTACAAGATATTGTTATGTCTACTTAATGAGAAGTAAAGACGAAGCAATTGATATGTTTATTCACTACAAGAATGAAGTTGAGAATCAACTTGATAAAAAGATTAAAATTCTTCGAAGTGACCGGGGCGCTGAATATGAGTCACCATTTGCACAAATATGTGCTGAGAGTGGCATTATTCATCAAACAACTGCGCCTTATTCTCTCGAGCAAAATGGTATTGCTGAAAGGAAGAATAGAACGCTTAAGGAAATGATGAATGCAATGCTTATAAGTTCCGACTTACCTCGAAATTTGTGGGGAGAAGCTCTGCTTTCTGCCAACTATGTGCTAAACAGAGTACCACATAAGAAGTTGGATAAAACGCCTTATGAATTGTGGAAAGGTCGCTCACCTAGCTACAAGTTTTTAGGGTTTGGGGCTGTCTAGCAAAGGTACCAATTCCTCCTCCTAAACGGACTAGGATAGGACCTAAGACAGTAGATTGTGTATTTATCGGATATGCGCAAGATAGTAGTGCCTATCGTTTTCTGGTGCATAAATCAGATAATGCAGAAATGCATGTAAATACTATCATTGAGGCTAGGGATGCTTCGTTCTTTGAGGAAATCTTTCCCCACAAAACTCCGACAATGCCTGAAACCAATGTTGAGAGAAATGTGGGGGATAGAGAATCTCAAGAGAATGTAGAATCGCCTAGACGAAGCAAAAGAGCGAGAAAAGAGAAATCTTTTGGCTCGGATTTTCTAACATATCTGTTGGAAAAAAGATCCGACTACTTTCAAGGAAGCAATGTCTTCACAAGACTCTGATCTTTGGAAAGAAGCGGTGAACAGTGAGATAGAATCTATCTTACATAATCATACTTGGGAACTAGTGGATCTTCCTGCAGGTTGTAAATCACTAGGCCACAAGTGGATCTTCAAGAGGAAGATGAAAGCTGATGGTACTGTAGATAAGTACAAGGCTAGACTTGTAGTCAAAGGCTACAGACAAACTGAAGGTGTTGATTATTTCGACACATACGCTCCTGTATCCCGGAAAACATCTATAAGGTTGATAATTGCATTTGCTGCATTATATAACCTAGAGATCCATCAAATGGATGTTAAAACGGCTTTTCTAAATGGAGAGTTAGAAGAGGAGGTTTACATGGAACAACCTGAAGGGTTTGTAGTTCCAGGTAAAGAAACGAAGGTGTGTAAACTTGTGAAATCCTTGTATGGATTAAAACAAGCACCTAAACAATGGCACGAAAAATTTGATAGCGTCATGCTTTCAAATGGGTTTAAAACAAACCAATGCGATAAGTGTGTCTACGTGAAAGGAGACAATACAAACTATGTAATAGTATGTCTATACGTGGATGACATGATAATTGTTGGTAATAACGATAACATCAAAATTACCAAGAAAATTTTGTCACGAAATTTTGAGATGAAAGACCTAGGTCTTGCAGATGTGATTCTTGGAATGAAGATCACCAAACATGCAGATGGATATTTTCTCTCCCAGGGTCATTATGTCGAGAAGATACTTGACAAGTTTGACAAGGGAAATAATACCATCGCTAGAACACCTATGGAAGTGGTGTCAAATCTTTGCAAGAATCGCAGAGAAGGTGTGCAACAACTTGAGTACTCTAGAGTCATAGGCAGTCTAATGTACCTCATGGATTGCACTATACCTGATATAGCTAATTCTGTCAATACATTGAGCAGATATACGAGTAATCCCAGTTATGAGCACTGGAAGGCAGTAGTTCGAGTTCTTAGATATCTAAGATATACTTCTAACTACGGACTACATTATACGAGATACCCAGCAGTAATTGAAGGGTATTCAGATGCGAATTGGATATCGGACTCCAAAAATATAAAATCTACGAGTGGATATATATTTATAATTGGCGGTGCTGCTATTTCATGGAAATCATGCAAACAGACATGCATTGCTAGATCAACTATGGAATCTGGGTTCATAGCTTTAGATCTTGCGGTAGAAGAAGCTGATTGGCTTCGGAGTTTCTTGGAGGATATTCCAATGTGGTCAAAACCAATGCCACCCATTAGCTTGCACTGTGATAGTCAGTCAGCTATGGGAAGAGCACATAACAATGTGTATAATGGGAAATCACGACACATTCGTCGGAGACATAAATCCGTGAGAAATTTACTAAAAACCGGTGTCATTTCTTTAGATAATGTGAAGTCTAAAGAAAACATTGCTGACCCATTTACGAAAGGTCTGACAAGAGACCGAGTAGAGGTTTCATCGAGGGGAATGGGGTTGAAGCCCATGAAATTGATTTCCAACCATGATGGCAACCCAACCTGAATTGTAAAATCCAATTTGCAGGTTCAATGGGAAAACCGAATTGTGGGGGGGATCGAACAAAGCACTCGGGAAATTGAGTTCCTTACTTATTCCTGTTATGAAAGAGTGATAGACCTGTACTTTGGGAAGGCTGAGCTCATGCTCTTAATGATTCTTCTATCTCGAGATGATAAAGTGGGGTATTACAGGATACTCTTTAGGAGAAATCACCTATGTCGAATGTGAAGGGGCCGCTTCTATGAGATGACCTGAGGGCTAAATCTCTAGAGCATTCGATGAAACATCCAAGGCAGTCCAGGGCCAAAATGGACAACAACGAAAGAACCAATAATAGTGTGGAGATGAAGCTGTGTGAGTATTGTTGTTTTGTTATACATAAAACGTCGAACAGTTCAAGGCATCGCGTCCACTGGTTGACAAGTATATCCGATGATATTTTACTAAGGAAGGTTCAAGGTTAATCACCACCTATCCTGATGCAGTGGATTCTCAAAGTACTCTCAAATCTTCATCTAGGTGCATTGTGTAATTTTTTCGCCATATTGCATTCATGTGGGGGATTGTTGGATTAATAATAATTGGATTATTGGGTTAATAATAAGAGCCCAATAATTATGTTATATTTTGTTAATGAGAACAAAATTATGGTAAGTTATTATGAAAGGCAATTAGGCTAAAGAAATCTCACATTGAATTATGATACACTTATGGTTTGTTTATAATGAGATATAAATCAATAGAGTGTAGTTAAGTAGTAAAGATGGGTGCCCCTCGCGCGCCGTCCGTCCGTCCGCTTCGCTCGGCTCGGCACGTCACGTCTCGTCTCGACTCGACTCGACTCGACTCGACTCGACTCGACTCGCCTCGCCTCGCCTCGCCTCGCCGCGCCGCGTCGCGTCGCGTCGCGCGTGTCGCTGCCGCGAAGGCAATCCTATCTTTTTACTACACGGATTTCTGAAATGACTTTTCATATGCCTGACTTTTCATATTCTGCTGAGTATTAAGTTTGAGACTTTTTACCTACCTGCAGAATTGATGTCAGATTTAAGTGTGAGACTTAAATCCGAAATGAATATGATGTTAAGTGTTGAGACTTCTCATCTAACCCACTATGCATTGTCATTTAAGTTGTGGCCTTTGGTAGGCCTGCTGTTGCAGCTATATAAGCTGCTCTAGCCTCATTCTTTATCTCATCCCGAATTTGCATTTGCATATCATATCATCTTCTTGAGAGTACTACACACTTCTTAGTGTTCGACTGAGTCTGTCTGGGTTTCTGCTTCAACCCATACAGAGGTGTTTGGGACGTTGTACCTTGGAACTCTCTTGTCCAAGAGGCCAGAAGTTGTAGGC
Source organism: Haberlea rhodopensis (assembly GCA_907163345.1). NCBI lineage: Eukaryota > Viridiplantae > Streptophyta > Magnoliopsida > Lamiales > Gesneriaceae > Haberlea > Haberlea rhodopensis. The sequence continues at coordinate 26,921,003 of CAJQUN010000003.1, read as the reverse complement.
GGGCAATTTAGAGTTTACGGGCACACGGTTTACTGTGGCCTCGTCCAACAACAAAGTTTCTGCCCAGTTTATTTAAACTGTTTGTTGTAAGTTTTACTGTTTCGAGCATTTTATTATAACAGAGTATATCAGAGTATTTGTGATCTTCTTATGATTTGTCTATTTGTTTTTAAGAAAACAGAACCAACAAAGCTTACCAAAGTTGATATATATAAAGCATCCGAAATTTAAAATAGAACTGAGTTTCTCTTACCAGACGAACAGTTGAGATACAATGAGAAAATAAATGACCACTTCACCAAACAATTTTCAGTCTCGTTTTCAGTAACATTATCTGAAATACTTACATATTTCAGGCAAAATGTGAGTCACTGACACAGTAATTTACACAAACAATTAGACACGCTAGGGTTGATAAAAAGTTGGAATTTATGTAATATCCTTGCTTCTAGAATAACTATAAACATATTTGAAGGCAGAACTAAAACATTGTATGCAATACATATATTTATGTTATTGTTGACTTTCTAATAAATGGTACTAATTTCCTCCTATCAATCTTCTTGTTCCACCTATATATTGGCAGGTTTGGTTAATGTTACCGGTAATGGTAGTGCCCTTAGTGGCAGATCAACCATTGAATGAGAATTTTTCCATCCAACATGGATATAAATATTCTCATCAAATGGTTGATATCCCCACAGAGCACTATTAGTGGGTAGGGTAGAAACTACTTAACCATGTTGACATGTCTCCAAATTTTTGACCGACTATTTTTAATTTTACCAAATATGATATCTTTAAGTTAAAATTTCAAAGGTCCAAACATCAAAAGCAAACAATTGCAGTTGGTCATTCCCCCTCAAAATCTAGCATATATAGATTTATTTTTATGCTTTGATTCATATTTTGTAGCGAAGAGGAGATCGGATAGCTAGGTCTTGGAGGCAATCGATTCCTCCATGTCATTCGTCTCGATCACGTTTTTCGCTATACAAACATATTCTTTTACATTAAGAATTTGCTCTCTCTCTTGATTATTTTTTGCAATATCGGTAATCATTGTTTTTGACAATATTTGACTATTATCTTTTAAGCTGTGACTCCCGCTCAATGATTTTAAAAGTATTAACGTGGATTTAGGGTTCTACGCAGGAAAATGAGAAGTTGAATGATACTGGGGTTTTGATTCAACATGACAATAGATCTTCAGCTACCTAAGGTGTCCGAAGGGGAGAAAAAGGAAAACAAATTCAAGGAAGTGATTAGGGAATATTTTGTGGCGGTTTTTTTTGTGAATGGGTGTGTCTCTTCGCGTACGGGTGCATTTTTTCATGAAGTAATGTTACCAAATGATGTCTCTTGGTGATGTTCCTTGATCAAGTATAAATATAACAACCCATAAGTGAATTAAACACGCTTTTGACGCAAGATCAAAGTCATTTTTAGAGCAAAATCTGCATACACATATTGTTCATCACTTGTTCTTGTTGAAGTGCATTTAAACCTTTATGGTTTCCGGACTTGTGATTTTGAGTGCTCTTATCACAAGCCATAGTCGTTATATCTTGGGAAACGATTGGCGCTAATCGTAAGCATCATAGCTGGGCAATATCGTTTCAAGGACATAGATTCCAAATCTCGGCTCGACAAACATTCATAAAACCATTGTTACTTTGCTATTATTCCTAAGATACACATCAATATTAAGATAACTACAACACATCAAGTGCGACCGAGTTCACTAAAATCAGGTATAAAAGTTACCCAATAAATCATGGTTATTTTTTTCTTACCTGAATATTTGTAAAAATGAAGTAGAAGCGGGAAAGAAAGAAACTTAAGTGGAAGTGAGAATGAGACATGAAAGAGTGAGAAATTGAAAGGGAAAAGGAAAAGGTAGGGGCCAGTTGGGATAAATAGAGTTTTTTTCCTATTTTGAAGGTCATTTGACCAAAAAAAAATTTGAAGAAACCTTTGACCTTCAAAAATATTTCGCCATTATTATTAGCACAAAATATCCAATTTATTATTGAATTTATATTTCCATTCAAAATAAAATTAAAGGCTGAAGGGAAAATGGGATTTCTCTGATGTAATTTTAGGGCATGACATGTATACTTGGGATGATAATCATGGGATAAGATTATTTATTCAAACATATCCGATGTTTACCTACCAAAACCAAGAAGAAAACCAGAAAAATTCCAAAATTACCCTGTAAGTGGAGGGGCATGTTTGGGGTTTTTTATTAAAATAATCGAAAAAAAAAATAATTTAACAAAATATCCGAATTTTAAAATCGTTTTTACAATGACCCAAAACGCCATCTCAGATGGCGCCTTCAGGTAAACTAAAAATTTTTAGTTTTTGCCGGAATTTTTTACTCCGGCACGGCTGGGCGGCTGTTCGGCGGCGCGGCGGCGGCGGCGCTCCGGCAGAGGCGGCCGTGTTGTCAGCGGCAGGGGCGGGTGGTGGTTGCCATGTTGCTATTTTGTTATATTGATATTTATTGTGTAATATTTCAGGATGGATTTACAAAGAGGACCAGGACCGATTGACAGTCATCTGCTATCATTGCAGTCAGGTCATCGATCTGAGGCTGTTTGGGCAGGTGATATTGATTCTACACTTCGAGGCAGAAACCCTGATAAGTATTTTTGGGATCTTTGCCCCCTCGATACTCGTGTTGCGAGTTTGTTGGACAGTTTTGGTTTTTATGGTGTTTATAGGTCTGGTAGAATTACACTTGACTTTCACCTCATCACGGCTTTAGCTGAGAGATGGCGCCGTGAAACACATACTTTCCATCTTAGATCCGGAGAGGCGACCATCACACTGCAAGACATTGCAGTTATATGGGCATTGCCAGTAGATGTTAACGTAGTATCCGGTATTGATTATGATAGGAGTATACCTGACTGGCAAGCATATTGCCATATGCTTTTGGGATTTATACCGGATACTGCACACTTTAAAGGTGCAAAGTTATTTATTTGCAATAAACAATCATTTGGTGAATAATGCTCTTACTGAGCACAATACGGAAGAAGATGTAGTCCGTTATACTCGGGGCTGTGTGTTATTGATGTTAGGTGGAATTTTGTTTCCTGATTCGTCCGGCAATACTGTAAAGTTATTATATTTACATATGTTAGAGAATATTCATTTAGTTGGTAATTATAGTTGGGGGAGTGCCGTATTGGCATATTTGTACCGTGAGTTATGCACTTCCTCGATGAGAGGGAAAAAAGTGATCGATGGTGCATTACAGGTCGTACAGGTAAACTTTACATTAACACTTTTCAAATGTTTGAAATATTATTGTCGTCATAATAACTGATATTATTCCTGATAATATTTTAGATTTGGGAATGGTCAAGATTACCTGGTTTAACTCCTCAACTGGGTGATGCTAGATTCGACACTGGCCCAATAATTATCAATGAGGAGAATATCTTACCTGCTGCTCCATATGGTGCAAGGTAATAATGTAATTATGTTTTGTGCTATTTTATATGTTTAAATATATTTATAGATTTTGTAATTGTGTTTTTTTCAGGTGGACATGCCATTTAAGGATCACGGAAACAAGGAGGCATTCTGTACGTATCATTAAGGACATTCTTGATGAGCAGCCATCAACTCAAGTAAGCAGTATATTAGTTGTGTTTGTTATGAAAGTTAATAATGTTGTTTATATTATTTTAATCCAATTTTGTATTGTAGTTTAATTGGCAGCCATATCCTGATGAGTGTACTGAGCATCTGAGCCACCAGTTATGGACATTTGTCGGCCCATTAATTTGTTATGAAATTGTTGAGATGCACCGTCCTGATAGGGTTCTTCGGCACGACCATATCTTTCCAACACAGAATCTGGCCATTCTTGATTATTTTCAATCATTCGCTCCATCTTCTTAAGCCGTTCGGAAAAATATAGTACACAACGATCAAAAGTTAATTGCACAATGGCGGTGATTGGAAGCCGACGAGCACCTTTCAAAACTCCATTTATGCATTCTGACATATTTGTGGTCATGATACCACAACGTCAGCCTCCGTCATGAGCAAGAGACCATTGACACTTATCGATACGACTCAAGTAATCAAAAGCCATTGGCTCTATAAGTTTTATCTCTTCCATTGTGCGATCAAATTTTCTGAGTTGTTTTTCTGATCCCGCTCTCCAACATAAGTCTTTCAAATGAACGGATTTGAAGCGACTTTTAAAGTTTGAGCAAACATGTCTCAAACAAAATCGATGTACTCCACGCGGTGATTTGAAGTCAGGAATACAATCGGCTGCTGCAAAGAGGCCCGGATGACGGTCAGAAATCAAACATGCACCACCCTCAGATCTTCTCACAATATGCTGGCTTATCATCTCCAAAAACCATCTCCATGACAGAAAGTTTTCTTCGTCAACAATTGCAAATGCCAAAGGTAACACTTGATTATTAGCGTCCATTGCCACGGCAATCAACATCTTATGTTGATATTTCGTATACAGATGTGTTCCATCCACGCTTATTACCCGGCGGCAATGTTGAAATCCTTCTACACATGGTCGGAAGGCCCAGAACACGTAATTCAATGTCTTTTCTCTTGGTCTGGCATTGTCAAGGTGAACCCACTCAATGACGGTGCCGGGATTCCATTTTTGCAAAGCTCCCGTATAGTAAGGCAGTTTCTGAACGGAGCTCTCCCATGTTCCATACACATTCGCAACAGCACGTCGCAAACTAAACCATCCTTTTGCATAAGAGATCTCAAATCCATATTTGTCTTTGACTGTTTGAATTACATACTTTATCTCGAAAACTGGATCACGCCGAACAATTCCCACTAACAAGCTAGCAATCATGTTTTTGTCCAAATTTGCATGATCGATAGACAGCTCACTCAAAAGGCATGTGTGAGAACCTCCATATTTATTTATTTTGAATAATCCAACTTTCTTCTTCAACGAGGCGCGCAGGTACCATCTACAAGGTGCATCTTCTATACTGTGTTTGCACACAACTTTCCACAATGTTTTTGTACTTTTCACAACGCGGTACTCTCGTTTTGCAACACGTACAGAGTAATCCTTTACAGCTGCCTGCAGATGTGCTTTATTTTTTGAAGACCATATCTACATGCATATCCCCTTTGGAGTAATCGTAATAACTCCCCCATTTACATGTTGGAATATCTACTGAGTCTGCAAATATTTCAGGATGTGTCATTGAGAAGAACGGAATTGTTAGATAAAGGACATGACTAGTTGTCGTGGTTGTCTCCGGTACATTAACTGACACTTCCTGGGTGATTGGGATCCCTTCATCTTCATCTGCAATTGTTTCTGACATGACACAAATGTCAACCTCATCGTCATCAGCATCATCCTCGGACGGAATATCATCTGGTTCTGACTGAATATCATTTCCCAATTCAGCGAAACTGTCTGCTAGTGGCTCAGGAGCAATAACATCAGCATCTATTGGATCGTCATCGTGGTGTCTACCGGAGACAGTCGGTCCTTCTGCAACTACAGGCAAACAATCTACATTTTCTGGAATATAATCATAGTTTCTTTGTTCCGTTTCTATGTAAAGTTCCAAGCAACTAAGACCTTGTTCTGAATCCAATAGCCATGCTAAATTATAATCATTATCGATTGGCAAAATTGTCTGTCGTACCCCGGCAAAATCTCTAAACATATGTCTTACATGTATTTTCAGAAGAAACTGGTTGCCATCGATGCCCGTGATATTATATATTTCGGTCAACAACTGCATAAAATTAATTGTGCGAGATATTGTGATAACTCTTATTGGACCACGATCATATCTAATGGTATCCAAATCCTGTAATATATTACCTCCACAATATAATAGTATTTGAATCGACATCTCTGAAAAATTTATAAAATATTACAAATAATTAATAAATTTATAAAATCAATATGATAAAATCAATAATATAACAAGATTTTTACCTGAAAAATACTTCGAGAGTGGTTAATTAAGATTGGAGATTGAATAATTTTAACGATAAAAATAAGATAAGAAACTATGATGATATGTGATTTTCGCTTCGATATGAAAAATGAAGGGCTCGACCGGGGTATTTATACCCGAGAAGGCGCCATCTCCGATGGCGCCTTCATAAAAAAAATTAATTTTTTATCTGAAGGCGCCATCCAAAATGGCGCCTTCAATTATTTTTTTTATCAGATAAGGAAGCCGCTATCTCAGATGGCGCCTTTACCTGAGGCGCCATCTGAGATGGCGTTTTGGGTCATTTTAAAAACGATTTTAAATTCGGATATTTTGTTAAATTCTTTTTTTTTATTATTATTTTAATAAAAAACCCGGCATGTTTGGTCGCTGATTATGGCTGTCAATCCAGGCTATCTCTTAGTCAATTCTTGTCGTACATTATTGAGGTTATCTTACCTGTTTCATCTCGGCGCTGCATCCCCTGATACATAAAATAATAGTTGAAGGGACACATGATACTTGTGTCATAAAATTTGATATAGTTGTTTTCCAAATTAATTTGTATAAAAAGTTTAGAAATAGAGAATATGGGTCAAATAGACAATTTATACCCCTGTAGTTTGAAAACAGACAGTTTACCACATGTGATTTTCAAAATAGACAGTTTTTTCTCATTCGATTTAAAAATAGATAGTTTACCCCATATAGTTTGTACATATATGCAAAACACTCCCTTCTTATATGACATGTGATGTAGCAGTGTGCTATGTTCTGCGAATAATATGTTAGTCAAATGTCTACTTACAATCCATATGAGGATAAATTGTCTATTAACGATATCACATAAGAGTAAAGTGTATTTACAAAACATACTAGGTAAATATCTATTAAAGATACTGCAGGGGTAAATTGCAGATAAATTCAGCAAATACTACTAAAGTAATTAAAAGAGTTATCATTACAAAAATAATTGTTTTTTTAATCAGTAAGAGTAGGGGTGTAAACGAATCGAACATGTTCACTAACTTTTCGAGCATGCTCGAAAAATATTTGATTCGTATTCGAAATTCTCGAATTCGAGCCGAACTCGAGCTCAAATTACTTTATTCGATGGTTCGCGAGCTGCTCGTGAACTTTAATATTTTATTAATATAATATAATTTATATTAAATAAATATATTTCGAACCTTTCGGGTATTTATTTTCTAAAAATAGTTCGAATAGTTCGCGAACATGTTCGAATATTTTCGAGTCGAACTCGAATTTTGATTCGAGCCGAACTCGAGCCAAATTTTTAAAACTATTCGAACTTCGAATCGAACTCGAGCTCGAATATAACCATTTCGAGCCGAATTCGAACCTTAAATTTTTCTGTATATTCGACTCGACTCGATTTCGTTTACACTCCTATGTAAGACTAGTGAAAGATAATTATCCTGTTCTGATAACTATCTGAATTAAGTTCACATGCAATAGAGAAGCTCATGGTTCGATACTTCTGTAACCAGCAAATAGGGAAGCTCCGATATATATTGAACATATGATTGTACTCGTACGTATACGAGTTTTGGACAATGTAACGTTGGCATGTTAAAATCGAAAAAACTTTAGCAAAATTTCTTGGAAAATGCCCTCTTACATTTGATGACAGAGTGTGTTCACTTAGAAAGCCAATAGATGATAAGAAAAAGTGTACAGGCAGCAATGACTGCGGATAGGACGATATTGTCTCTTGATCGCTTCCTTCTGATAGAACCTGCGAGAATAATTAACATATTCAAAGATATATCTTCAAATTAAGAAACTCTGGAGAAATTATTTTCAGCATATAATTACCAAGTAGACCACGGATGACGGGAAATTTGTCACTTAGTATCTTAACTTTTCCTTGAACATCTCCAAACAAGGCCCTTTGAGAGGCCAAGGAACCTCTAGTGGCTTGAGCTTGGTTGATCACATCATCGATCTGTAAGACGGTAATGAAAAGTGTTTACGCGATGAAAGATGTATAGCCATGAGAAGCAAGAATTATGTAAGCCATGCAATTGGGGAAAAATACAATATCAACAAGGATTATGATTTATCAAAAAAAATCAGTGTCACGGACAGAGAATAAAGGGTGTAGCATACACAAAACATAAATAGCGTAAAACTAAATGCGATATACCCAATTCTGTCATGTGACAAGCGCATTTGATTAGAAACAATTCTGTTGATCAGTAGGATAACAACTGGGACAAGATCACAATAACACACAACAATATAGCGATGTGCTGCCCACATATGAAGTTATAATGCTGGCCAGCTCTTCTTCGATCCCTAACCAGAGCCAAATAGTCGGGCTTTCAAGTAAAGAAAAGCCTAAAACTACATTTCCAAATGAAACAAATGTTAACCATTTGCTACACTAAGGTTCAAGATTTCGCAAGTGTCAAATGTTGGGAATTGGCAAGAGGTTTCCCCGATGCAGGAACATCGAGATCAATAGCTGGCACTTGGTATGCTAGCTTTATATCAATGGTACAATTTCAATGATTACAGCATCAACCTTGGTTGCACACCAATTCAGTCATGATGGAAGAAACGTCGGTAATATTTATCAAGACACTCTAGTCAAGCAGCTTATAAATCTTACATGAGATATGCTTCCATCTATGGCAGCTCTCTCCCGTAGTAACTGCATTCTTGGAGAATCACTGTCATATGCCTGCACATGTTTGGCATTTAGCCAGAAGAGCACCAGAAACAAATTTTTTACTCATAGTTGGATATTTAATACGTCCACCTTGAAGTCACTGATATCATCTCGGGCAAAACTAAGAAGCTCTTCGTGTTCCCTCGTGGAGTTGATATTCCCCTTGATGCGCCTAAATTCCTATATTAGCAACAGAAGTCAACTTAACCATGATAATAAATAAAAAATATGAAACAGTCAAGAGTAAGACAAGAAAAGAAAAAGGAATATGATTAAACAACTAAAGCCAAAAAGACCTCAAACTCCTACACCAATTTTTTCAATCAGGAGTATTCTAGTTTCTAATAACACAGCAAATCATCTTAAAAAGTGAAAATTAAAGACAGGAACAACAAGAAGTTTATTCTTCTTGCACGTGCTAACAACTTAAAACATTTTAAAGGAAAGTTGCAACTTGCAAGTTAATGTGGTCAAAACCTGAGAAGTTAGCATTAACATCAAAAGCTAGTGCATTTGTACCTTCATAGATAATATGATGAATAAAATTAACTAATATCTTGCTTGATGAAAGTCTCAAATGGTAAATGATTAGCATGATCAATGATGGTACATGAACCATGTCACTTGCTGACTTGCTGTTCTAAAGTGTAATAATTGTTTCGGTAGATAAGGAAGCAGAATTGAACTGAGAAGCACAATTTTGAGTTCATCATTCAAGTTATTTATTATAAATCAGCAAAAAAGATGATGAGTCAAGTAAATAACCTGGGCAAAGTCCTGCAATATGTCTCTGTGTCTTGCTAGCTTTTGAGTAACTGAAGCAGTAGGTGCAGCAGATGCAGCATGTTGACTCATGGAATCATTTATATCCTGTAGCTTATCAAGCGATGACTGGATCTCCATTTCTACAGACTTCAAAGACCTGCTAGAACCAAGAGTTGGTGAACCAGGGTCTACATAACCTGGAAAACAGAGCAATTCAGATACATGAGCACCCAGGCCAAGTGAAAGTCATAAAATTAAAACAAAGGGTTCATCCAGTGGACAATTTTTCCAGATTACCAGGAGAGAGATTTGAATTTAAATAATGTGGACAGTACTGCATTTGCAATCATAACAATGATTTGATTTCATAACGAAGGAAGAAAGTTGGAATACTTAATTGAATTGTACTGCATGACCTGAAGCACTGCAAATGTCACAAACTAATACAAAATGATCCTAGCACAAAAGCAACAAATCTCTCCTTGCAAGATATAAAATAAATTGTGGTGGGTGCCGAAAAAACAACTCTCTACAAGACCTGCCCGCAAATATTAATTGTCAATACCAAGATGCTCATTACAGACTTGATTTTATTTAATCCAATTCACATTAAGTGAGCTAATATGTGTTGAATGCCCTGTCACTTGCTTTCTGGGATGTCTGCATATCACGTATATAACAGCAGGCAATAATCTGGTTCAAATTGACGACAAACTCATTAGAAATACAGAGGTGGAATAGCTCGTTGGTCTTCATCTTCAATGAGGCACATGCCGAAGTAACTTAACATCAATCGATAAAATGAATCACACTTTGCAGAGATCCGTGTGCATGTGCCATTTCTCAGAAGAATTTCCCAATTTTTTTGGAGTATAGAGGAAAACAACAAAACCCTAACAATTAAACACGAATTTGGCACAACATTCTTCTTCATGTAAATCTCTGTTATCGTACTAGTTACAGCACACATATAAAACAAAAGTGCTTTGTTACAGTATCAAAGCGGAGTGATTAAATTATTAATACATTGTTAATTGTATTCTGAATGCTTCTGAGTTGATTAATAAGCCACAACATGAGGAATTTTACAACATTATCAAGACACATTACTCAAGTGACAAGACTCCTATTCATAAACTAAGCACAAAGCGTATGCTAAGTTTCACAATTAAGTTTCAAATTAGTCTGAAAAATTGTTAAATTCCCAATTACATCCAGAAGTCACACGAAAAGCCATCCTAAAATATTGATCAATACTTCTCCATCTACAATATAAAATGTTTTCCCAAAATGCAAGATGAAAATACGGGCTTTTCCAACAATAGATATCCCATCACCATCGGCAATTCTCGAAACACATAAAAAGTGTAACAACGATAAAGGAATAAATAAATGGACATCACACCACATTGATTGCTGGTGCAGACAAAATTTATACCTCCTTGGATCAATCGAGAGCCGAGCTTCGCATAAGAAGAGAGCTTAGCATCTAGATCGCCCTCAATTTTTCGCGCCTCTTTCCGGAGCTCCTCCCATCCAGACTCCTGCAACAGGTCCATAATCGGATCCCCAGAAACCCGGATCTATACGGATCCGCCTCGTTTTCCGATAGCTCCTCCACCTCACTTTTGTCCTGATTGTGACCCGAATCCGTCAGTTATTACAGTTGGATTTGCGGGATCCTATGATTCGCAGCTGCACTTGCTTTTTAAACAATCGAATCTCATACTCTTCCATTTCGGGAGACGCTCTTAGGCTGACTTATATGGGTAGTAATTTTATGGGCTAAGATATTGGGCTTTTGGTATTAATACTTGGGAAAATTTCGGGCCGATACTACTTAGTAAAAGATTTTTCGGCCCAGTCACCCTAAAAAAAATTCTTTCAACTAGGTCCAATTTTGGATACAATGACCAAACTAACCTTAGATCTATTCTAATATAAAAAAGAATTCAAACCATCTTCAGTCTAAGTATGAGATTTCCTTCCAATTCCACCTTTGCCTTGCCCCTGATTCCTCGTCCAGGCCACACATTTATCTCCATTTTCCATCATTCTTCATCTACACACCTAAAAAACAGTCAAAACCAGGTCAAAAAATTATCACCATTTTCGAGTTGCTGCGAAATGGCGCGCGAAGTTGGAGAGAAGTTTAGGGTCTTGGAGGACGTAGAAAGTGGTTTCGTTTGGAACGGAAGAGATTGCTCATTTCCTTGGATTGAAGAAATAGAGATAAAGGGAGATTGCTTGGACGTAAAAATTTCAATTTGTCTCCCCGATGCTTTTTAATTTCTTTAAATTTTTTGAACGTAAACGCTTTTAATTTTTTTTTTAAACCATTAACAAAGTTATTTGTACGAGAGCGTTTGATCGTTCTTAATCTACATACAATCCAGTGAAAGATGGTGGTGCACATGCATATATTAAGGTGATAAACTTAATTTTAAAAAGGTGCATTCATTTGTGTCTACCGGTGCATGTAAATTACATGCACCGGTAGACTCAAACGATGCATGCATATTATATTTACATGCACCGCACGAATCTAACGGTGCATGTAATTACATGCACCTTTAGAAAATTACATACACTACCAAACACAAGTGGTCATGTATATTATATATTTACATGCACCGCTTGTGTCTAGCGGTGCATGTGAATTACATGCACCGCTAGACACGAACGATGCATCTTAACATTGATTAAGCAGCCAATTTATAATTATACTCTCGTCGTTTATACAGATCCACCCACTCATTATTTAACAACAAATAAAACTCTCATCACACTCAACTATTTAAAAAAACTCGTAATTATAAAATAATTTATCACAACATGTTCAGAAATTAAAGCTTAGGGTCCTGGAGACGTAAAAAATGATTTCGTTTTGATTGTGATCGTCTTTAACACTTACTATATGATACTTATTTATTATGTAATTTGAGAACCAATGCAAATGTTGAGTCTACCGATGCATGTAATTTACATGTACCGGTAAACTATCGGTGCATTAAATTACATGCACCGGTAAAATTTTGAGTCTACCGGTGCATGTAATTTACATGCACCGGCAGACTATAGGTGCATGTAATTTACATGCACCGGTAGACTACCGATGCATGTAAATTACATGCACCGGTAGACTAGTGGTGCATTACATGCATCTCTATGTGTTGCTTGCTTGTTTAACAAATTGAAAAGCAATAACCAAACGAATTTAATCTGCAAAACCAAGAACGAAACACAAGTGAATGTGATTACATGCATCGATATTCATTGTATTGACGAAGAGACAACCTTTTCAACAATGGTATCTCCTCCAACAAATCCATTTCTTGGTAGAACCAGGCTCACTTCATAGTCTTCCACGGTTTTTCTTTTTTTAAACAGAAAGTGATTTCAAACTCTTATCCCTTCAGTACCAAAAACATATGACTCTGATAAAAATCAAATTTAAAAAAATCTCTGATAAAAATCAAATTGAAGAAATCTCATGCGACTGGTTTGTTGATAGATCTACCAAGTCCCTTGCATAAACCAAGTCCCTTGAATAAACGTAACACTAAAACACATTGTTAACAGTAGGAAGATATTGTCGAGGTCGGAGCTCCGCTGTGGCTTCAAGTCGATGCGGCTGTTGGAGACCCATTTCAGGATGGAGATGGCGACGACGCCGGAGGCGTTGACGAAGTTGTACGATGATGGCGAAGGGAAGAATTCCCTCAAACATGCTGCTGATATATATAATTGTGGTCGGGGAAGACGATGGTAGAATAAAACAGGGGTATTTTAGTCATGATTAATTGACTAAATAGATTAGGGTTTGATAAAATAGACTTATTTGAAAAAAGTTTTCTAAAATATGTATTTAGTTGAAAGAAGATTTTTTTGGGAGATTTAGTTGAAAGATGTTTTGGAAAGTGGTATCTGTATGTAATTTCCTCTTAATTCTTTGAAAGAACCCAATGAATAACTGCGGATCAAATTTTTTAGAGTTATTTTGGGGTTTTGATTGACATTTAGGGTGCATTTATAATTATTTATTCAAAAAAAATTCTATTACTTTTGCTTAAAGTTGGAAAAAGTTGCTTAAACAAACATATTTAGTGTTTACTAATAAAATAAAACGCAGCTTAATAAACTTCAATTAATTACAAAATTGTCACAAAACAACTTAAAGCAGTCAAAAACATGGCATGACCTGCTTCTCAGCTTCTGCTTTTTTTCTGCTTATTTTTGGAGAAGCAATAAATGAAGTAAGAAAATAAAACACTCAAAATCAATTTTTTTGTTTAAAAAGTCTATAAGCAGTTTGCAAAAGCATTTGCAAACACCCACTTAGGGTGTGTTTACAATTGCTTATTCAAAGCACTTCTAAGTTGCTTTTGCTTAAGTTGAAAAAAGTTATTTTTAAGCAAAAGAATTGAGTGTTTGCTTTTTAAATAAAAAAATAGCTTAATAAACTTCAATTAATTATAAAATTGCCATACAACAACTTAAAGTAGTCAAAAAATGTCATGACCTGCTTCTCAGCTTCTGATTTTTTCTTATTTTTAGAGAAACAATAGCAGAAGCAATGAAATAAAACACTCAAATTCTGTTTTTTTTATCTGAAAAGCTGATAAGCAGTTTACAATTTGCAAATACCCACTTAGTAGAATGTAAGATATTCAATTTTGATAATTGAATTTATTATCATATATTGTGAATTTTGGGCACTACATTTTAAAGACCGAGTTAGTTTCCTTTTTGGTTTGGAAGATAAAATGGGAAGAAATTATTGAGATAGTGGCAAATAACCCCCTTGTGGTTTGTCAAAATAGGTAAATTACCCTCATGTGATTTGAAATATGCATTTTACCCTCCTGTGATTTACGAAATAGGCAGTTTACCCCATGTGGTTTGAATATAGACATTTTATCCCTATGTGGTTTGTGAAAATATGCATTTTACCATCTTATAGTTTGTGATTATGTGTGAAATACCTAGAGCTGTCAAAACGGGCCAGCCCGACCCAAACGGGCTGGCCCGCCCAACCCGCGGCCCAAACGGGCCCAACCCGTTTGGGCCCGCCTCTAGGCGGGTTGGGAAAACCCCAACCCAACCCGACCCGAGGCGGGCCGCGAGTTGGGGCGGGCCAACCCGCCGAATTTAAAAAAAAAAAAAAAAAATTAAGGCAGCAAGTCAATAACACATTCCACAAATAATAAATTCATGTCTCATTGCCACAAAACCAATCATCAAGTCCATCACTATGTATTCACTACAATAAATACCAACAAATGATAAAATAAACCAAATACAACTATAAAACCAACCATCACTCCAACAGCACAATCAACCTGTAAACACTTCCAAATCCAGCCAAAACTAGTTTCCCATTCATGATATCATTTCATATTCTTCTTCATCTCCTTCCTCTTTCTCTTCATCAACAATCTCTATATTATTTGATCCCTCATTGAAAAAAGTTGTTTTAGTACTTGCACTATCTTCATTAACTACATATAAAATGCACAAAAATTAAAAATGCTATAAAATCACATTGAACCTTAAGAAAATAATAAAATTACCGTTGTAACCATATAACCAATTACGAGTGCAAAGAAGAGCTTGCACTTTTTCAGGAAGGGTACAACTTCTATACTTGGTAAGCACACGAGCACCAATGGAAAAAGCTGATTCTGATGCAACAGTAGTTATGGGAATAGCCAAAACATCACACGCCATTAGTGCAAGAGTTGGGTACCGATGCTTATGCTTCATCCAATACTCCAAGACATCCAAATCTTCGTAATATACAAATTCAAGCTTTGGCTCCTCCAAGTAGAGATCCAATTGAGATTTTCCAGCATTTGTAATTGTTTGACTCTCGTATGCCTTAATTTCCTATATTAATTGTAATATGTTATCACAAAAAATAAACCAAATAAAATATACAAGAGAAAGAAAGTGTTGGAATACTTACATCAAAAATTCTTTTGCCCTTGCTTCTAAATCCCCCTTCACTTTGTATAAGTGCAAGTGTGATAGAAGAAGATTGGGATTGTGAAGAACTTGTATTGTTGACATTAGAGTATTGTTCATAAAGCTTATACAACTTTGTCTTCACAAGTGACATCTTCTCTTGACATTTAATAGGATCACTCTCAACCTTCGAATAAAAATACTCCAACATAGAAAACTTTATTCGTGGGTCAAGAATAGCCCCAAATGCAAGCACCAAGCTATATTGAGTCCAATACTTGTCAAACTTCCCTTTCATCCTTCTACACATATCACTTACCACCATATCTTCATTTGACAAGTTTTCATTTAACAAAACTTCAATCTTCCAAACTTGCATAAAATACAAATTTGATGTCGGGTAAGAAGAACCGGATATCAAGTTGGTAGTATCATAAAATGGCTCTAGGAACTCACATATTTTCTCTCCTCTTTTCCATTCTTCAATTGAAGGACAATATTTATAATTCCTATCATTCAATTGAAGAGAAGCAAAAACCTTTTTATATTTGATTGCACTATCCAACATCAAATATGTTGAATTCCAACGGGTAGATACATCCAATCGCAAGCCAATGTCAGTGTCAATGTTACCAACTGATCTCAAACATTCTTCAAATTTTTTCATCCTACTCTCCGAACCTTTCACATACTTGACAGATTCTCTAATTTTATTCAAAGGTACACTAGCAACTTTCAGACCTTCTTGTACAATGAGATTCAATATATGAGCAGCACACCGAATATGAAAAAATTCACCTTCACATAACAAACTATCATGCAAAGAGAGTTGCTCTTTCAAAATATCTTGCAAATTATCATTACTAGATGCATTATCCAATGTCAATGAAAAAACTTTTTTCTCAATTCCCCATTCCTTCAAGAATTCAAACAATTTTGCAGCCAATTCAACTCCCGAATGTGGAGGGGGCATGTGAGCAAAGCTCAGGATTTTACTGTTCAATTTCAGTCATCATCAACAAAATGGGCAGTCAGGCAAATGTAACCCTCACTAGTGCATGCAGTCCACACATCTGAAGTTAGGCAAATTCTATTTTGAATATTAGCCAATACTTGCTTAAGTTTCTTTTTCTCCCTAAGATAAATGTTTGTAATATCAGAAACAATAGTATTTCTAGAAATACAAACAACTTCAGGATTTATATACTTCACCCAAGCTCTAATCGCATCATATTCAACGAATGAAAATGGCAAATCATGTTTAATAACTGCTGCAGCTAATAAGTCACGTGAAATTTTTTGTTCTATTTTTTTAGACCTTACCTTCCCATCATGATCAACAATCATTTGTCCTACGTCGTGGAAGCTTGATAGTTTGCATTTTTGAAGATGACGCTTCAATGTAGAAGTCCCATATTGTTTTCCCCCACATTTATACTCCGCCTTACATCCCTTACATTCAGCTCTTTCTATACCATCTTGACCAATATCTTTCTTTGTAAAATATTTCCAAACATATGAAAATACCTTAGGCCTTTTAGCTGACTCTTGGTCGCTCTTAGTAATTTCCTTTTCATTATGATCATCTAAATTAATACTTTGATTTAAAGATGTAGACTCCATGAATCAAGTCACCAACCTCCTTTGACCCTAAATCAAACCTGCATAAAATAAGTATAAATTTTTGACATCAACTATCACATACCAAACAAAACCAGAAAATTTCCACAGTTGTAAACAACCAATCTCACAAACCAAGTAACCAACAACATATACAAAGTCAAACGCACATCGCACAATCGCACAACATAATCGCACAAGCAGAATCGGACGAGCAGAAGCGCATATATTCAACCGCACATCAAAATCGCACAGCAGAATGGCACAAATTCAATCGCACAAGTATATTGGCACAATCGCACAATTGCACTATAATATTTATCTTTTTCGAAATTAAGTTTTAAGAACAAAAAAAACGTAAAAAAGTGAGATAAGAGAGAACTTACGTATGAAATCTTCAAGCAGGAAAAAGAGTGAGAAATGAGGGTTTGGACTTTGGTGTTTGGAGGAGTGGAGGAAGATGATGAAAAATTGGAAAATGAGGGACACGGACGGCTGTGACTGTGAGAGAAAGAAATAAAGAATTGTGAGGGAAGGCTTGAATATTACATCGGGAATTAGGTTAGATTTTTTTTTTTAAATAAAAAATTTGGTTTAGTTAAGGGCCAACCCGCGGGCCAGCCCGCCAACCCGCGGGTTGGCCCGCCAAAACCCGCGCCCCGTTTGGGCCAGCCCGTATAGGCCCGCCTGTTGGCGGGCCTTAAAAATGCTGGTCCAACCCGCCTAATAGGCGGGTCGGGTTGGGCCTGACCCATTTTGACAGTTCTAGAAATACCCCATATACATAGGGAGTGAATTGCCTATTTTGTAAACCACAGGGGGGTAAAAATATCTATTTTAAATAATTTTTTAGATTTACCCATGCGTTTTATTAGGCTAAATTAATAAAATACTATGAAAATAAAAAAATTTAAAAATTAACGTTTAATTTTTTTTTTAACAAAATAGCGTGAAACGTGGTCTCGGATCGCGTTTCTTAAGAAAAGCGATCCATGACCCGACCACGTTTCTTCAACATACAATTTTTTTTTTTTTGTATTTTGAAGAAACGTGGTCCGATCTTGGACCGCGTTTCTTAAGAAACGCGATCCGAGACCACGTTTCACGCTATTTTGATAAAAAAAAATTTAAACGTTATTTTTTTATTATTTTTTATTTTCATAGTATTTTATTAATTTAACTCGAGAAAAGTCTAATGAATGATCTAGATACAGTTGACTTGTACAATAAAGAATCAGATATCCATTACAGATATAACAATATTCTCACCGAATTTTATTTATTTCCTACTATGTATACTTAGATAGATACATCAACAAAAACAATTTAAGGGAAATAAGTTAAGAGTAATTCATGGAAATTGCTTTGACAATAATAATTCCTATAAATTATACCCAAAACAAAAAATATGACATTCAAAGAGCAGAAGCAAATGGCACACTAGTCCCAGGTAACCAAGAACTCCCGGCAATAAAATTCCCGACAGTGAATTTAGATGCCTCGGTTGCACTACTAATTACACGATAACCCTTCCATTTGACTCGGTTAGCGGTCGATGAACCCGGACCCGTATTCGCATACTCCCCATAATACAAAGTATCCAATGCAAAGTTCCCGGTCCACGGCATCCAACCTGCCGGATTGATCAAACTATCCAGGAAAGTCTTCATGAACACCGTGCGAGAGTATTTCTGCCATGGACGTCCCAAATACGTCTTCACAGAGCTTTGAACCGGTTTAAGATCCGAAGCAGCCGTGACCCGACAATTATGGATGGATATCCCGGTGTTTTGGTTCGGGTCAGTCCGGCCCTGAGCCGTTAGGGTGTTTATCTTGCTTGGAGGCTTTCTCGGGTATATGTTGCAATTTTGGAGTACCACAGCCGCATTACCAAATATGAAGTCCACCGTGCCATATATGTCACAATCCCTATAAAATTGTCGTTCGGAATGAACATAGAGCGTATCTTGGTAGCCCTCAAAACTGCATTGGTGAAATACGGAGAGATCCGACCCGGATCGGAGGGCGACCGCCTGGCTGACTCCAGCGGTGTTTCTGAAGGTAATTCCTCGGGCCATAAATCCATCACCTGTGACGGCTGTGGAAATAACAAAAAATACTTAAATTAGAGTAATAAATAGCACTCTAATGACTTAATTAGCTAGTCGTAAGGTAAGTTAATTATTTTGTATTCATTAAGGACCAGATGTATTGATTTGACCATGAATATTGATGGCATATAATGGCAATCCACCATTCAAAATTTTTCGAGTTGGTCGGGACCTAAAGAGCTATAATAGTTTAGAGGGTTGGTTAAAAAACTAAATTTTTGAAAATTAGCACTAAACTTTTTTTTATTTGCATGAGACTGGAACTCCTCCCATGACACGGTGGTTAACTAGCACGTAGTGGTCTATTTTTAGATAACTCTCTGTGTTATGTGTTACGATCTACGATGGGCATGTTGGCTAATTGTCAACATGTAACTTTTTTTTTTTTAATGAACCCAAATTCTGAATAAATTCAAATTCAGATTATGGTCTAATTTGTTAATCGCCGTAAGCATCAGTACTTTTTAACTTTAAATTACTACTAATATACTCAGTCACAATCAAGGCTAGTCAATATATATAATATATACAGAATAAAATATTTGCCATCTATTTCCACGGATGAGCCCACCTGGGTATTTCCTTCAAATTTTAAAAAATTTACAAATTTGAATATGGTTTTTAAAATATAATCTATTATTTCAAAATATACTAAGGGGTGCTTGCAATTCCTTAATTCAAATTACTTTTATTCTGCTTTTGCTTAAAGTTGGAAAAAATTATTTTTAAGCAAAAACGTTGAGTGTTTACTATTAAAAAAAAACAGCTTAATGAATTTCAGATTATTACAAAATTGTCACCATGCATGTAAAGATAGTGAAAAACATCTCATAGCCTATACTTTTTCTGCTTCTATTTTCACCTATTTATTTTTAGAGAAGCAATATCAGAAGCAATGAAATAAAATATTCAAAATCTATTTTTTTTTCTTCCTCTTGGAAAGCA
Source organism: Haberlea rhodopensis (assembly GCA_907163345.1). Classification (NCBI taxonomy): domain Eukaryota; kingdom Viridiplantae; phylum Streptophyta; class Magnoliopsida; order Lamiales; family Gesneriaceae; genus Haberlea; species Haberlea rhodopensis. The sequence continues at coordinate 26,900,913 of CAJQUN010000003.1, read as the reverse complement.
GATAAACAGTTTGAAAATCAATCGCAAACACTCATTAAATGTTAAGCTAATAAAAAATCGAAATCCGCTCCCTATTATAAATATATAATCATATCCTTTAGAGATCAAACAGGAGATGAAATCTTCGTCCTGATTATGCATGTTCATCTAGATGCAAGAGACTTTTTCCATCTAATTTAATATTTCTTCTTTAAATCCTTTTTGACCAAGAAACTAAATAAACGGTCGGAAATCAATATCAATCGAAAATTCATATTATCAAAATGACAGTGCAAAATCCATTATTAAACTTACCAACGGTGGCCGAATTGAAGGTGGAGCTCCCTCCTCCGACGCTCCTACTTCCGGTGATGATCGTCTTTCCGATCCCATCCCCTAACAACATAATGGTCTTCAGTTTATTTCCAATATTTACGTTTTCTCTATAAGTACCTTGCTTCACATATATCACATATCTTCCACTTCCCGACCGTTTACCCGCCGCAGAAATCGCCTCACTCACCGTCTTGTAGTTTCCGGAACCATCCTGAGCCACCACAACATTTGCCTTCGGATTGGATGTTTGTAGCAACTTCCGGTTACCAGACCTCAACCATTTCGGTAACCCTTTTTTATAACTTGGCTGGTGAAACCCTCCACCAACACTATTCATGGCTAGCGTGTTGCTTAGCAGCATGCTAACGTTGTTCGACATCAAAGGGAAAACATAATCGGCGACACCAAGTTCGAGGAACCCAACTCGACATGTCTCGAGATTCGTCATGGCCGTGCTGAGCCAAGTCTGGGCATCATCAGGAGAACATTTCACGTTCGGATCAATAGTCTGGTTGATTTTAAGTATCGTGTTCTCGTACAATTCTACACAGTCTGCCCAGGCAGCCTTTTCTCGCTCGTCGCGGCACTTTGGGCCTAGGGGTATCAGGTTGCTGCGTGCAACCGTGCAGCGGTCTAGGGCGAGTTCTTTCAACAGTTTGAAGAAGTCGGATTTGGATTTGATGGATTTGTATTTAGGGTTGTGTGAAAAGAAGTGTTCACAGGGTTGTGGATATGGTGTTTGGCTGCACCAAGATGGGTCCATAGATATGGATGATGAAATGAAGAAAAAGAGAAGAAAAATGATTACTAGGGTTTTTGATGCCATTGCTAGCTATGTCTTGTTTACGTTTTTGTGTAGTTATTTTGGGTAATGGTTGGTTTATATAGTGAGAAGGGATAGAACAATTTTGGGTAGCATCAAATTTTCCGTAAAATAGATATATCATGTTTGTATATTTACTTTGGCATATTGAAAGTAAATCTTGAGTAATATATTTTAATTAAATTATATAAAAAGTTACCCTAAAATAATGGGCTTTTTAATAATCTAACCACAATTTTTATTATAGTTATAAAAATAACCGAATTTTTTTTTTTTTATAAAAGTAACCCAAGCCGCCATCTCAGATGGCGACAATTACCAAATTCTTTTATTGTCGCCATCTGAGATGGCGACATAATAATTTTTTTTTATTTATTTATGTCGCCATCTGAAATGGCGACATCAATAAAAACCTTTTTTTTTATGATGTCGCCATCTAAGATGGCGACATTAGAAAAGTTTTTTTTTTATTGATGTCGCCATCTGGAATGGCGACATCAATAAAAACTTTTTTTTTATGATGTCGCCATCTAAGATGGCGACATCCAATAAATTTTTTTTTTTATTGATGTCGCCATCTTAGATGGCGACATCAATACCATTATAAAATATTTTTTACGTGTTGTCGGCAGAAAACGACGTAAAAATATAAAAAATTATAACATTGTCGCCATCTGAGATGGCGACAATAAAAAAAAATTCATTTTTTATTTTATGTCACCATTTGAGATGGCGACATCAATCAATTTTTTCATCTATTTATTCGAACAAAATCAGCTCATTTCATATAACTCATTTCATATATTCAGCTCATTTCATATAACTCATTTCATATCCTCCAGTTATTTGCTCCGATCAGCATATTTTAGGTACGTTGTTATACAAATAATCATATTTAACAGCATTATATATCATGTATTAATTTATGAATTTTATCTTTATTTTTTAAGGTATGTCAATTAAAGTTTTGTTGTATTGGGGAGGCCAAATATTACAAGATTCAGAATCTGTTAGATATGATCGTGGTCCGTCAAAAGGCATGACAATATCTCGCAATATTAATTATTTACAGTTATTGAGCGATGTATATGATATTACTGGCATCGATCGTCACCAGTTCATTCTGAAAATATCTTGTAAATATATATTCAGTGATTTTTCGGGGATGAAACAAATAATTTTTCCCGTCGACAGCGATTACAATCTAGCATGGCTATTGGATATTGAACAAAATCATACTTTTTTGGAGATGTATATACAAACAGAACCCTGTGCTTATGATTTTATTACAGAAATGCCAACAACTGGTAGTGGTCCATCTGTAGTAGTTACAGAAAGACCAACTACCTCTATGATTCAAGATGATGCTCCGATAGTTGCTGACAATGTTGTTCCCGAGCCACTAGCAGACATTTTTGTGGATTTTGGAGATGATATTCGGTCTGAACCGGAGGGGATTCCATCTGAGGATGAGTCTGCTGACGATGAGGTTGATATTGCAGAGGTGCCAGTTACTGTAGCAGACACAACCACAACAAATGAACCTGAGCTTTATCAAACAATTCCATTTTTCTCCACGACACATGCAGACGTATTTGGTGATTCGATCGACCTTCCAACTGGTAAGTGGGGGAGTTATTACGATTATTCGAAAGGAGATATCCATCTGAATATGGTATTTAAAGATAAAGGTCATTTTCAGGCAGCTGTGAAGGATTACTCCGTACGGATTGTAAAACGTGAGTATCTTGTTGTCAAAAGTACAAAAACTTTATGGAAAGTGGTGTGCAAACATAGTACACCAGATATGCCTTGCAGATGGTTTCTAGGCGCCTCATTGGGGAAAAAAATGGAATGTTCAAAATAACAAAATATGGGGGTTCTCACACTTGTCTTTTGAGTGATTTATCGATCGATCATGCAAATCTGGACAAAAATATGGTTGCTAGTTTGCTAGTGGGAATCGTTCGACGTGATCCATCCTATGAGGTAAAGTATGTTATTCAAACTGTTAAAGATAAGTATTGAGATCTCATATGCAAAAGGCTGGTATAGTTTGAGACGTGCTGTTGAAAATGTTTATGGAACATGGGAGAGCTCTGTAAGAAAATTGCCTTATTACATGGGAGCTTTGCAAAAATGGAACTCAGGCACAGAGATGACTTTGAATTACATGTTTTGGGCATTCCAACCATGTGCAGATGGATTCCGACACTGTCGAAAAGTTATAAGTGTAGATGGAACACATCTGTATACAAAATATCAACATAAGATGTTGATTGCCGTGGCCATGGATGCTAACAATCAAGTCTTACCTTTGGCCTTTGCAATCGTTGACGTGGAAAGTTTTTTGTCGTGGAAATGGTTTTTGGAGTTGATTAGCAAGCACATTGTTAAAGGATCTGATGGTGTGTGCTTGATATCTGATAGGCATCCGGGCCTTATTGCAGCCGCTGAATGTGTTGCCGACTTCAATTCCTCGCATGGAGTGCATCGATTTTGTTTGAGACATGTGTGCTCGAACTTTAATAGTCGGTTCAAAAGTGTTCATTTGAAAGACTTATGCTGGAAAGCTGGTTCAGAAAATCAGCTCAGAAAGTTCGATTCTACAATGGAAGAAATAAAAAGTATTGAACCAAGAGCATTTGATTATTTGAATCGGATTGACAAGTCAAAATGGACTCTTACACATGATGGTGGATGGCGGTGTGGTATTCTTACGACAAATATGTCCGAGTGCATTAACGGAGTTATGAAGGGTGCTCGTCGCCTTCCAATCACCGCTATTGTGTAATTAACTTTTGATCGTTGTGTGCTCTATTTTCTTGAACGACTTAAGAAAGCGGAACGAATGATCCAGAATAATCAAGATTGGCCGGATTATGTGTTTGAAAAATATGCTCGTGCTGATCATAATTTCATTCACCATGATGTTCGGATGTTCGATCGAAGACAATTAACCGCTTCTGTAATCACTAGAGAGCAAGCAGGATGTGGCGGCAATACACACGTGGTCAACCTCAAAGCAAGGGAATGCTCTTGCGGAAAATGGAAACAGTTTGGCATACCATGTTCACATGCGATACAAGTGTGTCGACATTATGGTTTAAATGCGAAAAAATTAGTCATCCAGTATTATAATATGTCTGAGTACTGGAACACATATCAAGGGCAATTCAATCCACTGTGGGCAGAGCAGTATTGGGACACCCCGTGCTTCGAGTTATTCCACAACTCCACTCTGAGCACGTCCAAACGGGTAGGTCGTGATCGCACTACACGTATCCAAAATGAGATGGATTGGCCAGAAGCCCGAGCAAGACGACAAATGGCTTCAAGTTCTAGAAATCAATAAATTTTTGGCGTGTAATTGATTGTATGTTTATTGTGTAAATAAATTTACGTTATTCTGAAATTATTGTACGTTACGAAATTTTTTATTTGTATGCTCACAAAACAAACATTTTTTTCAAACTTAATTTTATAACTACAAGAATCGGTAACAATTTACAACATAATTATGACTTCAACGACGACGACGAGTAGCAAGTTTTCCTCCAGTACCACAAGGAGGAGGATTTGTCTGTCTTCTAACTCTTCGTGGCTCAACGACTTCCTCGCCTCTTTGCCTTGCCGCAGGTGTGTTGGCAGGCTGCTGAAATGGAGTCAATTGAGGGAATAGAACTGGAGAGACATTGAAAGGTGAAGTCATATAAGAGTATGTTGCAAACCCAATATCTACATTTGTATCCACGCTGCTAGACTGGGCTCCAGTGGGCATAGAGGGATATGGCGTGAAGGGAGATATATCATCTGATGGTGCAGGCACAAGAATATAATAGTCTGTATACATATCTGGCTCTGTCCACGTAGATGGACCTGCAATATCTGTCTGCATATCCGACCCTGTCCATGTAGATGGACCTGCAACATCTGCCGGCATATGTGTATCAACAGACTGGATTTCATTGTATGCCGGGAAGTTTCTATCTCGTCGTTCACGAGCCACTCGCTTCTGTGTTGCCTCATCGACTCTGTCGTCATAGGCAAGTCATCAGCCAGATGTCGGTCATAGCTTTGCTCCATCTGCTCAATCTGCAAAGTCCAAATATAGAATATAAAATATATACATCTAATCACAATTATAAAAACAAATTTAAACGTAATTCACGTACCACGTGCTGCCATGCCGGGCCATCACCATGTTGATATCCCGTCTGTACAAAATATTGGCCACATCCAATGTATCTACGTGTGACTTGTTCATACCACTCGGTGTATCCGCCAACAACGTAGTAACCACCATCAGTAAATCGTGGTCTCTCAACACGTAGATCATTTGCCATCTCCCAGCAAAGTATGTATGCGAGATGCCGAGCGCTCCAGTCTTTGTTGACGTTTCCCCTTCGACCAATATGATGCAATGCCTCATCCCCCGATTGAGGATCTTCTGGTATGTCTTGTAGCATACCAAATTGTCAGAGTATTCTCTCAGATCGTTGCATCTCAACGATATCGAAGAAAATCAACGGGCCTTTATATGTTCCTAACTCCGTAATTCCTTCAGTATACTCATCGGGGTAAGGCTGCCAAATAAACTACAAAATAACATTGCTTTAGAAAATATCAAAGTAATGTTGTTTGTATAAACAAATTTAACAGCGTGTTTACTTGAGTTACTGGCTGCTCATCGAGAATGTCCCTCATGATACGTATAGAATGACTCCCAGTTTCAGTAAATCGTAAATGACATGACCACCTGTATATATTCAGATAAATGATTAGATGCATTAACATATACAAACAGTTATAAAACAAGACATATTCGTGTTACCTTGCACCATATGGAGCAGCAGGTAACACATTATCTGGACCGATCATTAGTGGCCCATAATCAGATCTTTCAACACCCAATTGAGGAGTCAAACTTGGGATTCGTGACCATGCCCAAATCTCATTTATTGTAATGACATCAATAATACAAGTTAGATTTATTTAAAATAAACAAACATATTTAATTATTTAAATAAACAAACATATTTACCTGTACGATTTGCAAGGCACCACCTATCACTTTTTCCCCTATCTCTGATGACGTACACAACTCACGATACAAGTACGCCAACACAGCACTACCCCAACTATATGTATGGGCAGTGTCGATATCCTCCAACTTCTGTACATACAGTAACCTAACAAAATTACCTGATGTATCAGGGCACATAATCCCCCCTAACATCAGCAACGCACAAGCCCGTGTAAACTTAACAACATCATCTGCTGTACTATTTTCATCCAATGGATTGAGCAGCAAATGATTATACAAATCAACTAATTTCAAACGTGCGCCCTTAAGGTCTGTGATGGCTGGTAAGAAACCTAAATATGTATGGCAATATTCTTGCCAATCGGGTAGACTCCTATCAATATCAATCCCCAACACTACGATGCCATCTACTGGCAATGACCATATTACTGCAATGTCTTGCAGTGTGATAGACGCCTCTCCCGATCTGAGATGAAATGTGTGTGTTTCACGGCGCCATCTCTCAACTATAGCCGTGATCAGATGCATGTCAAGCTCAATCTTACCACACCTATATATACCATAAAATCCTATCACGTGCAACAAATTAACAACACGTGTATCTAGTGGACACAAATCCCAAAAATAACTATGTGGGTTTCTCCCACGCAGTATGCTATCCATACACCTGCCCATACATCCTCGGATCGATGTGAAGACTGCAATGACAAAAGATGTGTGTCGATCGGGCCTGGTTGCCTCATTTGATCCATCCTGAAATATAACACAAAAAATTAAAAACATTAATCTCAACATTACAAACAATATCCGCCGACTACTTACGGTCGTCACACAACGACCGTCAACAACCGCCACCCCCGCCGGGCCGCCACAGCCGCCGGGCCGCCACCTCGCCGGCCGCCACCCCACCGCCGGGCAGATTCATTTTTGCACCCCGCCCACCGGAACCAACATTTCAACATCAATATCGTCAAAATATTAACCCACAACACATATACTCCCAATTTACATATCAAAATCATATTTAATCTAAATTAAACAATAACAAAAATCAAACAAAAGATTCTAAATAAAATATCATGATTTATCTAAAATCAAAACATAACAAAAATAAAAAACATACCTTAAATAAGTTAGATGAGAAATTGATTTTTACACGGTGGATTAACACGAGAAGAAGATTTTATGGAGAGTGAGCGTGGAATGCGGTTGAAGAGAAAACAGAAGCGGCGACCGATGTATGAAATGAAGAAGTAGGGTTTCTTATTGTGTTGATGTCGCCATCTCAGATGGCGACATCAATAAAAAAAATTTATTGATGTCGCCCGCCATCTGAGATGGCAACATCAATAAAAATTTTTTTTTTATTAATGTCGCCATCTGAGATGGCGACATAAGTTTAAAAAAAAAAAATTTCTTTGATGTCGCCAACTGAGGAGGCGACATATTAAAAAAAAATTATGATATTGTTGTCGCCATCTGAGATGGCGACATTAATAAATTTTTATTATTGTCGCCATCTCAGATGGCGACTTAGGTTACTTTTATAAAAAAAAAAATTTCCGGTTATTTTAATAACTATAATAAAAATTAAGGTTAAATTGTTAAAAAACCCCTAAAATAATGCTTAATCTTTGAAGTTTTACGTGACTATTTGTGATTTCACGCTTACAATCGTAATTCGTCGACTCTTTGTAAATATGATGCTAAGGTATATTTCCCCTTGCATATTGGCACGACGACATGTATACCGAGTATGATCCAGGGGTGGAGCCATGTTAAGGTAAGAGATGGCACAAAAAAAATTCTTTTTAGTTACCATAAATAAAAAAACTACATTTTACTGTCCCAAAATTGTTGTTTGCTTCTCAAAAATTATATTTTGACTCAGCCCTCCATTTTTAATGCTAATGTTTTTGCCGCACTACAAAAAATTCTGCATTCGCCAATGGTCTGATTCATGGTGAGAGTTCATAGATGCTCAACATATTAGCCAATATTTTCTTTTCAAATTGTTTGTATTTTCTTTAAAAAACTTTAAATGAGTTTTGAAGTCAACATTATTTAAAAAAAGAAGTAACATCTTCCTATATATTAATTTGTCAATTCTATTGAATTTGGTGTGAAGTTTTTACCCAAATATTCAAAAGTCTTATTTCTTAAAATATAGAACCAACGAGTCAAAGCATATTAATTCATCAGTCGTTCTTTTTGTTCTTGTCTGTGTTCTGGATAGAATATAAACCTTTAGACTGATGACTCCCCACTTTTCGCTGGTAAATATGGGATAGGATCCACTCTGGATTCCAATTTACACAAAAGAAACAAAAGTGTAAGATTTTTAACGCAGCGAGAAAAATTGTAAAATTGTAGAATTTTTATTGAGAGAAACAAAAGTGTAAGGTTTTTAACTAAGAGAGCAAAATATATATATGTATATATAAAATTTAGGGCAGCTACCCTCACTCATCCAAGTAAATTCGCCCCGTCCACTGGCAAGTTTTTCAGTTGAACATTTGACAATTGATGTATTCGTGTATCATAGAAATTCTTGAAAAATTTAAGCATCTTTTTATTTATTTATTGAAGATCGACTTTCCCTAATCGATTACTTGGTAGCTCTCTCACATCTAAATTTTACTTATAATTTGAGTCTTAGTTCATATAAAATTGCGGTCTGAATTGAGGACGTGGACATACGATGTATCTAATTAATATATAGACTAATCAGCTCACCAATTCGAGGCTTTTCTTTTATTATTTTGACTTATGCAATAACAACTCATAGAAAAGATGATAAATTAGGTTTTATTAATTGCGAGTCCGCATCATATTGTTAACTTTCTGAAAAAATGAGTACATCTTTAATACGTCTCCATTTGCAATTGGGATGTTAGGATGACGTGACGTGCTTACCACTAGGCCAAAAGATATAATTGTTAGCAGATGCACAACTTTATATTTTTATATAGTGGAAGTATAAAGTCTTGTGCTAAATGATAGGTGGGCATTAAGTGGCTGTACCGCGTGGGTGCTCCTGAACCAAGCTTGTTATGCCTTAGACGACAGATTATTGCACCTCCATCCGCAAGCGTACAAAGAATTGATGGGTACACTACTATCAACAAGCCCACCTAGAAATAGCTTACCGCTAGGCCAAAGAGATAGTTGTTAACAGATGCGCAAAATTATTTTTTATGCAGTAGTAGTACAAAGTCCGGTACTAAGCGACAAGTGGACATGAGGGGCTGCACCACGTGAGTGCCAGTGAGCCACTTATTATGCCTTAGACGGCAGTCACCTCTGTCCACAAGTGCACAAAAAAATTGTTGAGTACATCACTTTCAATGTTGATGATTTGAGTTGGGGAGGTCAGTAACTATCTTTTTAAAATATATTATATTTAATTAAAAAGTTACGTAAAGAAAAAATATATGAAATGAAAAAATAATAAATATACGATTCAAAATTAAAACCAATTCACCCCAATTCTTCAAATTTTATTTCGTTGATTTTCAACTATTCTCTGCAACGGCACCCTATTTGAATTACTATCTTTAAGCTTTGGTCATTCATTGAGATGTTTATAGCCTTATATATTTAAATAAATTTGTTTGAAGGGAAATCTAACCAAAAATCCCAATGGTCATACTTAAAATTGGTTTCAGTCCCCATATCAGGAAAATCAAGTTTACACTCCCTACTGCTATTATTTTTTTGTTTGAACTCCCTAACCCAAACAAAATTACTAATTTACCCTTTAAAACAGAAAGCCCCACCACGGCACCACCCCACATTTTGTTTCTTCTAGCTTCTCTCTACAGATTTAAAGAATTTTCTCTTCTTAAGAAATTTGTCTTCTTCTTCGTTGTAATCTCTATATTCTCCCCAAATACCCAACATTTTCCCTCATTTGAATCCTTCTCGATGGTTTATAAGCTTGAAAATCAAATTTCTTTCTACTCCTACTCTTTATTTCGTCCGTAATCGTTCCCCCACTTCATTTCTCCCCATTGATGCTCTCTGTAATCTTGTTGTTAATCAAACTTGATTCCATATTCATACTCTCTGTAAAAAATTAAAACCACTCCCATTCTTACGTACGCTTCATTCAGTTCTTCCATTGTCACGATGGAGACTTCAGAAAAAAGAAATCGCTTCCATCTTGACGAACCCTGAAGCAATATCGGCGCTTTCTCGCATCCGGCTTCACCACCAGAAAAAGGTTAGTATAGAGTTCCATAGATTTCGTATTTCAGTGATATTTAAGCAATAATCTTTGAAATTTGTGCTAGGGTTTCGTAAAATAGAATAGCCGACATTTTCGTTCTATATTTTGGGGTTATTTTTGTGCTTGTCTTGCAGTGCATTATTTTGAAAATTTTAGTTTTTGATAGTATATACTCTGGTTTGGAGGTCGGTTAGTGTTGGTGAACGGGATTTGAATATTTTAGGCAAAAAATGGTAGTCTATTTGAACTGGACTACATAGGTAAATCTAATTTCTCTTCTGCCTCTTTATTGTTCTTACTTCTTTCTTAAAGATTCTGTTTGGTGATTCTTTAGCGATCAGTGTTCGTAATTTTTGATTGTACATGATGTTTGAAAGTTAACTTATTTGAGACTGGTTTAAAATTTTGATCTTTGTTTCAGTATTAGCCTACTTTAAAAATTTTATTTCTGGTCATGCCAATTTTAGTCGAATTTCTGGACTTGCATATCTTGATACTTTTGTTAACTTTAACAATGGAGTTTGTACTTTCGCTTGATTTTTTGAAGTGTTATTGTTAACGGTGTATTTTGGTTTCTGATGTAGAAATGGCTAGTCACGATATATTGTCTCGTTGCTCGCCTACATATTTTAGAAGCACGATGGATAAAATTCTGGGGATAGTTGGGGAAAGGCAATTAAAAAGAATAAGAGAAACTCCATTATCCTCATGGATGAATATGCCAAAATTATGCGGTAGTAGTGCAAGAGTAGATTACATCTTGAAACGATTTCAAGTACATTCTGTGTCGTTTGTTTTTGGTGACGATGTTGTTGTCCCGTTCACATCATATGACTTCTCAATTGTACTTGGGTTGAACAACATCGGTCAACCTATTGACTTGGATCTACGAATGGACTCCGACATTGTAGGTCGTCATTTTGGAGGATTAGTAAGCAGTGTCAACCGGAAAGCTATTGTGGAGAGCTTTCTCAAATCGCCGATAAAGATAGGGATGTTGATGTCGAGGATTTTGTTAAAATGTTTATTTTGTTTCTGTTTAATTGCATTATATTTCCCGTTAGCAACTATAAAACACCTAGATTTATTTTACCTTATGTTGATGATTTGGACAATTTTTTTGAATATTCTTGGGGGGATGCCGCCTATCATTTTTTGTATGAGGAAATGGTAGCACATGTTGAGAATGTGGGCGACATGAAGACATATCTTGATAGATCTTTTGTGGGTTTAATGGTTAGTATTAATAATTATAAATCTTTATTTTATGATTTTTTGAATGATTCATTTAATACTTTAATTAATTTAGGCGTGGTTCTACGAACGTCTTCCTTGCTTGGGTACTCCAAGTGCATTGCGTGCATTTCCAAGGCTTTTTCGTTGGGGTGAGAGTAAAATCCCCAAGAACAATGAAGCTGCAGAAATGGTACTGAAAAAAATAACAAAAAGCAAGGTAATATTTGTTTAATCTTACTTTTTGATCACATTGTTTTGCATATGATCCTACAAACCATAAATTGTATTATTGTGAACAGATTGTGGACATTCGCCCATTCCCAGAAGAGACATATTTGGTGGAGGAAATAGCGTGTAGGGTAGGGGTAATAAGAAAGACTATTAATTAGTTTGTTTATTATTTTTTTATATAGAGTTATTTTGATTGAGATGGTAGCTAATGTTTGCAGGTGACACCTAGGACTGAGGAAGGAAATTTGAAATTTCAGGCGAAGAGGTTAGAAAAATTGGCGACGGAGCAATTGGCTGAGATTGAAGAATTGAAAAGGAAGTGTGTTTCCTCACATTTTGATGGACGTGATGAGGCGGAGGTAAAAACTAGTCATGCGAATGAGCAGAATGATGAAGCAGAGGCTGGTGAGGAGAAGGATGAAACTAATTGTGGTTTTGACGCGATGGAGGAGAAAAATATCGCGGCCTATGATGAGGCCGGTGATGAAGGAGATTAAGAAGATGCTTGTGCGGTGGGTGCTAGTAGCGGTGACATTGTAATCCAATTTCCATCCTCAATTGCTCAAAATGTGATGGAAAGAAAAGACCGTGTAACTAAACGCAAAGACGAAATGTTTATGACACCGCCTAGTACCACACCAAAGCGTAAGAAGAAACCTTTGATGAATTTGTGCTGGACAACGGACGTGCCTGAAAAAATTGATGCGGTATTGTCGTTATATATATCTTCAATTGTGATTAATCAGTTTGTCTATTCAACACTTTGTATTTCTTGTAGGAAGAACTGAGCAAAACTATTGAGAACATTGCACAGAACTCATTGGAGATAGATTTGGAGGAGTATCGTGGGAGAGACAATTTTTGCGGACATAACAAAGTCCCCGATCTCGAGAGAAACATAATCAAGGCTTTTCTTTGTGGGGACAAACTGGCGTACGTACCAAAATTGAGACTTGATTAATTTATTTGATCTTTTTTTTTTGTTGTGCAGTAATATTAGCTACTTTTTTACTTTATAGTGTAACTGTGTGGGAAGTTCCTGGTCTACGTGTTAATGGAACTGAAATCTGTGCTTTGCTGTTTGGAAAGGCTATACGGTCGGACTTAATCGACTGTTATTTGAAAATTTTGGGCGGTTATGGGAACAAAGCTGGATTTGAAATTTTTTGCATGCCTACAGTATTCCAGGTTTGTGGTTTTTTAAAGATTATCTTGAATGTATGAAATATTTAATATTGGAGCTATATATGTTAATATAAACTCGTAGGATGAAGTGCTTAGGATGCTTGAGAAGAAATCAAAGAAAAGAAAGTTGAAGAATGAAGAGTTTCATGACTTTCTGAGAAATCTGACAAACTTTTCGAAGGTGTCATTGCTTGAATTAAACCGAGAAGTGTTTGGGTGACGCAAATATATTATTTTTCCTATTAACAGCAAATGGCATTGGATTTTGTTGGTTTATAACACTAAAGAAAAAAAATTCACATTGATGAACTCTATGCACAGCGTTGTGTCCAGAGGCACTGCGAAAATTTATGTGAGTTAAAAATATTCATTAATATTATCATATATGAAAGCAGTACATATTTCATTTCTTTTAAAGAATGATATGTTTCTTGCTGGCAAATTTTGTTGGTGGTTATTTGCAAATAATGTCGGGGTTTGATATTGGCAAATGCGATGATGGGTATAGATTTTGCCGGCAGCAAGGGGATGATATCGATTGTGGTATTTACACTTGCCTTTGGGCTGAGTGCCTTGCTCGGGATGACCCCGACTTTTGGAACTTTGAGACAAAGTGTTCCATGAACGAAATTCGAGCTAGGATTGCCGCCACCATTCTTTCGGATGAAAATGGAATTTTTAATAAATCAACTTGAATTGTAACTTGTACGCATGATTGAACAGCTTGGACTTTGTTTTATGTGTGGGTGGACGAACTTTTTGGTAGATTTTGTTTCGATGTAAATGGTGATTATAACTTGTAAGCAGGATTGCCTCTGGGCCGAGTGCCTAACATTAGCCGTGCACGATTCTTTAACTATCCTAAGCGATGTCTCGCGTCGTTGATGCATCATGTTCATTATCTGTATGCGAATACGGTCAACCATAGCTACAATCGGTAGAAAACGGGCAGGTTTAACCCAGTTGTTCCAACACTCAGCAATGTTGTTGTTTATCACTCCCCAACGATCGCCAGGAAATAAAGAATTCGCCCAACTTTGAGGCTCAGAATTCACAATAAACCCCCTTGCACGTGGCATGGACTCAATGTGATGCCCCGGGATTAATGGTGTTAATCCCGATGTAGTAATAATCATTAATGGATTTTAGTGGTGGCAATTATGAATTAATTACGATTTTGGGACTCCCGGGGATTTTAAATCCTGTTTTTGGAGTCGTTGGATCCAAGGGATGAGATTGTATTCTCATCGTGGTGATAACCTTGGAATTTGGTTCATGGTGGAACCTGGGGTCCGGAGTACTTTGTACTGGGGCTGGTAATGGAAATTGAGGTTAGAGAGATGTTTTTTTGAAAACAGACGATATTTAATGAATCATTATGTATTTGTGGAGGAGTCGGTATTTTGGAGCTTTGGAGCTATATATACCAAATAGACTCGGTATTCCGTCATTATACGAAATCACTTCCCTCTCTCCTCTCCCTCACGCCTCTTTCCCTCACCCTAAACCCTTCCCTCTTCTCCTCTTGGAACAAATCGATGGGGGCTCGTCTTGGGAGCCCGGTTTTTTTTGAAGAAAGGCTGGTAATCTTCTTCTCCTCACCTTTAGCTTCGATTTGATTATAGTTTTGTGCTAAATGGTTGGGTTTTGGTTTGGATTTGAGATTTGGGGGTTTTGGTTAAAAATCTAAAATGTTGATTTTAGTGTTTTTATTGAGTTTAAATGGTGTATTGGGGGTGTTGAGAAGGTTGGGGGTGTTGGTTTTGAGTTTGGGTGTCAAAAACATAATGGAAGCTCAAATTTCTCGGAAAATCGCAGGTCGCGATCGATCGCCTAGGAGGGCCATCGATCGCGACGTGCAACTGTTATTTTGTGGAAGATAAACAGTGCACCGATCGATCGCGACTTCTTGGCAATCGATCGCGAGGTGTTTGGCGATCGATCGCCAAGACATGACGATCTATCGCGAGCCATTTCTGCCGGGCAGTGAGGAGCGGCGATAGATCGCGGCTTGCTGAATAGTGATTTTTCACTATTTATTTTAAAACTTGGAATTTTGGTAGCGGGGTTTAATTAGCCGATTTCCGGGGCAATGTCTACATTCCAATGGGAATGCTACACTCTTAAAAAGGGAATGATTGGAGCCAAATTTTATTAATAAAATGGAATACTCGGTTGAGTTTTTGGCTATCTTTTAAACATATAAAATGGATATTTTGGGTATTATGCATGCTTAGCCGGGGGCTTTTATTTTGGTAATCGTCATGGATAGACGATAGGTTTGGAAGTTGTGAACGTGCTTGGGCACGTGACTGCATGCCTATGTTTAATTGGGAGTTATTTGCATGTTAGCACTTAACTCATCGGGTCGTGGGACTCAGCGAGGACAGACTCGAGCTACGGAACTATAAGACACATATGACGTACGAGCATAACCCTTTAATATAATCGCAATTGTTGAGTGCTTGGTACACTGTATTGCAATGAATGTGTATGGGAATGCATGATATATGGTATTAGCAATAAACGGATATTGAAATGCATGGTTTATGGTGTTTGCTACAAATATATATATATATATATATATGGTGCCGCTTTTGAGCGAGCAATGATTGGGATGTTGTCGCCTTTGAGGGAACATCGGTTATGACGCGGCTGCTGTTGAGCATGCGTGAGAATGCAATGCCGCTATTGTAGAGCGAGCAATGGAATAGAACCATGGAACCATACGTGAGGTATTTTGAATATCTGTAATCATTGTTTAGTGATTTGGTATTATTGATTATGATATCAGTATATAGCAAATGGACTTGTAAATCGATGTAATGATTAACTGGCGTTGGGAATTTGATGGTTTCAGTTGTTTTGAGAACATGGACAGTACAGGGAATCCCAGATGAGGATGATACCATCCAGGGAATATATTTTGTATTTCATAGCATTTACATTGTTGTAAATTATGAATTGTATTATTGTGATTATTGGATTTGGGATATTGGTTTGCTCACCCCGTGTGGGGGCTATCTCTGTTGGGGCTGGTGATTAGGTACATCGATGGCTTTGGAGATGAGCTCAAGCTATGGATTGGAGGTGCTACCAGGGATCGGAATATCAGTGATGGTATTGAGCACCGTATTTTATACATTGATACACACTACCAATTTGATGCTCGTATGTGAGCACTATTATGTGTATATGGCATGTATAAAAAGGCAATGGCCTTTCTATCTTCATTTATGAGTAACATACAATTATTCATTGAATTGCTAAATGAACTGAGAACATGTTAGTGTATTATATTGGTGCATGAGATGTATGTGGACTTGGTTGGGGAAAACTAGACATTATATGGAATAATGTAAAGAATTTTATTATAGGCACGATTGGCTATGATGGTAAGCGGTTTTTCCCCTGCATGTATGATTGTATGCACTAATGGCATGGATTAATACATTAATAACGGGTTAAGGGCACGGGGGTCCTTACGCTCAATGATATTGTTAATATGTTCGGTATATTCCTGCCTAGAAGGAGCTTATGCGGCTTTCTTGGAATCAGAAGCCCAATGTTTTTTGTTGTGCATGGGATAGCTTCGCATTACCTAAAAAGTGAAATAAACATTGTTATGAATATAAATATACAACTTAAATCATAGTACATGATAACACATCTCTAGAAAATTAACCATTAACATCTAACCTGTTTCAGAAAGTTATCTACTAAATGCCTCAAGCAATAAGCATGGTGACTACCAGTAAATACCAACTGAACAGCCTTGATGAGCCCTGGATGTCTGTCTGAGAAAAACGTGAACCTATTGAACGCATCTTTTCAACTTGGAACAAAACCACTCCCAGTTAGCATCACTTTCAGCATCAACCACTGAGTATGCCAAAGTGAATAGATCATCATTACCATCCTTGGCGACAGCAACTAAAATGCTTCCTTTGAATTTATTTTTTATGTGGGTGCCATCCAAAAAAATTAATGGCCTACAACCTCTCACAAAGCCAACAACACACGCATTAAAGCAAATAAATAACCGATGAAATTTATTAGTGAAATGATCAATCTCGTAATCAGCCACACTTCCTGGATTTGTTTCTTTAACGACACTACAATACCGTCTCAACTTGTCGTATGATTCCTTATCCGTGCCATGGATTTCATGCACTGCCAATTCCTTACCCCTCCATGCTTTGTAGTAGTCAAGTTCAATTCCATATTCTATGTGGATATCTTTCAACATTGTACAAGGTCGATACAACGGCTCTCCTATTAATTTCTCCTTCACAACACTAGCTACCCAAGCAGATCAGCCCTAGGATGCCCTCTACTACGCAAGTTGTCCTCTCCGCATGTATGTCGTAGGTTGCATTTTCGAATGCCAAATAAGTTATCCGCTTTATATCTTGATGCATATATTCTCCATTCACAATTATTATCACTGCAAACCACAATCACCTTTTCACTATCATTTTTCTTATACGAGGAAGATCGTCTAGTGGCTATAGCAAAGTTTTTCACATATGATCTAAACTCCGCAGCGTCCTTGAAAGTCTGACCCTCTCCATGAATGCAATGACTCCAACCATCTATCGAGTTGCTTACGTGAACCACTTCTAGCTGGGCATCATTGGACGACATCGTCGGTACAAGGGCAGTGCCTTCATCTCCAATTCAAGCCTTGCAAGTATTAATAGAACAATTTACCATCAGTCTACGGTATCAATGCAGTAAGAATCATGCTAAAATATTGATAATCTTACACAAATACACATAATATATTACCTCTGTATGTTTCTTCCACTTTGAATCAGATCATTTCTCTTCAATGCTCTCATGTCAACAATCGTTAATTTCATACACATATGAAGATGGATCATGTTAGATACATCATCATCGTCATTCAAGGTCACATACTTCTTATGATGAGGAGCTAGGTATTGCAATGAGATTAATTGGGGTTCGATCTCGTCGCATTTTTTCGCAAGAATTAAAAAAAGCTCCAACAGAGTCATACACTTTTTGATTGAAATCATATGAAGCTCGGAATTATATTCACAGCTACCAAGTAACAAAATGTCGGAACTTCCAACTACATATTCCATTTCTTTACTGAGAAAAATTAATGAAGGTGTTCGATTATGGTACCTTACCCCACTACACTATCAGTCCAAGCTGCAATGGGAGATTCGGAACCTTATACCCCTTTCCCACTCTCCTACACTGGATTCGATCAACTTCCTTCTAAGGACTAAGTATTTTTTGCAGTTGTTACACTGGAAATAATGGCGACAAATGGATCCCGAAAAAGAGAAAGAAAATGGGGGAAATGTGTAGGGTATTTGGGGAGGAAGTGAGGTGTTTACAGAGAGTATGAATATGGAAACATTTGATTAACAACAAGATTACAGAGAGCATCAATGGGGAGAAATGAAGTGGGGGAACGATTACGGACGAAATAAAGAGTAGGAGTAGAAAGAAATTTGATTTTCAAGCTTATAAACCATCGAGAAGAAACAAAATGTGGGGTGGTGCCGTGGTGGGGTGTTTCTGTTGTAAAGGGTAAATTAGTAATTTTGTTTGGATTATGGAGTTCAGACAAAAAAATAATAGCAGTAGGGAGTTTAAACTTGAATTTCTCGACATGGGGACTGAAACCAATTTTAAGTATGACCATAGGGATTTTTGGTTAGATTGCCCTTGTTTGAATCTAATATTCCACATATTATTGAGATTACTTATGAAATATTTACAAATTCGTCTTCAATCAGCAATTCTAATTTTTTAAATCGTCTGTTGTACTTCCAATTTTATATTACCAGCAGGAGATAAAATGTGCGCATCACAGAGGAACATTGACCACTCTGTTACGATTGTTATGAAAATATTCTGATAGATTTGCTGTCATAAAAACTTACCAGATTTAATTATTCTTGTAAAGATATCCTCATTGGCTATAGTAGTGTATAAGGCCATCTCCAACCATAAATTTTATTTTAGCGCAACTTTTACACCAAAATAGTGTAATTTTTACACCAAATACAAAACTCATCTCCAACCAATCTACTTCAAACTTTACACTATAAAGCTTATTCCCTAGAATATTCCTTTTAATTTCATTTATAACTATTATTTTATTCTTTTATATATTTATTTATAAATTTATATTTAAATAATTTATCAATTTAATTTGTTTAAATTAAATTAATTACATTTACATAAATATTAAATTTAATCAGTTTAATTTAATAATTAATTAACTTAACATAGTCATTAATTACTTCATAAACAAGTTTTATATCAATAACAACTATTAAATTTAACTTTTATAAACATTTATTATAAAAAATTTAATTATAAAAATTAATACTATTTAATAATAATTATTTATAAAATTACCAAAATTCAGTTATAATTTTTTAATTAAAATAAATAGTAAATAATAATAATATAATAAATAATTAAACATTTTTACAAATAAGAAAAAAAAGAAAAAAAGGAAAAAGGCGCCATTTTGGCGTATTGCTACAGTGCCACGCCAAATATGGCGTGGCACTGTAGCGCAGCACCATTTTCGCGCAGAAAATGGTGCTGCGTTGGGGCAAAGGAGGGGGCGCCATTTTGGCGTCCAACGCCAAATTGGCGCCCCCTTGGAGATGCTCTAAATAGAGTAAAACGTCTGTAAATGCAAGAGGGGACGATACTTTCTCGATAACGCGAGTCACATTAATCGTATCTGTCTCGACGATCCATCGTTTAAACTTTAAATTGTAATTCAAATGTCATCCTAGTTCCTTCACGAACTGTAATTAACTCCGCTATGTAAGGCGACAACTTGCCTGGGAAGCAACAAAAATAGCAAAAAGAATCACTCTAAGTGCATCACGTTAATTTTAATCAACCCAGTCGAAGGAGCAAACAAATCTAAGTTCTCGTGGCAAACCTGGATGAAGTTGTCGCAAAACGGGACTGCTCGATATCAAAGACGTCCTTAATCAATTAGCCCGTTCGAACATTAATGCCCATTTCGATACTTGAAAATCTTCACTTTCTCAGAATTTAAGCATTAATTTAAAAATATTCCAAATATGATTCGAGTCATTTATATTTTTACTCGAAAAATAGCAGTAGGCAAAATTGGTTGGTGAGAAAAAGCACTTCTCTTAACCTGCCCACCATCCCCGGCCATCCTTCTTCAAATAATTTACCAGCTTCTATCGCAATCGGAGGAAATCGTACTAACTGTCACAAGGAATGGCCCAAGTTAGCAACATGGCGCACAAACTCCACACCCTCAGAGTTCCCACCCTACACGCCAAGCCTTCTGCTCCAACTTCGAATTCGTTGTTATTTGGCTCAAAGTGTCTGAAAAATTCGTTGAGCTATTCGTGGGTTTTGGATAAAAATCATATCTTTACTTCTGAAAAGAAGAATTCATTTAAAGTTGTGGGATCCGTAGCCACCGCCGAGAAGCCGTCGACGGTGCCGGAAATCGTGTTGCATCCCATCAAAGAAATCTCCGGCACTGTTAATTTGCCAAGATCCAAATCGTTTTCTAACCGTATTTTACTTCTTGCTGCTCTATCTGAGGTACTATTCTGTGTTAGTAATTAATGATATGATTGTGATCATTTTTTAAAGTCTGTGTTTGTATTGGGATTATGTTCAAGATTGGACAACTTTTTTTCTTTATATATGTATCTGTTGTTAAAATTGTTGAAGTGCGTCAGATTTAAGTTTTTGTTCATGTTGCTTAATGTATGAATAGTATTAAGAAATGAAGAGATTTTGGTCCAGTTGAATTGAGATCTTTACATGAAGTTGATCAAGTAGAGATTGCACTTTGTAAATCTTGACTAGCTTTAGTTTCTGGGCTCGAAATGCCTCTCCAGTTCCATTACACTCCGTGTTTCGTGTCATTGCATGCAAATCCATGGAAACTTCGTCTCTGAATGGTTTTAATTTCTATCTAGAATTGTGTATATCATTTTCGATAGCTTGTAAACGCATTTCTGGTTACTGTGTTAATCAGTAGTGTCATTCCTGGCTTGTGCTTCATCACTGTTACTCAACAAATTTTGTTTGAAAATATTTACAGCATCATACTATTACTTTTAAGACGTTGTTGGTTGTTGCAGTCCACTTCATTAATATAAGCTGGGTACCATTGACAATAAAAATTGTTATTTAGTAGCATAGAAATAGAAGCATTTTTATGAACTGAGCTGAAACATTTTGTGTTCCTTTATTGTTTCTGTGTTATTGTTTTCCTTTTCATTGTATTCTATGACTCTTTAGGTATGACCGATGAATTGGTAAAGCTATTAGCTATTTGTTGTCATCCTTGGGTTTACATAAATACACTTTTTTCCAGGGAACTACTATTGTGGAGAACTTATTAAACAGTGACTATATCCATTACATGCTCGGAACTTGGACGAAGTTAAAGCAAACCAACGAGCAATTGTGGAAGGCTGTGGCGGTCTATTTCCGGTGTCTAAAGAAGCCAAAGACGAAATTCAACTCTTCCTTGAAAATGCAGGAACAACAATGCGCCCTTTGGCTGCTGCAGTAACTGCTGCTGGTGGTAACTCAAGGTATGGTGAATCTGTTTCTTATTGTTGTTACTCCTTTGGGATATTCATTACTCACAAATAGGTTATTCTCCTTTAATTTGATCTTCAATTGTTCTAGGATTTTCTTGACTCCCAAATATTATCTTGTGATCTTTTTTTGTGATGTGTCATGATTTATTTCACAGAGCATGCTATGTTTACCGACTCAATGTTACAGATTGATTTGTGTTCACATAATTTATGGTTGATACTCAGCATTCACTAAGGCGTCTTGCCGGTTGTCAGCTATCTAAATCGGATGAGTATTTTTATCCTCTGCAATATTAAGCACACAGAACCATATAAAATTGATCTTGACATATTGTGCCCAATATCTTGAGTTATGATTCTTATTTTTCAGCAATGTACTTGATGGGGTTTCTCGTATGAGAGAGAGAGAGAGACCAATCGGCGACTACTTGCAGGACTTACACAGCTAGGTGCGGAAGTTGATTGCTTCCTTGGAACAAACTGTCCCCCAGTTCGTGTCGTTGGAAAGGGCGGTCTTCACTGAGGAAAGGTGGGTCTTTCTTCCTTTCATTTGTTTAACTCTTATGGCATAAACTCTATATTACACGATATTGATATCACTCGCGACTACGTGCAAATGTCCTGTTTTGTATAGTTTTGTTTCCAAGATTCGTAATTAACTTTATGTCACGCCATGCAATGGATATAATGCAACAGAACATTGGATTTTCATGGTTTGGCCAGAAAAGTCAACATTTTTCGACACAATGCATAGATGGCTAAAACGTATAATACAATAATTGGTGATGAATATATATTGTTGTGCATATGCTAGGAAATCTTTTTTTATAATTAGTTAAAGATATCATGATCTTGGTGATATCAAATATGATTATTAATTACATTTATTGATTAATAACACTCCTTTTTTCAATATTTCTTCCGGTAGGTGAAGCTCTCTGGATCCATCAGTAGCCAATACTTAACTGCTCTACTAATGGCGGCTCCACTGGCTATAGGAGATGTGGAAATTGAGATCATCGACAAACTAATTTCCGTTCCTTATGTGGTGATGACCCTTAAGTTGATGGAAAGGTTCGGTGTCTCTGTAGAGCACAGTGATGACTGGGATCGTTTCTTGGTTCAAGGAGGTCAAAAGTATAAGTAAGTCCCTCTATATTAATGTTTAAACTTTAAAGTTTTAAGAAACTTCTTTTAGTGGAATTTAAAGGATTATTATCCATTAGGTCTCCAGGAAACGCCTACGTTGAAGGTGATGCCTCAAGCGTCAGTCACTTCTTGGCTGGTGCTGCTGTTACGGGTGGAACTATTACTGTTGAAGGTTGTGGGACAAGTAGTTTACAGGTGCTATTTTGCTCCATTATTCTCAAGTTTCTGTTTAGTTATATTCTAATCATTGTAAGTTTTAGACGAATTATTTAGGATTGAGTGCCTTTTGCTGGACCAATGACCAATAATACAACTCAATTTTTTTTAAAAATTGTATAGCAACCCAAAATGTCACGTTTCTATCATTAGGCAGCTACATAGGACACAAGGGGCAACTGCTGTAATAAGATCTTCCCTCCTAACTATTACTCTTTTAGTACCTTGGCTCTGATGTCAAGCGAATGATCTTTTTTTATTTATACATATACTGTTGTACCAGAAACTATATTTGCTAGTAACGATAAAATTTAAATATTTTAAATCGTATACTTGCTCAAATATCATGTTTCTGTTACATACACGAGACAGTGGGGCAATTGTTGCAACCCAAGAATTTATATTTTGAAGTTTCTGTCCCAAGTACATAATTGATTCCTCAGCTAGCACTTCGTCAATGATGGGATTTATTTCAAACAGTTTCAACCTTTCCTTCCTTAACTTCTCTGTCATTTTTATTTCATATTTTTCTTCTTGAAGGGTGACGCTAAATTTGCCGAAGTCCTCGGAAAAATGAGAGTTGAAGTTACTTGGACGGAGAACAAGCGTCACTGTTAAAGGTCCTCCACGTGATTCATGAAGGAAGCATCTTTGTGCCATTGATATTAACATGAATAAAATGCCAGACATCGCCATGACTCTTGCTGTGATAGCCCTTTTTGCTGATGGGACGACTACTATAAGAGATGGTATTATGGCGTTTACTAAATCACAATCTTCTTTTGAAACAACTTGATCCTTTACAAATCCATTTTTGCAGTGGCCAGCTGGAGGGTCAAAGAGACTGAACGAATGATCGCCATATGCACAGAGCTTAGAAAGGTTTGTTTCTACTCGGTTGTCCGTTCATTTTATTTCAAGATTTTGAGCCATATCTAATGTATTTAATCTAAAAATTCACATTTTTTTTAAGAATTCATCGACCACAATTTTTTCTCCAAATTTCAGTTGGGTGCAACAGTGGAAGAAGGACCAGATTACTGCGTAATAACTCCTCCACAGAAACATTACAGCCATTGACACATATGATGATCACAGAATGGCCATGGCCTTTTCGCTGGCTGCCTGTGCAGATATTCCCGTTACTATTCGAGATCCAGGTTGCACTCGAAAAACATTCCCAAATTATTTCGATGTTCTTGCTAATTTTACAAAGAACTAAACTGATTTTCTATGTCCACGACAGAAAACACATATTTACTACGTGAGGTGTTTTTGAATGACCTCCATGATGAGGAAGAGATGCAAAACCACCAGCGTCGTGGAATTTAACTTCAACTCTGTATGTACGTATCGGGATTCTTTGTAATAAGTGGACAAAGAAGAAATTTGAATGTCTTCCATGATTCTCTGTTATTCAAATTTGATATTCCATTTTAAGGCGTGGCGTATTTATTTGTAATTTTCATCTTTTGCTTTAAAGGGAAGGAATTTGAGAAGAAAAGAGTGCAAACATACGTAGGAGTTTAATAGAAGCAAAGGTGCCTATACTTTCTAAGGTAACAAAAGCTAACATTCACACATTTTAGCACTTCTCCCAATAACCTTTCAAAACATTCATTTAACCCTAAATTCTCTCATGTGTACATGTCACGATCGGAGGTATGTATGTATTTTCATGAGGTTTAGTGCACGTTTTGAAATGTTAAGGGGTGAAGTATTAAAATAGGTGAACGTTGAGGGTGTAGGCAATTTACCCTACTTTCTATATGACTACTTTAGCATATGTGAGGTTTTAAGATCAATAATTATGC
This sequence comes from Haberlea rhodopensis, assembly GCA_907163345.1. Classification (NCBI taxonomy): domain Eukaryota; kingdom Viridiplantae; phylum Streptophyta; class Magnoliopsida; order Lamiales; family Gesneriaceae; genus Haberlea; species Haberlea rhodopensis. Next base: position 26,876,054 of record CAJQUN010000003.1, on the reverse strand, counting down.
GTATCTCGAATTAACATTCTTTTTTTTTTTTCCTTTTGAATTCCTATTTCCTAACATAGGGTCCCTCTGAATAATTCCCAAAAATTGTTGACCATACTTACCGATACATTTTATACATCTAACAATATATTTTAAATTAAGTTATCGAAATCGCTACATATTGTGCAAATGTCGAAAGGGTATTTGTATACCCTTCAATTTTATAGCTAAAAACTTGTCAATGCAACAAAATATAAAATAATATTTATAATTTACACAGGAAGTGTTATATATTTTTGGATGAGTAACTCACTAATTAGTCATCTAGATCCTCATATAATGACTCGAGTTTGAGTATCCCACTACATGTTTAGGATTGTTAAAAAAAAAACTCACTAACCAATCTAATTTCAAATTATGTAGTGAATTACGTTCGTATTGACTCTATCTTATGGTAATCCAAGTTACCATAAGTCCACTCTTTTCCCTTATTCTCGTTTATAATTTCTTGAAACAATTTATTCCTCTCCCATTATTTATTTATGCTGAGAGTAAAATGGTCACTAAAAAATAAACTAAGATATTTAGTTATTTACAGACCAACTCTAAAATCTCTACGTTCTCTCACCAGTCACCCACTTTTATTGGATTCATCAGATTTCAAATCTTTATTCAACGATACATAAAAAAAAAACAAATCTTTATTCAACTGCAAATCAACTGCAAATCAATGAAAGGAAAAAGAAACACGGAGGGAAATGTAGAAGACCTCCATTATCAAAGGTTAATTTTTTTTTACTCCTACCAAACAAACCAAGATTCCCCGTCGATAAAGCGTACACCTTTCCCACGCCACCCTTTTCAGAGATTATAATCTCACTCTTCAATCCCACATTTATCGAACTTGCATGAGAGAAAAAAAATCAATCTTTATTCAATTTGTTTCAAGAAAATCAGCGGATAGGCTGCATAAAAGGGATCTTTCTGGTGGGAAATTATAAAATCTGCAGATTTTTATGGTGGTTGGATTGTGTCGCAGATGAAGCACATTGACAATACCCCTTCGACTCCAGGAAAGTTGAAGTCTTCGTATAATAGGGCGAGGCTTCATATTTCTGTGGCCAAGGTCGCTTTATGGTCTTTAGTGATTGTAGGATTGATCTTTTTATTCTTCTTTAGATCATCCTCAGATCTCTCAAGAAGATCCCTCAGAACCAGTTATTATTACGGAGGCCCCGAATTCGAAAAAAGGGTCAGGGCCTCAGCTAAAATCAGGTCAAAAAATGGGATTTCAATATTAGTTACAGGGGCTGCCGGTTTTATAGGCACTCATGTCTCCTCCGTCCTTAAGCGGCGGGGGGACGGTGTTTTGGGGGTCGATAATTTCAATGACTATTATGATACATCTCTTAAAAGGGCTAGACAAGCTCTTTTGGAGCGGTCCGGGGTGTACATTGTGGAGGGTGATATTAATGATGTATCTTTGTTAAATAAGCTTTTTGATACTGTCCCTTTTACTCATGTCATGCATTTAGCGGCTCAGGCCGGTGTTCGGTATGCCATGGAGAATCCAAGCTCATATGTGCGTAGCAATATTGCTGGCCTAGTTAGTGTTCTTGAGGTTTGCAAGAATGTCAATCCTCAGCCGGCAATCGTGTGGGCATCAAGTAGTTCTGTGTATGGATTGAACACTAAGGTCCCGTTTTCTGAGAGTGATAGAACTGATCGACCCGCGAGTCTGTATGCAGCGACCAAGAAGGCCGGTGAAGAGATCGCACATACTTATAACCATATATATGGGCTGTCACTTACCGGATTGAGATTCTTTACAGTCTATGGACCATGGGGTAGACCAGATATGGCTTACTTCTTTTTTACAAGAGATATTTTGAAGGGGAAGTCGATCTCAATATTCGAGGGTGCTGATCATGGCACGGTTGCCAGGGATTTTACGTACATTGATGATATTGTGAAGGGTTGTTTGGCTGCTTTAGATACTTCGGAGAAGAGTACTGGCAGTGGAGGTAAGAAGAAGGGGCTGGCTCAGTTACGAGTGTACAATTTGGGCAACACATCTCCGGTGCCGGTTTCTGACCTTGTGGGTATTTTGGAGAGATTGCTTAAGGTGAAGGCGAAGACATTGGTTATGAAGTTACCGAGGAATGGGGACGTTCAGTTTACACATGCCAATATTAGCTTGGCACAAAAAGAACTTGGATATAAGCCTGGAACAGATTTGAAGACAGGGTTGAAGAAATTTGTTCGATGGTACCTTAGCTACTACGTTGATGGGAGGATGAGTGCTCAGTGATACGAGTTTTTCGATTATCTGGCGGATTACTTCTCTATATGTCGGCGATTATCTTGTTTCCACGAATCTTGATTATGCAAAATATAAGGAGAAAATACATATCCCACAAATCTTGAATCGAGTGATGAGCTGCATCAGAGAATGGATAGACGTCTTTGACTCGTGGGATTATAATTCTTGTATTTTTATCATATTATTGTATGATTGTTGATTGAACAATTTGCTGATTCATGGTCGTGTTTTCATCTACTTACTTTAAATTACATTTAGCGCAATAGTTTGGCTATGCCTACTTCAAGTTCAATACAAGGAGCTCTATGTATCTGAGCTTTGCTTGATTAGCAATCTTACTAGAAATCTCTCCGAAAGATGGAACATAAATCTTAGGTTATGATAATAGTTACTAAAACAAGTAATTTACGAGACAGTAAGGGAAATATACTACTAGTTTTTGTTGGCACCGCACAAAGTGCGATGTCAGATACCAGCATGTTACCAGCACGTTGGTCAATTTTGATAACCGACTTTAACACATTTAAAAAAAAAAAGATCATGCTACTGTAATTGAATGTGAAAAAAATAATCAAATGACCGACTCTAATTTTTTTATAAAAAAATGATGTCCATCTTGTTATAAACTAAAGAAACTAATATTTAAAGTTGTTAAATGATAGAGTAGATAAAACAATTTTAGGATGTATGTGCTCAAATATATATCAACCGGTTAATATATAGCCGGTTTAGGTCAAACGGGCGCATCAACAAAAGAACTTTTAACCAACCGAGTCTGTCCAGACCAAACCCATATATCAACAGCCGATTAAGATATATTTTTCCTAGTTGATTCATGTCAAACTCGCGCATGAGCAAAATTTTTTTTAACCAACCAAGTTGATTCAGGCCAAACCAGCGCATCAACAACTGATATAGGTTAAAAATTTCTAGTCGGTTCAGGTCAAACCCGCTCGTCAACAATTTTTTTTTTAACCAAAAAAAAATCACTATTCATTACCATCATTAATTACTTTCATTAGAATAGTAATAATGCCTTAACCTCTTATTATATAGGTAAAATACTAACTTTTTACTTAACATTTAAGGAAAGGGAAAGAAGAATGAATATAAATATATATTACCTTTTAAGTTCTTTCACCATATATTTGTAATAGTTATTGTATCAATATCTTGCTTTGTCTTTGTCGGTATAAATTCAATGACAAGTCTATACAACCTTCTTAGTACCTGATTCAAAGCGAAAATTACGATACTTCACAAATATCAAATCAACAAAGCAGAGGATGCTACACAAGCACGAATCACAACAGTTACTGAACCAACAACATATGAATCTGTAATGAGAGGGAGGGGGAGGGAGCTGAGTATGTTGAGTGGATCATACTGCTACTACTTAAATCAGAAAAAAAACACAAATTTACATCTATAACCTCACAGCCGACCGGACATCTAACGGGGAGATGATTTTATTCAATATTAATGGTGACGACTTTTTTGGGCCTCGCCATAGAAGATTGGGATTGGAAGTTCTGAGCAAAACTTTGTCCACTGCTGCTCACATAATGCTCTTTGAATGGATCAGGAAATCCTCCCCAAGCCGACATTCGGCCATGCTGGCTACCACTTGTCCCTAGATTGGATAAAAATGTTACAAGATTCTGTGCATTTAGAACTGGTAAAAAGTTTGCCTCTATAGTATAGTAACATATAAGTAAGCATACATCACAGCGTGGTAGAGGACCATATCATGGCTTGAAGACATAGTTTCAAGGTAAAATGTTACTATTATATCAAGACTCCCGAAGCCTAGACCCTATCATTATGCAGATGTCATTTCAAGGGAACAGAAACGACAATAGTATAATACAAGGTTGTCCAAAAACCGATTGAAATAGATCAACTTCTGCTGATCATTATAAATATATACTTATGGCTTTGTCACACATAAATTGACTGCAGCAGGATCATATAAGCTTGCTTTCAAATTAGGTGCATATAATACTACGAACAAAACGAAGTAAAGGAAAATGATCTAAGCTGTATCCCCAAGGAAATCAAATTCACCATTACTACCATGCAAATTCCTGTCAGCGTGGCCTTTCCAAGCTTGTTTAAAGCCAGCGAGCTCATCTGAGATATGGTAAAATATGATTTCTCACAAAATAGAAAAAAAAGTGAAACTTAATATTTTCTATAATGTTTCAATGCGACTTACCTTGATTTAAGTTGTGCAGGGTCTGCATTGTCTCCACCTTACCATCTGAATCAAGTGTCCGAGTGATTGAATGCCCCTATCAGGAAAAGAAAACCTATTGTCAATAGTAGGAAAAATTTCATTTACAGATGGAAAACTATAAAAAAATTCAGTTTAATTAAGCTTCCATGCTCTCATCAAGAAGCAACTGAAATAATTACCAGGAAAAAAAACATTCATGTTCTTGAATGAATACAGGAAAGAAGCAGCAGTAAATTTGGATTAAAATAAGAAAATTCTTACTGCAGAAAAAACATAACCCTGCCTGTTTCAATCAATAGTAGGAAAAGTTTTAAACTTCATAAAGTTTTCTGTTTCCTAAAAGATAAGCAAGAAAGCATTCACTCATAAGTACCTTGTTATTAACTCCCCTAGAGATCCTATGTGTTGCTAGGCCAGTTGTTCTATCAGCTTGTTGGCTCTCTTCCAGTGTTACCTGTTTGATAAATAAACACAATATCAGAACAAGAGACTTAACAGCTCAGCAATCGAAAAGGGATCAAACAATTTACTCCATCATCCCCTATCCTACGAGTAGTCATTGCCGTGCTATACTCTCCATTTATACCACCATAAGTCACCCTCTGGAAGCTGACACTCTGCGTTTGTGGATGCATAGTTTCTAGTTTGTCACGACTGGTCTCATATGAGATGTGTTTTCCATTGCTCTTGTCACGGTCTGCCAGATTGGATATCGTATTTCAAGCAAATGTATTCCATATGGAATGATAGAAGCAATAGAAATATATTTACCAATGACTTGATCCTCTGGATGCTCAACAACTGGGTTTATATTCACTCGAGCAGAATGAGTAATATCATTAATGCCATTTTCTTCTAACACACTGTCATCATCATCATCAAGCTCCTCAATTACTGGTCCCTTTAATTGGATTCTGTGCTGCACGTTGCTAGGAGTATGGGTACTAAACATGCTAGGCCCAAACAAGGTACCAAATGGCCGAGAGAAGAATGGGTCATCAAAAGGATCCTTTCCCCCAAATATGCTGGGAAAACCCGTAGGAAAACCAAAATCATCGAAGGGGTTATTTAGCCTATTGAAATTATTTCTGACTTCTCGCCCCCCGCTGCATTTTGCTTCCAATCCTCTATATATGTTAGATTTAAAGGGGAAAAAAGTTACAGAATGTGAACAATAGAGCGCAACGTACATTGTAACCTATGCAATCATACTCAGCCAACACTTGACAAAGGTAAAGTTACGAAGGTGGAAAACTGACTACGTGCTTGCACTTCATATTACAAAAGAAATGCAGCCCTTTGCTATTTGGAAGGTTAGAAGAAGGGGCGATACACTGGTGACCAATCCCTATATCTCTCTACCCCCTATTTTTCTTTTACTACTCTCTCTCAATATCAAGATGTGAATTCATATAAAGCACATTTCTTCTCAATCAATAGGTGTGGACCACATAAAACGTGGGCGTTACTGTATTGCTAATGTAAAGTTCAAGCAGTACATCGAACTCATAGCATAAAAAACGCCAGGCAGCATACAACATGTCCAAAACAAGAAGTAAAATCAAGAATTATGACAATCCAAGTCAAAAAAATTCCAATTATGAACACAAAATTTGCAGATATTAAAGCGCCATGAACGCTGTTTGCTCCTGACATACAAGGCTTTAAATGCACTTCCCAGAATATAACACTTAATAGACACCCAAGGACCTACATCGAAGATGGCCTAATAAATAATCGGGTTCCAAAAATGATACAATTTTTCATGAAAAAAACAAGTTTTTGCTCATGAATTAACCAAGCGATCTCCCCTGAGCACAGAATAATTATTGAATTTATCAGCACTGGAAAAGGTGCCCGCTTACAGTATCTTAACAATACAACACTGCAGCAAACATAATTATCAAAATCGAGATTATATTTCGCTGGTTGGATACGTATCATCCAATCAGCAATCATTTCCCAATTATTCAATCATATCATCGCAAGGAAGCAAAAATTACCAAAATTCTTGAATTAATTAAAATTCTAAAAAATGAACATATTTTAATACATCAAAGAGTATGCAAAACTTGAAAAATTCAATAATCAGAGGATAACCCTGCACAATACCTTCTCTTCCAGGTTACGGGAATTTTTTGAATGACTAATCGCGAAATGTGAGGATGAGAATTTGGAATTATTAGACAACGAATATATAGACACACGGTGTGAACGTAAATGTGGCACGTTCTGGAGAAATGGAGAAGCTTTAATATTTTCTGGTCATTTGGTTATTATAAAAAATAACTAAATAAATCGAAACCATGGTATTTTTTTTTTAAAATACCATCATATCAGGTACTTTTTTGATACATACTACCCACCCATATATAAATAAATTCCCTCATTCGCTCTAATAATATGTTTTTTTATAAAAGAAATCAAGTAAACCGTTGATAATTATATTTCTAACAAAAAAAATCAAAATAGAGAAGTTATCATATGAATGTGCCATAAAAAATGGAAAAAAGCATCATAAATTTTTAGTGATTGGTGTATGTTCTAATAATCTCATTTTAATGCCACTCATGGGGTGACCGAGCTTCACAAAATAGGCGAGCGCGAATGCTTTTGATCACAAATTCGATTCTCTCTACCAACACTTTCTTGATCGAGCCTATCGTCCAAGGCATACCTAATACAGTTTACCTGGCTGGTTCACACCAAAAATATATCGACTAATGGTTCCCCGCCATTTAAAAAAAATTCTCATTTTAATGATTGAAAATTAGAAAGTAAGAAAGGTGAAAAGATTAAATTATAAGTATGATATACACTAATATACAACTCTAAATACGAGGCTTCCAAGAAGTTGGTATGCTACGACATGAAGCTCTACTACATTCTGATATCATCTACAATACCCGAAATTTTCTGCATGAATCCTTCCGTTAGTTGGACAGTGTAAACTTGGAAGGATGAATTCTGATATATTCGTACGAGACAACATATAACTATGTTACGGTTCACTGTCATAATTCTTGCAGTATTCAAGACCTAGGAGAGATGGCATGCGCCGCAGATCTTCTTCCGAGTAAGCAGGGATAAACCAGTAGCTCTTTTCGATCCCAAAGACCTGGTACATAATTATAAAAAAAAACAAGTACTTTTGGAATCACAATTTATATTATTAAGTTATGATATAATTTTGTATTCATTGTGATTCAGCTTTCGGAAAAATGTTCGCCATACCATACTAATATAGTTTCATTGTAATCTAAACTAAAAATGCTTAATAAGAATTTTAATCCTTCAGGCATTGTGTTATGGATATAAATCTAAAAAGGGTGAAGTGCCAACCTGTTCAAAGTTTCTTTTTCGTCCAAGATCATAGCGCCATTTGGGGGTCGTCTTCTTCTCATATGCCTTTAACAAGAAGAATCAATTCGGTAAAAAAGATTATAGCACTAGTTTTTCCTCTTTGTAAAAAGGATTAAAATTACGCTACAAAAAGGAACACGATAACTGGGAAATATAAAACATTCAACGAGCATCCAAAATACCAATAGGGTTTTGAGCTCTTAACACAGAAATTCGAAGTATTATGAGAAAAAATTGGACTTTACCAGGTGAATCCAATCAAAGGCACAAAAGGCATCACCTATGATGCACGGACACTGACAGCGACACGGACATGACATGCATGTATATTTTTATAAATATTATACATCGATTATATTACAAAATATTAATATTCCCATTAAATTCTAAAACCATGTAAAAACAACAAAACATTCTTACTAAATTCAAGAAGCGTATAAATAAATGCATGTCACTGGAATCATCACAATATCACAAATACTAACATTTTCTTCAAGTAACATAAAGTTTAACAAGCACGTCCAAACAAAATATAACATCAAATACACTCTTACCAAATTCAAGAAGCTCATAATTAAATGAATGTTACTAAAATCATTATGGTATCACTGATACAGCACCAAATGCATATTACTTCAATTACCATAAAGTTTAACAAACACATCCAAATTTTATTTTAGTCAGAAACATTTTAAATTGTACAATTAATCCCCAAAAGTAACATTTTCTTGACGCACACGTCCCTCGGAAGTGCCCGACACGCCTCTTGGAAGTGCCCGACACGGGTGTCCGAATTAATTTTTATTTTTAAATTTAGGACACGCCACGAGGCGTGTCCGATACGTGTCCGAAGGGTGTCGGTGTCCTAGAAGTGTATGACACTGCACCAAGTGATTTTCAGGAGTGTCCGTGCATCATAGAGCATTACTCATGAGTCATGTCAAAGACAATTATGAAAACTTAAGAAAAAGTTATACCTCGATGGTCGTGGTATTGGCAGCCACTAGTGATATGTGCATAATCAGAAATCCAAGAACACTCAAAGCAAATGCCAAATTTAACACTGCAAGATCGAAAGAAATTATTGGCAGAATATAGCGAAGTCAAGCATACAATGGGAAAGGGACATGTGATCTTACCAAAGGCAAGAAAAGTTGTTGCAAGAGTTCCTGGAGTCCCAGGGATCTCTCCATCACCGAAGAATGCAATAAAATCTGGCAATAATGATAAAGTTACAAGACTGGTTTCCAGGAATGCATAAAACTGCATCACAAGAAGAAACTATCAGGAACTAACGTCATACTCTAATCAGCATGTTATTAAATGCAAAAGCATGAAAAAATTTCTTAAGGTTCAGTGTACATTCACTTAACAAAGCAATGGATACAGCTACTTATTTATAAGGCAGATGCTATTCCCATTGAATTACTAACACGTTCCAAAGAATAAAGATTTACAAAAAACTTCACTATCCAGATAATATAATTATACCACAATAGAACATTGTTGTTAGAGTCCACTAATGCTTGCACGACACAAGACCAAGAAAGGCCCACGAGCATGGATCTAACAAAATTGTCACATACCAGGAAGAGAAGGAAATACTTGTAGTTCAATGCCCCAACGCAATTCACAACCCATACACAATGATGGTCCATTTTCAAGACACACCTCCCACCTAAATAAAAAAGTCGAATGAACTTTGGGAAAAAAATTTAAACAACACGCAATTACTTTGAGAAATAAGGAACTCACAAACAGAGCAGTGATGGCAACGAGGTGGTTTTAACTGGTTGCATTTCCTGCAATAACGGATTTCCCTGTTGTCTGAGTCGGTTGGAAATTCTGCCGTGGTCAACGGGTCAGTACCTCCTCTTTCTTCATCCATTGCTGGCCTCCAATTTGAAGGCACACTACCAGGGTCCGTGAAAACAACCGAAAAATAACTCCATAATAGCATCACTAACTGCATGAACAACACGTTCACACCAATTTGCTAACCATATAGTGATTCCATTATTTCACCATGCAAATATATAGTGAAAATATAGCATTCTAGATAACGGAAACACCAGTCCATTTATTCAAGAAGATAAAGACCTAGAAGGTCAGCTTATAATACCTTTCTTCAGCTTTCATTTTAAGTGAACTACGCAAAAAAAACATCATCGAATTGAACAACCACTGAACTTCCACTAGGTGTGCCAGTAAATTAAATTTAATATGGATGATCAATCAAAAGAATTGACTATAAGTCTTTAAATCAAAATATTTCACAGCTAACTCAAACCATGAAAGAACAACGCCTACCCAGGTTCGAACTTTTTAGAGCATCGTTCATATTTTAAAATTAGAGCTTTCCACATTCGGAACCATTCAATTCAATTTGAGGAATGAAACTGATACTCTGGAATACTCAAAACACAAATGCAAAGAAATAAATAAAATTTCCCAATAGATAACGCAAAAAGTGCAGCTGATTTCCAATATGAGAGAAGCACATGCAGATGAATACCGAATTTACCAGCATAATAGCGAAATTACCAGGCAATGAAACAAAAGTAGCACGGCCAACGCAAGCAGTGAATCGAGGCCACCGGCAGCGAGTGCTGGCCCGTAATTTGTAATAACTACAGCGTAATACGAAACTCCGACGACGCCGAGAACCAAAAGTATCATGATCGACCCCAGACCTCGAAGAGCCGTACAAAACCTGAAGACATTCCACGCCATCACCACACCAGATCTATGCATAATCGTACTAAATTAAATTAATTTCGAATACAAAAAAGTATGCAGAAAACTATAAAGCGGAAAAACAAAGCTCCCAAATGATGAATTTGTTGTGTATAGAAGAGTAATTAGGGTTTATGGATTCTGCGAGGGGAGTGTAGCTATGGAGGTACCATTGCGAAAATGGGCAAGAAAGAAAAGAAAGAAAGAGTAGAGTCGTAGACAGGGATGGTAATGGGATGGATTCAGACTCGGACTCGCATTGAACCCATCTCGTTGGGGCGTTTCTAGACCCGCTTCAATTGGGTTTGGAAGCGGGGCGGGGCGGGTCCTGGGATTGACTGTACCCGCCCTATATCCGCCCCGCAATACATTTTTAATTTTTTTAAAAAATATGATATTGATTATATATTTTACTTCTTTAATTGAACAATAAAGTGTCATTATTTAATTTTATCAAAATTCATGTGTTCATATTAAAGAAATTTGACATTTTGAAGGAAATAAGAGCAAATTAATAAATATTTAGTAGTTTAAAGATAGTTTTACGATGCTTATTATAAATATTTACTAGAGAAAACATGAAATTTAATCATAAAACTCAACTTTTGTGTTTCAAAATTGATTTCTAGCAAATTTTTTTTAAAAAAATAAAAAAAATACTGGAACCGGGGCGGGGCGGGTAAACCCACCGGGTTCGCGGGTCTAAGCGGGGCGGGATTTTATGTGTAGCGTGGTGGGTCTTGGGATTGGCCAAACTCGTCACATACCCGACCCATTGTCATTCCTAGTCGTAGAGACATGTCTTTTCAATAATTCTTTTTCTATAGTATATATGTTGCACAAAAATAAATATTATTAAGAGCTTACAGCCTTAAACGAAGTAGTTAAATTCATATCCTTTTTAACACAGACTCGAGTTCGAGCTCCGTTGTGAGCAAAAAATTCGCTCTGATAAAAAAAATTAATTAAATAAATAAATACTAATAAAACTTTGACATTGATTATATTTTAACTTCTAGCTTTCGGTTGGGACTATTATTTTATAATTTAACAAATATAACCTTAAAAATATTAATCGTGTTTTTAAAATATTTCTATTTTAATCATATACATCAAATACTTACTATATATCATGTGTAAGGGTGTTAGTGGTATAGTCTAAAGTGAACTTACCATAATACCCACACATGTGTTATCAAATAACAAAGATGACTAATGTGTTAAATGACTGTAAGACCCCTGCTAATTTGGATAACCACAATTACATCAAAAAATATATTTGGGAGGATATTAAACTACAAAATCAATTTGAAAAACACTTATCACACCCCAAAAGCCAAAATTAAAAATTGAATTTATAATTACCATCTCAGTTTACAAAACAAATAATGTATATGCACGCAACGCGTGCAACATAACACTAGTGTTATAAAAGTGTGCAAAACCTCAAAATTACCCCTCAAACTCACTCTTTTTTTCACTTTTGTGTTCCGCTTTTTAAAACTTCAAATTTAATCAAATCTCACAAATTTCACACTCATCCTATGACAATGTGTTAAATGACCGTAAGATCCTTACTAATTTAGATAACAAAATAGCATCAAAAAATACATGTGATGATATTAAACTACAAAATCAATTTGAAAAAAAAATTATTATATTCCTAAAGCTCAAATTAAAAATGAATTTACAATTATCATATTATTTGACAAAAAACAAATATTATATACATGTAATACGTGCAGAAGATAACTAGTATTCAATTAAGTTATACTTGCTTTGTAGGATAAATAATGCAATAATTATTAATTGAGTGATAAATAATTTGATATGACTAGATCAAAAGTAAAATGTGAAAAGTAATTAATTTAACTATTTGGCGCGAATGGCTAAATGCGATATTATATTGTGATTATGAAGTGAAATAACTAATATTATTTTAACTCTTTTTTGAATTAAAATTATAATTGTAGCTTAAAAAGGCTATTACAATTTTGATTCATTTTCACATATATTTTAATAATTATATACAAAACTAAAATTTCAAGAAAATAAAATAAGGGGGAAATGCAGAAATATGTAATAGTATAGGGAGTGGTATGTAATATTCGAGAGCTGCACCGTTGGAGCAAAACATGCTTGCCCACAAACATAACGACCTCTTCCCCTTAAAAAACGCGCTACCTTTCTCAATCTGTCTCTCTCAGTATCATGCCTCTTTCTATCCAACACAACACGAGGACATTTTTTGAAAATTTGAATCACTGATTTTATCTCCGGCGCCGGAGAGTGTCCATATCGAATGTCATTTTCGGATTCCGAAACCTCCTCCCACGGCGGAGAGTACAAGACTTTCCGCCAAATTAGCCGCGATCGTAAGCCCCTCGCTTCTTCTTTCATATTTAGAGTAGATTTTTGCTCTGTATTCATTGATATAGTTGTAAATTGGCTGTTATGTCCGTACTTTTACTCTGTCAGTGTATTTATTCACGTGTTTTGGCATATGAGCCATTTTTTGTAGTTTTAAATGCGGTCAATCAAGTTTTTTGTATGGGGACCAGGTTGGTGGGAATTTCTGTTTAGAGGAGGTGGAAATAGTGTTTTCATGATTAAATCACCGTTCAGTTTGGCTAACACAGTTTCATGAGAACCTTTGTACGGACTGAAATCGCATCAGCAGGCAGGGGCATCGATTTCGCCAAAAAAAAAAATGGTTTAAATGAACGAAAATTGTGATTTATAGGTTTATACATAACCGAACGCTTTTATCTAATTTTCAAGAGCATGACTACGTGGGAGTGGTGAATGCTTGATTCAGAAGGTTACATGAGATTGGTTAAAATCTTAATTAGTACTTTCGGTGTGAATCTTTTTAGGGTTATTGTATGAAATGCTCCAAACATCAAAATCTGGAGATTCAAGATCATCATGGAAGGTATGTTTTATCTCACAGCGCATTAAATTTCTTCTGAAGAAAATTTTTTGGGCCACATTTCCTGCTAAGATACTTTTATGTCACCCTCAGTAATCTTACTTATGGTAACTCATTTGACAGACTAATGATAATTCATTACGAATATCAGGTTTAAGAGAACCAAAACTCATAAATAATCTGCAAATTTTGAAGTTAACGAGCTTTTTAAGCTTGATTCCAGAGGAACCCAAATCTGTTGCACAGGGACACTGTTTTCTCTTTGATTAGCTTCTTTCATCAGGGTGGTGTGAAATTAACGTAGGGGAAATATAATTTCTACCTTCTATCTCACGAGGCTGATGCCTTGAAAACATGAACTGGGATAGCAAAATTATGTAAACGAAGGTTAGTGAGACTTAGTTAATTAGGCTGCATGTTGATTGATCATGTACGTCCACACAAATAAAGCTCTATACGTTGTCAAGTAAATTTCTGTCTATCATATTTATTTCCTCATCTACTGAATATTGTTTTCTTGTTAAGATTTGTCACCCTGTGAATAGAAATGAAGTACAAAATTCTGTCTTTTAGTCCAATGCAGGTTGTCAAGCTTGTTTTAGAATAATTCTTTTTTTGGTGTGCTTGAAGATAATATGGAAATCATTTTTCCTATAAGAAAACATTCTCTTAAAAAGTATGTTTAAAATGCGTACTAAAAGTTATAAAAGGGAGTACATTATGATTTGATTAAAAATGTGGATTGATCCAAACTTCAATAACTTTGCACTCTTGTGTGTCACACACCTAAATCTGTTTTCACGTAACTGATCAATCTTAGAGATACCAAATATGATTGCTTACAAAATTGGCATTTTACTTTGTTAGAGATAAAGTAGTTACATTATTATCTTCTTATCCATGCCCGTTCGCTTTTTAAGATGCTCAACTTAACTATTAGACTGTGTTCAGGTACTCATCATGGATAAAGTAACAGTAAAAGTGATGTCACACTCATGCAAAATGGCAGATATAACAGACCAAGGAGTTTCATGTAAGCATTTACACATTTTTTGCAGTATATCAAAAGATATTTCTCATTGATTCACATTAAACCAGGTAAAATTTCAGTGTCTGTAATCAGTGTAATTTGCAAGGGATTTTTTCTTTTAATTATTGCATCTATATATTTTAAGATCTTTCCCCATAAACTCTCTACTCTTTTTTTCTGAATAGGAGCATGAATTCCTAAACTTTTACTTTTATAAAGAATTTTGCTCATACTTACCGTATATGTAGATTGTTGGGCCATCTACAGTGACTCGGTTACTAGTTCTTTTGGTTCAATGATTGAAACATATATTTTAGTTGTTCGAAAACTTCATTGCCAATGTTCGAATTCTTGTCATTACAATATCCTGTACTAATTTCACTTTTTCAGTGGTGGAAGACCTTTATAGAAGACGACAACCTTTGCCTTCAATGGATGCCATATATTTCATTCAACCTTCAAAGGAAAAGTATGGTTCTTTTTTAATTCTTTTCTTCTTTCACGGGCATTACTTTGATATGAAGGAAAAACTGGTTATATTTGTTTCATCATAATATCATAGAGGTTTCAGAATTATTTTAAAATTTTGATGTTTACTACAAGTTATACCGTATATCTAATATCATGTTATCAACATTCCCATTCTAACATTTGAGGCTTTGGTACAGATTTATCTCGCGTATTGGTTTGTCTCTCCCGTGCTATCCAATTGACACAACTACAAATCTATAGCTTTAATCTATTTTAAAATCCTATACTACTTTTATCTCATCAGATTATTGATTTAAAGCCTCAGAACCATCAGTACACAACGTCTATTTATTATGGTTGACTAGAACCATCAGTACACAACGTCTATTTATTATGGTTTCCTCAATGTTTGATATTTGTTATAAAAACTACTCATAACAAAGTATTATTGACTACTGCATATTTTTCGATGATTATACCTGGACCATTTTTCGATGATCATCGTAAAAGAAAAAGTATTATGTTTATAGGCCATCTTAATGTCTCAAACTTACGGAGGGTGCAATTTGGTTGGGATTTTGAAACTCAACTCAAAAGTTATGAAACAGATTTGGATACTATTTTTTCAAATGTTGCTTGGGTATAAATTTTGAATGTTGACGTAATATGTAATAAATTGATACTGCGGAATGGTGAGTGAAAAAGGTGAAATAAAGTCAGACTTGTTTGAAAAAAGTTGAGAGAAAAGGTGTGTAATAATTCTAGCTTGAAACTGATTTGGAACGTGAGATAAATTTCGTTGGGATTTTGAAACTCAACTCAAAAGTTATGAAACAGATTTGAATTATTTTTCAAATGTTGCTTGGGTATAAATTTGAATGTTCATGTAATAAATTGATATTGTGGAATGGTGAGTGAAAAAAGGTGAAATAAAGTCAGAGTTGTTTGAAAAAAGTTAGAGAAAAGGTGTATAATGATTTGACTGAAAACCTGAAACAATATTTTAGTTAAATTTTTGAAAGTACGGATAAAACGATGAATTTCGAGTTGATTTTAATGGAATTGAGTTGGAGAGAATGAACAAGGGCAGAGGTTTTTATATCAGGGAATCAACTCTTTGATATACCAGAACTTAACTGTTGATAATCTGATAAGATAGGATTTGAATTTAAATTGATAAGATAGGATTCGAATTTAATCTAATAAGATTTGTTGTTATTTAAATTAGTAGGATAAGAGATTTAGATTGATTAAGTTTCCTATTTATAGGACTATCATTTGTAACAATTAAATTCATTCAGAATCATAAGAATAAAAATATCAGAAAGAAAGAGACGTGATTTGACGTACTCTTCAAATTCCTTCTCGTGAACTACAATATATTCACGTTAATTTATTCTACATGGTATCAGACCACGGAAATCTCCGATCCTGATTCTGTGCGTCACAATGGCCGACGTTATTTCTGATTCACCTTCGTCCAACACCACTGCCTTCGCCGCTGGAGGGTCTGGTTCGTCGCAGAGTCCATCAACCGGGATGAGTATGACCGATAATTCCTTCCAGATCTTTGTCCATAAATTCAACGGGAAAAATTACCTTGAATGGGCACAATCAATGCGCCTGATCATCGATGGGAAAGGAAAAATGGGCTACCTCAACGGTGCTGTGACAGCACCAGCCATTGATGATGCAAAATACATCCAGTGGCATTCAGAAAACTCTTTAGTCATGGCATGGTTGCTGAATTCAATGGATCCGGCGCTTGGCAAGCCCTTTCTTTTTTTACCGACTGCACGCGATATTTGGGAAGCAATTCGAGAGACATACTCTGATTTGGAGAATTACTCTCAGTTATATGAATTGACAACACGCATGTGGCAGATTCATCAAGTGGATAGGGATGTTACTTCTTATTACAATGAGTTACTGATCATCTGGCAGGAATTGGATATCCTTGATGCTGATGAATGGGAAAATTCCAAGGACAGTTCTCGTTACAAGAAGAAACTGGATTGTAGCCGTGTATTTGTCTTCCTTGCTGGATTAAACAGAGACTTGGACGAGGTTCGTGGCAGAATTCTAGGGCGCAAACCTCTGCCTACCATACGCGAGGTGTTCTCTGAAATTCGTCGTGAAGAATCTCGTCGGTTGGTCATGATGCCACGAGTTTCTTCCATAGTTAGTGAAGGTTCTGCTATGGTGACCCGGGACCGAGGTTCAGATTCTTCTCGGCGGGATGCAAAACGCCCTTGGTGTGAAAAGTGTAAGAAACCTTGGCATACCATTGACACATGCTGGGAGATTCATGGTCGGCCCCCACACCTCAAGAAAAAATCAGCATTTGGAAGTAAACAAAGTGTGGGTGGTCATGCTTTTCAATCGAGTGCTTCTGACTCTGGACAACCTACATCTCCTCCTGAATCGCTTCCATTCACAAAAGATCAAATGGAGCAACTGTACAAACTGCTTGACACTCGTTTGGGCAAACAGAGTCAATCCCCTTCTTGTTCCTTGGCCCAAACAGGTATTTCTACTGCCACTATTGTTGATTCCCTTCCTAATGACTCCTGGATTTTGGATTCAGGTGCAACAGACCATATGACCGGATCGTCGAATCTTTTCTCATCCTATATCCCGTGTGCGGGGAATAGAAAGGTTAAAATTGCTGATGGATCTCTTGCCTCCGTTGCGGGAAAGGGATCTATCTCGGTTTCTCCTACTTGCCCCCTTTCTAATGTTCTACATGTTCCGCTGCTTTCCTATAACCTTCTATCAATTAGCCAACTTACTCGGGATCTTAATTGTCGTGTTATTTTCTCCTCTTCTCATTGTACGTTTCAGGATTTAGCATCGGGGACGATGATTGGCAATGCTAGGCAAGATGGTGGCCTCTATCTTCTCAATGCTCGCTCTTTCCTTAGTTCGGTAGATAATAAATTATGTCTCAATTCTGTTTCTTCATCTCATGTTAGTGATATTATGTTATGGCATCGTCGGTTAGGTCACCCCAATTTTGCATATTTAAAAAGATTGTTTCCCAAGTTATTTTTCAATAAAGTTATTCCTTTTCGCTTACTTGTGAATCTTGTGAATTGGCAAAACATGATCGCTCTATTTTTCCATCTCATCCTTATAAAAAATCTGCACCTTTCACACTTATTCATAGTGATGTTTGGGGCCCTTGCAAGATTCAAACCGTTTCTGAAAAACGTTGGTTTATAACTTTTCTCGATGACCATTCTCGTATGACTTGGGTATTTCTTCTCAAAAATAAATCGGATGCTGCTGCTGTCTTTCAAAATTTTTTCAAAATGATTCAAACTCAGTTTAACACGAGTATTAAAATATTTCGCAGTGATAATGGAAAAGAATATTTTAATCATCTATTAGGGGATTTTTTTCTTCTTCATGGCATTATACATCAAAGTTCATGTCCCCATACCCCTCAACAAAATGGAATTGCTGAACGAAAAAATAGACATCTTCTTGAAGTAGCTCGGGCTATCAGTTTTCATACTAAAGTTCCAAATTATCTATGGGGTGATGCTATTTTGACAGCAACTTACTTAATTAATCGCTTACCCTCCCGTGTTTTGAACTTTGAAACTCCCCTAAAAATTTTTCAACATTATTTTCCTAATTCACGGCTCATCACTGATATACCTCTTAAAATCTTTGGGAGTACGATGTTTGTTCATAATCATGATCCAAAAATCTCCAAACTCGACCATAGAGCTCTTAAGTCTATCTTTGTTGGTTATCCGGCAAACCAACGAGGCTACAAATGTTTTGACCCCATTTCAAAAAAATATTTTACCTCTATGGATGTCACTTTCTTCGAAGGGCAGTCGTACTATACCTCTCATCTTCAGGGGGAGGCATGTACTGCGAACGAAGATGAGTTTTTAACCAAAGCAAATTTTAACATTGAATTTGGAGAAAATGAACAAACTAACTACACTATGCATGATCATAATCCAACTAGCATAGGAGACGTAGAAGGGAGACATGATATTGTTTATACCAGGAGAAGAGAAGCAAAGAGAAGAGGAGACACTGTTAAACCACATAGCCATGAATCAACACCGATGCCTAACTCTGATGAACAAATCAATCCATCAAACTCAACGACTCCAGGTAATTCCAACAATATTGACCTCCCAATTGCTTTAAGAAAAGAAAAGAGAATATGCACCAAACATCCACTCTCAAACTTCGTGTCTTATAAAAAGTTGTCACCTTCCTACTTCACATTTATCTCTCAAATAGATACCGCTAGTATCCCTAACAGTGTACAGGAAGCTCTTGAGATACCTGAGTGGAAAGAAGCAATTCATGAGGAGATGACAGCCCTAGAGAAGAATGCAACTTGGGAGAAAACTGACTTACCCAATGGAAAGTCACTTGTTGGATGTAAGTGGGTCTTCACTATAAAATATAACTCTGATGGGTCCATTGAAAGATACAAGGCGATGTTGGTTGCCAAAGGGTTCACCCAAACATATGGAGTTGACTACAATGAGACTTTTTCCCCGGTGGCCAAACTTAACACAGTACGTGTAATTCTCTCTATTGCAGCTAATCTGGATTGGCCTCTGAACCAACTCGATGTGAAGAATGCATTTTTGAATGGAGAATTGGAGGAAGAAATCTATATGGATACTCCACCTGGCTTTGATCAGGAATTTGGATCAAAAGTTTGTAGATTGAAAAAGTCACTTTATGGACTAAACAATCTCCAAGGGCATGGTTTGAGAGCTTCACAAAATTTGTAAAACACCAGGGCTATTGTCAAGGACAATCTGATCACACATTGTTCACGAAAAGGTCCAATGAGAATAAAATCTGTATATTAATTGTCTATGTTGATGACATTATTTTAACAGGTGATGACATAGAAGAGATAAACAGATTGAAGAAAAGCCTGGCAGATGAGTTTGAGATGAAAGACTTGAGACATATGAAATACTTTCTTGGAATGGAGATTGCAAGATCAAAAAAGGGAATCATGGTGTCTCAACGGAAGTATATCTTGGATCTTCTGAAAGAAACTGGGATGAGTGGTTGCAAACCTTCAGAGACTCCTATAGAAACAAATGCTAAACTAGGAGACATAAAAAATGGAGTTCCAGTTGATATAGGAAGATATCAAAGATTAGTTGGGAAACTAATCTATCTCTCTCACACTCGACCTGACATCGCCTTCGCTGTAAGCATGGTGAGCCAGTTTATGCACTCACTCTTTGCAGAGCATCTTGAAGCTGTATATCGAATTCTGAGATATCTAAAGGGAACTCCAGGGAGAGGACTTTTCTTTGAAAAAAATGAGAAAAGAGAAATAGAAGTATACAGTGATGCAGACTGGGCAGGATCAAGCAGTGACCGAAGATCTACATCAGGGTATTGCACATTCTTATGGGGTAACTTGGTTACTTGGAGAAGTAAAAAACAAGGCGTAGTGGCTCGGAGCAGTGCAGAAGCAGAGTACAGATCTATGGCTCAAGGAGTGTGTGAAGTATTGTGGCTAAAACGGGTTATGGAAGAATTGGACAGGGAAATGAATTTTCCCCTAAAACTATACTGTGATAATAAGGCAGCTATCAGCATTGTCCATAACCCGGTTTTGCATGAGAGGACGAAGCACATTGAAGTTGACAAGCACTTCATTAAAGAGAAACTTGAAGATGGAGTGCTATGCATTCCATTTGTCCCTAGTTCATTGCAGGTTGCAGATATCCTAACCAAGGGATTGTCAAGACAAAACTTCGAAGAACAAATCAGCAAGTTGGGGATGATAAATATCTACTTACCAACTTGAGGGGGAGTGTTGATAATCTGATAAGATAGGATTTGAATTTAATCTGATAAGATAGGACTTGAATTTAATCTGATAAGATTTGTTGTTATTTAAATTAGTAGGATAAGAGATTTAGATTGATTAAGTTTCCTATTTATAGGACTATCATTTGTAACAATTAAATTCATTCAGAATCATAAGAATAAAAATATCAGAAAGAAAGAGACGTGATTTGACGTACTCTTCAAATTCCTTCTCGTGAACTACAATATATTCACGTTAATTTATTCTACATTAACATTAAATTATCTTTTCAAAATCACCTAGAAGATGATGGAAATCCGAACTTCCATTTTACTTATTTTAATTCAATTTTGTAAGTTAATCTTCTTTATGTGCCATCATCATGCAGCCTCAAATATGGAGGTGTTACGATCCTTTATCCGTGTCCAGTAGTAGACCCTCTCAGAAATATTATGCTAGATAAAACAGTGACTTGTCATCTAGTTCAGTTAGTGCTGGAATACTCTCAAGGCACAGATTTTTCTTTTCCTCCTTTGGTATTTTCTCATTGTTTGGAATAAAGCCTATGCATTTACTCTTTTACCTTGTTCATAGTGTTGCCTGTTTTGGTTAATATTTTATTCTAAATGAACTGGCAGAGAATGATATGAACTGACTATTAATCCTTGAATACTTCACAGTGTTATCATGTTCTTGTCTGACATGTCTGGAAGAGAACCTTTATACAGGAAGTATGTAATCAAAATTTTCTACCCTGAAAACTATAAATCCTGCTTATCTGGTGGTGAGACATAATATTTCCTGGCCTCTGCTGGTAATCCTTCTGCTGCAGGGCATATGTATACTTCAGTTCACCTGTACCAAAAGACTTTGTTGCTCGCGTCAAAAATGATACTAGTGTTTTACCACGTATTGGTGCATTAAGAGAGGTTGGCATCTCCTGAGTTTTGTCATTAAATATCTCTACATACTCTCATATTTATTATGGATAACTAGAGCATTTTTTCAAATGTCACTATTGTTCTTCGGAAAATTTGCAGATGAATTTGGAATACTTCGCCACAGACAGTCAGGTATTCATGATTCATTTTCGTTTGTGCACTTTTACCATATCCCCTCAAAAGCGTTCAAATGTAACAAAGCAAGAAGCAGCATACATAGTCTTCACTTCATCTGCAAGTTAGCAAGGCATGTCAGTGAAAAAGAGTCTTACATGCTAAATAAGTTCTAGCTAGTCACTTTTTGTGATTTTCTACATTATTTTTTGAAGAATAATCAGTATTGTATTTTGGGTGCTAAATATGCCACAACCTGCATCAGTGTAGCATTTTACTTGCAGGGATTCACCACTGATCATGAAATGGCCCTACAAGAACTTTTTGGTGACGATGCTGAAAATTCTCGCAGATTTGATGCATGCTTGAATGTAATGGCCACAAGAATTGCTACGATTTTTGCATCATTAAAGGTACCAATGGAAACATCAGTGTGATTTACTAGATCCTTCAATGTACCTTTTCTCAGGAAAAGTTAAAAAATCCATTTTGCTTATGATATTTTAACGTCTCAATCTCTCATAGCAGAGGTAAGTGCTATATCTAACAATTACCAACACCAATGGAGAGAAGAGAGTTCATTTACAACACATGTTGTTTGTATAAAACTAGTTGAAACAGTATTCACTAGTTTGTAGAGATTAAGTGTTCACACAATTAGTTGGTGGAATAGTTTTACAGAATTTCATGATCACCAAATCCTGAATCATGGTGTTGTGCTAGCTAATGGAGAGGCAAAATAAATAAAAAGAAAACCAAAGAAAAAGAAGGTAAAATGGACAAGAATAAATGTAAAAAATTGAGGAAGTGACATTGAGTGCATGTTCTATATTTGATTTTCTATCTCATGCGAGGCTACCTTTCTTGTGGATTTTTGGTTTCCAATTTCAGGAATATCCTTTCGTGAGATATAAAGCTGCCAAGGGACTTGAGAACTCCACGATGACCACGTCTCGTGACTTAGTTCCTACTAAGCTTGCTGCAGCTATTTGGAACAACATTACTATGTATAAATCTTCAATCCCCAACTTCCCTCAAACAGAAACATGTGAATTACTTATAGTGGACAGATCAGTTGATCAGGTTTCATGATTTATCTGATAATTAAACCCGATTCATCAGTTTATGTTTCTAGCTTTTCCCCTATAAAACTGATCAATGAAATTGCTGTTTTAGATTTCTCCTATAATTCATGAATGGACCTATGATGCTATGTGTCATGATCTGCTTGACTTAGATGGAAATAAATATGTGCATGAGGTAAATGTTTTTGTACACAAATTCCTTTGATCTCTGAGGACTATTTCTCATTACATTTAATGTATATAAGGTTCCAAGCAAATCAGGTGGTCAGCCTGAAAGAAAAGAAGTCCTTTTGGAAGATCACGATCCAGTCTGGCTCGAGCTCCGGCATGTTCACATAGCAGAGGTTCTATCTTATACTTCAAATCTTTATGACAGTCTCGTGAAAGTTTAATATGAAAATGATTTTTTCATTTACTTACTGGTCGTGTGTGAATGGCCTTTATCAAATTGAAATTTTCAGGCTAGTGAGAGGTTACATGAAAAAATGTCGAATTTTGTTTCAAAGAACAAAGCCGCACAATTGCAACAGAGGTTTGTGATGTTATATGCACGTAAATTCTATTTCATGATGTACTAATGTACAAATATTTTGCAAAGTCGTGAAGTCAAACGAGAAATTGGGTGTACAGTATTTGGTATCAAATAGTGGCAACTAAAAACTTTATTCAAGTTTCTGAAATGCTGATTTTGTAGAGTGGGATAGATGATGAATGGAATCATCACCAACAAGACATAATTTCTTTCGGAACATAGTTAGTAGCAAATCAGGACAATATGGATAAAATACCTGCATTCTTGTAGGCACAAAAGCTATATCTAGAACTTGGTCTGAAACCAATGTATCACAATCTAGATTAAGAAGTTATCATAATTATTTTCCCTGCATCCTTCACAGTATCAGATTTGGTAAATGTCATTTCAGCAAGATAAATAAGATATCATCAGTTAAATTTTTATTTATTAAAGTTGCTGTCACGTGACCTGAAGGTTACGGGTTTGAATCGCGGAAACAGCCTCTTTGCATAGCAAGAGAAAGGTTGTGTATGTTAGAATCAAAGCTGGTTTGTCCTTTATATGCAAGAGCAGACCAGGATTTTGGCCATATAACTGTTGTTTCTTTTCAATATCTAATTCTCAAGTCTGCTTTTGTTTAGAGATGGTGGTGAGTTATCCACCAGAGATCTGCAGAAAATGGTTCAATCTTTGCCGCAATATAATGAACAGATGGAGAAACTCTCTCTCCATGTTGAGGTTTGTTTTCCCTTCAAATATAACTCGGAAAACTGTTGCTAGAGCCCTTTAATGTACTTCATTACCTGAAACACAACTTACGTCTTAAACCTTGAAAACTTTTTGATTCTTAAAGAGGGAAAAATTTACCTGATAATTTTACGTTTACACCATGTTGATGTGATAGACAGAATTCTAATGTTTTTCTTCCGATCACTCGAATTCTGTATCATTCAATCAGATTGCTGGGAAACTTAATAAAATTATTAGAGACACGGGTCTTCGAGACCTTGGACAAATTGAACAGGATCTTGTATTTGGAGATGCAGGAACGAAGGAAGTAATTAATTTTCTACGTACAAAGCAGGTAATCTTTTACTATCTCTATCTAGCAATCCTTCAAGCCAATACGTTCTTAGTTCACTGCTATCATGGTAATAATTTGTTTCACTAGCAGGAAGGAATGTGTGAGAGTAAATTGAGGCTGATGATGATGTATGCTTCTGTATATCCAGAAAAGTTTGAGGGTGACAAAGCATTGAAACTGATGCAGGTTTTTCTTTCAGATATAATTTATATTTTTGTACCTGGGGCTTACATATAGACTTTGGAAAAGGTGTCACTACATTGGTACTGATTCTATTAACTAAATTCTATGGATTTTTTTTCACGATACTATTAATTTTGAGCTGATTCTTGCCTTTTCTAAAACTACATAAAGATAATATATAAAAAGTTTCGATCTTTCAGAAAATACTCATCATCAATTTGGGCACATTGTGGAAGCCCTGACCTAACCACTCAAAAATAAAATTAATGAAGTTCAAGATATTGATATTGTCTTAAAGCAAAGTTGTTGGATGTTGATTTGTCGAGCTTGGAGGGAAGCTATTTATTCTCCTGATAAATTTGATATTGATATAACTTTTGTTTCTTCAGTTGGCAAAATTATCACGTGAGGACATGAAGGCCGTCAAAAATATGAAATTGCTTGAAGGAACAGATGCAAAAAAGACTTCACATGATACTTTCTCTCTGAAGTTTGATACGGCAAAGGTAATTCCTCTCACTAGACAACTGCATCTATTTATTGGTGAACCAAGTGCATTATTCTGGAACTGAGTCCTGACAGTCCTTAGTTTTATTTGCTTATTAGAGGAAGCATGCAGCAAGAAAGGATCGAACTGGAGAGGATGAGACATGGGCACTTTCTCGCTTTTATCCCGTCATCGAGGTTTTGTTTAAGATCATAGCACATGCTACTTGAGTTCGAATAGAAATTAATACAGTATGTTTAGGGATTGATCTTCGATGAATACTCCCTGTGGAATGATCATAATTGTTTCACACAGTCAGTTTCATGCTTTCCATGGTTATAGAGATATAGATTTTATGTTGGAATTGCTGCAAAGTTATGTAGGAACGGACGAGTACCTGAATTCGAGTACAGATCTGAGGTTTGGAGAGAGAGTCATCTTTAAGTCCACTCCGTAGTCCACATTCCAATAGTTAGTGGGGTAATCGGATTAGATGTGCTAGATGAATCACTTACTTTTGTTCTTTCAGAGGAGGCAAAATCCTTTATCTTAAGCAAAGACTGGTGAGAGTATGGTGTCTGTGAATGCATTAGTGCAGTCATAATCATGACTGGGTGGGAAAGTTTTAGTGCTTTTGAGAAAATGTTCGTCTAAATTATCTTTTTTTCTTCCAAACCATCTTGTCATTATTATTCTACTAATCTTTTTCAGAAATTTGTTGTCATACTATTTTGTGACTCATGAATAATGATGAAAATATCCCACCGCTCTTCACCCATCCGATATGCCGAAATGAGACTATACAGCGTCTAACTAGATACAGTTCGACGCCACATTAAATGACTCAATGAACACCCACAAAAAGAAGGGGAGAGTTGACCTGAAAAAACAAAAGATGGTTTTTGTCTGCAAGTAGCCCCAAATGCCTGATATTATAGTGATAATTTACATTACAACAACAACAACAAAGTCTTTGATCCCAATGGATTACACTTCACAATTAATTACATAATCCTACCACAATTATGGTAGCTTTCAAAATCCTTTCCTGGTTTGAGGGTATTAGAAAGATGGAGTGCATTGATTCGGTTTCTTTTTCAGGAATTAATCGAACAGTTGAGTAAAGGAGAATTGCCAAAGGATGAGTTTCAATGCATGAATAATCCTAGTCCTCAGGGTAATGGGAAACAAGGGGCTAGTGGAGCTTCACAAGCAGCATCAGCTAGAACAGGTCAATCTACTGCTCCACACTCTATGAGATCAAGACGAACTGCAACATGGGCCCAACCTCGCTCATCTGATGATGGATATTCAAGGTAACGACCTTGCATTTTCTGGTGGTTCTAAAATATTTTGTTTGTCTTGAGCATTAATTCTTGCTAGTTTAAATCCTCCTTATTTAGATGTGTATGATACTTTTGTACCACTAGGTAACTCTCCCCTGTTTTCAGACGGAGTTAAATAATGCATTAATAATTCAATGAATAGCCTCAAAATGATTTTTCTTTGTTGCTATGGTTTTCCAGTGACTCAGTTTTGAGAAATGCATCTGGTGACTTCAAGAAGATGGGACAGCGCATTTTTGTATTCATTATTGGTGGGGCAACTAGATCTGAGGTAAAACCTCTGTTTCTCTCTTCTTTTTTTCTCTCTTTTCTTTTTGTCATTTCAGCATTTAATACTGCAGTGTAGGATTTATGCGGATAGCTTATTTGTTGTTGTTTTGTATTCAGCTGAGGGTATGCCATAAACTTACAACAAAGTTAAGGAGAGAAGTAGTCCTTGGTACAACTAGTATGGATGATCCACCTCAATACATTACGGTAAAGATACATTCCCAGCATTCCATTACGAGTCCTTTTGGGCTCAAACTTTCATCAGCAACACTAATTTTATTGCAACTTCGAAAACAGACGTGCATGAGTAGAGTTGGAAAAAGGACCTCTATAAATAGCTGATTTGATAACATCAGTGCAGTGGCTACCATTCTAATGAATTGAAACTTTACAAGGCAGTATTTCGACTGAACATCTAATATTTTGGTGACAAGCATCAAAGTAGTTATTTTGAACTTCGTCCTTTCCTTTGCTCATTTTATGGAAGAGATAGTGGAAACAGTTTTATCACATCTTTGTTTGCAAGAAAACATAATTTACATTCATGTCTTTTGTATTGCCCATGATGACTGAGACGTAGATGCCATTATACTACCCAGCATCAGAACCATGAAGTTGAATGTCATCTACAACTTATTTACATCGTGAAAGTTTAAATGAATTATAATTCTAAAACTTGCTGTCTCGTGTTATCTGCAGAAACTTAAGCTCTTATCAGAAAAGGAACTTTCTATAGATGACATTAGAATTTGAAGGGTCGTTAGGCACTTGCAAGATTTAGTATTCAGGAAGAGCAGCAGGTTCCTCCCATTTGCACTATTACCATTGCATTTCAAATCAACACTAAATATTCTGCTATAGACTCAAATTATTTCACCATATGTAGGATCTGGCGGCCTAGTGCTACGGGTATTCATGGTCTCCTGTTTGCAAATCGTTCCTAAAACAATGCTCATGATGCATTCTAAATGACAGCCAGATGTTGGATCCACGATTGCGTGTCTCAATATGTTTTGTTAGGGGAAATGCTAACGGTTTTGAAATTTTGAATTGAATTTCCATTAACCTGTTTTTCTACCAAAACTTGATGTAAGTCTTGGTTTTTTTATTTTAAATATTATTTATTGTTGTATTTATCAAGAATGTAAATTATTTTGTGACTGTTTATTTCACAAAATGCGAGCAAGTCTGTATATTTATTATTGCTAATAATACATATACCGATAGTCGTGCATTTATCAGGTCCATGTCTCCTTATATTTAGAATTAGATCGGATTATTAAACTTTTATCAACGAAAAATCCTATATAATCAGACTGAATTTAAATTAAATCAGACGGATAAAACTCAGAAATTTGATACCTCAACTCTATTGTCGCCTCCCGATAATTTAGTATGTAAAAAGATCAAATTAAAATCATCATATATAATAATTAAAGAAGACTAATTCAATGAAAGACGCATTACTCTAACAGCACAACCGAAACGCGATTTTAATTACTAAAATGAATGATAAAAAATTAGAGTTGTTTTCACAACGCCCACCGTGGGGCTCGAACCCACGACCACAAGGTTAAGAGCCTTGCGCTCTACCAACTGAGCTAGACGGGCAACTGATGTTATTCGATAATAAGTTATCTTTTATCATATAAGTTTAATTTGATCGAAATTTGATTGTAGCGTAAAGTGATGTCATTCAATTCTATATCATTATTATAAATTAGCAGCTCAATTTTAAAATATCAAGATAATTATACGAATTTGACTGTACAGAATATCCTTAGCACCGCTAAAATTCCCAAGTCAAGTGCTCCACAAGAAGGCTACAATAACTAGTGGTATAGAGACCACAATGTTGTTTCAACAACAAAATCTACTAAACTAAATTCCAAGAACAAAATAATGATAACAAATAATGCCCTTTATATGTTCTATGATCCCAAAACTTGGCGGTAATACCAATATTTGATTATTTATTTTATCTTCGTTTTCTGCTCATCTTTGCCTTTGTTGCTCCATTGTCTGACAAAATCTAAGGTCATTGTTAGAAGAAAAAATTGGAGTTTTTAGATAAGAAATATCATATGATTATCAATCAATTCGATTTACCTGGAACTTTGATGGGAAATGGACTTGCCGGTAATACCTTTTTCAAAAGCTTCCTTCTGCATGTACCGGTAGCCCTGGATAGCAAGTTAACAACTTGATCAGTGAAGGACATGTGAAACAAATGGAAAGGACTCATAAAAAATGGCATAGATCTTAACATCAAATCATATAAATAGGATTGAACATTATGATAAATCTCTCACAAATATTAACCTTGTTGGTTCCATAGATATAATCACAGTATGTGAATACTGATGCGAAATTGCTCTGGCTTTTCTCTCCCACATAGTGATGGTAATCGTGGAAAGCTGATCCTCCATAAAATGGAATGTACTTTAAAGGGCTCCAAGGGAAATCATACCTGAAAAACAAGAACAAAAATCGAGTGTTTGTGATCTTAGCTATATCTAATGCTAATTTTAAGATCGAGTGTTTGATGCTATTGCTGATGGTGAATCTTTTAGAGTGTGCAGTAAATCAAGTGTAATATTACAATCCTTAAATCTCTCAAGCCAAATGACTTTTCAACAAGAAAACTATGGAAATTGCAATGGAATGTTCATACCCACAATGAGTCTCGATGGCTTCCATCTGCCTCACAATCATCCAAAGCCAAAAAGTAACCATGTGTCCTGGAACAAGTAAGGGACCAAGAAATGAAGCTAACCCAAGGATGATGATCTCAGCCCAATGTGCATAAGGTGCTGCAAATCCAATCGGAGCCATGTATTCGTGGTGCACTCGGTGGATTTTGTCGTAGCCCCATTTGCAGTGAAGCGATCTGTGTAGCCAATAATTTGCGAAGTCCTCAACAACAAAGTACACCAGAAGCTGCAATAATATCTCTGTGCCGGATGGCAATGGCAAACTGGTCCGTATTCCAATCCACTGCAAGGACATTGGTGGTATTCAATTAAATATTACAAAAAGTGGATCAAAGAAGAAGAAAAAATTAAAAATGAGAAAATAGAGCGGTATATATCCAATCTTGAAGCACGTCTGGGCAAAAAGAAAAATACCTGAATAACTGGAAAAGAAAAGATTTGCAGAGGCCCAACAGCAAGAACAAAAGTCACCAAAACTTTTCCATAACAATCCAACATAGTGGACAAAGAATTCTTGATCTTGGGCTGAATCTTGAACCTGTCAATTTTGTCCGAACGCACCAGCTCTATAATCACGTACGGCAGTGGCAGCAACGTGTAGAAAAAGAACAAGAAAAAGGTGTTGTGGCAATACAGAAAGTAATCAGATTTCTGGTGAGAGTATTTAAACCATAATGCCTCTGCAAATGTCAGGTTCCTCCCAAGAGAAACCTCCGCTTCCTGAAGGGTTTGAAATGGCAACATTCTTGTTCTTATCTACGTGTTTTGTGTGTGATTTTTTGGTGTGTTCGCTCTCTCTATATGTATGTACATAGAGAGAGATATGAGAGAATATTATGTATTAGCAGTCGCAGAAAGATGAAGAAGAAGACAGGGGCGTAGCCAGGAATTTAAATTTGGAGGGGCTGAGAATAAAAAAAATGTTATTTAATATGTTTAATTTATATTAAAAATGGTAAAAAAATTCACCGTTTTTGTATGAAAATAATATATTATTTTTCATAATTATTTATATAAACACCTAATTCGCATACTCGTTAGTTATTTATTGTTTAATAGTATATTTCATTCACAATCTTTTGCAAACATTAATAATTCATTTAATCTAAATTTCAAATTATTATATACAAGGGAGCTTAAATTTAAATAGAAAATTTTTTACAAAATTTTTTTTTAAAAAGAAATAATTTTATATTAAAAATGATGTATATATCTATATATTTAAAAAAATTACATTTAAAAATTGAGAAGTTTCGACAACTAAATTAGAAATTATTCACTTTTATGATTTTTTTTAAAAAATATTTTTTGGATATAGAAGTAATAAAAAAATAGTATGGATGATAAATAAATCAAAAAATACTATGGATGATAAATCTGAATATTTTTTGGGCAAATTCTGAAAATGTAAGGAAATGGGGTGACCAAGTTTCGAACTCCCACCAACAAAACTCATATAGTTGAGTTTGCCATCTACACCACACTTCTCTTGGTTAACTTCTTATAACAAATATATATTTATACTAATTTTGGAATCGGTTGGGGGGCTAAAGCCCACCCTAGCCCCTACTGTAGCTCCGCCCCTGGAAGAAGAAGAAGAAGAAGCTGACAAATGAAGAAAAAGAGAGGCTCTTATTCATAGTTCGTTGTGTGGTTGAGCAAAAAAGGTGGCATAGATTTTCAGGTGCCTTTAAAATTTGGATTTAAATCACATGAAAGTAATAATCCAAGTACCTAACCTATAAACATTATATTAATCTTTATAATACTAATATTCCACGACTGAGATCACCCAAGTCTTTGTAAATTTAATTAATTAATTTTATAATTTTATTGAGAATTAAAATTATTACTAATTTTTCTAAATATTGAAAATAAGAAATATTTTGATGATTTGGAGTGAGAATATAATCAAGATAATTTTTTTACAAATCGGAGGGGATATTTTTATCAGAATTTAATAGATAGTATGAAGTAGACATTTGCAATATATAATCTTAAAAGAATAATGACATGTAATTAATTTGATTGTCTCGATAATCTTATTATTATTTTTTTCATAGTTAAAATTTAGATAGATAGTATGATTCTGTAAGGTGTGTGGTATTGACTTAATGCAAGTGGCGAAAGCTAAAAGTTGATAGGGGATAAAAAATAATAACATAAAAAATAGAGGGTAAAAAATATTTTAAGGCGTCAAAATATAATTTTATAGGGTAAAATTCAATTGTTTAAAAAAATGGTTTTTTTAAAAAAAACTTTTTTCTTGAATATAAGAACAAAGACTCAAGGTATGCATTCACACATTATTGATTCATTTATTTTTGTATTATTATTTTTGGATATTAGAACTCGTGTCAAATTAGGTGTATATTAATAACAAAAATAATCACGTGGAAAATTAAATGTACTGATCGGTTTACGAGCAAACATGATATCTAAACTTTTTTATTAAGTTGATTTTGTGGATGAATTTGTGAGATTGTATTAAGAGAGATAAAAATGAGGAAATATATAATTTGTAGAATGAGATGATAATATTTATTACTGTTTGGAGAATAAATTTTGGTTTGAAAAAGCGAAACTAAATTAAGTAAATCGATTTAAACCAAAATACAACCCACATAGTTTGGGGGTTTCGAAATATTCTTAAAACGAAAACCAACAGTTTCGATTTTAATGAAACCCAAACGATTCGAGCCAAACGAGGATAGTAAAACCTTTATTATTTGTGTCCCTTACTTCTTCTATGTTATATTTATGTTTTTTGACGATGAACAAGTGCTTTAGCAAATAAGCAATTTACACCTCAGTGGTTTGAAATAAGTAGCTTACCCTATGTGATTTTCAAAATAAACATTTTACCCCATATAGTTTGTGAATAGGTGCAAAACACATACTCTATGTATGACGTGTGACGTGACAATGTGTTATGTTTTGCAAACCATAATGGAGTAAAATGTTCATTTACAAACCACATGGGGTACTATGCCTATTAGTTATGTCACATAAGAGTAAAATTATTTACAAACCATTTGAGGTAAAATGTCTAAACCGCGGGACGATAAATTGCCACTTACTCTTCTATTTATTCTAGCTTCGGTAGGGCATCTCTGTGACTATTCCTGGTATGATCAACTTTATCTAACAGTGGGTTATCTAGCGACCTAGCGATAGCCAAATGAAACTGATTTTAACTTCATGGAACAGGCAATATCTATAAACCAAACAATTGTATGCCAAGAGCCAGTGGTACAGGCCTCATCGTAAACAATATGAATGGATGGGTATCAATAAGCAGTTATCATATGTAGCTCAGATTAAAAGTTTAAACACTAATTACTGTGAATACACTAATTACTGTGAATACAGCAACAGTTCCATTAAAGGACGAACTTCACAAAGGTAAGAGGTACATACAGAATCCAAGAAAGCATAAATTATGCAGCTATGACCCTTCTCAAGTGAGGGTATCCCAGCATTTTCTCATCTCCCGTTTCCGGTACAGCATAGAGACGAAAAACAGGAATCTGGACTTAATCTTTCCTGAGTTCCAAGTATTCACGCTGTATGCCTGTAGCATTTAAAATGACTATTTCCAGCTTGTCTCCCTGCGAAAGCACATCAGAAAGTTCAGGAGAATGGAGGAAAACGTTAATCCTCTTTTTTTCGTATACTCGCAACGGATGAACACTGGAAACCCTTTAAGCATAAAGCTCATAGGACTGAAAAGACTTGACAACTCCTCAAAAATGGTGAATAGATTCACATGATAACAGAAAAGCCACTTCCAACTACCTTCCAAGCAAAGAACCAAATTTTGTATAACAGATGACGAATTAACTTTGTTCCCGTTGTTTACGGGGTCATCTAAATTTCATCACTGTTTATTGCATAACATGAGACTCTGTGTCTATTATTACTGCTCTTCTTTAGACTATGTAACGATGTTACTCTTAAAAAAGGTGATATGAAAGAGACTCGTCAGTGAAGTAGAGGGAAAATAAACAAATATCAACTAAAAGTTGACATTGAAAAGGATCAGCTCATTACAAGTTAGCTTGCTCAAACAGACTCCTCCAATTATATGCAAGGAGAAAACTCCACGACTCCAACAAAAATTGACAAGAATAGACAGAATATTTAAAATTTAAAGTCTTTGGATTTATTATAAATCATACAAAGCTGGAGAACACCTAAAAGCTGATTCAGAAAGCTTCCCATGTAACTTTAATTTATGAGTAAATGATGCGCATGAAATTTCACTCACCGATAGTCAAGTTACTAATTTTACCAAGCAGAGCAGTAACAGAGGAATGGAAACAAGCCTACCGTATATATGTCCCTCTCTGTTGCTGATGCAAAACAAGTTTTCACCAAGTCAATGGCTTCCGATTCTGAAAGCGGAGTAACCGCATCCTGTAGTAACAGTATGTTTTTACTTTGAAGATAATGAAAACAGAGGCACTATGATTTGCTGAAACAGATTATCAAAAATCATACCTTAGCTGGTAATAAAAGAGGACTGGGAGACTTCAGTTGGTTGTCAAGAAATGGTGTTATAAGAGTAGAACCAGAGCCTTGGGAACTGTATCCAACCCTTTCGTAAGATCCAACAGCATCATACGTAAAGACACAGCCTTTTCCTTCAGCAGTTCAGGAAGATCAAAAGAAAGGGGCATCGAATCAGTAGAGATATTGGGATAAATGGATAATGACCCAAGTGAAATAAGATTAACACTAACCTTCATGGTCAAGGCCACCCAAGACATTGAAAGCATAGTATGGGAAGAAACGCTTGTAGTACAGGGTATTAGAGAGCAGCTGAGCCATAGCAGGGCAGCTCATTTGCTTGTTATGTTGGTGCTGATAAATCTACTAGTCAAATAACGATATCCAAATTATATGGGATCAATTAAAGAATAAATGCAAACAAACAGCAGTTCAAAGGTAGCAGTACAGATTTCTGTTAAATAACATCCCAGTGGCTGATCAAATTTTCTTAAAAACCACCCAAACCGACCGCAATTCCAAATAATTTCTCAAACCGCACCGCACACAATGTTTGGTGGCAATTTAAAAGAAAATTGCACTGACTGCACCGCACAATTGGAGTAACTTATTCATTTTTTCTAATAATGAGACAATAGCATATTAGTTATTTTATATTTGATGGAAAGTCCAAAATACTAAACAAAACCTACTCTCACCTAATTCCTAATTCTATTACCAGTGGTCACATCTCTCAACTATAAAATTCACAGCTTCTCGTCTCTTAAAAACATGTTTAAGACTTTAACTCCACTGTGGGGGAGATAAATTTTATTAACTTAATTGTTATATATGCAAATGAAATGTAATCAGAAATTTAGATTCAGCCGCTAAATAATGCTAGCATAAATTGCAATATTGTCTACTCTATTATTCTTGTTGTGGAGAAAAATGGTAAAGATTTTCTTATTCATCACCTGGTAGGATACAAGAATTTATACAATGAATTAAATCTATTCTTGGAAAGTAAATAATATCTTATCAATCCCTAAAAATCAGTAAACAAATCTTTCCTATTTATAGATACAAATCTCTTCCTATAATTACTCCTACAGGCTGGAAATTAATCAATTTATGTCTTCCAACACTCCCCCTCAAGCTGGGGAGTAAATGTTTTCCATCCCCAGCTTGCTAACGATCCTTTGAAAAGCTGAATCACTCAACCCTTTAGTTAGAATATCTGTTAGTTGACCATCTATAGGAATATATGGGATACAAATCAATCCACTCTCAAGCTTCTCTTTTATAAAATGTATGTCCACTTCAACGTGTTTAGTGCGTTCATGTTGTACTGGATTATAAGCGATATTTATTGCAGATTTGTTGTCGCAATACAGCTTCATTGGTCCTTCCCATGCAATCCGTAGGTCTTCTAGGATTATTTTGAGCCATAGCAATTCACACACTCTATGTGCCATTGATTGGAACTCTGCTTCCGCACTTGACCTTGCTACCACCGATTGTGTTTTACTCTTCCAAGTGACTAGGTTCCCTCCAAGAAAAGTACAATACCCGGATGTTGACCGTCTATCTGTGATGGAACCTGCATAGTCAGCATCAGTGTATGCTTCTACTTCCATTCACACGTTTTTCTTAAAAAGAATTCCTCTTACTGGGTTGCCTTTCAAGTACTGTAGTATTCGATATACAGCTTGGACCTCCTTGGGGTTATGCATGAATCAACTCACTACGCTTACTGAATATGCGATGTCAGGCCTAGTGTGTGAAAGATATATTAGTCTGCCAACAAGTCGCTGATACATACACTTGTCGATTGGTCCTTCTTCTGTAGAATCTCCCAATCTGTGATTTTGTTCGATGGGTGTGTCTAACGGCTTGCAACCAAGTTTGCCAGTCTCTTTTAGTAGGTCGAGAACATACTTTCTTTGTGAGATAAAGATTCCCTCTTTGGATCGAACTACTTCTATTCCTAAGAAGTATCTTAGCTTCCCCAGGCCCTTTATCTCAAACTCCTTTGCCAAAAAACTCTGAAGAGCTTCCCTTTCTTCCGGATCATTTCCAGTTACTATAATATCATCTACATAGACTATTAATACCGTGATTCCCCCTGAAGCTGAGTGTTTAATGAACAGCGTGTGGTCATCGTGACTTTGCTTGTAGTTTATTGACAATAATGCCTTGGTAAATCTTCCGAACCATGCACGAGGAGATTGCTTTAGTCCGTACAAAGCCTTTTTCAACTTACACACTGTTTTTCTTCCCACTTTTTCATTAAAACCGGCAGCACTTCCATGAAAATTTCTTCCTCGAGATCTCCATGTAGAAAGGCATTTTTTACGTCAAATTGTTGTAGGTTCCAATTCAAATTTGCTGCTAGGGACAACAGGACTCTGATTGTGTTCATTTTTGCCACTGGTGCAAAAGTCTCTTGATAATCTACCCCATAGGTTTGTGTATATCCCTTTGCTACCAATCTTGCTTTATACCACTTGATGACCCATCCGATTTTGTACTTTATTGTAAAGACCCATTTACAACCGACAGGTTTCTTTCCATTTGGCAAGTCAACAAGTTCCCATGTTTTATTCTTTTCCAAGGCCTCCATTTCTACTTTCATTGCCTGCCTCCATTCCCTCATTTTAAGTGCCTCGGACAGAGGTTGTGGTGGTGATGTAGAGTCTAGATGAGTGAGAAAGCTTTTATGTGATGGTGACAGTTTTCCAAGGGATACAAACTGAGAGATAGGATGTTGTGTGCATTTTCTAACACCTTTCCTAGTAGCTATGGGTTGGTCCAAATCAATTACTGTGGGTGATATCTTCGAAGAAGAGCTTGCTTCATTCCCAGGTGACAATTTGGCCACTGGTACATTCATAGGATCGGTTATGTGCTTTATCCTTCTTGAGTAAACTTGCAATGGCTTTGTGATGATGGGATTTTCCAGGTTTAGTTACTCATTTGGGCCAACGTTAGGATCAGTTTCAGAGACAGGAGAATTAGTTTCAGGAGAGGAACATCTTCTGGAATAGATCCCTTTTCTGGCTTCAATTGAAGGGGTGGATTGTAAGTTGGAATTTAAAGGTGTTGACCCATTAACAGAGGTGTTGACCCATTAACGGAAGGTTCTCTCAAAAAATGATCCTTATCTTCCATAGAAGTCTCCCCCTGAAGATAAGGGTGAGAAAAATAACTCTCGTGTTCACAAATGTAACATCAGCTGAAACGTAAGTTTTCCGAGTCGTAGGGTGATAGCATTTGTACCCCTTTTTTGTGCCTGAATATCCTATAAAAACACATTTGATGGCTATAGGATATAGCTTTCCCCGACCATGAAAATGTGGACAAAGGAAACACACCCGAAGACTCTAGGGATCAAGTTAGTGAACCCGTTGAAATCTAGAAAAAATTGAGAGAAGACTTACATTGGGCTTTTAAAGTCAAGTACCCGAGTTGGAGTACGATTTATCAAATGAACTGCTGTGAGAATAGCTTCCCCCAAAAAATTCTTTTGTACGTGTTTTTGAAACAGGAGGGCCCGGACAACTGCCAAGATATGGCCATGTTTCCTCTCGGAGACTCCGTTTTGTTGAGGGGTGTCAACACAAGAAGACTCATGGATTATTCCCTCCTTTTGAAAGTAAGGAGAAAGAGTTTGATTGATATAATCTTTGGCATTGTCCGTTCTTATTCTTTTAACTCCATTAAATTGTGTTTTGACCATGTCGTGAAAGATTAGGAAAAGATTGCTCACATCAGATTTTTGCTTCATCAAATAAATCTAAGAGAGCCGAGTACAATCGTCTATGAACAAGACAAACCATCGAGCCCCCGAAATGTTGACTCTAGAGGCACCCCAAATGTCACTGTGGATTAAAGAGAAATGAGTTGTAGTTCTTTTATTACTCAAAGGAAAGGAAACACGTCTATGTTTAGCTATTTCACACACATCACAATGAAACTGATGTACACAATATTCCTAAATAATGACGGAAACATAACATTAAGAGTTCTAAAGGAGGGGTGTCCACGCCTAAAATGGTGAAGCCATATTTGGTCTTTATTGAGACTGACTTTACTGGATAGAAAAGAAAATGGGGTTTGTTGCTTATTCATCTTACTGCCACTTGGTAACTCAAGGTAATAAAGCCCATTCATTTCCTTAGCATGTCCAATCGTCCTCCTCACAACCTGGCCCTGAAATACACAAGAAATAGGAGAAAACAACACACTGCAATTTAGATCTTTTGTCAGTTTATAAATGGACACTAGATTTGTAGACAACTTAGAAACGTGGAGAACATTTTTAAGAACAAGTAATGGACTTAAAGTGATGTCTCCCCGGCCTGCAACAGTAGCCAAAGATGCATCGGCCATGGTTATTTTCCTATTGCAAGGGCTCGGAATATATGTGAGAAATCGATGTGAGGAGTTTGTGATATGGTCGGTTGCTCCAGAGTCAATGACCCAAGAATTGAGAAAATCGAAGTTCGAGGCACTTAAGATATATGAGGGTGTTATCTCACCTGATTTTGCTAAGGAGCAGATACCTGAAGGTTTCTCCAAGGAGTCCAAAAATAACCTTATCTTGTTGATGTCCTCCTCGCTAATCTCACTGTTTTCTCCCTGGCCAGAATTTAATGCATCAGTAGAGTTTTGTCCATCGGATTGAGTCATATGTGCTTGTCCTTTCTGAAAGTTTTGAAATTGATTCCCATTTCTCGGTCCTTTATAGCTTTGTGGTCTTCCATGAAGTTTCCAACATTTCTCCTTGGTGTGGCCTGGTTTTTTACAATAAGTACACCAAAGATTGTCCCTGTTTGTGAAATTTCTTCTTTCGAAGTTAGCTGAGGTTTTTCCAGTCTTGGATCTTGATTTCTCATCGTTTTCGTTGCCAGCCAACATTGCCGATCACTCAATTGGTTGAGGTTCAAGCATGACTCCTCTTCGACTTTCCTCAGCATTAATAATTGATATGGTCTCATTCAAGGATGGGATCTCATCCTTTCCCAGAATTTGAATTCTTACTTGGTCGAATACAACATTCAATCCAGCGAGAAAATCATAAACTCGATCTTTTTCGATGAAGGCCTTTAAAATCGCTGCATCCGTACTACATTTCATCTCGATACATCGATAATGGTCCATCTCTTGCCACTGGTTTTTAAGAGATTAGAATACTCTGTGACTGATCGATTTCCTTGCTTTGTGGATGAGATCTTTGTTTTAATTTCATAAATTCGGGCAACATCCTTGACTTTTGAGTAAGTTTGTTGAACTGCTTCCCATATCTCTTTTGTTGTTGACAGAAACATACATGTGTCGGTGATCTCTGGTAACATAGAATTCCAGAGCCATGACATGACCATGGAGTCTTCTTCATCCCAAGCATCAAAATTGGAATCTCCTTCTTTGGGTCCAGTTCCAATGAGATGGCTCATTTTTCCCTTGACTTTAAAAAAAGTTCGCACTACTTGAGACCATTTCAAGTAGTTTTTTCCATTTAATTGATAAGCTGCCTGAAGATTTTGTAGATCCAGTGGGTTTTTTTTGCCGTGTGATTTCTTCAGTGGCATGGAAAGATGTTTCAGAAGTTTCTGACATATTGTTGGACAAATGGCAAGGAAAGTTACTGATGAGGATGGCCGATTAGTCAACAAGTATGGCTATGGAGGTAAAAGGTAGGGAACGTGATTTCCAGGAACTCCTAAAGCTCTGATACCATGTGGAGAAAAATGGTAAATATTTTTCTTATTCATCAACTGGTAGGATACAAGAATTTATACAATGAATTAAATCTATTCTTGAAAAGTAAATAATATCTTATCAATCCCTAAAAATCAGTAAACAAATCTTTCCTATTTATAGATACAAATCTCTTCCTAATTACTCATACAGGCTGGAAATTAATCAATTTATGTCTTCCAACACTTGATTTTACATAAAATGCTCCAAAATCCATCGGCTATGACCCTTTTAGTTAAGATTGTTATAGAATAATCAAATTGTCAAGTCAATGACCTTTCCAACGAGTGCTTGAAATATATACAAAAAATAATACTAATTCCCCAAGTAGTCTTTAATTCCTTTATTGACTAAATTTATAATTATAATAGTGTTCTATTATATTTGTTTAGGCATTCAATGATTTTATGATAAGCAAATGTTAGTTTTTTGAACAAATTCGTTTATGGTGTTACATTTTAAAATTAAACTGTATCATATTTATTATTTATATGTTAAAAAATTGGATTCACTGTCATTGCTTCTACTTGCTCGTTCACTTATTGTGGTAAAACTGCTTAACCGAAACCGTACACTAAGTTTTACTTAAAAACAGCAAATTAAAAAAAAAAAAAAACTTTCAAATCAAATCGTACATGGTAATTCGGTTTGAATTTATTAAAAACTGCCCCAACAGCACCATGATCACCCCTACAGCCCACTCCATCTTAAGAAAGTTCGAATTTACTCTCCAACCATAATGGTGTCTCAGTCTCACCATGCCTCCCATAGCTAAAATACTAACTTTTTTCATCTTTAGGAGATGTTCATAGATAAATATGCTTTGTCATTACCCCAGTACTTGACGGATGTACCACACCATGTTCCCGAGAATTAACAAAAAAATAAAATTTATAGGTAAAAAAAATTCAATAACTCACCAAATGTCTAGCTTCCAAGACCTTCTGCAGAGCTCT
The DNA here is from genome assembly GCA_907163345.1 of Haberlea rhodopensis. Lineage (NCBI taxonomy): Eukaryota > Viridiplantae > Streptophyta > Magnoliopsida > Lamiales > Gesneriaceae > Haberlea > Haberlea rhodopensis. The sequence continues at coordinate 26,835,209 of CAJQUN010000003.1, read as the reverse complement.
TACATCTGCTTGAAAGCCTGAAGAGGCCATCAAAGATTTGTCCGCCCTACATGTAAGAAACAAAAAGCAAACATTACTAGAGAAATAAGATCGACAAACAACTTTGCAAGCATTGCCGAGAAAATATAAAATTAACATATATTGATAAATATAAGAAAGTAGAAATAATATCCTATTGAAGCATAAAAGTAAAAGAATCACTCTCTGTATTTAGGAGCGGAACAAGTGTTCAATCATGGGATCTCCTCGAGAAGGCTCCACAATAATGGAGATAAAACAAAGATTGAAAGTTTGGTACTTGATACATTGAATAAAATCTCATTAGTTCGGGCATAGTATTAAAACCTCACAAGGTGTGTCACAAGCTTGAAGGGCATAGCCTAAGGTCCAGTCCAATGAATCACGTATGTCAACTACGAAGCCCAGTCTTCATGATGTGCTTTTAAGGCTTAAGACGCCTTTTAAGTGCATTTATAATGTTTAGATAGTAAATCCAAATTTAGATGCTAGATAATAAAAAAAAATTGTGCTTGGAAAAAAATTTGTGCAAATATTTAGATTTTGCATATCATCCCTTTGGGATATCAATTCAGTAAAATGCACCCCGCACCTTGCGCCTTGTCCGGCTATACAATGCCTATGCATCACAGTGTGGCTTCCATTCTTAAAAAATATGGTTTAACACAAAGAAAATAAATAGCAAGCCCAGTAACAAGTAATTTCCATATCCTTATAAGAATAAACAGCAAGCATAACTTCATAGTGCATAATTAGTCTCTAGTCCAGTGAAAAGAGAAAAAAATAAGTTAGAGGAGTTATAGAAAATACCATTGTCATCCCACGTCTTACAGCGACTTGAAATTTAAAATCACACAATTCAAATTTATAACTAGATGGTGTGCTTCATCCCGTAATCTTTACAGCACAAAGTCAACATCTTTCTTCCTATATATATATTTAACTATCTTCAAACCCGGCCTAAGAGATCTTGTAACCAAAAAAATTCTGCAAATTATCATCACCAAATGAAGAACATATTTGAAACTAAAATAAGACTACTAACAAACAGGTCAAATTAAGCACAAAATATTAATAAAAAAGCAAAAATCGGATCTTTTTACTACCATCTTCAATCGAAACTCCCCAGCAAAAAAAAACAATCAAAGCCTCTAATTAATCCAATAAGAAGAAAACTATACTTACAGCTGAATGATTTTGGAGTAATCGCGAGTAAGAATGTTGTAGCCAGTGGACATTCGAGTATCGGCCGCAATAACACAGTAATCAGCGCCGGCAATCGCAACACAGGTCCTGTACAAAGCAATCAAGACACACGGAACGTTAGCACTAAAAGCAAAGGTTTTCCATAAATTGAACTAGGGTTCAACTTGCCCTCCATTATTGTCGTAAGGAGACCAATCCGCCCGCTGCTTCGTCATTCCGATTTCGAAATATTCAGAGAGATGAGAAAGAACGCAAGATTGATGCAAATCGGTTGATCTGACCGAGTCGCTGTTTTGAGCTGTGGCATCGCAGTGTCTTTTCTTTCAAGTAACAGTAAGGAGGTTATGTGGGCCTCACCGAATGCGCTCCAAAAACCGATTTCCTACTGGTCTGGACTATTCACGGTGCAAGTGGGCTGCCATGGGCTTTAACTGCTTAAATTGGGCCTCAATCACACTGGCTAGAATATTACTTTTTTTTTTTCTAACAAGAACACACATTATACTAAACACAACCTACAAGAACGACAATAGCTAGCCATAAACCACAAGAGACAACAATAACGGGAAATACAAAAAACATACGGGGTATGGATTAAAACACACATATTATTATGCGTACTAGATGGATGAATGGTAAGGTAATTCACAAATGAACCACAAGACAGTGATCTGAAGCATGCATGGTCCTCGAGAGACAATACAGGTCCCCTCAAACCATGTTGTTCAAGGTGTAGTAAAAAAAAATGAACTCCCTTCTAAGAAGTCTGAAAGAACATAAAAGGATACCCAAGAGACATAAACTGATAAAAGTGCACAAAGGAGCAAGTCATCATATCCCAAAACCTCATTGAGATTCATCGACCAATGATCACCACTGGATGATATACGAAACCAAAAAACCCTATATGCGAGCCAATTGCTGCCCCAGCAGTGACGCAGAACAAAGGAGCCACCACCAAGAGATCTGAGTAGTGGCACCACTGGCCCCCAGGGGCATAGACGGATTGGTAAAGGCTGGGGTGACGTGGGAAAAAAAATCCTCCGATGTCGCAGGTTTGAATCCCGTGTGAGACAAATGCTCCATTGAAATATTGTGGTGTTTGTTCTGGGTTAGGGTCTTATTAGTCCGCTCCCTCAGATATCTGTCATTCGTGCACATCCCTCGATTTACCTGGTGGCGGTCCTAAGAGGCCGAGATCGTCACCCAAGGATTAGTCAGGCGCAAGCATGGATACCTTGTTAAACCAGAAAAAAGAGTAATGGCACCACAACCGCAAAACCAAAAATACCCACTAGCCATATCGCGGTTAAAACTACCACATGGATGACTAATAGACAAAACATCAATGAATAACTCCCATCGATGGACAAAACCAGACGGATAACAATAACAACACCGATAAATTAGATAGAAAATATGTAAATCAAGAGGTGAGAAAGCTTTCGAAAATACAATCGAAGGGATGCACCCAATCCCCAAGCATGTTGATCTAGGGGAGTCATAGCCGGCAGCGGGGTTGTAGAGCAACCACCGCTGATGAACAAAAGGATACCGATGAAAGAGGTGTAATCCACCACCAGAAACAGTTGATATGGATTCTTTTACTGACGATACGACCCGTGTCGACCGGATCAAGCTGATACCCAATAGTCGATGCCATTGTCAAAGCCCAAAAGAGATGAAAGCCCGAAAAATGGGATTAATTCAAAATGACATAAGTAAAATTTAATTTATAGTCAAATATTCGGATACAATAGATAATTTATGCTAAAACATTGTAACCCCGTCACTTATTATTTAAATTAGTTATCAGACACTTTAGATCTTGTGTGCACACCTCTGGCATTTTGGCCCTAGTTTATTCTACACCTGAGAAACATTTTAAATACATATTGTATGTCATCGAATAAAATTTACATCTATTTTATATAGGATCTATATTAATCCATCTAATTATGTGTAGTACATAATACACGTTCCTATGGACGTAATATACGACCAATCAGCATTTTCTATGTGTTTTTTTGCATATAAAAAACAGAATGAGTGCAAACATGGTTTTCAACGTGGAACTTCCTTATTTAAATCTTAATCTTTAATCAATGATTAATCTTTTAATATACTTAATAATGCCAAATCGTTTGTTAAATGTTACAAGAAACTTATATTAAAACATTAGGTTAACACTATTGTTATTTTTTTATACGAAAGACGATCTAAAGATTTTTTCTATACACTACAGAATACGAATACAAGTCTTCCATAAGGGTAGATTGTACGAAATAGGTTTGTTTAGCCTCGCAGAGATTTATCACATGGGCTGCCACATTGTCGCACACACGTCTTGATTTTAATGAACTTTGAAATATTTTTTCTCGACAAAATAATGTTGATTGTGAAATTTAGATTATGTTTTAAGAAAATTACTTGTTTGATTTAATTTTTCGTTATAGCCGTGGTTGGATCTAGAGGGATGACTTGGTTCCTCGAAATGAATTTTATGTTAATTTTTAATACAGTTCATTGCCCCACATTTAAAAAAAATTAATATATTATATATTGATTTTTTTTTTAATATGAAAAATGGGATTTTGTAAATATTTTCGAATCACTACTCGAATTTAAACTAGAATCGTCCCTAAAAAGCTCATGAGCATTTATCATTCAGCGTCAAGGCGGATACTCATATTGATTTTAAAAAAAAACAAATTAATTCAAGATCTGAAGGGATGATGATTATTTTGTGAAAATTGAGGCAACAACCATTTGCAATATTAATTGTGGGATAACATGGACTATTTGGCATCATATAACGTTTGTTACATTGATAAGGGAATGATGAAGCATGATTCTTATCACATCTCATCCGTTTTTTTATAAGTCAAGTACACCGAGTCTCTCCAACATAATCCCCGATGTGTTCCTCTCAATTGTGACGTTGCTATCGAAGATGTTTACACTAATTAATGGCTAATCTTCGATGAATATTTGGAATAAAGCCTATTTTACCAAAAAAAAAAATTTGTTATTAATTTATTGAAGATAACTATCATCACTTTACTCATGCAAATCTACATAATCCCACGTCAATTGGATGTGTATGGGTTTAGCTCTAGCTATTCCCAACTATAATGGATTGGAAAATCGTTGCTTGTCTTTAGGAGGTTGTTTTAGTCAATACCAAACCCAAGATTAATTTCTATCACATGGTTGTTTCCTTCTTTTTTGGGATTTTTTCACGTGAAAAATATGATGTTCTGTTTATTCTCTACTGCACTTACTTTATCGAGTAACGAAAATATTGGATCACATCAATTATCATATTTTATAAAAAAATAAACTAATTAAAAATTCGATTACACTACAAAAAATAAATTAAATAAAAGAAGATTGTATAACACACACAATGTGGAGAATAGAATTAAGTATATTAGTTTCTACATACAAAACGTACTTTTTTTCTAATAATATATTTGTAATAAATTTGCACAATATGGCATAGATATGGAAGACGCGATATTTGTGGGTCAGAGAAATTGATGTAAAAAATGGAGAGATTATGTACTTAACTCTGTTATTGTCATCTTCAACCCCTCGCACACGTTTTTAGAATATTTCACTTCTATTGACCTATTCTACGCTCACTGTTTTTGAAAATAAAGAACAAGAATTGACTATTATCATTATGTGATTGTGACGTTGATTGGGGTGAATTGAATTTAAATTAGAGAAAACATCCGTCATTAAAAATCACTATTGGAAATCAATAATTAATCCAACTTAAAAATATAGAAATATGATATTTCAGCTCTTATGCGTAGTTAGGAGATGATGTGATTCGTTTTTTTTCGTGTTCAGTAAAATGGGTGTCGCGGAAAATAAACAAAAGACGTCACAATATTTACGTAGAAAACCTTCAAATCGAGCGAAAAACAACGGGACCTAGTCCGATATAAATTTGCACTATGAATTTGTATTGATTTACAGGATTTGGACACAATATTTTAATAAGAACTTTTAATAAAGCATAAGAGTAAAAGACCGAACAAACGAATATAATATGCTCTCTTCGGAGTCTTTTTTTGCCCAGAAAGTTCAACCCTTTGCAATGAGACCATCGGTGTGTATTTATAGTGCTGATCATGGTAATTAACAAGCAAAAAATCCGGAGCATGATCTCTTATGATCGTGGCGTTATTGACTCAAGACGTGTCCGAGTAATCCACGCTTCATTATTGCACGTTCATCCACATCAGGTGATGCGTCATTGATGCTCGGGTCTTTCGCTACCATTTGACAAGTACACCGAGCACGTATTGATGTTCTTTGGATAACTTGTGCTTTTAGCTTTATTAACCTTTTTTTAAATACAATTTATATCAAATAATTTTTTTTAAAAAAAGTTTTGCATAAAAATAAGGGGAAACTCAAAAAAATCTACATAATCAAATTTAATTATGGAATCAGTCCCCATACCAGAAAAACTTAATTCAAACTCTCTATTGCAACTTAATTTTATGTACACTTAGTACGAAAATTATATAGGTTTCACACCAACTTCACGTGTAATAAGTACCGAATATAGTATAGATTTCATACCAACTTCATGTGTAAATAATACCAAAATTGAATAGGTTTCATACCAACTTCATGTGTAACTAGTACAAAAATTGTAAAGATTTCATACCAATTTCATGTGTAACTTATACCAAAATTATATAGGTTTCATACCAATTTCATATGTAATTAGTACCCAATTTGTAAAAATTTCATACTAATTTAATATGTATTAAGTACCAAAAATAGGATATGTTTTGTACCAATTTCATCCAGTACCAAAATTATATAGGTTTCATACCACGTATACTTAGTATCGAAATTGTATATGTTTCATACCAACTTTACGTGTAATAAGTTTCAAATATAGTATATGTTTCATACAAATTTCACGTGTAACTAGTATAAAAAATATATAGGTTTCATACCAATTTTATGTATACTTAGTATCGAAATTGTATAGGTTTCATACAAACTTTACGTGTAATAAGTTTCGAATATAGTATAAGTTTCATACCAACTTCACGTGTAACTAATACCAAATTTATATATACTTCATACCAACTTCAAGTGTAATAAGTACCAAAATTGTATATGTTTCATACCAACTTCATGTGTAATAAGTACCGAAAAAGTATATGTTTCATACCAATTTCCACGGAATCAAGAATAGCTCGATTTCAAGTTTGTATGAGAGAGTTATGCTTTAAATACGAGGCGATGGTCCTACTGTATGTTTGCTGGATGCAGCAGCACATGACGTGACTTGCAGAAGCTTTTTGGTCATCTTAACATCCGATTCAGTCTTTGAATTCCAAAGATGACTTGTAGATCTTTGTCTTATCTTGCCAACACATACTGAATCATCTCATTTCAATAAGCGAGCTGAGAGTTATGCCCAACAGACTGACAGTCCCATGCTGTAACAGCTTGCTGTTTCTTCGCAGTACAACTCGATCTTACAAGCGTCTTTTCTCCTTGATAACATTCGAACTAGCCGATCTGTTGTGAAAATGACTTTTAGTATTTTGAGTTGGCTGCTCAACCTCTTTGGAAGCACACCATTTCGATATTCGAGCTATGAGATATGATCGAAACAATACGCTCTGTCAGGATTTCAGTCTTGGTCCAGCTTGATATTTTCAAGCTACTTCTTTTAAATTCATCAATCTTCTAATCATGATCTATGAACTGCACGCTTGATGAATTATGTTAGCAACAAATTAACAAGTTTTGTTAACATCAAAATCAAGATTATTCGGGTTCCTAAAACCCAACAATGAGAATCTAAAAAATTTCTTTTGAGAATGAAATATGTATTTAACTAACATTATAGTTACAAAAGGTTGCAAAATAACGGGCTGAATTCCCGTGAGTCATTTATAAACTAAGAGAAGTAAAAAACAGAATACAACCTAAATATTCTTTCTTAGCCCTTTCAAAAACAATAAATATTTGATTTTTTATTCTTCTCCCAAACGTAAATAATTTTTATTTAAATTTTTTTTATTTTAAAACACATATGTTCGTTTATTTCCTAAGAAACTAAAATCATTTCTCCAATAAAAAAGATTCAATAAAACAAAAATAAAAATAAAAAACGAGAAGTACAAATGTCGGTTAAGGAGGGAAATTAAGATCTCGAATAACCAATTCGGGTTCATGCTAGTTTGATCAACTGCGGAAGCTATCCATTTATTTCTTCAAGTTGTCGAGCGCTATCATGAGAGAAGTAAAAATTTGCATAGGTTCTTTATAGACTTGGAGCATGTCTACGATAAAGTCCTAAGAGATATATTATGGTGGGTCTTGATGAGAAAAGATCAAATAGGTCAATATAATCAAGGTCATATACGACGATATAGCATCCAATGTCCGAATGTGGTGACAAGTAAATTCTCTATCACTTTAGATTACACCAAGGGTCTGGATTGAAACATTTCCTGTTCTTGCTAGTGATGGATAAGATAACAAATGGCATACATACTGAATTACATTGGACCATGCTTTTCGTTGATGGTGTTGTGTTAATCGACAATACTAGGGCATGGGTAAATGCCAAATTAGAATTATGGAGAGAGACTTTAGAATCAAAGAGCTTTAAATTAAGTAGATCTAAAACAGAATATATGGATCGTAAAATTTAATGATCGTACCTTCCGGGATCCCGATGTTGTAACACTCCATAGTCAAGATGTATCAATCAACTCCAAGTTTCGATATATATGTTCTGTTATAAAAAAAAAAGATTGAGAGATTGACAGTGACATTAACCATATGGTTCAGATGTGCTGGTTGAAATGGAGAAACGCCGCTGGAATTCTATGCGAATGTAATATCCCACTGAAATTGAAGAATTTTTTTTTATAGAACCTCCATTAGACCTGCAATATTGTATGTGATAGTTGCTGGACACCCAAGATGAATCACATCCAAAAGATGAGTGTGGTAGAGACGCATATGATTTGTTAGACATGTTTTAAGATGAGAAGTGATAAAATAAGGAACGAAGATATTCGAGTTGAAGTAGATGTAGTTTGTATAGAAGAGAAGATGCAAGAAATTCGCTAATGTTGGTTTGGTCACGTACGATCTATGCCCAGCAATGCACCTATACGTCGAGTGAAGTCCGTGGATTTCGTCCATTTCACGAGAGTGAGAGGATAACCAAAGAAGACATAGCTCGAAGTTATACGCAGAGAGTTGGAGTTCAAGAGAATTAAATAGGGTATTCTGAACAAGAGAAGGTATTTGTAAGGCCCTCACTGCCTTAATCTTAAAATGACCTGATAATAGAATCATTTATATATATTACCACTTCTAGAGTTAAGTCGATTACGTAACATAACTATTTATTCATTCATTACATGCCACAATTTAAGTACATTCAAAATAAACATGTCTTCTCTCTTCTCTAATCGACTACTCTATCATCATTGATGCATCAAAATGGACCCACAACCCTAGCCCAAAAGTGTCCCTATAGAACAACCCACAAAATATACATGAACACCATTGTACTATACATTATGAAATCAACATATAAGCAACAAATAGTACAATTACATCACCAATACAGTAGTTATAAAAACTCCCTGTATCTCATTTGTATCTCGGGTTCCTTGAGTTGTTCCTGTAGCATACTCAAACATAATATAATTTCTACAAATTATATATAATGTAAATGTCATGACATGTCATAATCTCATCTCAATTTTAAAGTCATAGTAAACTCATCCCAGTGAATACCATCTACAAATCTACAGGTCGCATATAATATTTATTCTTATATGAGTAGCACATATACCATTGCTATGACGCTCACTATGATCCCATCATAAGAGTAGCCAATGTATATTGCATTTCAACTCCATATAAGAACCCATATATTATATTACGGCATGCCTCGCATTAGTACACAAACACGCCTCAATGCGATGATATTCACCCATTCCACTTCATACAATATTCACAATAAGGTATGAACGATAACACAAATGTCTGTACGTCTCACGTACCTGATACAAAATAGGTAGAGTGATACCAACAAGACCCTTCACCCTGTTCGATGTCCAGTATTGTGTGACGGCTCTACACGGATATAATAATATTGAATCATATCATCGTTTCATATTTCCTCTGTCATAAGTATTCGTACAAGTATCATGAAATACAACATCAATCATTTAACCATACAAAATTGAAAATATATAAAAAGAAATGAAAAATCCCATTTTTCGTCTTACCGATCGATCGGTAAAAACCACCGATCGATCGATCGCTAAGACGTTCTCGATCGATCGCCAAATACGCTAGATCGATCGAGGCTTACAGAAACATTATTATTCATCGATCGATCCATCGACGTATGTCCCGATCGATCTGTAAGTCCTGTTATCCGAAAATTCGATCACCATTTTTGCACCTTCTTCCACCTCTACTATCAAATACATCATATCATACTTCATTCCATTCAACTAACAAACATTCAAATATCCTCATCTAACTTCTTGCTTCATACAATCCCTTATTTCAACACAATACATACATAATTTCAAGATTTGTAGCCAAAAGACTTTACCAACATAAATCATACAAAATTCCAAAATAAGCAACAAGAAGGCAAGAATAAGTAGAAATCACTTACCCACAATACTTTCTAAGCTTCCTAGTAGAATTTATGTGTCAATTCAAAAGATGAAAGCAAGAGGTGGGAGAAAACCTTGTATAAAGCGATAAGATCATTTTTCCTTTTCAGATTCTGAAATTTGGGGATTTAAAGATACTAATTTGCATTGTGATCCTTAAAGATTACACATTATATCAACGTGACCCTATTTCATTTACAAATTACCCCTTTTCAGAGTTTGTTTGCAATTAAGTCCCTTACCTTTGATTCTCATCCCATCATACCACTTCACCAAATCATACATCACTTTGTTACTAACATATCACATAAAATGAACTATGTTACTCAAACATAAATAAAATCACTAAGGAAAAAAAAGCATGATGTCATATCGAGTATTACAGTATTGGAGAAGACTGACGCATGTGTCCGACTCGACTTGAGTCTCTATATTGTTCATGTAGCCTACCTCAATTTATTATGATTAAAATGTTAGTAGTTATTATTGTATATTAATTATAATATAATTTCATTCTTATTACTACTAGTTTAATTATGATTATTCTTATCCTTATATTATTATTATTTTATTTCTTATTATTTATCATTATTATCAATATTAGCACTCTTATTATTTATTATTATTGATATATTTATTACTGATTTAATATTATTATTATTTCTCATTATTTAGTATTAACATCAATTAATATTCTTATTTTTTACGACAAAAATATTTCTTATTATGTACAATTACTCTTATTATTTATATTATTACTTTATTTTTTATTGTTAATATATTCTGTATTAACTTATTATTAGTATTATTATTATTCTTATGTCCATGTACTTTTAAGAGTTATTTTCGTTAATTTACAAAATTTATAAATTAAACCATTCAACCATAAGCCTTACCTAATAGATTTGTTCTTTGTTATTTAAAGGGGTAGTATCCCATGAGTATAGATATTTTGATCTACCTCATATGATACTATACTCATAGGATACTACCCCTTTAAATAACAAAGAACAAATCTATTAGGTAAGGCTTATGGTTGTATGATACGATCTCATGGGATAGCCATGAACCTAACATTAGTTTTTAATCATACAAACCATACTATTAAAAATTATCACAATAAAATTGTTTATCCTTATTTATTGGACAAGCTGAAGTGTCGAATTGCTATCACAACTGATATGTAAACATCAAATAATACGAAGAAAGGTTTCATGTCAATCACTTGACACTTTATTGATGATCATGGATTCTACAAATGTGTATCTTGAGGTATGTTTGATTATAATTTTTAAATGTTTGATGATTTAGAAATATATATTTATGATATTTAATTATTCTATATTTCTCCAAGAACTATTGAGGCATTAATGTGTTCTCGTCGTTGGTTGTGGAATGATGTGAAAGGCAAATAAAATCTATAAGTCTTTTTATCATTATACTATTTACTGTAAAATTTACACAATCTACATTTTTGAGTTGTAGGTGTTTGTTTAACTGTATGTAGTTTATCAGCTTGTCCTTTATTGTTTGACGAGGAAGAAGATTGTGGACAATTTGCTGATCTACCGTAATTAGTTTGTAAATGCTAACTCTTTAATTTGATGTAGTTTTTTAGTTTGGATTGATATTTTTTTGTTGTTGTTTAATTTAGTCATAATTCCTATTTAAGGTATTCGATAATTAAATATTACTGCTCAATTATATTTACACCGATCACATGACTATCAACATTATATGCAGATTATATAAAAAAAACGAACGAAACTGGTACACGAGTTGAACCTGCCAGGTCACATGTCCTGGCGGGGCGGGTTAGGTTGGCAAGTTCAGGATTTTTTTTAAAGCAAAGTAGGTTCTGAGTTTGATCAAACACATCTCAGATCGGACCGTTGCCTCAAGTGCGTCCTTACGTAATGAATTAGACGGGATGGGACCTACATCTAGAAGCCGATTAGACCCGAAAGATTTTTTATTCCGGATGACGTAGTGTATGATTTCATAAATTGACGAGAGCCTTCCCCCACCGCCTGGCATAGATGCAGATGGGTGACGAAAGCATATTTTTTCGGCGCGTTGACATAACAAGGAGGACCCGCTTATGTCGACGATTTAATGATGACAGAAGGGAGTAGTTTGTTTTATTTTTTTGCCAAAATTAATTAATTAATTTAATTTCGGGATTTGGTTCGTGTTCAAGCCAACTTTTTATTTATATTTAGACCCATCGAGCTGTTTTCTTCTCGCAACTAAGTTGACAGTAGTAGCTAGTAATTGCTTATTGAGAGCAGAAAAAAATAGTGGGTCAGATTCCTTTTTCTTTTTTCGATCTTTATTCTCTGTTGATGATGAATCTTGATTTTTGTTTGTTTCATCCGATATCTTATTTGGTTTGTTGTTAATTCAAAATGGGATTCAAACATTGTGCTTGTAGGTGTGACTTAATCGAGTACACAAGGGAAATACTTACCAGGAAAAAAGATTAATTTGGTGTTTTCGGTTATTTCTCTTAATTGTAAAGTAAAAGGTTTTGGGATTTGTTATTTTTTTTTTTATTTTCTTCCTTCAAGTTAATAAAGTAGAGAAATTCGAGATCTTTTTGAGCTGTTTCTTAAGCCCTTTTGTTATATTAATCCTGAGATTCAATTCTCGGAACTCAGTTTTATTTAACAGATAAGTGTATATGGAGTTAGCATGTGGGAATAGCCAGTGCATTTGTTAAGCAGCTAATTAAGGGGGAATGGGACTAATATTTTTCCAAGAAAATAAATGATCAAAACATTTCCAAAGTAAGATATTGGTTTTTGTTGTGCAATCTGCTACACCATATCAAAATTTAGTTAGCTGATATTTATGACAAATTAGATGATTTTGGGGAATTTATAATAATGGCCCCTGCACCTATGGTTCATTTTTTGTTGGATGCATGTCTGAAGATTTAAAGTATGAAATTGTTTGGTCTCAATTGTAGTGCATGAATTGAGAAGAATGAATGTTTAGAATCATTCTAAAAGATGTCTCATATCTGTAGAATTTGTCTACTGGGCATTTTCCAGTGCATGAATCTGATAAAATGTATCATTTGTTGTCTTTTGATTAAATCATTGAATTAATTTTGAAAAAGAAGCCGTGAACTAATAGTTTTTCGCTCTGTAATTGATTGGAAAAGTAATTTATGTACTCTTGAACTGTTCAGGTACCGATCACTGTGGGGAACCAGAGGAATTTTTTTGAAAGATCCAGTGGTCGGTCCTGCATTCCCTCCCTTGGTGACCCTTAAATCCTTGTTGTGGTAGCAAGGCTATCCGTCGGGTGAATCTTTCCAATCACTTCTTTACTACTAGGATTTGGTTCCATGGAAACAAAAGTCATCAGCGGTATCCATTTCTCTAGCCTTCCCGCTAGCTATATCCGTCCCGAACATGAGAGGCCGAAATTGTCTGAAGTTATGGAGTGCGAAAATGTTCCGATCATTGACTTGGGATGCAAAGATAAAAGCTTGACAATCAAACAAATAGGCCATGCCTGTCAAGAATATGGCTTCTTCCAGGTTCCTTAACGACATTTCCATGTTTTCGTGGGGCAGATTAAAATTGATGGGTGAGGGACGAGGCGGAGTGGGGGGTGATTTGATGTAATTATGTGGGAAACATGAACTTTTATAAAAAAATTATATGAAATTTTAAAATTTTTTGAACAAGGGGAAGTGATGGCTTCCCTCGCTCCGTGGGATCTGCCCCTCGACCAGATTATATTCCTGTACTAAGAACATAATTGCACATGTTATGACATATTGATTTATTCCTCACGTCTTTCCTGAATGTGTGGTACCAGGTGATCAATCATGGAGTATCTACGGATGGTGTAGATAGAATGCTAGAGGTGGCTCATGAATTTTTTAGTTTACCTGTGGAAGAGAAGATGAAATTATATTCCGATGATCCTTCCAAAACTATGAGACTCTCTACAAGTTTTAATGTGAAAAAGGAGACTGTTCACAACTGGAGGGACTATCTCAGGCTTCATTGTTATCCCTTGGAGAAATACGTCCCCGAGTGGCCTTCTGTCCCCTCTTCTTTCAAGTGAGAAAAATGATATTCCTTACCTAATGTTTTGGTCTATATTTAATCACCCACCAAATTATCTCACGCATGGAACATTCTGTAAAGAACTCTAGTCGAAAATACTACGAAATATGTGTGTTGTATCATTATTCGAAAAATATTTAGTTTTTGAGGATTAGGAGGAGAGATGGATATAGTTAAGATTATCATACTAGTTGATTTATGCTTTGTGAATTGAAATATGTAACCAGTGTTGGTTTGAGTAGGCCAGTGGTGCAAGAAAACCGGGTCAAACGAGTTGTCAAGATAATTTTATAACTCTAGGTCTCGCTTGGTATTTGAAACTTCTCAGCTTGATACCATAAGTTTTGGTCAGATCTTGACATGCCTTTTTTTCTTGGTGCCTAAGTGGTTGCATGTTTCCCCATAAGATGAAAAATAGTATTACTTTCTTGAATTGTGTTTAAAAGGTTTTTCCGGTTATTTATTTTGATGGCCAGAGAAGGCAGATAACCTCTTTTCCATATTTGTAACTTGGCCATGTACAATTGATCAGCGATTCATTATTGTTGTTTAGTGGTAGAAAAACAATAAAGTGCAAAATCTTTTATCCTGGTAGGGACGTTGTAAGCAGTTACTGCGCTGAAGTTCGACAGCTTGGGTTGAGGATGCAGGAAGCCATATCAGAGAGCCTAGGATTAGATAAAGGCAACCTAAAGAACGTATTAGGAGAACAAGGTCAACATATGGCCGTTAATTATTATCCGGCCTGCCCAGAACCGGAGCTGACTTATGGATTACCGGCCCATACAGATCCCAATGCTCTGACCATTCTCCTTCAAGATTTGCAAGTTGCTGGGCTTCAAGTCTTTAAAAATGGAAAATGGTTGGCAATCAAACCCCACCCAAATGCTTTTGTCATCAACATTGGCGATCAAATTCAGGTAAACCTTGATGCGGGGTTATAATTTTAGTAGATTATGAATGTTAGAACACTCTTTGAAAAATTGAATCATGTACTTTGTAGAACAGAAATTGTTCCTGATGCCATATGTGGTATAAACATCCAAATGTGCTACATAAACTACTTTATAATCTATTTGGCTTACTCTCACCAGTAGCTATAGTTTATAATATATTTTTTTTATCAGAAAACTGATAGCTGCAAGATATTACAGTCATTCTGCTCTGGTCGAGCACTAGTGATATACTTTTTTCCACAATCACTAGAAATCGAATATGAGCTAGTCACTTACCACATGTTCAAAAGCTTTAAATGGCGAAAGCTACCTATTAATTCAATTTATTTGGTCTTAAACTATGACTCTTGGATTCTCAGTAGACACTCAAAAGCCGTTGTTGTAAGGCCACCTGACCTTGGAGTAGTGGTAAAAATGAGTGAAAATGCAACCCACGTAATTATATGCTGGTTTGAAGTGAATTCAGTCAGCTATGTATCATGCAAAGCTACATATAAGACTCACACTGCAGTTTATAAATTGAATGGTTCTTATCAGCAATCAATTTGTGCAGGCGCTGAGTAACGGAAAGTACAAAAGCGTTTGGCATCGAGCCGTGGTAAATGCGGATGTACCAAGACTCTCTGTAGCTTCCTTCCTCTGTCCATGCGATAGTGCAACAATCAGTGCGCCAAAACCACTTACAAGCGCAGGGGAGCCAACCATTTATCGAGATTACACATATGCTGAGTACTACAAAAAATTCTGGAGTAGGAACTTGGATCAAGAACACTGTTTGGAACTTTTCAAGAACTAGCTTCTCTTTTTCGTAAAGCCAACTTGTTAGCTCGCCTTCGAACTTATAAGCCTATATGTTGGGATGTTTCTCAGCTATCATTTCTCCGTTCGGGGTGGTTGCTATGTTTTTGGTTCGTCGAATAAGCAGCAGTTGTTTGCAGTGCTGATCTATCCACTATCTTATTTTAAAGCACTGGTGGAAATTTAACTCATGTGGTATTGTTTTCACTCCCTTATGGTTTGTAAATATGCAGTTTATTCCATGTGATTTTCAAATAGACATTTTATCAAACTGTGGTTTTTACATATGTTTTTTACTCCCATATGGTTTGCAAACATAGCACACAACCCCTTAACCGGAGGTAGTGTTTTATGTATCACATGGAGTAAAACTACATATTTTTAAAACATAGTGGGTAAACTTATTTTCAAAACACAGGAGGTACACTACCTATTTTTCAAACTACAGTAGTATAAACTGCCTATTTGAAAACCATATTTGGTTTCGTTGCAAAAAACACTATTTTAAACTGTAGTATTGAAAACATTAATGATACAATATTATGTTGTTAATTTAGCCTACATGTATCTATCCTTTGTTCCCTATCCTCTCAAAAAATAATCAAGATTCTAGATATATATTTTGTTATGATATTTCTTATGTTGCTGTTAATTCCAAGCTTGGATGTTGTCTAATGTTAAAGTGCATACATTACGATTAAGAAATCACCATTGATGGTGAACGAAGCTCGTGAATAGAAGAAGAATTGTTTATTCAAATCTTAATTCAGCTTACGTTTGTACATGTATTTATTTAATTCTGAAAATGTAACTGCTATGCTAACAAACTAACTATCTTCCTTTCGACCAAGCCATTTTGTTGGAGAGTGTAGGGGCATGAACTTTGATGCATTATTCCCATGGAGGCAAAATAGAAACGAGATTCATTGTAAAAGAAATCAGACGCATTGTCTGTTCGGATGGATTTTACGGAGTGATTAAAATGATTAGAAACATAGGTGAAAAACTGCTTCAGAATCGTGTGTCTGTCAGATTTAAGATGCATAAGAAATACCCAAGTGCATCTTGAGAAATCATCAACTATTGTGAGGAAATACTTTGCACCATATGAGTAGGTGTCCTAAATGGATCCCGTGCATCAATATGTAGCAGATGAAACACATGAGGAGATGTGGATCTGTCGACTTTGGGAAATGGTGTTCTAGTTTGTTTTGATAATGGGCATATCTTGCAGTGTGTAGTAAGTGATTTATTCTTGATAAATGGTAAAAATTGTAAACGAGAGATATATAGATGACCAAATCTTCTATGCCATATATCCATGGCATTGTTTGTACATTCAGAAACATTACAATAATTGAAACAACTAGAATTAAAAACAGAGAGATTGCTAGAAGAACTTTGGTGACGTGCATCAGAATTCAATAATGATGAAGCTAGGACGAGGTACTAAAATCTGTGCCTCTGCCTACAAATCCCGATGATCTTGCCAGTCAAAAGGTCCTGAAACAAGCAGAAGTTTGGATAGAAAACAACAAAATACCTATTGTCTTTAGTGAATTTGGAAATGGATAATAGGTTGAAACTGAAGTCAGGAACATGAAAGACTTGTGTAAGTGTACAAGAAGGTTATATGAGTACAGATCCACTAGAAAGAATGGGAGTGGTGTTACAATTAGGCAGCCGAACAGAACCATTGGTAGAGTCGCATGGTTGAAGATTTTGCATACAACTTGAAGTACCTGTACTATGAGCATTCACACCACTATCTAAAATCTATTCATTAGTGTTGGGCATTGACATGAAACCAAAAAAGTTATCTACCAAGTTTGTGGCAATATCAGTAGGCAGTGAAGATTGGTCTAGAAGTTTCATAAGCTGATGATATTGTGCCTCAGCAAATGTATGAGGTGATGAAGATTGACCCCTTGAATCATCGGATGAGGAAGCTGGGTCATTTACATTACTATGATGAACAGATACTTTTGGACCCCTTTGATGGAAAGAAACTGGCTTAATTTGGGGAAACTTCTTGTACAATTTATGACCCGGTGGATACCCAATCAGTCGATAACAATTCTCCTTGGTATGACCCGGAATATTGCAATTCTCACATCGTACTGAATCTTGTTTCTTGAACGATGAAGAGTAAAACGCTGATGCTAGTATATCAGCAACTAGGTGAGATGATAAAATGTGACGATTAGACTCTAGAATATGCCTGATTCACCGAGGGAGTGGAGTCATCATAAGGATTTCACTCCGAATGTGTCAATAACTCTCATTCAATCCCATAAGAAATTGAAGAAGTCTCTGTTGTTGGTCGTGTTCGACATAAGCTTTGTAGCTGGTACATTCACAAGAAGGCAATGTGACAAGAGAATTGTATTCATCACATAGCCTCTTCAGTGTCTTCAGTGTGGAAAAATATATGGAAATTGAAGAAGTGCTCTGTGACAAATGAACGGTGTCCCTATGTAAGGAGAAGATTCGAGAGCCACGGATTTTGTCAAATCTCTCTTAATCAGCCCATACTTTTGAAGCTTCAGTGCAATATATAATTCCACTAAATTTCCTTAGAAACAGAGCTCATAATCCAAGATAAGACGATAGCATTGCATCTCTCCCATTGATGCAAATTATGATGATTATTTGCTGGGCGAGGACATGAGTCATTGATGAATCCAAGTTTATTTTTCGCACGGAATGCCAAAAGCATCACGCGACTCCAAATTCCGTAGTTTTGAGTGTCAAGAAGTGGATCTTGCACAAGAGAGACTCCCGGAGTATCCGAAGGGTGTAAGTAAAGAGGATCATTAAATCCGATTGTAGAATTGGTAGTCGTCATGAAGAAATGAGATCGATTTGTATGCAGCTTAAATGCGAAAAGGAAAGACTGTTCTGATACTATGTTAAAGTGCATACTTCACGATTAAGAAATAACCATTGATGGTGAACGAAGCTCGTGAATAGAAGAAGAATTATTTATTCAAATCTTAATCCAGCTTACGTTTGTAGATGTATTTATTTAATTCTGAAAATGTAACTGTATGCAGACAAGCTAACTATCTTCCAGATATTAAGCTAGCTAACTAACTAACTATAGTTAACATCTACTTCTCAAGAGCATTTATTCACTGTTCTTTCTTGAATTATACATTTTCATCTTAATATTGTTACGTATTTCGTTTGATGCACAGATCCTACAGGACTAACAGTATAAGCTACACATTCTGTTTTATGAGGCTACACTTGGCTTACAATCCGATAAGTTGCATTTTATATTCATGGGCTAGTGGATTTTACATCATAGTCTCGGCTTGCAATTAATTTCCGAATATCAAGGTTAACTTTCTTAAGGATTCCATCGTGTGATCTTGTGAAATGTTTCAAACTCATCTCTCAAAATATTGGGACCAAAATTTTTAAAAAATGAGAAAAAAAAATCTTATATTTCATGTATGATTAAATATTTTAACTTCCCTACTTTCTTTTTTGGTCTAACTCTCGTTTGCCGGAGTTTCTTTTAAGCAAGTTTTTCTGAGTTAGTACGATCTATTTATTACTCTAATTAGGTTTCTGGCAATATATCTCCTGTGGATTTTTGTTTTTTAAATATGCAGTTTACATTTTATGATTTGAAAATAGATAGTTTAACATATGTGATTTGTGAATATGTACAAAATACTCCCTCCCCGAGTACGATTTGTGTGAGGGGTAGTGTAAGGGGCGGAACCAGAAAAAAATTTTGGGGGGTGAATTTTTTTTTTTTATAATACTTGAAGGCTAAAAAAATTTTGGGGTGCAAAATTTTTTTTTTTTAAAAAATAAGGGTAAATTTATTTTTTAAAAAAAAAAAAATTTCATTAATTTTTTTTTTTTCGGGGGAGGGTCCGCCCATGGGTAGTCTGATATATTTTTCAAATCACAAGGGGGCTACAAAGTATAGGGGTGTAAAGTTTCTATTAGCGATGCCACATGAGTAAAATACTTATTACAAACCAAAAGATGGTAAACTACTTATTAGCGGTACGACAACAGATAAATTGCTAATAACTCTGTTAGCTAAGCATGCTAACCTGACTAATTCAAGTTCTTCGAGATCCATGTTGAGGGTTTTTTTTTTAACCCCAGAGGTTGGCTTGTTGGTAGAAATTCGTGCCTTATGAATCTTGCTCCTCTCTAGATCTAAGGTTCAAAATCTTCATGGTGCTATCATTTTCTATGGGGTCAGTCCATACGATGGCGTAAAGCCTTGGTTTCAATTGGGCCCCCGCTAGTGGACGGTGGGATTGGTCCCCCGAATTAGTCGGTCTTAGGGGCGTATACCGAGTCATCAAAAAAAAATGTTAAAGGGCGTTTTTTTGCTTTTTCTTGCTACGCTAGTTGAGTATATATAATATTTTTGTGTATTGGTAATGTTTTTTTATGGTAAGTTCCTTAAATCACACAAAATATATCTCAAAATATCTAAATAATGCAGTAAATGCAAGAGTGGCTGATGAGATTTTGAAATTGAATTTATATTATGTTTTAGTCGGCAAATTCATTTAATTATGGTGATGCAACTCTGTGAACGTCACCCTTATATTGTCATCATATATCGACTATTATTATATAGTATTTAATAATGAAATATTTAATTTAATCCCTGAAAACTTGATGATAAGTCATCCATTTGACTTGACTAGCTGTAACCGTGTCTAATTAATTAAAAACCCACACAAAAAGAAAGTGGGATTCAGTTTAGGTGACAATTAAGTCTAATTAAATGTATTGATATAACAGTAGTACAAGTCTTTGATAGGAGCAATTACATGGTGCGGGCGGCAGGGCAGTCTGTCTAGGTGGATTCTGTTGCTCTTCTTCTCGGAAAGGAGTTTTCGGATGAGTCTAGGGTTGTGCAGCATTGTTCTCGTTGGTGCAGAACCGTCTTTTAATATTTTTAGTTTGGTTTTCTTTTGTGTTTCATTGAAGTTTTTTGATATGTTTATGTTTCTGTTTTTAACTTGTAAATCATTGACTTTTGGGTTAGAGTACCCCTAATACTCTATTAGTTAATTTTGTCATACGAAAAAAAATAACAGTAGACAAAGAGAGAGATTCTAAAAATTTACGAAAACTCCCATGAAAATTAATAAGATAGAATTATGTAGAAAGAATGAGCAAAACCCAAATATTTAACTGAGAAGTCGCGTGTTGGGGATTACATGGCATACCCTGTGTGTGCTTATAGATGAAGCGCTTCTCACCGTCTATGGCTTAATAAGCCTTGACCCATTAGTGTCCACGTGATGCAGTCCCTCATGTTCACCTTTCGCTTAGTACGAGGCTTTGCGCTGCCACTATAAGAAATAAAAATGTCCGTCTGCAACAGATATAACTTTTGGTCTAATGATAAGCGATTGATCCTAAAAATTGGTATAATAGCGAGATCATGTTATTCAAGCCAACCCAGAAGCAATTTAAGGTGATTCTTCTGGGGATGTTGGAAATTAAATGACATATCCTTTGTGCGCTCTTAGAAGAAGTATGTCTGACCTTTTATGACATAACAAACCTGACTTAATTGAGCTCACGTTGTGCAACCCATCATGTCCATATGTCGCTTAGTACGGGGCTTTGTGCTACCACTATATAAAAAAATAAAGTTGTGCATACTAACAACTAGAGCTTTTGGTCTATTTGTAAGCGGGTTTATATACATACACCAATATTTGTTTGCTTGTGCACAATATTATTAAGTTGGGAAAAAAGGAAGAACAAAATAAAATCCTTGGACAAGTATCTTACAACAAAAGGATACACTCAAAAACTATACCAAATCAAAAAAGGGGAAAACAATGAACAAAAAGATAAAAATATATCTTAAGTAATTACATCTTGGCAACCTTCCAAGTAAAGTGATTTTTCTTTGATCAAATCCTCTCTCCAAACCCTTTTATTTGCATCAATAAATTCTTCAACTATCTTATTTAAGTCTTCATGTTTATAATATCCATTATCTTCACTATCCCCTTCATATCCACATTGACATACATCGTAAGTTGAATATTCATCCATTTCTGCACCATTTATATAACCATGATCATAAATAATTATAGATTTATGACAATCACGAGGGACAGATAATCTTGTTTCACTGTCATAATCGGCCATTTCATCATGTAGAGCATCTAAGGAAAGTATAAGCTCGTTTGCCATCCGACGTTCTTCTTGCTGAATTCTTGCAGCTTCATCTTCTGTATCAATATTCTTGTACTCCAATAGCGGTAATATCGAGCTAAATCCGTCATCCCTTTCATCAGATATGTTACTGTCCTCTATCATGCTTTCATCAAGTTGATGATCACATAGTGGTAAGATTGTAGGAACCATATTATTGAGATCGTTTGGGTATGAAAAAAGAAATGGGATTAGTGAGATTTCAGAGATCATGAAACCAGAAAGCTCATCGGACGGAGAGGATGGATTGTAGTGTTCTTTAATGGTGGGATTGTTGGTATGAAACATGAAGTAGATGACGGCAAGATAGATCATAGCAGAAGTAGGATTTGGTTTTGTGAAATTTTGAGGTTGATTTAGGCATAGAAATTTGAGGAAGAAGAGGAACAAATTAATGATTTTTATGTAAAAGATTATGAGAAATGCCACTTTAGCTCCTTTGACTATATTCATCGGCTTCCTCCAAGGATATAAAATAGTGTTGGATAATGTTTGCTTCAAATGTTAATCCTGATTAGATCAATGCCTTTTCGCAAAAAAAATGAAATTTCATTTATCATTCTCAATTTTCTATTTTACAGAATCAACCTCAACTTCTGATTACTGTTGCTAGAGACTGAAATGATACGGTGTTTCGGTTTTGTCGTATGCAGGCCGTCTCAAATCCATTATCTCATTTTAGCGCATATTTTGCTAAAAAGTAGTAAGATTTTTGTATTAGATATAAAATTCATCACAAACCTATATACTTCATGTTAGCATTAGATGTCCTACAAGCCAATAGGCCAATTGTTGGCCCGTTGGACCCTCATAAGCATAGCCCAAATAATTGACCAAAACTCCTATAAATATATGTTCATCTCTAGGGTTAAGGTGATTTTTCATTCTATACACACTCTCATAGAATAGCCGACATCACACTAGCACTGATGTTGTGCTTGAAGATATGGTCAGGTTGATTGGACTCGAGGGATCACAGCATACAGATTGATTTCGCTGTTATCGGTAATCTCTTTTCGTGCATTAATATTTGATATTTGCATGTTAATACATGAATCAGGCGCGATCGTCCGTCCCCGTGTCAGATCTGTTTATTATATTATTTCCGCTGCGTTTGGATCTGACACCGGGGTACGGAAACCCAACAGAGGTATCAGAGCCAGGTTGCGTTTTGATTTGTATATTCAATAATTAATATAATTAGATCGTTTCTTACCAATTCTAATTGTGTTTGAGATTTCAAAATTTTGGAATCCGGAAAAATATAGAAAAATCAATTGAAAGGAGTTTTGATTGAAAGCCAGAAATCCGGCATCGGAAAACGTTTCCGGTGCATCGCTGCCGGTCGCCGGGAAAACCAGATCTTGCCAGGGAAAGTAGTCTGGCAACGCGAGGAGCAAGGTTGAGCGGCTGGCTTCCTTCATCCGCGCAAGGGTTGTGCAGATGGTAAGGAAACGCACAGATCTATGGTTCTTCTCGCGGCCACCGGTGAACTGTTCACCGTCTGGAACTCGCGCAACCAAGTTTCTCGATCTGCAGTGACGAAGGGATGTTGGACGAGGCGCTGCAACCGCGGAAAGGTTCCGTGACCATGGTTGCACTCGTGCTAAATCTGCAATAAAAAAATTTTTTGGTTCTTCGCTGCCTGCGCGACACGTGCTGCTCCGACTCCGGTGAAGGGGCGACAAGCGTCTTGGACCATCGGATGTTGGCGGCGCAGGTGTGGAGGCGACTGGTGGAACCCTAATTTAATTTGGGAAAATTGTTACATTGGGCGGCGGCTGCTAATTTCTATAAACCCTAATATCAGATATGGAAGATGAATGAACAGTATTTTCGGAATTTTAAAAAAAAAAAACAATTTTGATTTTTTTTTTTTAAAAATCGAAAATAAAGAGAATTTTGGGGTTGAAATTGTATCTTTTAATTTTTGGATCCAAATTGTTTGGAGTCCATAAATTTTTGGGTCATTTTAGATGTTTTATCCGGATATTATTTTTGAAATAATAAATCATAATACTTAAATTATTAAAAATGTGATTTTTAATTTATTAAGTGTAAAATGGAGATTTACAATTAGTTAAAAAATTTAATTAATTGAAAATTGAATGAAAATGTTTCATTTAATTTGTTAATTTTATTTTTGGCTAATATTATGATTTGAGGTAAAATAATGATTTTACCAAGTAATTGAAAATTTAATTAACTGAAAATTAAATGAAAGTGTTTTATTTAATTGTTAATTTTATTTTCGATTATCATTATGATTTAAAGGTAAAATAGAGATTTTACCAATTAATTGAAATTTAATTAATTAGAAATTAAATAAAATGGTTTTATTTAATTTGTTAATTTCATTATCAATTAATGATGCGATTAGTGAGAAACGATAGAATAAATTAATTATTGTGATCTAATTACATGTGATGTGATTAGTCCAATTACATATGATGTAATTGGTTAGTTTAATGTTTAATTACATATGTTGTAAATGCATGATGGATGATTACGAGCCTTGGCCAATGTGTTTAGGTGAATGTTTAGGTTTTTATTGTTTCATTATAATTGTGTTTTTGGTTATCGGGCCTGCGAGCCTGCTCTCTCTATTTTCTGATGTATCCCACCCCGGATTTGTATCTCTATTCTCTTGTTTGCACGATTTAAATGTAAAATCTTTAGAATTAGTGGGAGATCGAGATTGAAGACGGAGCACCAAGATCAAGACATGTATAATGGAAGCAAAAATGTAATAGGATTGCATTACATACCTGCATCACCTTAGACAGACTTGTGATCCACGTATGGCTCACGTGGATCAATTAGGAAAAGGTCGTAATCGTCCATATTTAATTTTTATTATGCATATGATGTATGATAAATGTTTGTTTGTGTGTTTTATTAGTACATATGTTGCATGAATAAAACATAGTTGCATAAATCCGGCAAACAAACAAACAAGTACTTGATGAGATTTGAAAATTATTAAATCCCTCTTTTGAATATGATTCAAATTTTTTTAATATCAAACTGATAAAGGGAGCTCAAAAGGGTTTGTTGCTTCCTGTCTTCCATCAACAGTTAAGCCATGAGACGCTACTTGTGTCATATTGCCTTACTCACCCACGTGGGGGGGGGGGGGGGGGGGGCATCTGGCATGGGAAAGCTGTGCGTTTAACTGCCACTTAATTAAGGGTGTGGTTATGTTAACCTTCTAGATTACTCACCCACGTGGGGTCTTTTGGGCGTGACATTTCCATCCGTGGGATGGGTTAGTTTGACGTGAGAAGGCATAATTGTCCTGCCCACGTAGGGTTATGCCAATCGCGAGACAAATATCTTGGGGGTTGCATATGATGCAATTGTGATCTACCTTTAGTATCATGAAGCCGGTGGGCCCACGTCCGGGGTTTTCATGAGCTAGTTGGACTCCAAGCCCACTAAGAAAATATGATTTCCCGTTCATTTGTCATGAGGGTGTTGAATTCGAAAAATTTAGTGGGAGCATTCAATAACTAAAGTCCATAGTTTTTGAATTAATTAATAATCAGACGGTTTGCATATATTTTCTGTTTATTCTCAGTATTGTGGTTGCCGTGAATCCGATTGCATCAATTCTCGATACAAACAAAGTAACCGCACCAAATTATTCTGATTGACTATTAATTTTAAAATAGTGCTCGCTTCTAAAAGGTTGCTATATACCCTTGGTGGGAGCCTCCTGTTGAAGTGTCTCCTCGTTCGTCTCATGAAGAGATCGCCACACTTGAGAAGTGGTGGGACAATAATCTCTCGGCTAGGTGCTATATGATAGCATCAATGTCACCAATGAGTTTCAACACAGATATGAGAAATTCGTTCACATTACTGATATTTTCCAACACCTACAAAGGTTGTTTGGTGAACGGACACGATTACTGAGACTCGTGACTTCAAAAGAGCTATTTTCATTTCACATGCAAGATGGGGCTTCGGTCTATGAGCATGGTGTAAGAAAAATATCTCTTCTTGATAAATTGGAAAATCTGAATGTGACAATACCTCATTAACTGGCTGTAGATTTGATCTTATAGTCAAAATATTGGAAACTCATGAGTCCTTGATTCAAAAGGAGAAACATGTTCTTCTTGTCGAATCTTCTACCAATGGTAGGAAGAGTTCAAGGATAAAGAAGAGGAAGGGAAATGGTTCTCAACCTCAAAAGCCGAAAAAGGATATAGTAGCAACTAAGAAGGGAGATGCATCTATGTTTTCACTGCTGGTCACTGGCGCAAAATTGTGAGGAATACCTAGACTAGAAGCGTTCTAAAAAGGGTATGTTTTATATTAAAATTAAATGTTTCTATTGGTTCTACTTCTTTGGTATATGGTGCCAGTTGTACTCGCATTTTTGCAAAGAGTTGCATGTGATGTGAAGAAGTAGAGAGCCATAGGAATGTGAAACCTACCTGAGGCTAAGCATTGTAGCAATCGTTGTTGCAAAGGCTGTTTGAAATATTTATTTAATATAAAATCTTGAACTGGTTAGGAACTGGTTTGAGCAATTATTTATTTGTTCTAGATTTAATCATGAACATTGTTCTTATTTTGATAGAGAATGATATTCTTTTAAATATGCGAATGTGATTTGCAGTATTTTTAAGAATGCATGTTTTATTGAATCTGGTGAACTTATGAATGATTAGTATGATTATATTCAAAGAATATAAAAAGAATGATAACTGAAATCCAACATAAATTTAGCATGTGCTGAATGTCCATTGAATTTGATTCATATGGACGTATGTGGAGCACTAAATGTTAGTGCAAGATGATGTTGAGTTATCTTAAAGAGAATGTGATTCTCTCTGAGTAACTCTCTAAAGTTACATATTTGTTGAATATAATTCATACCAATGCAGTGACCAAAACTCCATATACGATATGGACTGAAAAATAATCCAAATTTTTATTTTGATATTGTTCTGCTTATGTGAAGCATCCAGTGGGAGATGAGTTGGATAGTTGATCCATCTTATGTTATTTTGTGTAAATTATATTATCAATTGCAGGCAAAGAGTTTGTTTCGCAAGTGCAATCTTTCTAGAGAAAATGTTTCTATTAGAAATGATGACAAAATAATATAACTTGAAAGGGTTCAAGAACCACAAACCACTAGAAAAGTGAAAACGGTGAAATTAATTTAGTTAATCACAACCTTTGATGTACACACACCAAGGAGATTTGAAAATGTTTCAAGAGCTCCTGATAGAATTAATCTACTCCTTGAAAGTAGTCAAGAAATAGACCATGGATATGATCCTTGGACTTTCAAGGAGGCGATGTCAGATATTGATTCGGGACATTGGCAAGATGCCATGAAATCTGAAATGGACTCCATGTACTCCAATAAGATACGGGCCTTAGTAGATCATCTTTGGGAATTGTTCCCATTGGCTGCATGGATTTACAAGTGAAAGCTTGGAGTGGATGGGAAGGTAGTGACCTTCAAAGCTTGACTGGTGAGAAACGGTTATTCTCATAGGCAAATAGTTGTTTATGAGAAAAAATTTTCATCGGTTATGATGCTATAGTCTATTTAGATTTTATTAGTTATATCTTTATATTATGAATATGAGATATGAGTAATGGATGTGAACACAACATTTCTCAGTGGTGGCATTGAGGTAGAAATGTAGCAGCCAAATGTGTTTACAACTTCTTGGAGTGAGAAAAATGTTTTCAAACTCCAGAGGTCCATTTATGGGCCTAAGAAGGCATCTCGAAGTTTGAACTTCCGTTTTGATAACATCATCAAAGTGTTTGGTTTTGTTAAAAATCCGGAAGTGACATGTGTGTGCAAAAGGGTTAGTGGGAGCATGGTTACATTTGTGATGCTTTAAGTTGATTATATCATGCTCATTATGAATGGTATTTGATTAATCTATTAAAGCATGATTATCTACTAATTTCTCCATGAAAGATTTGGGAGAAGCATCCTACGTACTTAGCGTAAGGATCTATAGGGATAGATCTAAAGGATGTTTGAGATCTCTCAATATACGTACATAAACACTGTGCTAAAAGAGTTTGACATGGAATAGTCGAAAATGGAGTTACTTCCCAATATGTCATAGTATTCATCTCTCGAGTCAACGAGTCTTAAAATTGATGAGGAGAGAGAAAAGATGACATTGGTACCTTATGTTTCGACATTTAATAGCATAATGTATGCTATTTTATGTACTTGGCCTGATGTATGTTCTTAGAGTAATGAACAGACATCAGACAGATCCCGGTGAAGGTCACTGGAAAACTGTGAAAATAATCCTCAAGTTCTTATGAAGAACTTATGTTATGTTCATGGTTTTTGGATCTGTAAGTGGAGAAATAAAAGTTGAAGGCTAAGCTGATGCTGGTTTTTAAATTGGATGTAGATGATACCATATCGATGTTCGGATTTGTATTTAAGCTCGATGATGGTGATGTCTCTTGGAAACGTTCCAAGCAAGACACCACATTGGATTCCACCACTGAAGCTAAATACATTGCAGCATAAGATGCAACAAAGAGGCAGTTTGGATAAGAAATTCCATCCAAGAGTTGGGTGTAATTTCAAGTGCAGTTGACACAGTCTCTGTGTACTGTGACAACATTTGAGCTATTATGAATAGCCAAGATCTCATCAGGATCCAAACATATATTGAGAAAATACTATCTAGTGAGAGAGATGGTAGACGCGACATTATTATCGAGAGAATCGCTTCAACAGAAAAATATAGTGAATCCACTGACAAAGCATTTACAATGATTGGTGTCTGATAGACATCTTGGGAAGATGGTCTTAAGACACATGAGTAATTGGCTTTGGGAAAGTGAAAGATATTGTTGTCATACATGATTAAGTAAATCAATAGTTGATTGATTGTACTTATAATCTTACTATGACAAATCTTTGTTTGAATATTAATATATATGGCACTTCTTCATCTGTTTACCCATGCATCTTGATGTATTGATGAAGTCCTTGAAGTTGCTATAGTCCATAGAATGTGGTTACGCATATGATGGTGACCATGAAATACATTCTCGACTGCGATTTCTAAATGTTCCTGGTCGATGAGCCTTCGAGAATGGGATATCGATATATGCTCGTTAGAGACTGGTATTCATGATGTGTCTAGTGTACTGCGCCGCGTTTCATCGGCGTTGGCTTGGAGAAGTCAGCACACATGAATAGGTGCTCATTAGGAATGAGTTCACTGAACGACCCTACTCGGAATTCTATAAGTGGTTACCACTTGTCGAGTATAGAATTTCTAGTCATAGTTGTGCACCATTACTCCTCATGACCCGAGGCATCATTGAGGTCTTGACAGATAGCTGTGTACTTTGATTTAATGACTGATCACATGCGGGTCATAAAGTTGTTATTTTGGGTATTCAGTGATGCTGTCAGAGGCCTATGATTGTCGTTGGGGATTCACCACTGGTCTTGATGAACCAGGATGTCCTATGTGTTTTTCTATATATGATTCGAGGAATCTCTGGCCAGAGTGGGTAGTGCTTGTGAAAAAAGAGTTTTTCATATACGCACACAAATGAATCATATAACGTGAAACAAATACATAGTTATTGAAATCATAAAGGGTCTCGATCAACCAATGCTCTTGATTCAATCGGGACATATTGAGTGAAAGGAATGTACTGCACGCTAACTATGGCTGACAGGTTCTCGTACGTTGCTAGTCATTTGTATCTAGGTCTTCGTGAAGCGCAGATGCTAGGCGCTACCCACGATCGGTATGTTGTTGCTGGAATTATATTTCGGTAATTGTCTATTAAAGGAGTTTAATTGACAATAGGGCATTCAGGGTAAGCCCAAAAGAAGTTGTTTGACTTCTAAAATCACAAAAGTTGTGATCCTACTGCTATGATACACTTGAGCCTCGCTGGGTCACAATTAACCGGCCGCCGATCTATTGATGAGAATTGAGACTTAAATGTTAAGTGCTCAAATTGAGTGATTTAGAAGAGATGAATTTAATTTCTGAAAGCTCCTCACTTTAGTGGAGTTTCTATATTTGAAAATGTTTTATCTATAGAAAATTCTAAAATTAAAACATTTGATATATTTATGTTGCATAATTATGTACATTGGTAGTACGTCAAGTTATTCAATTTGATTGAATTACTTGGATTATGAGTTTGCAGTTTTATGTTGGCTTTTGGGCAAGTGGGAGATTGTTAGCATTAGATGCCCTACAAGCCAATGGGCCAATTGTTGGCCCGTTGGACCCTCATAAGCATAGCCCAAATAATTGACCAAAACTCCTATAAATATATGTTCATCTCTAGGATTAAGGTGATTTTTCATTCTATACACACTCTCATAGAATAGCCGACATCACACTAGCACTGATGTTGTGCTTGAAGATATGGTCAGGTTGATTGGACTCGAGGGATCACAGCATACAGATTGATTTCGCTGTTATCGGTAATCTCTTTTCGTGCATTAATATTTGATATTTGCATGTTAATACATGAATCAGGCGCGATCGTCCGTCCCCGTGTCAGATCTGTTTATTGTATTATTTCCGCTGCGTTTGGATCTGACGACGGGGTACGGAAACCCAACACTTCAAACTTTACTTTAAAAAGAATATTCACTACAATATTTCTTTAATTTCATTTACAATAAGTATTTTATTCAATGAATTATATCTTTACAAACTTATTAATATATTTTCATATTAAATTTACTTTTAAAAAATTTACTTAGATAATTAATTAAAATTAATAATTAATAATTAAATCATTCAAATTCAATCAATCATTTAGTTAATTAATTTAATTGAATACAATTGACCATTTATTAAATATGTAATAATTAAATATTAAAGTGAATTAAATACTATACATGAATAAATTAGAAATATGATAACATATATTACAAAATTGACTTTGAAATGAAAAACAAAACATAGACAAGAATTTTCTTTTTTCTTAACATATATTTTTTAACAAATAATTTAATTTTTCTTAATATATTTACCATAAATATTAACTGCATAAATAAAGAGTTAACAAATACTTAATTTTAAAACAATATACACATAATAACAAAATTAAAACAAAAAAAATATAGAAGGAAGATAGTGTTGCTGTTGGGAAAATAACGCAATATTTTCTGGTCAAATATGTGGGAGCAAAAATAAATGCGGAATAAAAAAGACACGGTTTACGTGGTTCGGCAAAAATTAGCCTACGTCCACGGGGTTGCTGCAGATATTTTATTGAAGAAAAATACAAGTGTTTACAAAACACTGACAACACTAAATCTGAAAACACTCAGAAAATTATACAGCAATTTTCTCCCACTAGTATTTTTACTCTGATTGCTCTGTGTTATTTTCTCTCTACAATTTGGTGTTCTTTCTGAATGAAATTGTAACTCTATTTATAGAATTTATTCACGCGTTGTTCACGCGTAATTGACAAAAATATTTGCCAATTTTTCTTCGCACGTTTCTGACAAATCTTTATGCAGATTTGCCCTGAAAATTTTGGCCACAATTCTTCGCCACTTTTCAACAAATATGGGCCGCCCACTTTTATTCTTTTGACTAACAATCTCCCACTTGAAGATTGATCTCAATTCGTCTTCACACCTAGATCAATGCAACAGCCTCTTCTGGCCTGTCAATCTAGCAAACCAACTGAAGTTGAACACAATTTCAGTTTATCAATGGTCACCACCTTTGTTAACATATCTGCTAGATTTTACTCCATTGGATCTTCTCTAATGTTAGCACATCATCCTCAAGCAGAGACCTGATGAAGTGATAACGGAGACCAATGTGTTTTGTTCTAGAGTGGAATGCTGAATTCTTTGCGAGATGTATTGCACTTTGACTATCACTATACAAAACATTATTCTCCTGGTTGAATCCCAGCTCTATTAACAAACCTTGAAGCCATACCAACTCTTTACTGACTTCTGTCACTACAACATACTCAGCTTCTGTAGTGGATAAAGCTACAATATTTTGTATCCGCGACATCCAACTAACAGCTGTAGTTCCAACAGTGAATACATAACCTGTGGTGCTTTTTCGGTGATCGACATCACCTCCATAGTCTGCATCTACATAATCTTGTACTTTTAGTTCTCCTTTTCCAAAGTACAAACACTTATTTGAAGTGCCTCGTAGATACCTCAAAACCAACTTAACTGCTTCCCAATGAACTTTCCTGGATTTGACATAAACCTGCTGACAACTCCCACTGCATGGGCAGTGTCTAGCCTTGTACAGACCATTGCGTACATCAAACTCCCAATGGCTGAAGCGTAATGGACTTTAGTCATAGATTCTTTTTCTTCTTCCGTCTGAGGACACTGGTCCTTGGATAGGCGAAAATGACTAACCAAAGGTGTGCTAACTGATTTTGCGTTGCCCATGTTGAACCTCTGCAAAACACGATTGATGTACTCCGCCTGAGATAACTGCAAAATTCCATTTTGCTTATCTCTTGTGATTTGCATTCCAAGTATCTTTCTTGCTGGACCCAAATCTTTCATGTCAAATTCTTTTGACAACTGCTGCTTCAAGTTTCTGATCTCGTCCGTATCAGAACCAGCTACTAACATATCATCGACATAAAGTAGCAAAATGATATAACTGGACTTATATTTCTTGAAGTAGCAACAATGGTCGGCGTTGCACCTCTGGAAACCTTCATTGTGCATAAAGCCGTCAAAGTTTAAGTACCACTGCCTTGGAACTTGTTTTAGGCCATACAAGCTCTTTTTCAATTTGCACACCTTATTCTCCATCCCTTTCTCTGCGAAACATTCTGGTTGAAACATATAAATCTCCTTATCAATGTCTCCGTGAAGAAACACAGTATTCACGTCCAATTGTTCAAGATGGAGATTTTCACTGACAACAATACTCAATACAGTCCTAATAGTATTGAGCTTCACAACTGGAGCAAAAATCTCTGAGTAGTCAACTCCTTCTTTTTGCTGAAACCCTTTGACGACCAGTCGGGCTTTGTATCTCGTGGAACCATCATGATCTTCCTTCACCCGATACACCCATTTGTTGTGAAGTGCCTTTTTGTCCATAGGCAACTCAACAAGTTCCCATGTCTGATTGGACATCAAAGACTTCATATCGTCTTTCATGGCAAGCTCCCACTTGCCGGCATCTTTGGTCTGACATGCTTCATCGTAGCATTCTGTCTCACCTGCATCAGTTAGCAACAGATAGTTCTTATACCTTCTGTTAGGTACATGAGGCCGAGAACTCCTTCTCAATTCATGAACTGGAGCAGGAGATGCACCATGCTGCTGTTCGCTGTCTTGATCAATTGATTCCCCTAACTGAGGAATCTCAACTATCTGTTCCACATGACTTTCTGGGACATCGTCCACCTCTGCATACGCTGACTCACTCTGTTCTGAGTCGCTGCCAACTGTGTTATGCATGTCCTTATACATCACTCGTTTGTTGAAGATTACATCTCTGCTGCGGATCATCTTTTTGTTTTCATTGTAACAACGGGCTTGGAAAAATGACAATAGCAAGTCGAGACAAATGTTTAACACTTTGTCTTTAAGAAGATTTTACCCCGCTCACGATGCGTACGGAATGTTGCAATCTTCTCCAAAGATACAGCGACTTCAATTTGTGATTGTTGCACTACATATCACAAACCACAAATGTTGCAAAATCCATTCTTCAAGAAAAAAGATATGAATATGATGCAAAATGATCTTCATTTTGTCTTCTCTCACAATATATTGTGTTTAATTCTTGCACAAAAGTATGTTTGAAATGATTGGGGATGTGTTATATATATATTTGTCCGATGGACATCAATAAAAACACTTTTGGGAGTGATTGTTAATGAAAAGTACCCACACGTCAAGGGCCGCATATTTGGTGTGAAAAGGCGCGATGGCGCCATAGGTTCCTCCCTTCGCCTTAGGCGCCAGTTGGGAGGCGCCCTAGCGCCTCGCTTTCTGTCCGATTTTCACGTTTTCGCCCTTTTTCTTAATGTTCCACTTTCCATCGTGCCTTTCTTGCTTACTTTCAAATCGTCAAGCTTTGCTTAATCTCAATTCATTAAGCCTCGATTTTTATCTTGCTTAATTTCAATTCATTAAGCCACAAAATTTCCAACACTAACATGTCATGTATTATCGTAAATGAGAGTCAAAGATCACTCATACTTAACGCAAGGAGAAGGCTGATCTTGCTCTATATTACATAAGGAGAGACATAATAAGTCCTTGGCGTGGCTACAAGCTACATGTTTAAAATACGAGCGTTGACATAAACATGTCAATAAGGTGTAATGAGATGGCATTCGCTCCATACTGGAAATAGGTCCTGATAAATGATTAAGTGGTCCTCGTTTCGAAGACTACTTAAAGACCACTTATTCGATCAGGGATCTAGGAGGTGAACTAGAGCGGAGTAGGAAACCCTCGCAGCGGCTCCGGTGCATCCAAAGGGGAGCTGCTTTCTTACACGAGTTTTCTAAACATCTTTCATGATTTCTGATTTTAACTGAATGGTAATTACACGCTTTCCGATTTATTGATAATTGATTACTAGTCTCATCTCTATGAGGGCTTAATCCATGAGATTGATAGAAAGTTAAGCCATGATGTACACTTGTTTTCCTCATATCTGCGTAAGAATTCCTTTGGTGATATATTCTTCTGTTTCTGATAGATTTTCCGCCGAGTTTAACAAAACTATTTCCAATGCCTCTTGTTGGTTTGGCCATCAATTTCAAATATCATGTTTCAAAAATTTCACTTCTATACTTCAAATCGATTATTTCAAGCATTATAATAGCCGCTATCCAGTCATAATTGTCGAATCTTAAAGCAATTCAATCACAAAACCAAATTTAATTTTTTTTAGTTAAAATTAGAGATCACTACACGATGCATACATACGCAGCTTGACAAGATCTGGAATGAGCTGCTGCATATTACATACGACTGTATAGCAAAAAGTTAATAGATTCATTTCGAATAAGGAGGCCTAAATCTAACTCCTGGAAAGTGCCTGGAAACATATTCCCGAGCAAGTGAATGGAGTTCGTCGCCCTCTTCGATGAAGTCTTCTTGATCGCGGTAACTAACTATTTCCATTGACATCTGTTCGTGCTGAGACAGGTCGAAACGTGCCGTTTGCACAAGATCCGAGGAGGACTGAAAGTTGGAGGACGAAAGATTGGGGAGCGGAAGGGGAAGCAGCAATGGTGAACGTTGTAGGGTTGATATACGAGCTTGGATGTATGCCAACTCCGCCTGTAAATTTACCACCTGCATGACAAAATAATTGATGATAATATATTTTATAATTATTTTGATAAGTTCGCAAAACCCATATTCTTTTCATTTAGTTAAGGTCCATAAGTCCATTGCAAGGATTTGGTCCCGACTCTCCTTTTAGATGCTTCCCATGAGGGCTAGTTATTTGAGGTCGACACAGCCATAAACAATAAAACCAATATATATACCATGTTGAATGTACCTGCTGTTGGAGAGAGAAGATATGGCCAACACAGCCATAAACAGGGTCCCTAACCCTTGCCAACGCCTCATAACAAAGCGTGATCACCGCATCAAACCGGCGGTGTGGCGGAATTCTAAGCAGCAACTTCGAGGCGTTGCTAGCACCAAACACCCTATGAACCGCCGCAAAGTGGGCGGGGCCTTGGTCTGAGTCAAAATACGGTGCAAAAATGCAACCCTTCAAGCATTTCCTCCTCAGAAATTTGCAAGCACCACAAGGCCCACAGCCGGCACCACCTCCAGTCCTTTGATCACCGCCACCACGTCCGCAAATGTTCATTTATCTGAAGGTTTATTCAAACATATGATGTTTTGTGTTAATTTGCTTTACGGGGTGCAAAAAACACAGTATACTGATTACAACGGAGAGGGTTTTATATATATGTAAATTTTATTACCTAGATTTAAACTTGTAGTACGGTGAATTTGGCAACTTTTACGAGTAAATAGTGGAAGACGTCTTGATTTGGATTTGGGTCAAGTGAAAGACTTGAGAGGATTGCGTAGTATATGTAGATGGCGAGCAGTCACGAAATCAGAAATTTAGTTTAGGGTCAGATAAAATAAATATGAAGCATATATTTTTTATATGAAAGACAAAAATAATTGATATAAATTTAAGGTGCCAAAATATATATTTTATCTAATATATCATAATGAATAAGATTAATATTAGTCGATAGACTTGATATAACTTATATTAAATTTACGCGTTTAAGGTTTTTAATAGTTTACAATTATTATTTTTTTCTATTTTTGAAAACCTTATTATTTTACTATTTTATTTTTTAAACAAAGATCGACTAATTAAACCAATGATAAAAGACCATATTTCTAGTACATAGTTAATTGATTCAATTCAGTTACCAAGAACCAAAATGGGAAGATCTGCAAATATACGAAAATAAAGGGATGAAATGAAATAAAATTATTTAAAATAACTAAATCTGATGTGGAAATGCACAATTAAAATTCCCTTCGTCTTCCTCAAACCAAACCTTACCAGAGTTGCTTTATTGCGGCCGGACTTATATATTCCTCTTCGGATAAGGGGTTTCTACTTTCTTTCTTGATTGACTATTCAATATAAAGAAAGATATACTCGTAAGTAATGTCCGTCTTC
Source organism: Haberlea rhodopensis (assembly GCA_907163345.1). Classification (NCBI taxonomy): domain Eukaryota; kingdom Viridiplantae; phylum Streptophyta; class Magnoliopsida; order Lamiales; family Gesneriaceae; genus Haberlea; species Haberlea rhodopensis. The sequence goes on along the minus strand of CAJQUN010000003.1, from coordinate 26,798,508 downwards.
ACTTCTACCACATATCATATCATTTTTTTGCGATTTTGCTTGTAATTTCAATTTTTGATTCGATTTTCTTGTTTTATGGATTTTTTGCATCATAGTATACTACGTATAAGGGAAGGGGTAGGGCCTGGGCTGAAGCCCATGCTAGCCCCTCCTGTGTTTCGTCCCTGATGGCGAGCTGTATAAACAGTGCAAATATAAGCAAAATGTAATACTTTTATTCACTTGCATTAAATTATCTACAATTTTCGATTACACTGTTCGACAATAAACATGTTCATCTAGTAGAGTATATAGGTTTCCGCCCTTCATACTTATATGAGAGCCAAAAAAGACATGACTCGATATAATATACAAATATTTGGATTCTAAGGGATCAACGAATATATTCTGACAGAAAGAAACTCTTGAAAAATATTGATAAAAGCGTGCGACTCGACTTATTCTTAGTTGTTGTATATGGTCCACAATTTGTACATTTGAAAAAAAAAATTAAACCCTAATTTAGGGCGTCACTCGCCTTCTTGGATGTTATTTTTTACCTATTCAATTTATTTATAATTTATAAAGATATTAAATGTAACTCACTATGTAAATACAATGTCATTATTATTTTCCTTTATTTTTTTGTTTGAAACAAATTATTATTTTCCTTTAACACACAAGGCTAGATGCTTAATATACATGACTTAAAAGCATAGTCCACGAGGATAGTTCTTCTTAAAATAAAATAAAAAAATATACAAGTTAATCATATATCTTAAAATTTCTGAAAGTATATAAGATATTTAATTGATTTAATCAAAATTTTAATTTCAAATCTAATGATAAACCAATCTCAACTACTTTGGACCAAGACTTAAACATTATAATCATAAAACTAAATAAAATGTTCCTCCAATAACACACTTGATACAAGGATACACCTACCCCTCCATGAAGAACAGCCACCAATTTCAAGTACAAAAATATTAGCTTTGTTCTTGTAAAATCCTTACCCCACTACTAACCAACATAATACTTAAGGTAGAAAGAACCATCACCATACATTTCAAATTAATCTTTTAAAGAAATTAAATAAAAGTTATCATACATATATGACGTTTTTTTAAAAAAAAATATTACATTACCATCTTCATTTTTCATGTAACAATTTTCACTTTTAATCCTAAGAACTTTCATCATAGTATTGGCGTAATTTCGGACACATTAGTAATGTCCAGCATCACATTACCATTTTTTGACCTCATATCAGAACTGTTTAAGAAAACTAAAAGTAAAAACGACTTATTACGGCACGAAAACTTAAAATTTTTATCCTAAAAAATGAAAAGTAGATAAGTTTTGGATACGATGAGTTGCTCTATTATTTAATATTTATCATTTATTTTTCTTTGTTCCTTCATATATATTGAAAGACAATTCCTTTGTTCGACTATATTCTGGACAACATAGTTTTATGGGACGACTCTGATGGTCCATGCTCGCTTCAACTCACGGTTTGGTATTTTAATTGTGACTTATCCTATTTAATCCGTCTTGTCTTCTGTGTGTTTTCATTATAGTCCACAGTTGGTATGTATATTTGTTGTCGTTTTTCATGTCTTGTGGGTTTTAGTCGGATATTTGATGTATCTTTCGTTTAATTAATATAATTCATGTTCAAGTTAATTTTTTATACTTATTATTTTGATGCCAACCAGAAATACAAAGCTTAAGAAAAAAAAAGGTAAAATCGATAAAAATATAAAAAGCTTAAGAAGTGGTAACGACATATATATATGTATTTTTTTTTTTATAAAAAGAGTGAAGGTCTTGCGTGAAGCAAACACATAGTGGACACAATAATAGTCAATTCTTTCCATCTTTCATTCAACCGCCGGTGGTAGTCACACACACAGTGGGACAAACATCCCATCTTTTCAGCAAAATCTTCAGCCTTTCTCACTTCCATCAGTCGCATAGGAAGATCAGTCTTTTCCCAACCTAGGTTAACTAGTTTTAGGCTTCTATTCATTTTTTTACCCCTTTTGGGTAATTCAAATTCTAGGGTTCTCATTTCTCAAAAACAAAATTTAATAAAAAAATCAAGATAATATTTGGATTCTTATTTTTTTTTGTTGAGAAATATGATATTTGGATTCTCACATATTAAATTCGCCTTTGGTTTAAAAAAAGAGAAAGAAAAACCAGTAGTGTGCTCGCATACATATACTATTGTTGTAGAATATCTAAACATAAGTAATCAATGAAGACTCAAATAACCGAGATGCCATTAGTGTCTTATTATTAACATTAAATTAAGATTTACGACGGTAGAGTTCAATCTCAATTCCCATCTCACATATCCTTCGTGTACTAAAGCAGTTCATGCCCCCGCCAATTCCATTACATGCACTTATTTGTTTATTTTCTAACATATTTACTATCTTCGTAAATTTGTTATGTCATTCTTTTCTATAAGAGTTGAATGCTACTTTACTTTTATTTCCAACATATTGAAATAAAGGAATTAATGGACCGCTTGAGTCAAGTAGATCAAGCTGAGTCAAATCAGAGAATTGCCCTTTCGTTTCCCTTGTATCACAAGCGACTTCGACGAGCATGCTCGTAACCTATTTGCTTTTTCTATGCGTGTTCAAATTCTTCATTGAAAGATCTCTGGGAAACGATGAAGGGCAGTACGAATTACCTTGGCCTGATACATTATGCTATGTCTCCCCGACTTCAGATCTAATTTCCTCCCATAGTGGCCGACTCTCAGCCATAATATTTTGTATAGGGTTTCAGTATTTAGTGAGGGCTTGTTGGTAAACGTACCGTATTCATCCATGACACATGGTTCGACTCCGATGTGAGGACTTCAATTAACAATTGTGGATTTGATAATTTATTTAGATCAATAATTATTCTAATAATTTCGAGAAAAAAAATCATTAGTATTCCATCAAAATCATTTTATGCGTGCAAATAAAAGAAATCATTAGAGAAATTTCACATTTGAAGGAAAATTTTATATCACCCCTTAAGAGTAGTTCCTTTGGTTTGATATCAAGTGTCATGTGTCTTTCAATTTGCCACATGATGATTTTAATCAAGGGCGGACTTACATCGGTCTTGGCTAACAGCTAGAAATGTAAGCATCGATCCATCGATTGGTTTAGATTTCCTTTAATTTGTTTGATTGTGTCTTGATAATATAGCCTGGTTCAAGCTTATTTGTGCCAAATTTGGTAACTATTTTAATTTCTGAAGCACCTCTAGTGCTCCTAATATAAAGTTTTTGCTTATAAAAGAAAAAGGACGGACTTACGCTTAGGTAAGGGAGCAAGTCTTGCCACATTTTTTTGTATTACCTAATGTTATCACCAAAAAGTGTGATCTTCAATAAATATCGTGTGATGATGCAACAAACGATTTATCTTCTATTAAACTGAATCGAACCACCCCCAAAATATATCTGTATATCAAAGAAAAAGGATAAGATTACTCCGCCCGTAGGCGAAGCCACTCCGACGCTCAAGTCAGTATATGATTCAATAGAAAAAGTATTGAAATTGCAGAGTTTGCATAATATGAAAGGCGTAAAGACGTATTATGAAAGACGTAAGCAAATAGCGTGTAAGTATTGCGTAAGTGAACGTACCTGAATGAGGGTTAAGTGCCATCTATTTATAGATCTAGAGATAGAGTCTCAATCAATATAGAATAAAAGTTCTAGTCAATCTATAATTGTAGAGTTCTAGTCAATCTGGGAGAAAAGTTCTAGTCAATATGAAATAGTATTGTATATGGCAACTAGATCCATGTTTATCCCGAGAATATTGAGAGATGTCTTCCAAAACCCTACAACTCCTTGCTTAATCAGATTGGGTCGGTTAAAACCCATTAGGTAGATCAATCCTCCATCGAGGGGTATCACCTAAATTGTTTTTTTGAATTGTATTTTACCATAAAAATTAGAGTGTATCCCCTAAAAATTATATTTTATCTAATATAAAATTATATTTTGACTAACAAATTTTTTTCCCATCATAAAATTCCTACGTCCGCCCCAATTTTTTAATCTAGTATATTTCCCCTAAAAGCCCCTGCAGGCCACATCAATCAAAGCAAAATTTGAGAGTCTTCCATTAAATCACAATAGAGTAGTCTGACAGCTACGAGTTGTTTTTACCGATGTTAAATGAAGTGATTAAGCTATTATGATAATTCTTTTTGTCCAATTAGCAAATTATGATTTACGGAATTTGTGTTTAATTCCTTAGCTTCTTTCATTATCTGTTCAAAAGCAGTTTTAACCATTGGATTCAACACTGGTTCAATTGGTACTCGACGATAACCACCTCCGCACACAACAAATTTGGGGGAATTCTATATGTGTTGGTGCATATACCGGACGGACGTGTCTATCCAAGAATTCCCAGAAATTTGCATCAACCTTTTATCTTCATTTGTAATGGGTTGTGATTGATCAAATAGCTCTATACATTTAAATAAACACATACATAATGTTAGCATAAGATGCACTACAAGTCAATGCGTCAATGATTACTTATTGAGCTCTAAAAACCATAATCCAAATTAGTGACTCAATCTCAACTATAAATATATCGTTTCTTCTCTGGATTAGTGATTTCAATTAATATATTCTCAAAGTTAGGTTGATACCTCATCAGACTCAAGGATCACCATCGTCAGATTGATTTCGTTGTACATCGGTAACATCTTCCGTATAATTAATATTCGATATTTGCATGTTTATATATATATAAATCTACCGGAATCAACCGTCTCTGGGTTTAGATATGTCGTCATTTATGTTTAATATTTGCGTTGCGTTTGAATCTAATGCTTGGGCCGAAAACCAACCATAAATTCATCGAGATTAAACTAGTACGTACATTTATTAGTGGTCACTGTATGTCCGAGTACGTTCACATGTACATATATATTTAACTGTGTTAATTACATCTTTGGGATATAATTTTTTTTTAAAAAGTAGTCTTTCGTTTTTTTTGTTGTATAAAATTTCTCTTAAAGTGTATCTCAGGAAAAAATAACAATAGCTTCAAAATAAATTTTATCTCGAGGCGAGATTTATAATCTTCGTCCTTAAGACAATATTATCCCGCTATGGTGCTAACGGTTTACTATGGTAATTTGTCTCCCAAGATACAACGACTATGACTTGTGATAGGAGCACTCCAAATCACAAGTTCTCAAACCACAAAGGTTCAAAGCACTCAATTTGATGAACAACAAATGCTCTCAAATTTCACTAAAAATATGATGTTGATTTCGAAAATCCGTCTCTTCTAAACAAGTGGTTTATGTTGTTTATATAGTAGATCAAAAACCAAGTCCAAAGGACACCATTTGGAGGCAATATTTGACCAAAAATCGCACCCCAAACGTGAATGGACAAACCATTTCACAAAGCTGAAACAGGCCTCGATCGATCGAGCTCCTGTAGCAATGCATCAAAAATTTTCTGGTCCGTTCAATCGATCGAGCATAAAATTTTAATTCACTTTTGCTTTTTCCAACATTATTTACTCTGGTGATGAAATTGGTCAATGGGTCGTGAAGAAATTAATGCAGCGGCTTGGGTTAGGATTTCCATACTAGTGACAATTCCGGATGGGAAAATTCTTACATACATCAGATTTAGATCAATATATACATTTATATAAAAAAAATAAACTAAATCAAATATATAAACTAAGATTAATCAATATGATAAATCTATTTTCTTTATATTAACATAAATATTTGACATGACTCTCGATTCATACAAAATTTTGTAGGATAAACTGCACAGAAGTCGATGTTTGAAAATCAAATCCACACACACGTGAGCTATCTATTCAGACCCACACTCTGATCTAACGGATCCAGTCAAGGTTCCCTCCTTCCCCTGGAGAACGCGACAAAAATCTCCAATCACTTTTATTTTGGAAAAAATGAAAAAAAAAAGTATATAATGTTAAATTCATTAATTTCTCGACAGAATCCGTGTTAAGAAAATATACTTTCTTCCAGTATGATAGAATTAGATTAAAAGTAATTGATCTGTACAAAGTCATAAAATATATCTCTATTAATGAGGGTTTTTTATTAAATTAATCGAAAAAAATAAAACATTTAACAAAATATCCGAATTTGAAAATCATTTTTAAAATGACTTAAAACGTCATCTCAGATGGCGCCTTCATCTCAGATGGCGCCTTCAGGTGAAGGCGCCATCTGAGATGGCGTCTTCTGTAGCTGGTAAAAAAAATAATGGAAGGCGCCATTTTGGATGGCGCCTTCATATAAAAAATTAATATTTTATAAAGGCGCCAGCTTGGATGGCGCCTTCAGTATAAAAATAAATCACCGCCCCTCTTCTTCTTCCTCACCGCCTCATCGTGATTTATCATTTCTGGAGCTTGCTTGTTCAACATTTTTGAATTTCAGGTAACATTACAAGTTTGAATTTAAATTTTTGAAAGTTGTAAAATTTGAAATATGTTGTTGGTTGTTTTTAAATTTTGTTGTTTGGTAGTTTTTATTGAAAAATTAGTTCTAGTTTCGAGATAATGTCAAACCGTCGGATGATTTACAAATTTTTAGTTTTTGCCGTAATTTTGTACTCCGGCACGGCGGAGTCGGCGGCGGTGTCGGCGGCGGTGGCGGCGGCGTCGGCGGCCGTGTTGTCACGGTAGGGGCGGGTGGTGGTTGCCATGTTGATATTTTGTTATATTGATATTTATTGTGTAATATTTCAGGATGGATTTACAAAGAGGACCAGGACCGATTGACAGTCATCTGCTATCATTGCAGTCAGGTCATCGATCTGAAGCTGTTTGGGCAGGTGATATTGATTCTACACTTCGAGGCAGAAACCCTGATAAGTATTTTTGGGATCTTTGCCCCCTCGATACTCGTGTTGCGAGTTTGTTGGACAGTTTTGGTTTTTATGGTGTTTATAGGTCTGGTAGAATTACACTTGACTTTCACCTCATCACGGCTTTAGCTGAGAGATGGCGCCGTGAAACACATACTTTCCATCTTAGATCCGGAGAGGCGACCATCACACTGCAAGACATTGCAGTTATATGGGCATTGCCAGTAGATGGTAACGTAGTATCCGGTATTGATTATGATAGGAGTATACCTGACTGGCAAGCATATTGCCATATGCTTTTGGGATTTGTACCGGATACTGCACATTTTAAAGGTGCAAAGTTATTTTTATCTGCAATAAACAATCATTTGGTGAATAATGCTCTTACTGAGCACAGTACGGAAGAAGATGTAGTCCGTTATACTAGGGGCTGTGTGTTATTGATGTTTGGTGGAATTTTGTTTCCTGATTCGTCCGGCAATACTGTAAAGTTATTATATTTACATATGATAGAGAATATTCAGTTAGTTGGTAGTTATAGTTGGGGGAGTGCCGTATTGGCATATTTGTACCGTGAGTTATGCACTTCCTCGATGAGAGGCAAAAAAGTGATCGGTGGTGCATTACAGGTCGTACAGGTAAACTTTACATTAACACTTTTCAAATGTTTGAAATATTATGTCGTCATAATAGCTGATATTATTCCTGATAATATTTTAGATTTGGGCATGGTCAAGATTACCTGGTTTAACTCCTCAACTGGGTGATGCTAGATTCGACACTGGCCCAATAATTATCAATGAGGAGAATATCTTACCTGCTGCTCCATATGGTGCAAGGTAATAATGTTTTTATGTTTTGTGCTATTTTATATGTTTAAATATATTTATAGATTTTGTAAATGTGTTTTTTTCAGGTGGACATGCCATTTAAGGTTCACGGAAACAGGGAGGCATTCTGTACGTATCATTAGGGACATTCTTGATGAGCAGCCATCAACTCAAGTAAGCATTATATTAGTTGTGTTTGTTATGAAAGTTAATAATGTTGTTTATATTATTTTAATCCAATTTTGTATTTGTAGTTTAATTGGCAGCCATACCCTGATGAGTGTACTGAGCATCTGAGCCACCAGTTATGGACATATGCCGGCCCATTAATTTGTTATGAAATTATTGAGATGCACCGTCCTGATAGGGTTCTTCGTCAATTTGGAATGCTCCAAGACATCCCCACAGATCCACAATCAAGGGATGATAAATTGCATTCTGTTGATCGAAGAAGAAGTATGAACAAGGATTGGAGTGCACATCATATTGGATACGTGCAGAAATGGGAGATGGCAGGTGATTTATGTGTGGACAGACCACTATATTGTGCAGTAGTGGTTGGATATAGTGAGTGGTATGACCGAGTCACCCGCAGATATATTGGCCATCAAAGACAATTTGTACAGACCGGATACCAACATGGTGACGGCCCAGCGTGGCATCATGTGGTAAGTAAATATATTCAAACTTTGTTTTGTAGAATATGTCATATGGATTTATAGATTGAACATGTAATTATTGTTATTCACTTTTCAGCTTGATCAGATGCAACAGTTAAGTGTTAGTTGCGACCGCTATCCTGCTGAGGGAGAATCTGTTAGCACGTATATGGAGTCGATGAGAGATCATCATAGGGCAATAGCGCAGGATGTGATGCAAGTGGCTCGTGAACGACGAGACAGAAACTTCCCACCAGACGAAGAAGTTCACGAGCCTGATGAAGAACCAGTACAGACTGATATCGCAGGGCCTTCTATGTATACACCTTTCTCGACAGATGAGGCAGGTCCATCTACGTATACACCTATACCGACAGATGGGGTAGGTCCATCTACATCTTTTACTGGTTATTATGTCCCGCAGCCACAGATGTATGATCCTTCACCATTCACTCCGTATGCTCCGATGTACACACAGCAGGGTACAGATGTGGGATATGAATTTCCACAATCATATACCACATCTGCGGGCCTCGATTTTGATGTGTCACCTGTTGCATTTCCACAGTTCACACCATATCGACCACCTACTGATGTACCTGTGGATAGGAGGCAGAGAGTTCGCAGAGAGATCATTCCTCCTCCTTGTGGTACCGGAGGTCATTTACAGACGAGGCCTCGTGGTCGTGGTCGTGGTCGTGGTCGTGGATGATATTTGTTGTCTTTCTTTTGTAGATATTTGATATTTGATATTTTTTTGACATATTGAACAATGTTGTTTTGTGAGCAATTGAACATATACTAAAATAGTGTGATAGACAAACAACCAATTTTCACAATAACGTAAAATCATTTAAAAAATAAATTTACGATAAATTACACATAAAATTATTTATTGATTTCGAGAAGATGAAGCCATTTGTCGTCTTGCACGCGCTTCTGGCCAGTCCATCTCATTCTGAATGCGCGTTGTTCGATCTCGACCCACTCTTCTGGTTTTTCGCAGAGTGGAGTTATGGTACAACTCAAAAGATGGGGGTGTCCCAATACTCCTCCCCCCATATTGGTTCGAACTGCCCTTGATATGTGCTCCAATATTCATTCATATTGTAATATGCCTTGACAAATGTTTTTGCATTTAGGCCATACTTTCGACAAACTTGGATCACATGTGAGCAAGGTATTCCGAACTCTTTCCATTTTCCACAAGAACATTCTCCTGATTTTAGATGCACAACATGGGTGTTACCCCCACGTCCTGGTCGTACTCTTGTGATAACAGAAGCTGTAAGGTGTCTACGATCGAACATCTGGACATCATGATGGATGGAATGATAGTCGGCACGACCATATCTTTCCAACACAGCATCTGGCCATTCTTGATTATTTTCAATCATTCGCTCCATCTTCTTAATCCGTTCGACAAAATATAGTACACAACGATCAAAAGTTAATTGCACAATGGCGGTGATTGGAAGCCGGCGAGCACCTTTCAAAACTCCATTTATGCATTCTGACATATTTGTGGTCATGATACCACAACGCCAGCCTCCGTCATGAGCAAGAGACCATTGACACTTATCGATACGACTCAAGTAATCAAAAGCCCTTGGCTCTATAAGTTTTATCTCTTCCATTGTGCGATCAAATTTTGTGAGTTGATTTTCTGATCCCGCTCTCCAACATAAGTCTTTCAAATGAACGGATTTGAAACGACTATTAAAGTTTGAGCAAACATGTCTCAAACAAAATCGATGTACTCCACGCGGTGATTTGAAGTCAGGAATACAATCGGCTGCTGCAATGAGGCCCGGATGACGGTCAGAAATCAAACATGCACCACCCTCAGATCTTCTCACAATATGCTGGCTTATCATCTCCAAAAACCATCTCCATGACAGAAACTTTTCTTCGTCAACAATTGCAAATGCCAAAGGTAACACTTGATTATTAGCGTCCATTGTCACGGCAATCAACATCTTATGTTGATATTTCGTATACAGATGTGTTCCATCCACGCTTATTACCCGGCAGCAATGTTGAAATCCTTCTACACATGGTCGGAAGGCCCAGAACACGTAATTCAATGTCTTCTCTCTTGGTCTGGCATTGTCAAGGTGAACCCACTCAATGACGGTGCCAGGATTCCATTTTTGCAAAGCTCCCGTATAGTAAGGCAGTTTCTGAACGGAGCTCTCCCATGTCCCATACACATTCTCAACAGCACGTCGCAAACTAAACCATCCTTTTGCATAAGAGATCTCAAATCCATATTTGTCTTTGACTGTTTGAATTACATACTTTATCTCGAAAGCTGGATCACGCCGAACAATTCCCACTAACAAGCTAGCAATCATGTTTTTGTCCAAATTTGCATGATCGATAGACAGCTCACTCAAAAGGCAGGTGTGAGAACCTCCATATTTGTTTATTTTGAATAATCCAACTTTCTTCTTCAACGAGGCGCGCATGTACCATCTACAAGGTGCATCTTCTGTACTGTGTTTGCACACAACTTTCCACAATGTTTTTGTACTTTTCACAATGCGGTACTCTCGTTTTGCAACACGTACAGAGTAATCCTTCACAGCTGCCTGCAGATGTGCTTTATTTTTGAAGACCATATCTACATGCAGATCCCCTTTGGAGTAATCGTAATAACTACCCCATTTACCTGTTGGAATGTCTACTGAGTCTGCAAATACTTCAGGATGTGTCATTGAGAAGAATGGAATTGTTGGATAAAGGACATGACTAGTTGTCGTGGTTGTCTCCGGTACATTAACTGACACTTCCTGGGTGATTGGGACCCCTTCATCTTCATCTGCAATTGTTTCTGACATGACACAAATGTCAACCTCATCGTCATCAGCATCATCCTCGGACGGAATATCATCTGGTTCTGACTGAATATCATTTCCCAATTCAGCGAAACTGTCTGCTAGTGGCTCAGGAGCAATAACATCAGCATCTATTGGATCGTCATCGTGGTGTCTACCGGAGACAGTCGGTCGTTCTGCAACTACAGGCAAACAATCTACATTTTCTGGAATATAATCATAGTTTCTTTGTTCCGTTTCTATGTAAAGTTCCAAGCAACTAAGACCTTGTTCTGAATCCAATAGCCATGCTAAATTATAATCATTATCGATTGGCAAAATTGTCTGTCGTACCCCGGCAAAATCTCTAAACATATGTCTTACATGTATTTTCAGAAGAAACTGGTTGCCATCGATGCCCGTGATATTATATATTTCGGTCAACAACTGCATAAAATCAATTGTGCGAGATATTGTGGTAACTCTTATTGGACCACGATCATATCTAATGGTATCCAAATCCTGTAATATATTACCTCCACAATATAATAATATTTGAATCGACATATCTGAAAAATTTATAAAATATTACAAATAATTAATAAATTTATAAAATCCATATGATAAAAACAATAATATAACAACATTTTTACCTGAAAAATACTTCGAGAGTGGTTAATTGAGATTGGAGATTGAACAATTTTGACGATAAAAATAAGATAAGAAACTATGATGATATGTGATTTTCGCTTCGGTATGAAAAAATGAAGGGCTCGGGCAGGGTATTTATACCCGAGAAGGCGCCATCTTGGATGGCGCCTTCATAAAAAAATGGCGCCTTCAATTATTTTTTTTATCAGCTACAGAAGACGCCATCGCAGATGGCGCCTTCACCTGAAGGCGCCATCTGAGATGGCGTTTTGGGTCATTTTAAAAATGATTTTCAAATTCGGATATTTTGTTAAATGTTTTATTTTTTTCGATTAATTTAATAAAAAACCCCTATTAATGATCCAAGATATTGCTGAAACAGTGTTTAGTATGCCATTGATTACCATATGATACAATAATTGGATTTATGAATATTTAATCTTTCTTGTACGATGCCATAACTTTAGTTTTATATAATCATTTAATATCCACGATCTAGTTATATAGATGAAATAAAACTCTAATTAATTAATATGTATGACCTTAATACGTTTTGTTTCTCTATCTAGCTTTTCCTTATGAGAATCTTCCCACCATAATCGTCTTCCAAGTGCAATTTCTTGGCTTGGTCCCTTTGGCTTCCTATGGTGTTTTAGTTTCCTCTCTCAACTCTTCTCTCGCTCCTGGTTCTACTCCCGGTCCTTCAACTTTGGCTTCCATTTTTGGGGTTTTCTTTCTTGCTTATTTATAGTACATCTCTACTCTTCTTATGGCTCTGATGGGTCTATCGAGTTGTGTCTCAACAATTGTTGTGGGGACCAATGTTTGACCTCCATATCGCCTTCCCTGATTCTTCTCCTTGGGGCTGCTCGGGGAATGGGAGAATTCAGAGCATTTTGTTGCTTACGTCTGGGTTGTTGTAAGCTCTCCCCTTTTGTTTCTAACTATTTTCTGTACTGCTACTATTTTTTTGATCTATCATCCACTAGGTTCTGTTCATGGGGGAACCTTCTCTCTGGTTTTGTGCCCTTTCACAACATTTATGCTTGTTGTGTTCTTTTGGTTACTTCCTTTTGTTTGGGTCTCTATTTGTATTGTATTGCATATGGAGCCTCTGTTTTGCTGGTTTTCTGAGAGCTGGTTTTGTTTGGTATTTTCTTGCTCTTTGAAAGATACTGAACTATGGCCTCTTGTGGAGCTCCCATATACTATTTTGCCTTTGTTGTGGTGGTTATTTGGTTTATGTTTTACTGCCGAGAATATATTTTGCTATGACTACTGGGTATTTCGATTTCGTGCGCCATCCCATTCTGGTCTTCAGTCGCTGATTTTTTAGTGTGAGATTTGGATTCAATAGCATGTGCTTTGGTCATCTTTTATCAAATTTCGTCTCCCGTGTCTATCTTTCGATGTACCTCCAGTTATGGAAGACAGTTTCGTTGTCAGACCCCCTCATGTGATGTATGGTTTCAAGGGACCTGTATTAGTTCTGATAGTCTATGAAATCTCCTGGTCAAGCGCGTCTACTTGTACTGTGAATCATTTTACCTTAGTCATTGCCAGTTTTGGCTAGTGTATTTCCTGCTGCTTTGTTGCTTTCGTCATACCTGGTGGATTCGACTAGATGTTTTGTTGTACATGTTGCTATTCTAATATAATTCATGTTTCATGTTTTAAAAAATCTCTAAGTAGGGAAAACAATCTTATAGATATAAATATATCATATAAAATATAAATGTCCCGTTTTTATTTTCATAAATAAAGGATCAATATACATTTTCTCTCTTTTTAAAATATAATGTTTTATAGCCAGAAAATATCTGTATGAACCTCCTAAGTCACATAATCCACATACTCATCTTCACGCAATGATGTTCCGGCTGCGATATGACATATCGGGTACGCATGCGACACATTAAGACGACTTGAGTTTTCTTAATTCGTGACTTAAGGTAACGTAATTCGCGACCTTATTTTTTACAGTTCACGACTTTAGGAATACGAAGTCGTGACTTTAAGTTTTAAAAACCACGCTTTCAATGTTTCAAGTGCGCGACTTACGAACTAAATCTTTTTATTTCTTCGTTTTCCTATTGAAAATTAAACTGTGGTCAAACACTCAAATATTAAAATTCAGAGCGTTAACCAATTAACCCTAATTTTCTTAGACCCGCGTTTGCACTTCGCGACTCACTCTCATACACGGTACACCGCCTCTCCGCCTGCTTCGATTACATAGCTGAGTTCTAAACTTTCTGCATGGTGCAGACCGAAGTCTTCTTTTACCTGTTGTCGTTGAACCCATAAGTATCTTCTCCATTGCATGGCTGGTTCTAACGTCTTTCCTTCCTATTTTCTTTCTTGTCCTTCGTGTTCTCTATGTTGGATGTAGATGGAGGAATGCTGAAGATTTTGTTGCCATCTGATTTTCTTGATAAACATGTAGATATTCAATTTTGCTACAAGCAGATAAACATGCATTATTTCATTTGTGCTACAAGTTAGAATTAAATGTATTTGGCAATGCTTGATTAAAAAAAATAGCAACCTATTTTGATATTTGGATGTTATTCGCTGCACCCAAAGATCATGTCCCTGCATATGTGTAGTTGATTGGCTTGATATTTTCTTAAGACTAACTTTAATTATTAAGCTATGTAATGTAATGTAACTGATTGATCATTATTTCAGGTTTGATATGTAACAATGAATGAAAGTCATCAAGGTGAAGAAACTTCTGCTGGAACTAGTGATGATGTTACTGCAATTCCATTAAAGAAGTATGTTACTGCAGTTGGAAATAAAAAAAAAGAACAAATGGATATGTGAGAGCACACTTGATTGGCTTAAAGAAGGAGAGAAGGTCAGAGGAATAGTTTTGTGTTCTAAGATATCAACAAGCGAGAGACAAAGTTTGAGACAAGAAAAAGAAGAAGCTACGAACATGTTTGGAGGACAGTTGCGTAAAAGAAGCATATTTAATACAAAATAGACTATACCACCTGAAAAAAGAGCAATGAACTGATGCTAATGTTTACAATGAACTGATGCTAATGTTTACAAGGAGATGTTCAAGATGTCCGTAAGAAATGATACAGATACAAGAATTGCAAGATTCTTCTACAACTATGGATTTCTTTTAATGTGGCAAACTTTCCGTTTTGGATGGATGTAGAAAAGTTGTTAATGAAGCTCCCAGAGGTTACAAAGCACCAAGTTCAGAAAAATTTAGAACCACTTTGCTTGACAATGAGAATAGACAGTAGATATAATTTGGCAATACTAAAGTGAGATTGGCCTAAATATGGAGTCTCAATTGTCTCTTATGGCTGGTCAAATGTTCGAAATCAGTCTCTAATCAATGTATTGGCAGTTTGTGGAGGTAAGCTCATTTTTATCATAGCCATAGACTCTTATGGGGATAAAAACAACCGCTACTTATATTAGTGATAGAAGTTATTGAAACAATGTATTTTTTTGTTAATGACACTGCATATTGATTAACTTCTTTTGAAAGGATTTCTAGAATCATAATATTTTGTTAAGAATTTTATATTCTAAATGATATAAGAATGATCTAAATTCTATTAAATAGATATGTTTAATTATGTCTATCTATATATATATATATAATTTTTAATAGCCCCATTAAGACGTATTAGCTCTCAATTTTTTAAAAATTGACTCACTAGCGCATCTGCATCCGCTTCGCTCGTGCATCGGACTTATGTGATTTAATAAACCTTGTTTAGAGCTTATTTATACCGATTCAAAATGATTGACAAGTTAATTTATAAATATTTTATTTAAAATATATTTTAATATTAAGTTTGTGTATAAATGGACCAAACCGAATAATGAAATGTTTCCTTCGAAGCAACTACTAGCCGCACTCTAAATTTCCAGTCTATATCTGCAAACCCCCACATGTTAGGCTTTGGATACTTTGACCAACTGCTAGCGTACTCATAACTTAAATGATTGTAAAATTTAAGCAATGAAAGAGATTTTTTTTCACCTTAGAGGAATATTGATGATACTGTCAATATGAAAAATGTCGGGTCAGTTTGCTTCTCCCGAAGGTGCAACAGATCACTCCGATTCCAAATAAAAATTATTCAGTAAACAAGATCGACCTATTCTTGAAGAGCTCAAGCATGAGCTTGACAAGCTAGATTTTTATCAATCGAGGTCAAGTATATTTAGTTATCGGCAAGAACACACTTAATTTCATATCTGATAATTTTTTTCGTTTACCATTGTATAGATTTATGTAATTTAAATATCTCATGTTAATCATTTTGTTTTTGAGTGGGAGAAGCACTAAATCAATTATTTACGCCATATGCGACTCGAACTTGAGTCTGTCTAAAGTTGGCATAAGCAGGGGCGGAGCCAGAATTTTAAATCACCTGAGGCTGGCCTTGCACTAAACAAATGAATCTTCGACAAGAAGAAGGTGAAGGAGAAAAATGAAAAACTATAGCAGAACTCGGTGAACATGGGAGAATACAAATACCCTAGCATCATTCTAGGGCTAAATCATTAGATTTTAAAACTTTCAACTACTAATTTTTTAATATTTTTTTAAATGTCATGGGCTGGACCTCACCCCAGCTCTAGGGTGGCTCCCTCGGTCATGAGCTCTTATCAATCCCGACAAAGTTATGGAGATCATGTCATGTTAATTTCAAATTGCATTTAAGTTAACTTATTATAGATCCGGTCAGGGTCGCAAATTCGTCAAACGCGTTGACGTGGCAGCAAAGCTTATGATCCCAATTTCATATTTTGTCATTACGTGTATTGGAGCCCCTATTATAACTACCCAATAAATGTTGTAATTTCAACATATATACTTCTATCTAACAAGTGTTGCAACGTCAGCATCAGATGCTGGTCGTATAAAATTTATCGATATGATTCGACGATTTTTGCGACCCTCTCCCGATTCTAATATCAGATTTTGGGATTTTGTATATTGGGGCCTATATTTTCACTACCCAATAAATGGGTAAATTCAACGTACACACTTCTATCTAACAGGTGTGTATATATTTGTTTTTATTATTATAAATTCTCAACAAGGAAATAATTTTAAAGTTTGAATTCTTATGTACACGTTACCCATGTATTTCACGCTATTATACGTTAAACACGTGACCTTGTGCCATAAATATTACCCAATATTTTTGAACCCATTTTTTGCGTATATTGCTTTATCGAAATTATTAGAACTTGAAAAGAATTGTTTTCACAAAAATTATACATTAGCAATTATGAGATTTAAATTTCTTAATTCACACTTGATGTCATATGACATATTGGCTTTATTGGGTAAAATCCCCTCAAGAACCGAACCATCATGTACCAAACAGAGTTGCACCGAACATGATGAATACCGAGCACATGGTAGTCTAACAGCTGTTAAACCCTCATCGGGATTCTAGTCAAAGATTAGCGGAAGAGTCGGTGATAACCAACAAATTAACCGGTGGAGATAAATGTGCATTAATAGGGTACGGATTTTTCGGATATACTCGCCACATTACCGCCATAATCAAAGGAGACATGTTCCTAAACTTTCCCGCCAAGTAAACATAGGAATCAAGCCTATGATTTCCCGCTGAGAGTCTCATTTGAAGGGTTGGAATTTTTATGCATAAAAGACTCCGAAGAGAGCATACTTATTCTGTTCGGTCATCTCTGTTATTTTCTCAGATATTCTTGTGTAATAATTTTGTGGTCATATATTGTGTCAAAAGTCCTGTAATAAATCGAGATTGTGATAGTACAAATTATCCTGGACTAGGTCCCGTGGTTTTTCCTTCAATTCGAGGGTTTCCAAGTAAAAATCTTGGTGTCTTCTCTTTATTTTTCATAAACACTTGATTCTACCAAATACGTTAAAATAACGGATCACATCAACACTAATTATAGAAAATTAAGAAAGAACAATACGATTTATAACATGTCTTATAATAAAAAAAACTAGATCGAGAAATACTTTAATATAAACTTGAAAATATATTATTTCATATTTTTTCTAGCTTCCTAGTTCCTAATTTAATTTTATAGCATATTGAGTTTAATCATTCATATGTTTTGACTACACAGTGGAAAATCTTAGGTCCTAAATTAATCAATTGAAGTTATTATCATTTTGTTTGCTAAAATTAAGATGTTGAGTCTAAAGTATGTGTACTTTTATGACAGAAGAACTTAGGCACAAATATGCTAAGGTGTGTATTAAATTGAACGAATGGACTTTATTAGATCCAAGAATCAAATATGTTGGCGTGCAATAATTGGTCTTCTTATAAGAGCGATTGAAACATTGTGTTTATGGCTGTTGTATGGTTTAAAAAATTTAAGTTGCACCGTTTTTACTATAAACTATATTTTTTTGTAAAACATCAAGAGCTTAATCATATAATATGTAACAATTCATTGTTTAAAAACTATATATGTTATATGAGATATATATCTGATCTATTAATTTTTTTTAGTTATTAAATATTTGCGGATTATTACATATATTTTTTTTTTACTAATTACATAGGTTATCATCTAATGATAACTAAATAAACAATATTTAATTAATGGCATGCAGTGAATGGTGGGATAAGATAGGCCATCCCGTCACTGCTTCCTCTTCACACCACAAGCTTTAGACAGCAACCGGACGGCGCGGTGGTGGCGCCGTTAAGCACTGTTACTGAATTTTGCAAACTCATTTTCACTAGTTGATTTAATTTAATTTAATCCATTTTCATTTTCGTTGGCACCATTACTCTAAATCTCGTTTGCTTCCCCTCTTCGATATTAATTGTTTTCATAATATATAAATAATTTATAAAGTATTTCTATCATATTTGAAACCAATGACAATTAACATTACATCTAAATCAATTAATAAACGGGTGAATGTGAAATATCTAGACTATTTGTTGCATTGTGGTTTGAATGAAAAATTTTATTATACATCGGGAGTGTTACTCATAGTGTAGATATAATTATTGGATGATGTGGATCTCACGTATAATGTGTAAGGACCCCCGTGCCATTATTCCGTTATTAGTGTATTGATCCAAGCATTTAATGCATGTAATTATATATGTAGGAGAAAGCCCACTTGTCATCATAGCAAATCATGCTAATAATAAAATTTCTTTACATTATTCTATATAATGTCTAATTTTTCCCAACCAAGTCCACATACATATCGTGACCATTATAATACACTAACATGTTCTCAGTTCATTTAACAATTCAATAAATAATTGCATGCAACTCATAAATGAAGAGAGAAGACCCTTGCCTTTTTATACATGACATTTACACATCATAGTGCTCACATGCGAGCATCAAATAAGTATGTGTGTATCAAATGTATAAAACACGGTGCTCAATACCGTCACTGATACTTCGATCTCTGGAAGCACCTCCATTCCATAGGTCGAGCTCAACTCCAAAGCCATTGATGCACCTAATCACCTGCCCCAACAGAGACAGACTCACACGTGGTGAGCATACCAATACCCCAAATTCAATAAGCACAATATTACAATTCATAATTTACACAAGTAAATGCTATGACTATAAAAAGACACTCCCTGGATGACATCATCCTCATCCGCGATCCCCTGTGCTGTTCTCGTTCTCAAAATAACCGAAACCATCAAATTCTCAAATGCCAGTTAATCATTTCATTGATTAACTAATCTGTTACCCACATACCGATACCATAATCAATAATATCAAATCATTAAACAATGATTACAGGTATTTCATATATTTCACTTTCTATTCCGTCGCTCGCTCTACAATAACGACGTCATAATCGATGTTCGCACAACGGCGACAACATCCTAATTATTGCTTGCTCAAAAGCGGCAACATATAATTCCCATGTATATCAAGTGATTGCAGCAACCATATATTATTCATGCACAACAATTGCGATAATATCACGCATGCTCAACAACAGTGGCGTCATAACCGATGTTCGCTCAAAGGCGACAACATCCCGATCATTGCTCGCTCAAAAGCGGCACCATACAATTCCCAATGTCTATCCATTTATTGCAATATAATGTACCATACATTCAACGGTTGCAATTGTATAAAAGGGCTATGCTCGTACGTTATACGTACATTATAATTCCGTAGTCCGACTCCAATCTTGCCTTGGTCCCGTGACCGATGAATTATGTGCTAAACACGATTAATAATCCATAATTAAATTCAAGCATGCAACCACGTGCACAAGCACGTTCACAAACCCAAATTACATCGTCATCCACGACGATTAACCATTTTAAAAGACCACGGGCGAAGCATGCATCGAAAACTCAACACGAAATTATTCCCCAAAAACATTCATTGGCGATCGATCGCTTCATCCCAGGCGATCGATCGCATGGCAAAAATGGCATGGGCGATGTGTCGCTCCATTCG
This sequence comes from Haberlea rhodopensis, assembly GCA_907163345.1. NCBI lineage: Eukaryota > Viridiplantae > Streptophyta > Magnoliopsida > Lamiales > Gesneriaceae > Haberlea > Haberlea rhodopensis. Next base: position 26,778,200 of record CAJQUN010000003.1, on the reverse strand, counting down.
AGGCGATCGGTCGCCTCTCAGTGTTTTTGGCTACTGCCTCATGGCGATCGATCGCTTCCTTTGAGGCGTCGATCACCTCACTGTTCATCTTCCTCAAAAAATTTTCAACGTCGCGGCGATCGATCGCCCCACCCTAGGGATCAATCGCCTCGACTTGTATCAGCCAAAAATGGCGTTTTTGTTGCAAAAGTTTCCCCAACAACAAACCTCACACCCCATACAACATAAATCCTTAACAATGGGCTATAAATCAACCCCAAAACACAACAACCCAAAATCTTTTTTTAAAAAAACAATTTCATAAACCCAACTCAAATCCTTCCCAACAAGCACAATACCATAATCAAATCGAAGCTAAAGGCTTAGGGAAAAACAATACCTCATTATCTTCGAGAAATCTCGCTCCGAGATCGAGCCTTGCTCGATTCTTCCATGGGAGGAGAAGAGAGGGGAAATGGGTTGGGGAAAGGGGGAGCGCTGGTGAGAGTGGGAGAAATTGTTGGGATATGCCCTAAGACAAGTCATTAGATGATTGTTTAAGACATACAATGTTTATGGATTTATGAATGGCAATTCATTATTATATATTATTCTTTTAACTGTGCATTGTGAATTAATATATATGTTAATGTCCTTAGAATAATATTGTATTATTCTTAAAGAAGTTCCTAGTCAAGTATTATCATGAAAGGGATAATGATAATACGTAGAGACTAGTATATGTTGATCGATGAATTGTTCATTGATATGAGATATCAAATCAACATATGGGTACATGTTAGAGAACGATGTACTGAACAGACCCACCATGAGAATGCAACATGGATAGTTATATGATCGTCATATGCAATTCTCATAGTGATAATAATGTATGTAATCCTTACGACTTGTGATCATCAGAGATCCCAACATAAGGAGTTATGTATCTTGATATCATCAAACGTTACCCGTAACAGGGTATACTATAAAGGCGACTATTGGATACACTACGAATTATGTAGAGGGATGTTGACTGATCGAGATAGGATTTGTCCCTCCTATATAACAGGAGATGTGTTTGGCCCTTGATCAAGTGAGAACTAAAATGCATGGCCATGCTCGAATGAGTCGATATGAGATATCGAGCTTATTCGTTTATTCTAGTTCTACTTGGGGATCAAGAAATAGAGATTGAATATACGAGTATGACTATTCCATGACTCGTGTTCAATCTAAACACAAATGACAAAGGGATTAAGTTACATGATTAATATTATCACAAGTTCTAAAGGTTATGTCGAGTCATTGACATTCTCGTAATTTGGGTAGCATCGATGTGTTGCTAGATACCGCTCGATGCTTGCGACATAAAATGAGATTTTATGTCACTGCCAACATTACGAGATCCTATCGGGTCGCACAAAAGATTAAATCGAGAAGGGAAATTAAATTCATGGGATGAATTAAATAATTAAGAGGAGTCTTAATTAATAATCATAAGGATTAATTAAATCATGGGCTTAAGCCCATGAAGCTTTAAGAAAGCCTTTAATTAATCATATTTAATATGATTGCAAGGTTTTTAATTGTAAGACAAGATCAAAAGAACAAAACCTAGCCACCCAAAGGAAGCTCTCGGCCGCACCAAGTTGAACTCTCGGCTCTATCATAGCCGTGTGGTTCTTGGTGGTTTTTCGTGCCATCTTCGATTGTGAATCGAGTTAGCTTCGTGTATCGGATTAATAACTTGTCTAGCAACGTGTTATTAATCCATCCCTTCACCCGATTTGATCGTGTGGATACCGTTGAGGCAAAACCAATCGAGTTTTGCTATTGACTCGGAGAAGGCGTAGGACGTGGTGCAGCTCCGTGGATTCTGCTTCAAACTGCGCTACAAGGGTAAGACTCTTATGTAATTCTCTAATCCGATATGAATCCCTATGTATAGATCGCTGGTTTGTAATCCCAAAATTTTATTCCGCTGCGTTGTATGCTCATGGGGTTACTTACAGTGGTATCAGAGCCGTGTACAAGGCTCATATCGGATTTATGTGGTTAAATAGTTTAATCATGTTAGAATTTATATTGCATGCTATTTAAAACTGTATTTTCATATATGATATGGAAAAATCGATTTTGTGAAAATCATCGTATGATAATATATATGATATAATTGACGGATCGAAATATATGATAATTCGTGATCAAAAACCGGAACATTAGCTCGAGTATGGCTCACGGCCGACGCCACCTAGGTGCTAGGGTTTCGAACCCTAGTCACCATGGCTCGGCCGCCGCTTCCAATAGGCTAGGGTTTTGAACCCTAGTCACATAAGCCTCTCGGCCGCCGCTTAAGGGCTAGGGTTCGGACCCTGGCTCGAGCATGGGTCAAGCCGTCGCACTATCTAGGGTTTTGAACTCTATTGGCTCGATAAAGTATTGAAAAGGTGCAAGTTGGCTCGATAGAATCAACATGGTGCAAGGCGGCTAGGGTTTGGAACCCTAGTAGCGCCGCACCCAAGTCGCTGCATGGACCATGGCTCAGCCATGGGCTAGGGTTTCGAACCCTAGGCCCACTATTGGTCCAGCCGTGGGTTTTGGTTCGAACCATGGTGGTTCGTGTTTTAGTCGCTTTAGTTCGTGGCATGTGAAGTCCCGAGCGTACGATAATTTTTCAAAAATTATATTACAGTTTTAATTAAAATTAAATTTAAAATGTTTAGAATTTAATTAATTAAATGTTAATGCATGCTTTATGTGTTGTTTGAGCATGGTGCGTGGTTATAGCCCTTTGACCTATTAGATAGGATTTGTGAATGATTGTAATTTATAATACGACCTGCGAGTCGTGCTGTGAGGGCCCAATCTTAATCATTGATTTATAATGATCACACAATGATAATTATAGCGTAAACAGCGGAAGATTTGTTTAACATTTATTAACATGTGGCCCTAAAAATTTCGGCATGACCTCATCGCACGAGGAACATACCACCAACTCAAATCAACATCTACTGAAAATATATATATACTACCAGTTGCATATCCATCAACATAAACCAGCATACGTAAATCAAACTAGGCTAACATAAATGAAATATACATAGACTCATCACACTACAGGGATACATCCCTGGTACAAAGACTACTGGGATAAACAAGAGTAAAACCTCAAGTGTGACTCCCACCGGACGTGCCCTCTCTGGCGTCCTGGTCACCTGTATCACCTGCCATTGTCCACACACAAAGACAACAACAGCCCCCCTTGGGGGTGAGCAAAAGCCCAATATGGAACGCTCATGGAATATACAACATGTATCTATAAAATGTGATATATGATGCAATGCAATGCATGTCATGTCATGTCATGCCGGTATCAGGTCAATCACCCATCCACTGAGTGTATCAGAATCAATCAAATCGCTATCAAATCATCATAGCTCGAGCCTGCCAAGCATAAGGGATCATCAGTGATGCGTCGTCAAAGCGTCATCACATCCCAAGTCTCGACATAGTCAGGGACATACACAGGATGACATCAGCAAGGTGCCACCAATCCCTCGTCTCAACAAATCATGGTAATCAGAGGAGACCACGATTCCCTATACCTTTCGGGCCATTTAATGCCGGTCATAGTATCGCGGTACCAATCTCCAATGATTATCCCAGAATCCAGAAATAAACAGGGTATTTAAGGATCATAGCTCAACGTGCAATGTCATGCATCGATGTATGTATAAAACTGATGTGTGTTAACAAAACATTTAATTTCATACACCGATGTGCCAATTCATGAATGCTATGAATGCCACATAATTTCAATAAAATCACGTAGCCACATAATCTCACATAATTCATAGAAGTCAACAAATCATATATCAAATGATACAGATACCTGTCGTATGTTACCCGATCGCAACATACCTTTCTTTCTCGCTCTACAGGAGTACTTGAGCTTTGTAGGGTCGAAGTAGTCACTGTATATCAATATAAATTCACAATTCAATAAACCAATCATTAAAAATGGGTTATCAATTTTAGTCACAGCTTAACCAATTTAGGGTCATTAAATTGATGCGATTACATCATAATTTAATTTGCTAAATTATTTTTCACCAATTCAAATTATTATTCAACAATTATAGTCCAAATTAACTGGTAATAATCGAAGCAAAGTCGAAAAATCGAGCATCGAGTTTTACCCAATTTTCGCACACAGTACACGCACGCTTTTCAGCCGATTCCGGCGAGATCCGGCGGCGGTAGAGGCGGCGACCGGTATAGAAAGTTTCGTCCAGGTGAGGGGAAGAGATTCGGTGCTTTGGTTGCTTCCAATTCGTGGTTGAATCGAAGAAATCGAACCAAAATCGCTCAAACCCTAGTCTGCGCGAGTTTCATCGTTCCAGATCAAAATCGAACCACTTTTCCAACACCAAAACTCGATTATTTGGTATGTAAAGATGCGTCTCTGAGTAAGGAACACGGTGGTATATCGGTCTCGTCTATAGGTGGTCGGACGGCGGTGAACGGAGCGGATAAGTACAAGGTGGTCGGTGGTCGCGGCAGAAGTGCGTGTTTTCGCACCTTTTAGTGTGTGTCCGCGATGTGTGTGTGTTACACGTTTTTGCTATGTGTTTACTTCCAACACCAATATATATTAATTCCCGACCAATTATATTTATTAAATTATTTTAATAAATTTTCGGTGTTAATCCGAATATTCCAAAAAATATATTTTTCATTCATCATGTTCTGACCCGACTGTCAATTGACATATACAAGATCAATTTCCATTCTCATTAATTAGATTATATTCTCGTTAATTAATTTCTAACTAATTAACAAAATAATGTACAAATTGTACTTAATTCTCATTATCAAATATCGGGACATCGCATTTATAAAATGTTAAATATGATATCAAGTTATTATCAAAGCTAATATTCCTCATGTTTATTCTCAACCATATGATTGACATAAGATGAATCACATAATTGTTGAGAAGCTCAACCTGATTTTCGATAATACGGTACGAGGGCCTTACATTTCTCCCCCACTTAAAATATTTCGTCCTCGAAATATCACAAGTGCAGATCATAAATCATTCACCAATTACAGTACATGTCAATACTATAATCGGAAAAATATCAACTGCATAACTCAATTCATTAACATTAAGCTGAATAAAAAAACAATGAATAATGCATTGAATCTCGATGGACGAGTATATTTTATTTATCTAACATAGTTATAAGAAACCATCTTTGCAATTTAGAAAAAAAAATTAATTATGCAGTGTAGAACGTTGAAAAATAAATTTAACATCATCAGATTGAAGAATACTTATCAAGTAATGTTCGTAATTCATCAATGTTGAAGTACGAAACATATTACAAATAATATTATGAAATATTCACAAAACTCAACATACCTTTAACATTAGAGATTTTTGAAAAGGATTAAATCACCCTGTTGCCATTTCAGAAGTGTCCACGCTTATTCTTATAACTAGCTTACTGAGTCTGGGCAGCTTTCCATCCTTTGAGCATCCACCGAATCTTATGGCAATGTCTTAAGGATTCGAATAATATATATACAACATATAGTCAAACATATACTCAACTCAAATGTCTTCTGAAATGAATACCAGAATTTCAAAATAAAACCAAACTTCGACTACGACATATTCGAGAAAATAAAATACTCTCGACAGTCTTCATTACGTTAAATACTATACGCAGTGTGATTGTCAGTTTACAAATACTATGTAGTCCTTGCAATCTAGAATATCCGTTTTGCATTCTACAATGTTGCAAAAGTTTGAAAATAAACTCTGGGTATTAAACAACTAAAATCAAGACAAATGATTTTACAAATCTTGGACCATTAAGGGATAAATGATCCATTTAAGTATACCTACATATACATATATTACAATTCTAGAGTCTCACGGACAATCCATTGACCGTGTCATTTAAATAAAAGATAAAATCAGATATATATCCCAAAGAGAATAATTTTTCGGATTCCATAAGCAAAGTACTATGTCGTTGAGCATTTGACATAAGAAATCAATCATACAATAACCTCGTTGATAAGAATCAAATATCTAATCTGAGATACGAACATTTACGTGTACCTTGGTGATTTGAACAACAGAAGATAAACCACTTAGGAGATCTATCCACATGTGTTGCGTCATATAGATAGCAGATTGAGAGAATAGATATTTCAAGCTCTTGTAGTCCGAATAAATAATGAATTTTTCCCCGTATACACAATGGCGTCCAAATCTTTAAAGCAAAACAATTGCCGCCAATTCTAAATCACGTACAGGGTATCAAATCTCATAAGATTTAAGTTGGCGAGACGTAACCCAAACCTTTTTAAAAAAAAACACATCTGTGTAAATCATATATCCTCTGGCCATAAGGAATAGTAAGTACAGATGCAATGGTCAGTCTCGTCTTCAAGTTACGGAAACTTTCTTTACACTCATCTGACCAAATATGGTTTTAAATTTTTCTGTGTCAGCTGAGTATTAGGTTTAGCAATTTTAAACAAACTTTTCGATAAAACAACTTTAAGAATCCCGCTAAACCCATGGACATCGGACCTCAAGAACATTAGTAGGTCTCAGCCAGTTTAACACTGCTTTAACCTTAGTTGGAGCAACAAGAATACCATGTCGAACAATGACGTGGCACAAGAGTATCACTTTATTCATCCAAAATTTTCGTTTGGATAGTTTGCCAGATCTCAGCACTTCTTCATAGGAAACTGAATGGTTAATTTCAGATATCCTACAAGTACTAATTCTTTTATCACATGATTACAAGGTTACCATTCAGTGCAATCCAACTGTAGATTGGACAGCTGATTAGACACATTTCGTACATAGAATCTGAAATATTAACTTTCAGATATTCAACACATCATATTTTCATCTTGGAAAAACCAAGAGCTCATTAATAGAAACAATCACAATCAAGTCAAGGAATTTTTTTTTTTAAACACTTGACTCATTGAATCCATAAAAATATCGAAAATTAGAAGACTCGTATGACTTAACCATATATCGAGCATATAAGAAAATTACCGGCACATCTTGGCTTTGGATTGACACCTGATACTACTCAGAGTGCAGATCCATTAGCATACAAAAAGCACTGCAATTCATAGTCATACAAAATATCATAATAATTTCGACTCATTCAAGTCGAATCATTTTATACACATAAAAATCTTTGAAATAGTCATGATTCCCAAATCGATATTCTTCTTCATCTCTCTGGAAATATATGCAGGAATCTTTCCCAAAAACCTTACCACAAATGCCTGGAGTCTATGCCGAGGTAATATTCGGGTCCATGCAAATTCTATTCAAATCCATAACAAAGAAAATCAGCATTCCTTGAACACGAGATCCATACACATACGTGCATAGGTCATGTCAGTTCCGAGTATGAAATAAATAAAATTGGCTAAAATATTGGATCCATGCCACATCCGGCATGTCTATGTCAACAAAAATTTAATCAAGTATGTTACCATTGATTTAATTCTTTGCACAGAGTCCAGATCACGTCGATATAGATATACATTAGTTCTGTAATAAGAACGTGTCACACATCTGTGCTGCATCTGTATTACAACCAATTACTCATAATTTACTTTTTATTAATCGAATTATGAAATAGCATAAACATAAAGGAATTTCAGCTTGGACAACCAGGCTATAAAATTCCACACACATATGAAGCGAAGAAAATCGAACTACATCATGAAAGTGATCATCCGTAGTTTCGATCATTCACCTGATAATCATATTATTATCCAAACAACAATAACATATCATAAGGATAAGGAATAGACTTTCCTTAAAAACAATTAGTACTCAACCAGATATCATTTGATCAGAGAAAATAACCTCCCCCACTTAAAAAAATAAAGTGGGTGGATAAAACAAATTACCAACACCAATTTTTTTCATTTTGCTCTCCTTATGATATCTCCGTAGCTGATAGGTAAACATTTGATAAGTTGTGCATACCCAGCTCTAGACTTATCACGTATAGGAGACAAATCAAAACAAAACAATCAATGCTATTCAATTTCAGTTCAAATATAAAGAAATACATGAAAATTTATTCGAAGGATAAAATCCCCAAGAATATTTCCAAAGGCTCAAAATCTATATCATACCTAGTCGTATCTTCAAAACATATAACAATGTTTTTATACGACGCGTTCATCCCTTTACTATATATAACAATGTTCAACCCATCTGTCATATTATTAAAGCAACATCTCACCCTTTCCAGCATTCTCAGTGCCGAAAATGTAGGTGGCTCTATGTCCCAAAACAAATAGAGCTCAATCAAATCCAAGGACATTACATCACAGCAAATCTATCGTTCGACATTAGGTTTAAGAACAATTACATTGTTCTAACCCCATTCCTTTATATTAAATTAATATAACATTAATATCGGAATTGATATCAGCAATTCATTGGTAGTAGGTTTCAGAGATATACTCTTTCCCTACCTCATGCGGCCACATATAAAAGTTTATTCACAATAGTATAGTATTAATATCGTGAGCAATATCCATACTACACACAGTCAACATATTCAAATATCAATCTCATGTAACATCAAACCAAGGCAAGCCAAGCCAAGTAAAAGCAAATAAGTCAAATAATTCAAACACAAGCGCACACCTTTATTTGTGCCTATTCAAGTGTACACAAGACTCAAAATTTGAGCATTCCCAGTTATGCTCTGATACCATACTGTGAGGGCCCAATCTTAATCATTGATTTATAATGATCACACAATGATAATTATAGCGTAAACAGCGGAAGATTTGTTTAACATTTATTAACATGTGGCCCTAAAAATTTCGGCATGACCTCATCGCACGAGGAACATACCACCAACTCAAATCAACATCTACTGAAAATATATATATACTACCAGTTGCATATCCATCAACATAAACCAGCATACGTAAATCAAACTAGGCTAACATAAATGAAATATACATAGACTCATCACACTACAGGGATACATCCCTGGTACAAAGACTACTGGGATAAACAAGAGTAAAACCTCAAGTGTGACTCCCACCGGACGTGCCCTCTCTGGCGTCCTGGTCACCTGTATCACCTGCCATTGTCCACACACAAAGACAACAACAGCCCCCCTTGGGGGTGAGCAAAAGCCCAATATGGAACGCTCATGGAATATACAACATGTATCTATAAAATGTGATATATGATGCAATGCAATGCATGTCATGTCATGTCATGCCGGTATCAGGTCAATCACCCATCCACTGAGTGTATCAGAATCAATCAAATCGCTATCAAATCATCATAGCTCGAGCCTGCCAAGCATAAGGGATCATCAGTGATGCGTCGTCAAAGCGTCATCACATCCCAAGTCTCGACATAGTCAGGGACATACACAGGATGACATCAGCAAGGTGCCACCAATCCCTCGTCTCAACAAATCATGGTAATCAGAGGAGACCACGATTCCCTATACCTTTCGGGCCATTTAATGCCGGTCATAGTATCGCGGTACCAATCTCCAATGATTATCCCAGAATCCAGAAATAAACAGGGTATTTAAGGATCATAGCTCAACGTGCAATGTCATGCATCGATGTATGTATAAAACTGATGTGTGTTAACAAAACATTTAATTTCATACACCGATGTGCCAATTCATGAATGCTATGAATGCCACATAATTTCAATAAAATCACGTAGCCACATAATCTCACATAATTCATAGAAGTCAACAAATCATATATCAAATGATACAGATACCTGTCGTATGTTACCCGATCGCAACATACCTTTCTTTCTCGCTCTACAGGAGTACTTGAGCTTTGTAGGGTCGAAGTAGTCACTGTATATCAATATAAATTCACAATTCAATAAACCAATCATTAAAAATGGGTTATCAATTTTAGTCACAGCTTAACCAATTTAGGGTCATTAAATTGATGCGATTACATCATAATTTAATTTGCTAAATTATTTTTCACCAATTCAAATTATTATTCAACAATTATAGTCCAAATTAACTGGTAATAATCGAAGCAAAGTCGAAAAATCGAGCATCGAGTTTTACCCAATTTTCGCACACAGTACACGCACGCTTTTCAGCCGATTCCGGCGAGATCCGGCGGCGGTAGAGGCGGCGACCGGTATAGAAAGTTTCGTCCAGGTGAGGGGAAGAGATTCGGTGCTTTGGTTGCTTCCAATTCGTGGTTGAATCGAAGAAATCGAACCAAAATCGCTCAAACCCTAGTCTGCGCGAGTTTCATCGTTCCAGATCAAAATCGAACCACTTTTCCAACACCAAAACTCGATTATTTGGTATGTAAAGATGCGTCTCTGAGTAAGGAACACGGTGGTATATCGGTCTCGTCTATAGGTGGTCGGACGGCGGTGAACGGAGCGGATAAGTACAAGGTGGTCGGTGGTCGCGGCAGAAGTGCGTGTTTTCGCACCTTTTAGTGTGTGTCCGCGATGTGTGTGTGTTACACGTTTTTGCTATGTGTTTACTTCCAACACCAATATATATTAATTCCCGACCAATTATATTTATTAAATTATTTTAATAAATTTTCGGTGTTAATCCGAATATTCCAAAAAATATATTTTTCATTCATCATGTTCTGACCCGACTGTCAATTGACATATACAAGATCAATTTCCATTCTCATTAATTAGATTATATTCTCGTTAATTAATTTCTAACTAATTAACAAAATAATGTACAAATTGTACTTAATTCTCATTATCAAATATCGGGACATCGCATTTATAAAATGTTAAATATGATATCAAGTTATTATCAAAGCTAATATTCCTCATGTTTATTCTCAACCATATGATTGACATAAGATGAATCACATAATTGTTGAGAAGCTCAACCTGATTTTCGATAATACGGTACGAGGGCCTTACACGTGCCTTTCTCTATTTTATTCTAAATGTAATCCCTCCCATATGTTCCCATCGAATGTGAATCGAGGAATTCTATATCTTGTAAATAGTATAGTTTATTTTAATGATGGTGATCAATGAAGATGGAGCATCGTGCCGGGATGAGGAGGCCATTCACAAATTGGAGCCAAAGGAAGGAGCTTATGAAGTTACCTTAGGTTGACTCATAGGAGTTTCTCATTGGCTTGAGAAACTCATTAGTAGGGGCTATAACCATGTCACGTTTTAATTATGTATGTTGATGCATGATTTATCTTATGTTTTAGTTTGATAATAGTATTACACATATATGTAGATATGTATACAACTATATGTAGTGGACATATTTTAAATTATCAAATTAATCATGAGATCAATAAATCCCTCTAAAATATTAAGTTTTAGATGCCTTCCAAAATAAAAGTACTCGTCAATAACTTCGATTGTACATGTGTGGGTTTGCCAAAGCAAAGCACCGTGGCAATCTTAGTAAGGCGCGAAAGGATAAAAGTGATATCCGTTATACTTTAATTGGGTACGACTTAACTAGGTTATCTCAATAGGATTGGGAACCTAGAGGCATGGGTTGGATTTTAATTCATTTGATGAATTGAACAAAGCGTTGTTCGTCCAACTATCCAAGAATTATATGTGATATAATTGACAAAGTGTTGTCTACCTAAATAACCGAGTCTTGGGCGATTAGCCAAAGCTAACTCAAGATTAGGCGAAATATGGATCTTGGCCCACTAAAGATATCGAGGGTTGATATTTTTCAAACAAAATAGTGGGAGTATCATTTAATATAAGACCATGTTAAATGATTTAAATCATAAACTTATTTTGCATATTTATATTGTAGATATCCATGGCAACTAACAACGTTACTAGCACTTTATCACTGCGATCGGTCCTTGAGAAGGACAAATTAAATGGGACGAATTTCCTAGACTGGCATAGGAACTTGAGGATAGTCCTCAAACAAGAAAAGAAACAATATGTCCTAGAGGAACCCTTACTCGCTGAAGAACCTCCCCTAACAGCTACAAGAGCTGAAAAAGATGCTTACAAGAAGCATCAGAGTGACGCACTTGATGTTGGGTGCCTCATGCTTGCCACCATGAACTCTGAGCTTCAGAAGCAACATGAGGAAATGGAGGCGTTCGATATGATCGAACACTTAAAGCAGTTGTACCAACAGCAAGCTAGACAAGAGAGGTATGACGTCTCTAAAGCGTTATTCCAGTGCAGGATGGTAGAGGGAAGCTTAGTTGGAACTCATGTGCTCAAGATGATTGGGTACATTGAGAATCTGGACAAGCTAGGTTTTCCATTGGACCAAGAGTTGGCCACCGATGTAATCTTGCAATCGTTGCCGGAGAGCTTCAGTCAATTTGTAGTAAATTACAATATGACTGATATGGAAAAGACTCTGCCCCAGTTGCTTGGTATGTTGAGAACATATGAAGCAAATACTAAGAAGACTAAGGCCACAAATGTCCTTATTGTGAATAAAGGCAAAGGAAGGGCCAAAGCTAAAGGCAACAAGAAAGCAAAGAAGGTCTTTGCTAAATCTAAGCCAAAGTCTTATGCACTGAAACCAAAGGGAGGGATAGCAAAGGAAGGGAACTGTTTCCATTGCGGTGAGACCGGCCATTGGAAAAGGAACTGCAAAGTATATCTGGAGGATCTAAAGAAAGGAAGTGTGACTTCCGCTTCAGGTATTTTTGTTATAGAAGTCAATTTATCTACTTCTTCATCATGGGTATTAGATACTGGATGTGGATCTCACATTTGTGTAAATGTGCAGGATCTCAAAAGGAGTAGGACATTGGCGAAAGGTGAAGTTGATCTCCGAGTTGGAAATGGAGCAAGAGTTGCTGCATTAGCTATAGGAGATTATCATTTAGCTTTACCTTCTGGTTTATCATTGATTTTGAAAGACTGTTATTTTGTGCCTTCAATTACTAAAGACATTATTTCTATTTCTTGTTTAGACAAGTATGGTTTTTCATTTATAATAAAGGACAATTGTTGTTCTATTTATTTAAATGATATGTTTTATGCTAGTGCACAAATGGTGAATGGTCTTTATGTATTAAATCTTGATATGCCTATCTATAACATAAATACTAAAAGGATAAAAAATAATGATTGTAATCCGACTTATCTCTGGCACTGTCGCTTGGGCCACATAAACGAGAACCGCATATCTAAACTTCATAAGGATGGAGTATTAGATTCATTTGATTTTGAATCATATGAAACATGCGAATCTTGTTTAATGGGCAAGATGACAAAAGCCCCTTTCAAGGGACATGTTGAAAGGGCAAATGTTTTATTGGGACTAATACATAGTGATGTATGTGGACCAATAAGTACGCAAGCTAGAGGTGGTTTTCAATACTTCGTTACATTTACTGATGACCTCAGTAGATATGGGTATGTGTACCTAATGAAACATAAACATGAAACCTTTGAAAAGTTCAAAGATTTCAAGAATGAAGTGCAAAACCAACTTGGCAAAAGTATCAAAATCCTTCGATCAGATCGAGGAGGAGAATACTTAAGCCAAGAGTTTCATGACTATCTAAAGGAGTATGGGATAGTCCCACAACTCACTCCTCCGTATACTCCACAATGGAATGGTGTATCCGAGAGGAGAAATCGAACCTTGTTAGACATGGTTAGATCAATGATGAGTCATGCAGATCTTCCGATATCGTTTTGGCGACACGCTCTAGAAACAGCAATTTTCTTACTGAACCGTGTTCCATCTAAATCAGTGGAAAAGACACCATATGAGATATGGACTGGGAAGCGTCCTAGTATGTCTTTTATGAAGATTTGGGGTTGTGAGGCTTTCGTTAGACGTCACGCCACTAACAAACTTGGACCCAAATCTGATAAGTGTTTATTTGTGGGGTATCCTAAGGAAACGAAAGGATACTATTTCTATTATCCCACCGAGAACAAAGTAGTTGTTGCTCGGACTGGTGTATTTCTTGAAAGAGAATTTATTTCTAGAAAAACCAGTGGGAGAAAAATAGAACTTAGTGAAGTTCAACCACAAGAAAACACTGAACCTGAAATTGAGATGGAAACAGAGCAGACACCACAAACTGTTGTGGAAGAAGCATCTGCTCAAGAGACACAAGCCCAGCGTAGGTCTGTAAGAGAACACCGGGAGCCACAGAGATATGGATTTCTTGTGACTCAACAAGGTGACTTACTACTTATTGATGAGAATGAGCCGTCATCTTATCAACAAGCTATTATGGGCAATGATTCTGAGAAATGGCAAGAGGCCATGAAATCTGAGATGGAATCCATGTATGCAAACCAAGTATGGACTTTGGTTGATCCACCTGAAGGGGTACGACCCATAGGGTGCAAATGGATTTTCAAGAAAAAGACCGATATGGATGGTAATGTACAAACCTATAAAGGTCGACTGGTTGCAAAAGGATTCAAACAAATTCATGGTATTGACTATGATGAAACCTTTTCACCAGTGGCCATGGTTAAATCCATAAGGATCTTACTTGCAATAGCTGCATTTCATGATTATGAAATCTGGCAGATGGATGTCAAAACAGCTTTCCTTAATGGAAATCTGCTCGAGGATGTGTACATGACACAGCCCGAGGGTTTTGTCGATCCAAAGGATGCTGGAAAGATATGCAAGCTACAACGATCCATTTATGGATTGAAGCAAGCTTCTCGGAGTTGGAATCTTCGTTTTGATGATGCAATCAAAGAGTTTGGTTTTATCAAAAATGAAGATGAACCTTGTGTCTACAAGAAGGTCAGTGGGAGCGTAATCATTTTCCTAGTGTTGTATGTAGATGACATACTTCTTATTGGAAATGATATCCCTGCCTTGCAATCTGTAAAGATTTGGCTAGGAAATTGCTTTTCGATGAAAGACTTAGGAGAAGCCACCTATGTATTAGGAATCAAGATCTATAGAGATAGATCGAGAAGGCTTCTTGGTCTAAGTCAAAGTACATACATAGACAAGGTGCTTAAAAGGTTTAGCATGCAAGAATCCAAGAAAGGATTCGTGCCTATGACACATGGTATTTATCTCTCGAAGGAACAGTGTCCTTCAACACCAGATGAGAGACAACGCATGAGTAAGATTCCATACGCGTCAGCTATTGGATCTATCATGTATGCCATGATATGTACTCGTCCCGATGTATCGTATGCTTTGAGCATGACGAGCAGATATCAAGTTGATCCAGGTGAAGGTCACTGGATTGCTGTCAAGAATATCCTGAAGTACTTGAGAAGGACTAAGGATACATTCTTGATTTATGGAGGTGAGGAAGAGCTCAATGTAATGGGTTACACTGATGCAAGCTTCCAAACCGACAAAGATGATTTTCGATCGCAATCTGGATATGTGTATTGCCTAAATGGAGGTGCTGTGAGCTGGAAGAGTTCAAAGCAAGAACCAGTAGCCGATTCTACAACGGAAGCTGAGTATATTGCTGCCTCGGATGCAGCAAAGGAAGCTGTTTGGATGAGGAAGTTCATTTCTGAACTTGGAGTGGTGCCTAGCATTAAAGATCCGATAGAACTCTATTGTGACAACAATGGAGCGATCGCATTGGCTAAGGAACCCAGATCTCACCAAAGATCCAAGCACATACTTAGGCGTTTCCATTTCATTCGAGAAATCGTTGAAAGGGGAGATGTTAAAATATGCAAAGTACCAACAGATGATAATGTATCTGACCCATTGACGAAGCCGCTGTCACAGCAGAAGCATGATCGTCATACTAGATCTCTAGGCATTAGGTATATGTCTGAGTGGTCTTAGTGCAAGTGGGAGATTTGTTGGGATATGCCCTAAGACAAGTCATTAGATGATTGTTTAAGACATACAATGTTTATGGATTTATGAATGGCAATTCATTATTATATATTATTCTTTTAACTGTGCATTGTGAATTAATATATATGTTAATGTCCTTAGAATAATATTGTATTATTCTTAAAGAAGTTCCTAGTCAAGTATTATCATGAAAGGGATAATGATAATACGTAGAGACTAGTATATGTTGATCGATGAATTGTTCATTGATATGAGATATCAAATCAACATATGGGTACATGTTAGAGAACGATGTACTGAACAGACCCACCATGAGAATGCAACATGGATAGTTATATGATCGTCATATGCAATTCTCATAGTGATAATAATGTATGTAATCCTTACGACTTGTGATCATCAGAGATCCCAACATAAGGAGTTATGTATCTTGATATCGTCAAACGTTACCCGTAACAGGGTATACTATAAAGGCGACTATTGGATACACTACGAATTATGTAGAGGGATGTTGACTGATCGAGATAGGATTTGTCCCTCCTATATAACAGGAGATGTGTTTGGCCCTTGATCAAGTGAGAACTAAAATGCATGGCCATGCTCGAATGAGTCGATATGAGATATCGAGCTTATTCGTTTATTCTAGTTCTACTTGGGGATCAAGAAATAGAGATTGAATATACGAGTATGACTATTCCATGACTCGTGTTCAATCTAAACACAAATGACAAAGGGATTAAGTTACATGATTAATATTATCACAAGTTCTAAAGGTTATGTCGAGTCATTGACATTCTCGTAATTTGGGTAGCATCGATGTGTTGCTAGATACCGCTCGATGCTTGCGACATAAAATGAGATTTTATGTCACTGCCAACATTACGAGATCCTATCGGGTCGCACAAAAGATTAAATCGAGAAGGGAAATTAAATTCATGGGATGAATTAAATAATTAAGAGGAGTCTTAATTAATAATCATAAGGATTAATTAAATCATGGGCTTAAGCCCATGAAGCTTTAAGAAAGCCTTTAATTAATCATATTTAATATGATTGCAAGGTTTTTAATTGTAAGACAAGATCAAAAGAACAAAACCTAGCCACCCAAAGGAAGCTCTCGGCCGCACCAAGTTGAACTCTCGGCTCTATCATAGCCGTGTGGTTCTTGGTGGTTTTTCGTGCCATCTTCGATTGTGAATCGAGTTAGCTTCGTGTATCGGATTAATAACTTGTCTAGCAACGTGTTATTAATCCATCCCTTCACCCGATTTGATCGTGTGGATACCGTTGAGGCAAAACCAATCGAGTTTTGCTATTGACTCGGAGAAGGCGTAGGACGTGGTGCAGCTCCGTGGATTCTGCTTCAAACGCGCTACAAGGGTAAGACTCTTATGTAATTCTCTAATCCGATATGAATCCCTATGTATAGATCGCTGGTTTGTAATCCCAAAATTTTATTCCGCTGCGTTGTATGCTCATGGGGTTACTTACAGAAATGAGATCCAAATGATCGAACATCGAGTCCACTTGGTATATATAGTACTAAAACTCCAAAATACCAATACCTCCACAAATACATCATGATTCATTAAAAAATCATATGTTTTCAATAATTATCTCTCCAACTCAAATTCCATTACCAGCCCCAATACAAAGTACTACGGACCCCAGATTCCACCAAAAAACAAATTTCAAGGTTATCACCACGATGAGAATATAATATCATCCATTGGATCCAACAACTCCAAAAACCGGATTTTAAATCCCCTCGAGTCCCAAAATCGCAATTAATTCATAATTGCCACAATTAAAATCCATTAAGGATTATACCACATCGGGATTAACACCATTAATCCCCGGGCATCACGTAATGCCTCAAACTAAATGAGAAATGTTACTCCCCATATATGATAGAATTTAGAATTTTCCGCTTCGAACGCCAAAATACCATCTTTGACTCTGTTAAACTTTCATAAATGTTCATCAACTTTCTTAATATAAAATTATCTTGTACGATTATTTTGGCATAATGTCTACAAGCTGCTCGCATACTTTCCATCATATCAAGAATTAATTTTTTTCTATCTTCAATTCGATATTCATCAAGTTGGTAAAGCAGTACTTGCAAGTTGTAACCTCAAAAGGTAAAACGTAGCGCGATTATGACTGTCATTATTAGGACTTAGGAGTAAGCATTTTGACTAATACATTTACTCGAAGCTATAGAGTAAAAAGCAAATTTAATAAATGTTGGAGTAATACTTAACTTTGCTGGAAAAAGATCGAAATGTACCTGAGGGTTCAAAAAATTTGAATTTGAATTGCACAGTTGATAT
The DNA here is from genome assembly GCA_907163345.1 of Haberlea rhodopensis. NCBI lineage: Eukaryota > Viridiplantae > Streptophyta > Magnoliopsida > Lamiales > Gesneriaceae > Haberlea > Haberlea rhodopensis. The sequence continues at coordinate 26,760,031 of CAJQUN010000003.1, read as the reverse complement.
CAGCTATAAATTAAATAAGATAGAAATATGATTGCGAGTACATTGTTGATATATATACTAGTTAATAGATGAACCATGTAACATAATTTTAATTAATTTAATTATACATATTTGCAAAAATGACATTAGACTAAAAGCTTAATTTTTAGGAGATACAATTACCAAATTCACATACAGTATGTGAGATTTCATTTTTCCTTTTTTTTTTATGATGCAGAACATGCAGTCGTTGCACTTTGAATGCAAACTGGATAAACTATCGAACTACACAATAGCTAGCAAATCATACCAGCCAAAAAAAAAATACTAGGCAAGTTCGGCACTATAAACTCAACCGAGAAAATATTGGTAAGGGGAATCGAACTCGTAATCAAAGACATCGACGCTCACCAATTTTATCAAAACGACCACCCTTTTTGAGGCGTACAGTCATTTTAGAAGTATGTGTACATGGTATCATGATGACGTGTTATCAATATGGTGATGATTTTCAATATAGCCTTCATGTTACAGAGACCAACTAAAACATGTGTTTTGTTAAGCAAAAATCACGATTTGATGGGAGATAAATAGGAAGACAGGTGGCTTTACGGCATGTTTGCTTCACGCAAGCACCTAACGGGGTTTGCTTCATCGCGTGGCTTCTAAGTCTTCATTTAGTGTCTAAAATCCCCTCTTCCCACGTACATCATATTCTACCGAAACCCTAATTAAATCCAACAAAATTAATCTGCATAAACTCCCGAAAGAATTAATCCCATCTCTTTCTTGATCTGCTATTCTATGAAAATCAATACCCTTTTCAAGAAAACCCTAATCATATTGTTAAATTGCTGTGACAACTTTCCTTGAGTTGGCATCTAGGCCGAATCACATAATCCTGCAAGATGAGTACAGTAAACTTTTCTAGCAGTAGTAGCACGGCGGTAGGAGGTGGAGGAAGCGGCGCAGGAGGCGCTGCCGGAGGGCCTTGTGGAGCATGCAAGTTCTTGAGGAGGAAGTGTGTGGCGGGGTGCATATTTGCGCCGTATTTCGACTCGGAGCAAGGCGCGTCACATTTCGCGGCTGTGCACAAGGTGTTTGGCGCCAGTAATGTGTCGAAGCTACTGCTGCACATCCCGTTTCACAAGCGGCTCGACTCGGTTGTTACAATTTGTTACGAGGCTGAAGCCCGGCTGCGGGACCCTGTTCACGGCTGTGTTGCTCATATCTTTGCTCTTCAACAAAAGGTGATTTATTACAGATTAAATAATCAACAGAATCATATTCATGCATCAGTTAGTGATTTTCCAAAAAAATATATACACAATTTAATTTTTTTCCCCGCAAAAAAACGGCTGTATAATCCTGATAGGTCCAGCTCAATCTTCGCTAAAATGACACTTAAATTTGTTGGTACTAGGAAGACTGATGATGGGTATTGGTGAGTACCATGAATAGTTAATAGCTTTGATTCATGGTTGGTTTATTCTTAAAGATCTGTCTCATCGGAGTTGGTGAGCTAATCTCCTACAGTTCTATTTCATAAATCACCTGTCCTAAATCATAGTAATTAATCCAAATCCCTGAGTTTTACTCAAAGAAATTTGCTGCGGGATTTTTGCTATGCGAAATTTGTGCTAATATTTGTTACATTGAATCTGCACCTGGACAACCACTATGCAATGTTGTAATAAAAATTTAATTGAAAATATTTTGAGGCTATACGTGGTTTCTTTAATCAAATAATATCTAGTTTGCTTGCAACTATTGATGTTTAATGAAACAAACATTGGAAACTCAAAAATTGGGATTTGAGTTTGATTATTAAGTCGTCATTGAGTAAGTACTAAGGTTTGAGTTGGCTGCATCTTAAATTTTCTTTAGACGTTTAGATTTGTTTTTCAAATTTAAATTTTTTGTTTGAAGTGATCTATTTTTTCTCATTTTCAGCTACATATAGACACATATTTCCAAAAGAAGTAATTACAAGATTACGTCGTAGAATAGGAACATTTGTAATAGTATTATAATAGTTTAACATTTTTAGGACTAAGTTAAATATAGTCTCAAAGAAATTATGTTTCAGCAAAATAGTCACATAATATTTTTATCAAATATAGTTCCAAAGAAATTATTTTTAACAAAATGAGAGTTTGAAAAATAATCTTGATCAAATATTCTTTTTGCTTTGTGATATTTTTCATTATTTTTTTTTTACAAAATGACCTTCAAACATATACAAAAACGAAAGGCAAACAAATTTCAAAATTAAAAAGGTTATATTTCAAAATCATGGTCAAACAAATGTAATTTTAAAATAACCCTTAACACAAAAGTGGTCCCTAAGCCCTCAACAAATTTTGGGACCATTGTTTTAAAAATAATTTATGTTGTATTCTTTTTGTTAAAAACATTTGTGTGAGATTACTTTTGGTAAAAAATAATTTCATTGGAACTATATTTGATTATTCCTATAGGTTTGCAAATACCCCTATTTTATGGAGCCGTTTTATAATTTACCCAATCCAAAATTATTTGATAATGTACATATCTTAGTTCACAATACATGTTAAACATATAAATTATAAAAATTGTCTCATAGTATAGGTGTATTTGTAATAGTAGTCTTAAACTTTTAATAGTAATAAAAAAGTCCTAAAAATTATATTTTAACAAAACTAGTCTCAAATGTCTTTATTAAATATAGTCCTTTAGAAATTATTTTTTAACAAAAATAGTCCTAAGTTTTGTTATGGGGCCTACTTTTGTTAAAAAAATAATTTTTATTGGACTATATTTGATAAAAATATTTATGTGAGATTATCTTTATTAAAAAATAATTTTTTTAGGGTTATATTTGATTAGACCTAATAATTTGAGATTATTATTACAGATGTGCCGATTTTATAGGATCAATTTTTGTAATTTACTCGATCTTAAACAAAGACTATAGTACGGCAGTGCAGTTTTTTTATTTTTTTTACAAACTTTAGATTGTGCATAAAATTTGTACTACATACTGTGTTATCGTGGATCATGATGGTAAATTATTGTATGAATCGGGTATATGTCATACATCAATACATATACAGACATATCCATATATACAGATATATATTTATGTATGTTGATGTATGATAGGATCCGCTCCATACAAAAATTTCCAGAGATCATGATCGGGGGAACAGTTGTGTGCTTAGCTGAAATCAAGAAACCTGATTCTGGCTGGTTAACTTATAATGTGGTTGGCGTCTGACTATAGTGTACAGATATATCTATAGGTGCAATAATGTTATTACATTCTGTTTTTTTGTGTAGCATGGATTGGGGACTCCATTTTGAGTTATTGCCAAGTGTGAGAGGAGAGGATGACAAAATGACAAGTCCTCGTATAGGGGATTTTCTGTTATTAAGGAGTCGGTCTGGCGTCTTTTGTGTTAACGCTTAGGGGTCCTTTCTCCAAATATTGCAGCATTTTGGATGGTGCTGTTCAGTAAAATAATTTAATAAAACAAAGCCAGAGTACAAGTTATATTCGATTTGGGAACCGATTAATTACAGGCAAGTTCCTACGTCCCAATCACGACGAAGTTACCATGTGTCACGCCCTCCGATCTCGGGGCGTCATTCTGTCACGCCCCGGGCCCAGGCCCGCGCAAACGCGACTGCACAATGGACCCCTATAGCAACTATTTTGTATCCGTCCTCACTCTACGAAAATGGTTAACCAAAGTTGCTATAATAGTCTATTGTAAGCCTTTATAAACTACTTTAAATTTTTACCCACAACCAATGTGGGACAAGGGTATTACAATCACCCATCCTTTAGAACGCGACGTCCTCGTCGCGACCTAATTCATCAATCCACCGACACCAGGAATTTAGAGGTGGCTCCTACAGGTTCAAGAGGTGGCTCCCGTCATGTAGCACTTTGCCACGCAGGTTCAAGAGGTGGCTCCCACGCATGTGGCACTTTGCCCCGCAGGTTCAAGAGGTGGCCCCCGTCGTGTAGCACTTTGCCCCTTTAGGCTCAAGAGGTGGCTCCCACGCACGTAGCACTTTGCCCCACATAGCACTTATCTCCCGGTGTTTTATGCCGGTGACCGGCTCTGATACTATTCTGTCACGCCCCGGGCCCAGGCCCGCGCAAGCGCGACTGCATAATGGGTTCCTATAGCAACTACTTAGTATCCGTCATCGCTCTACGAAAATAGTTAACCCAAGTTGCTATAATAGTCCATTGTAAACCTTTATAAACCACTTTAAATTTTCATCCACAACCAATGTGGGACAAGAGTATTACACCATGATTATCCTCAAGAGAGACTGAAACTTCAGAATTTTATCTTCTTGATGATATTCAAGAGAAGCCATTAATTTTTTGATAATTCGATATTGTCATTCTTGTTTTTAACAGATTTTACTTTATTCCAGTAATCATTATTAACTAATGAATATAACATTATTTAAAATTTTCTTCACAGTATATTGTTTCGACTTTCTGTTCATCGTCAATATATTACATTCTTTCTAATAAATAGTATCTAGGGTTATTGACAACTAACTGTGATTTTTCAAATAACAGTTACATCCATGTGTTACGAAAATAAAGAGTTTACCATGGTTTTCAAAATAGGCAGTTGGCAATTTACCTTCCGTAATTTTTTACATATTAATAATATTTTTATTATTGATGATATTTACAGGTGGTGAACCTACAAGCGGAACTATCCTACCTGCAAGCCCACCTAGCCACCCTCGAGCTCCCAGCTCCGCCACCAGCGCCGCCACATCCACCTACGCTTCTCATTCCTCCGGCCCTCTCCATATCGGACTTACCCACATCTTCAATCGTCCCTTCAAAATACGACTTATCCTCACTATTCGATCCAACGATACTGAATCCTACATTGAACTCTCTCCAACAGCACCGGCAGCAGATCGACCCACGTCAGTTTTCATCCGCCACCACTGGATCTTCTCCGGAGATACCATCATCTGAATCCGCCGGAGGAGGTGGGGATCTTCAAGAACTAGCTCGTGAGCTTCTGAATAGACATGCAAATTCGACAGTACCTTCTATGCCGCCACAGCCCTGATAAAATTAAAAGAAAAAAACAAGAAAACAAAATGAGTCCATTATCAGATTATTAACGTTATTAGCAGGCCTTGATCTTATAGGGAATTAACTTTCTTGTGTCTCTCTTTCTGCATGATGGGCAAGAAAATTTCGTTAATCGATCGATTTATGGATCTTATAAACGGGTGAATATAATGCATGGCGAATTTGAGTCTAATGTTCAAAATATTTGGGCCTTTGGACGACATTTAATCTGAAAACTTAGGCCTATTAAGACAACTCGACTGGTTTTGAGTGCAATCCATGTCGTGGGCATTAATAAAGGCCTATGGGTCGAATTCATGCATTTGAGTATTGCAACAAATCAACCTTCCAAGTTAACAATATTGATGAGTAATGTATGTACCTATTACAATATATTTTTTTATTTTTAATTTTTTTTATTATCGAGGGAGTGGGAAAATAGGTGACAACCACCAGGTCAAAGAATTGTTGTCAACCTATTACAATTTTATGTCACATTATTAAAATTTTAAGGTTTTCCTCATTTAATATAATAATCTCGTAGTAATCTCGTGGTGCTGACATGACATCGGAAAATACTGATATTGCATCGAAAAATAATGATGTACCGAAAAATGTTGATGTATCTGACACCACGTCAACACTATGACGAAATGGGACCATAATCCAACAGAAAAACCAACTTACACGACCAAGACTTAATTTTGACGACTTAGGGGTCCAAAACACAAAATATGTCAACTTAGAGTACCATTTTAACAATTTTTTCCTTATTAATTCTCATCATTTGTTGATCCCTATAACTCAATACTTTAAAAAACATATTAATTAAGTTATAAACGTTGACAACATCCAAGGTGTTGATGAGAATGAGTTTTTAAAAGGTTAGTTAGTGTTTAGTTAGTACAAATGTAGTATAAATTACTAGTATCTATCACAACTATGTTGGAAAAAGTTTAAAGATTTGGAATTTGATAACTATAACCACTTTTCAAAGTGATTCTATTATTGTTTATCAAATGTCCTCTAGTAATTAAATTAAGTAGAAGTTGAAATTAAATAAATTTTTGATCCTGCAGAGGTTTCCACATTGTACAAATAGGTCGGACGGGTCCTTTCATTTTTCTTCTCAATTATCAAACGAAAATATCTCCAATTTTATATGTTTTTCCCCTAAAAATCAAAGATTTTTTTTCCCTTTAAAAAATACACTGCAGTCACATCTAACTCTGTAACAGAAAAATAAACCTAAATAACATTAGATTTAATTCCTATTATTATACGATAATATAATTATTGGATAGTAATAAAGAACGATAAAAACATTATACCAATAATAATTATTTTTTATAAATTATTAAGGGTAAATTTTAAAAATGGTCTCATACAACATATGTTTTTTCAATACTAGTCTCAAACTTCTAGGACTAATCAAATATAGGTCCACCGAAATTATTTATAATCAAAAATAGCCTCACATAATTTTTTTTAACAAATTTAAGCCAATAAAAATTATTTTTAGCAAAAAGTGGTCGCATAATTGAATAGAGCCTTTAGGACGACTGTTGATTAAAAACAAAAGTTTAGGACTATTTTTGATTAAAAATAATTTTTGTGGGACTATATTCGATTATTCCTAAAAGTTCGAGACTAATACCGTTTTCAAAATTTACGGGACAATTAAACCGTTGATGTATAATCTGTCAATCCATTGAGAAATAAACCGTTGACATATTTCACCATTACCTTCTGGTGGTGATAAAGAGGCACTCTGGCCTAATCACACAAACCGTATAAGAACACCACTATTTTGTAATTATCTCTAACGAATCAAAAGTTTATTCATCTTTAATTAAAATTAGCAGGTGGAGAGATGACTAAAAATGATTCCAAATCAATCACTATCCATCACGTGTTGACCTCAATTTTGGTCGGCTCTTGTTTTGCCATTACACATGAAAACTACATTTAATTAATCCCAAGTTGTAACCCTAGGGATTGGTCTTCAACCAAAAGGATAAGTACATGGGGAGCAACAAAGTTCAAGCCCACTTCGACCAAAATGCGACTCCCAAGAAAGTTAGAACGTGGGCTACTATTATTCTACTACTCAACTTCATAAACTTGGTTGTTAGACGATACATTAGGAAAGCTCGTAAATTCGAGGAAAATTCTATCACTCTCGTTGTGGATATAATCGTTGAATGGTGTGGACATGACGTGAGTTCCACAACATTCAATGACTCAAACTATATAGGAAGTAACACTCTCGGTGTATGACATCTTACTTGTATATAAAGATGTGAATGAGCTAAATTGTTTGAAAGGAGCCAAACATGTTGTGTGACAAGTTCTCACATTGCTTGGTCAAAGTTAGTTCAAAATTTGAAAATTTTGGATTTATTGGTCGAGGTGATGTAGTTTGAGTACATGTAACTCAAGTGTTCCCTTAGTGGTACATATATAAACTTATGGTAAAAATTAAGTGATAGATTCCAAGCCTTAGTTGCACATCACATGAAAGCATTTAGTGTTGTTTTTAGTGGTCCATATTCGCACTATTGATTAGCTTAATATACTTTTTTTAATAGGGATAGAGGTGATTTAAAGATATGCATTACAATTAAACTTGTCGCACAAGTTCCAAAGTTTCTTTAATTAAATAATCATAGTGTTCTTTACCTACAAATATATATATATATATATATATATATATATATATATATATATATATATATATTTTTAACAAACCTACAAATATTTTTGTTCTATGTAAGGTGAAAAATGCTATACAATGTTCCCAGGGGCGTAGCTAGAAATTTTGTATTGGGGAGGCTAGAAAGTGTAGGCGATGCGGGGTCGAAGGGGCGGCAGCCCCCTTGCGGGGGTTCGGGGGCAGAACCATCGAAAGAAATTTCTGGAGATCCATTGTCAATGACCCATTCGGCCTTTTCATTTCCTACTATGAAAAATAAAAAAATGGGTTCACTAAACTTCTTATTTAATATATAAAATTATCTTTTTTATTTTGATAATTTTTAAATAAATATATTTTTGGACAAATAAGTAAATTCAAAACTATTTTAAGGAGAATGAGATTTAAACTCTCAACGTCAAAGCAATGGATTCTGGCAAATAATTTTATAATTTTTAAAAATTCAAATATTTTTTGGGAAATTTTACCTTGAAGTTGAAGAAATCTTACTTGACTGACTGATTATTGGATGAATGATGGCGAGCCGATGAAGATGAATGAAGGACCGATGATGAAGCCGTGAAGGATGATGAGTGAAGTGTAAGTATACCCTTATAGGGTTTTAAAAGCCACTCAGAAAATTAAAAAAATTGGGTTTGTTTGTATTTTTAACCCTAATTTTTTGAATACATAAAAAAAAAAATTTGAATGCATAAAATTTTTTTAAAAAAATCTGGAGCCCCCCCAAGCCCTTATATAAGTACGCCCCTGAATGTTCCATATGAAGCATGCATATCATAAGTGAGTGAGACGGATTATGGGCTACAGTCCCATGCAAATTTTTTAAAAAAATTTAATGTTAATTTTTGGAATTTTTTTTTTAGATCAATCATCTGAGTCATTATAGCTATTTATCTCTATCTAGTCTGATTAACCCAAATTAATTTTGAATCATTGTTTCGTCCCTATATATAACAGTGTGGTAATGATTGCTACTATTTCGACGTATACTATTAACAAAGATGATATAAATAAATTGAATCTAGTAAAATATTCTGTATGTTAGTTTATTATAAAAAATTTCGAACTTTTATTTGTTTATCCGGCTCGAACTTGGTTAGATGTTTGAGTATATATTAGAGCTAGAGTTGGGATTGGCAAGGAGTTTTACTTCGAACTCTTCTCAATGAATTCAAGAATTTAGGCTTGAGCTCGAAAACTCATGCATTTTAAGTATTTTTACAAAATAATAATTCAAAATTAGAATTTACAAGTGAGCCTCGTGCAACCTATTGAATGAAATAATTTGGGCTTTATTATGCAAACATGTTCGTTCGAACTCAACTTGAGTTCGATAATATAGAATATGAATAAAAAAGAAGTTACATCGGAAAACCTTACAAATAATCAAGTTAAATAAAAGATATTAGTAAGTTGCAAGATTCGTATATAATTGGATAACGATCTATAACACAATTCATGTTCTATATACATGTGCAAATCGTTTTATATGTATATGTGACCATTATCTCATATTGCTATATTTTTTTTTATCAACAAAATATTTCATTAAATGAGACCTAAGTACAGACGTACTTGGCATTAATTTTTTTTTATAAGGCAAAATTTTATTCATAGTTTACAAGGAGTACTCGTAAAAAATAGAGGAACATTACATTACAAGGACGAAGTACATGGAAAGACAGAAGTCGGATTCACAGACCAATCAGTCGAAGTGTATCTTCATGGCAAAAAGAAAGAGGACATCCAAAACCAAAATCTGACCTTATCTAAATTGTAAATACAATTTAGAAATCCCAAAGCTTTTCTCCTCTATATTTTCGAATTTCATGGGACGCTTATCCCATGAAGGGGAGTGTAATTTAGGAGAAATGAGAATACGGAGCGGACAAGTTTATTAATTAACACATTATTTCTACAAATCTTCGAGCAAGATTATCTGCTAATTGTACAATATTTATTAAGATTTATTAAGTACAATCTAAGTACTAAACATTAATTCTAAACCATATCATAACTTCATGATATATATGTTAGATGAGAGAAAATATAGTTAATTGATAAGAATATATTACAGCCCCAACTTTTGTGGTCTATAGTTCAAGTCATTGATTGATGATAATTAAGATTTGACCATCTATTAATTTAAGGAAAAAATGAAATTAATGGTTAAATAAGTTCAACTGATCTTGCAATTTGTTGATGGAAAATGCTTGTATGATTGTATAGACCCCCAACGGGGTTTATTTATGAAACAACTCAATATGATTGGTCGTAAATAAATGCTATGTTTATTTATATATTTTTTATTTAAAAAGTATTGTATTTCAATATTGAGTTTGAGTATCTTCTTTTATTGCCGGCCACTAATTATAATATATATTTAGTTTATTTTAATATATTGCATGTAGATAAAATTAATATTTATAAACCCCTATAGATTAGCATTATTCTAGCAATTATGAGTAAAATTGGAATATTTACAAAGGTCGGATGGAAATTAATTATCGTTGACTAATAAATCAATTAAAATATATTATATTGTAACGTAGCCACGTTACGCGTAATAAATATCTTCCCGAGTCTGATTATTCAAACTTTGACAAATTGATGTGATTTGTCGATTATATTTGACAACTAACATTTATTTTGACTAAGTATTTGTAAATACTTAAGTATATAAATATGTATGTAAATATATGTATATATTTATATGTGTGTTAGTTTTTGTAAGACCAAATATATAAAAATAGGATCACTAGAATTAGTGTACGATGTGAAAGGGGTTTTTGGTTTAAATTATACTGATTTGAAAAATTGATTAGTAATTAAAAAATTCAGTTATTTCTTAATTTCAAAAAGTATATAGTCCAATTTGCTTTTGTTTTAAAAATTAAAAAATCAAATTTAAAGGAAAAAAAAATTTCTGAATGCTCTGTATAATTTTTATAAATTAATAATATTGGAATCACAAAATTTTATAAATTAGATATAAGTTATCGAATATTAAATTAATAATATTGAGACCATTAGGACCCAAAAAAATATAATTTCAGAGATATTATTAATTTACGAATATTTTACTGTATATTGTAAATAGTCCAAGTAATGTCAATTTCCAATTATTATTATTGTTTCACATATAACTTAATCAACACGATGTCATAGGATAAGTCATTTTCTTCGGTTATCGCATGCAAGCGCCGAGCAAGAGATATCATGAGCAAAGAACCCGAAGAACATCGATACATGCTCGGCATATTGGTCAAAGGGTAGCGAAAGACCCGGACATAACTAACAAATTAACCGGCGCAAACAAACGTGTATAATGGAACACAGATTTATCAGACACGTTTTGATCGAATAATGCCACGATCAGAGGAGATCGTGTTTTGGATTTATCGCTTGCTAACCACCGGGATCAATACTATAAATACACACCAATAGTCTCATTGCAATGTTGAACTTTCTAGGCAAGAAAAGACTGAAGAAAGCGTATTGTAGTCTGTCCGGTCTTTCATTCTTATGTTATTTTCGAAAGCTCTTGTTTTGTGTCAGTCATATGAATCCATACAAATTTATAGTGAAAATTTATACTAGACTAGTTCCCATAGTTTTACCTTCGATTTGAAGATTTTTCACTTAAAAATTATGGTATCTTTCATTTATTTTTTGCAACACATAATTCTACCCAACACAAAAAAATGTCTAATCACATCATCAAGTTAATTATTTCAACATTAATTTTGTTTTTGACTTGAAACCATGGATGATCTGACATCATATATAATCACGCGTGATAATGGTTAGTACACTTAATACTGTACTGTTATATAAACGTAACTTTAAGTTTTTATCAAAAATATATAATTGATGATACTAACACATTTATAAAAAACTTCAAATCTTGTAATATTAGAAGCAGTGTTAGTTTGATGATGTTTTTAAATATACTTTAAAGGACATTATCATCATTTATATTAAATAGTTTAACATTAATTACTGTCATGAGGTAGCATCAAACAAACATGCTTGTAATATATCGTTCCATAATTATTCCGTACAAAAAAGAATTTTTTTCATTAACCTAACAAAAAAATTTACAAAGAATTTCATTTTGCCCCTACATAAATTGGGATACCCAAAATTTTATTTTACCCCAAAGAAACTTATCTTTTGACTTTCTAAATTCTTTTTTACCTTACCCTCTCAAAAATAATTCTAAATTATTCATTCCAGTAATAATTATTTAATCTGTTTAATTGTGAAATGAAAAGTGATTAGTAGTTAAAAAAGACAAAATAGATAGCAATAATTAGTGGTGAGTCGTGCAATGGATCGCCCTCCAGACACGGACTGCCTCCATTGTTTTGTGTGAAATTTTGGACCTACTTACTCCAATTCCCAATGAACCCTTATATGTTTGTGTTATGAGGTTGTAAAAGCAATTAATGTTGATTAATTTTTATTTTTATGCTAAATTTATGGATATTAAATGAGAACAAAAGTTGTTGCTCTGATGATAAAATTCTCTACGTGTTTGCTGTATTCAAATCTATTATGTTTCATGGGTATTTCAAAAAAAAAAATATCAATAATATAGTGTCATATATGAAAATGTATAATCATGTTTGATATCTTGTTAATACATTCAAATCTCAGATATTGCTCCACGGATCTAGTACTTACCTAATTTAGGAGACTCAGTTTTCTTGTTGTGCCCAAATATCAATTAGGGAATGAGAAGAGCTCGGCCAATGAGCTCGGGTCCCAAAAGAGGTCGCCAGGCAGTTTGGCGAATGGCCAACAGGTGGGGTGAAACACGTCGGTCAAACAGGTCGGTCCTAACAAAGAGTTCAGAAGAACAGACGAGGTCTTTTGAAGAAGGTCAATTAATACACGACGAAGCCAAGTCGGCTCATCAGGTGGTGACTTCTTATTAAGGGGTATCAATGTTTTTCCAAATAACATCATCATTCGTATTGAAATAGAATTTATATTTATCATATAACTTTTTTTTAGAAGGGGATGAACTAAATATTTTTCTGCACATCGTGGGAAACAAACTCGAGTCTCTCCAAAATAGAGATGAGCTCTTACCAGTTGGGCTAGACTCAAAAGCTATAAGGTATCATGTAACGAAAACATCACTTAAAATAAGAAAATTCCATCCAACATATTCTTACATCTTTCTTGTCGTTTTGTCTTCTTTGAATTACAAAACGACATCTCTTCCTTATTATCATGCCACCGATCCTACATAAAATAAGGGGGGATTATGGAGGAATATCAATAGTTTGCGACGCTCAGCCTCTCTTTTGGTCAAAGCCATGAGTTGTTCTCATCTCTTTGTCTCATATTGACTTTTTAATCTACATATTCCCCACCAATTAATTTTGATCTGTTTTTATTTTAATGTTGGACTGAAATTTCACCTAATTCGAACAACTTGATCATTGCACATGTGTGTGTTAGGATCTTGATTGGTTCCTATCAACAATACGGAACTTATCCAGTCCCATTTCAATAGTAGATCGTACATTATTAAGTTATATGTTTAGCTACATCATACATGTATGAATATGTCGAAAGTTTACAAGTACTTTGTGTGAAGTTTAATTAGGCGTACATGGCTCTACCAAAGACAATGAAATTTGGTATTAGAGTTGTGGATCATAAAATCGGTCGTGGAACAATCGTTGTATTAGAGTCATGATTCGTAATATCGGTCGCGAAACGGTCGTTCCGTAACGAGATCTGCAGCCGCCGTGATAACTTTTCAGGCTAAAACGGATGTGTAACTATAAAGGCGATTTCACGGAACTGAACGATGATTTTGAGATCTGGAACTGTGATTTCAGGGCCATCGCGACCGTTGCGGAATCTTTTTTTCCATTTTTTAAATTTGAGAATTTCTTCAAATTATCTAATTTTTTAATTTTTATTAAAAAAACTACGCGATAACAACTGTCATCATTCAGCGATGTGTCAATTAGCTGAAACAGCAGCCCCGCGATGGTCTCGCGACGGTGTTGATGAACCATGGTTAGAGCCGTCATCCAGTTGATACCCGAGTTTGTGGGTGCATGTTATTCACTTGTTTGCGTGTAGGTTAACCTAGCACAAAAACATGCTCCTCTCGCTATCATAGCATGGTACGTAGACTGACAGATGTGATTGGTTTCTACTTCAAAACAAAATTACAATTTAATTAATTCCCCAAATAGACAAGTCTCAAATATGCGGCTTCATACGTGTAATCTTGAAGGTTGCATTGACATTTTTTTGGGGTATTCCAAGCTAAATAGGTAGGTGTACCAATGGGTTCGGTCTTACCCGTCCTATGGATCAATTCATGGCTCGGCCTCCACCCCCTTTGGCCTTGTGCAGCTTTATTATGACTTGAATTTGAGATTGCAAAAACCAGCCGACGTAGCATTTGAATCAGTATTTTACAAGGATACGTGTTTGAAATATTGAAGTTCCATAAAGATATTTGATATGTTTTGTATTTCTACGACGATATAAGTGGGGCATATGGAGTTTTGGCTAGGACAATGCCGTTCGACAACCCCAATAAACATCTTTTCAACTCTATGTGGCGTAAAGTGGCTCCTACTAAGGCGATCATTGTAGGCTAGAAACTCATTCAGAATAAGCTAGCTACACAAACAAACTTGGTTAGAAGGGGAGCTGAACCAAACAGATCGTGTCATGTGCTATCTTGGTGAAGAAGACCACAAACTTATCTTTTGTCAATGCAACTTTCTTATAAGGTATGGTCCAAAATTTATGCCTCGTTGTCTATTCTCTCGGTGGGTCATGATGTCCCAGTAAGCATCTGGTTATGCACGAGGAGCAGCGGCTCCATGGGTCTCAAAAAAATTGTGGACTATGCTATGGTTATGTAAGGTATGGTGGGAAAGAAACAAAATGATTTTTGAAGACAAAGAGGCAAGTGTTAATTCAATGGTAGAAGGGATTATGGTAAAAAGATGGATGTAGATCGCGACAATGCACAAAGAGTCGTTTAATTTCTCCTTAAGTGATTGATTTAGAGAATCAGTATTATGCTTTAAATCTCTGTAATGATGTGATGTATTTGTTTTAGTATTTTGTGTATCGAGATTGAGTACCCCTTATACTCTAATTATCAATAATCTTTACTTGTAAAAAAATTCAAGTCATGCTATCTTTTCTATTGTGTTCAAGAAATATTTTGCCTCTTATTATCTTTGATAGATAATAGTGCTCTTAAATTTCTTTTTCTTCTAAATTAAATCTTTTATTGACCCAAAAAAAAAAATTATCAACCACTAGAATAATAAAAATATTGACCCCCGGGACAGAGCTGAGTTGGCAAATGAAAAGAACCAAAGACATACTTTCTACACTAGCGTGAGTTTGAATCCTGTGGTTGGTTACTTTGCCTTCTTCTAGGTTAGAATTTTGGTGGACGTCAGTAGTTAAGGCTTCAATCATTGGTCAGTTTCAGCATATTTAACGGTTTACATGATAGCAGCATTGAGGGATCGAGGTTGCTATCTTCAGACATAGTTGGGCGTCAGCCTGGAAACTGGGTTATAAAAAAAAAAACAACTAAAAGAGAATGCTCTCGAATTAACAAATCCACCCCTCCACCTTATCCCTACCCCACGATAAATCTATCCAATCCTCTCTATTTATCAAACCTAACCCAAACATTTATCTTGGTAAGCTATGTACCGCCCAAATATAAAAAAAAAAAATCAACTTTTATTCCCGAATATCAACCCCTCGCTTAGTTCCCATCTATTCATTTCTCCCATTACCCAACAGCAATTACAAGATAACATAGAAAAGAACTACAGAATCAGATAACACGAAAGAAAAGATTTGTTGGAAACGAAAGAGATGGTTAAAATTCAGCTCGAATCTTGCTAGTCTCCACCTACTTTATGTCCGTTCAGTTAGAGTCCTCAGATTTTCAGTTGTAGCTTCTGATTCTTGAGCTTCATATATCCTCTCCCAAATTCATCAAAGATTTGCATTGGTTTTCAAGAAGGGAGTTGATATATATTTTTACTAGTTTTGAAAAAAAGTGATGGATCAGCTAACTCACGGTCGTCCCCGCCATTTACCGCCACCTTTCCACGGAGGAGATCTTCAACTCCACCACCACCAATTCCTGCAGCATCAGCAGCACAGCCGGAATCTTGAAGAAGAGCAAAGCGGAAACGGTAACCCAATATTAAAGGGAGATCCAGATGAGATTTATGGTCTCCCCTCCACCAACACCACCGATCAAGAAAAAGAGATGGGGCTACTCGGGAGTGATATAAACGAGGTAACAAGAAGACCACGAGGCCGCCCCTCCGGCTCAAAGAACAAGCCTAAGCCTCCTATTATTATCACTCGAGATAGCGCTAATGCACTCAGGTCTCATGTTATGGAAGTTGCAAATGGCTGCGATATTCAAGAAAGTATAACAATCTTCGCCACCAGGCGGCAGAGGGGTGTAAGCATATTGAGCGGAAGCGGCACCGTGACGAATGTAACTCTCCGGCAGCCTTCCGCGCCTGGTGCGGTTGTTACTTTACATGGAAGGTTTGAGATTCTCTCTCTCTCGGGATCGTTTCTTCCTCCGCCGGCTCCTGCTGCGGCGTCTGGGCTTACTATATATTTGGCCGGAGGGCAAGGACAGGTGGTTGGGGGGACGGTGGTTGGGCCGCTTCTGGCTTCCGGGCCGGTGATGATAATGGCTGCATCTTTTGGTAATGCAGCTTATGAGAGGCTGCCGTTGGAAGATGAGGACGCGGTGACGGCGGGAGGAGGCCAGCTTGGATCGCCTCCGCCGCCGGGGATTATGGGGCAGCAAATGATGAGTGATCCAAATATGTTTCAAGGAATGTCCCAAAATAATCTCATGAATTCATGCCAATTACCAGCTGAAGCTTACTGGGGAACAGGTCGTCCTCCATTTTAATATTTATAATTCAGAACCTTAAAATTACGACATGATTTCACTTCTAGTTCTTGCATGTTTTTAGCTTTATTTCTTCTTTTTCTTTATCTTGTTTTTTTTTTTAATCACTTCGTACTTTAATTTCTTGACTTTGATGAAAGGGGATGTACAAATTCATGAATTCTTTATGGGTTTGATCATTTTATAAGAAAAGTTTCTGCATTGTCTAACCTTATTTCCTGCAATTTGTTGTTGCAGAGTAGCTACTCCTGGTAACTTGTCTGACAATCATATTCATCACTTTATGCAGAATTCATAAGAGGTTTTTAGGTTACTTTTTGTTGGTTGTTTGGTTTGTTTGTCTTTCAAAGTTTCCCAATTTAGCATACAGTATCCAAACTTGTAAAATCTAAACCCTATTTAAACATCTTTATTTTACAAAACACATATATAAATCAATATTTCTGGGAGTGCATTCGCCAAACATGGGAGTCCTGGTGACAACCAGCACGCTAAAGCCCGGGTGTCATCATTAATTTAATTATATTCAACTTCTATACATGCAGACTTGAACTCCCATAATCCAACAATGATCAAAACAATTTTCTCAAAAGACCAATTAGAATACTGGGCTGAAGGGTCGCTCAAAATTTAAATATATCTTTACATTACTTGTTTCAACATATAATGTTTTTCATCTTTGAGTAGCCAAATCCCAAAGTAAATGAACTCCTATATATGAAGTCTAGATAGATTTCGTTGTTTCATGTCTTTTAATCTCTCATGTAACATGAAAATTATTCACTTATGAATGTTTGCCACTGCAAATTAATATGCATCCCTCTCTCGTCAGTTGTGTGTATTCTTCCACAGCAGACAGTAAGATATAATTTCAAGTTTCAAGGCATATATTTGGTGGGCAGTTGGGAAGATTTTGACTGCTTGCAAATGGGGGTTTGATTAATGATATTGGGACTGAACATAAATTGTGCATAGAGGTATGGGGCACAAACAGAACATCGTGCCTTGATTTCTTGCATGTTTGACTGAGTTTCCAGAGACATGAACATGGGGTACTGTGGTACACGTGCATTGACTCTGAATTTACTTTTTATTCTGGGCAAAACAATTTTATGTATGTTCCCCGTCTCCATTTGATAAATTTTATCGCATAAAATGACAATTTTTTGAATTTTTTTATCAGCAAAATATTAGTACAAGACTTGTTTATTTGACCAAAAACAGATACAAAAATCTTACAGGAAGCTCATGACTAAATAAAACAACTAAATGTCGAGAGAACAACTAATTTCCTAATCACAGTAAATTCTAAAAAAACTACATAATAGAATTACGAAAAACCATATTGTCAATATAAACGCTATCATAAACTGGATTTTATATACGTGTGTGTGATATTAGAAGGACCTACAAGGTAAAACGAGGAATGATAAGTAGGGGTGTCTAGATTCAGGAATGTGGATGGTTCACTGCATTAAGACAATAGTATATCTAATCTTGCACTGAATGTATTGCCTTTATGTTCCCTTACATGTATTATGATTTGCATGAGCTAATTCTAGAGTTGGATTCGATAAATATAAGTAGGAATAATTATCTATATTAAATAAAATATTAGAAATATAATGCGAATTTATTTTAAAATTCGCATTAAATAGCCTCCTCTCATCTCGCCTAACTTGTCTATCAATTATTCCAATTTGTGGGTTCTCGGTTATTAATACTCTATTATGTATCACTATAAAACTTTGACTTTCAAATCTTCATAATATGCTAATAATGTAGCATTTAATTTGATAAGAGAGAGTATTAATCTTTATCACGAAATGAATCTAATGAGCAAATTCTGCCATAAACACATACAAATTTCTTAGCGAACTATAGGGTTTTTGGGCCACTGCCCAGCCCAGACTCGAACTCGAGTCATCGTAAATGAGGACATGAGACTTTACCACCCGACTATGAAATAAATACTAGCAAAGTTTTACTTTGAATCTAGCGAACTATTTTCGTTAGGATAACATTGCAACAAGGGTGGATATTAAGAGACTGAGAAAACTGAGTAAACCGTAGGGTAAAAAATAAATTATTCCAAGCCTCCGAGTATGGTCGTTTGTTGTTGTAATGTTTTATATTTTAGCGCAATATATGTTTATTCTTAAACTGCAATCTCTTACAAATTCATACTTAGGGTTGGGAAATAGCTAGATCATTCTTTGAATTTAAATTCTATACTTCAATTAAGAAACATCAAGTGAAGCCAACTTCCCTGTAGAAAATGAGTTTCTTTTAAAATATATTGAATTGCCTTGCCAAAATTTACGAGCCTACACCTCCAAGGTATCATTTAAATAATCATAAACATGAATTGCTGACCTTCAATAATCACAATCTTGTTATTTACAACAAAACTAAATACAAAATTGAAGCCGAAGCAACAGACAAATGGTCACTCGAGTGTCACAAAAAGATGGATCGATACATAAGTGAAGATAATTAGGACTACAAGCAAAGCCTGCAAATAAGCTTATATGAAGTTAGAATTTACACCTCAATCCGTAAGCGACACATTTCAGATTGGAAAGTGGAACTTGATGTCAAAGTTCGACGAGCCAGAGCCCGTATGTCCTCCCTAGAACAGTCGCGTGATACACGAACAAGTTCCCAAAGGGCTCCTCCACTGATCATGTCTTTGGCATTAACCTCTGACGTGATAACGAAAATTAAATAGTTGCAATATGAGCAATCATAAAATTTGGTATTCCAGTTGTTTTGGCAATTACCATGTTGTGCCAAGTGGCAGAGCGCCAGTTCAACATGGCGTCTGATCAGTGACACCTCATTGTTTGCATTTTGTACAATCCAAGGCAATGCTCCGTCTTCTATTAGTAAAGAACGTCCGGTTCTTGTTCCTAACATCAGTGTTGTGCATCTCAAATACTTGCATATAAATGTACACCATCATACAACATGTTCAGACTTTATGTTGACACGTAAAAGCGATGTCGCCGTAGGTCATTCAGAGCAACAAGCACCCCCTTCACCAGTTTTATATGAATGTGTGCGTGTGCGTGTGTGTATATATTCATTGTGTAGGTTATCCAGATCTGTAGATTTAGGACAAGGTGGTGATTCAAACCCATGTTTAAATGGTGATGGCTGAGTTGTTTCTGGTCGTCCTAGAAGGCCTGAACTACCTGTGACGTTTGTGGTATGACATATGCTTATTGGAAAATCTTTCTCAAAAGCAGTTAACATATTCCACGTCTGCCCATGCATTTAAGATCTAGATGTCATATATGCTATAAAACTGGTTTCTAGAGACTTTATAAGCCAACACGATTGTGGCAAGCCTAATCATTTTGATATTTATATAACCCAGTAGAAGTACTTACCCTGCGTAGAAGCCCTCGATTCACATTTTGCAAAATTAGCAATACCACGGGCAACTTGAGAGAGAACATCCGGGTGCCTACATCTGACCATTCCTAATAGAGCTTTTATCCCACCTTCGGACCTCAGCCTCGTTTGTAGTTTATCTGCAAAGTCATGGATATGAACTTACTAAGAGATTTTTTTAAAATACAATAACTTTTTTTAGAACATATATTTTCATGGGGACTAAACCAATAAAATCTCAGAACGAGAGCACATCCAAGAGAGGCCAAATAATTCCAATTAAATGGCACCTCGCAGAAAGCCTAATGATTTTATGATAACAGAAGGACTTTCTTGTGGTATCGACAACTGGATACCCTTGTTTTTTAATGTTAAAAACAGTTGCCTGGTATCCATATCAATGGAACACGAGGAAGGAGAGCTAAGTGCGAAAACAAATAATCATATACCATTGCCACATAGATTAGCTATGGCTCCAGCGACCATTCTCAGGGTCTGTGAATCTTCAGCATCAGTAGCTGTGATTGCTAACAAAGAGATTCCGGCTTGGGCCATTATGATTTCTTGATTAGCCTCTGAACCAGCAAACAAGCATAATTCACGGGAATGTTTAATTGATAGAGATGAATGGAACAAGGCGACTGATTAATTAAGACTATACCGTGGAGGACAATTCACCATTTCAAAAATATATTTTCACAAAATGACATATTAGATAGGTGAAAAATATAAAGACAGCAAGCTGAACAATACCATTCATAGCCAGATTAGCAATTGCACCAGCAGCAATTCTACGCACAGTTTCATCCTCGTAGCTTCTAAGGAGCATCAACAATGAAGTGAGACCACCAGCTTCAACTATCTTCTCTTGGTTTGCTTCTACAAGTCACAAGGAAGACAAGCTTAAGTGTCTCATACTAAAATGTGAAACAACATAAGGCTCACATAACACCAACCACCTTATCAAGCATGATACTTAAAAATATAACAGTCGGACAGAAAAAAACTAAGAAAAATCTAAAAAGCTCAAAAGTCGATCACATCTTGAGACCTGTTGTTTGATGTAATAGGGAAAGTCAATATATGTTCATCAAACAACGTAATATATAAAGAAAGGTGAGGAAAGTGAAACACCTTCGGCAGCTAAATTGGCCACTACTTTGACAGCATGAATCCTGACAGTAGCATCTTCTGACTCAAGCAATGACAATATCTTTTGCAATCCAACTGTCAGATTAAGATTTAGGTAAGTAAAGTTTAAGTGAAATGAAACAAAATAAAAAATAAAACAGGACCTTGTTCATGAAGGTTCGTAATTGATGCTCTTTCTCCATCACTACCATCTCTAGACCGGAGATGATTAAGTGGAGAAAGGGAATTTAAACCAAGAAGTGGGTTCGCAGAGTTTCCTCTGTTCAGAGCCCCTCTAGCCTACAAATATACCACAAAACAAATTAATATAAATCATAGAAATGACTTTTTAAGCACAGGAAGATCTGAAAAATAGAAAAAGGTTGTATACATCTCTACTAATAATTACATTCTAGCGAAACATAAAATGTTCAGGCCAATAAATTTATGTGTACTCTGATCAGATCAATCGACTTATCATTAGTTTTAATCAGAGAAATCAACACATGATACTTAACCACGTTAAATTTGAGAAGCTAAACGAAGTCAGAATACATAGCAAAACATGGGCAAAGGTGATTTCAAAAATTTTCTATGACTACTATTCAAACTCAAAGATTCAAATTAAAGAATATAGGCAATATACATACTTGATTAGCCTCAATGGACAGCTGTGTCAATTGACTTCGTAAAAGTCTCACTTCTTCTTCCAATTTCTTTTTCTGACAGCTCTCCTCTTCCAATACTTGCTGAAAACTCGAAACATCTGTGTCTCCCATCAACTGCGAATATAAATTCGTTATACATACAATTCAAATATAGATCCAAGTCGACAATTATTTCAGTACTTGCTGAAAACTCGAAACATCAGTGTCTCCCATCGACTGCGAATATAAATTCGTTATACATACAATTCAAATATAGATCCAAGTCGATAATTATTTCAGTAAATAACCACCTAAATATTTGGTTCTTGTATTTTGAGCAAATGGAAACAAACTTTAATTCGTAGTTAAAAATTATTTATTTTCTTGAAACCTATCTCCTTTCTTTAGGTTCCACTAAAATTATGAAACATATCTGTTTCCACGGTTTTCACCAAAAGAAAAGTACTAACCTGTTCCCTGCTTTCACGTTTCTTACTTCTTTATTAAATTTTGCAAGATTTAACATAGGTTCAAGACATCTTGGACATTTTTGAAGTATTTTCCAAAAATTTCTAATCTCTCATGACTTAAAACCCACTTCGAAACTGAAGCTTTAATCCATGATCCAATGAATTTAAAAACTTGTAGCAGAGTCCCTAAAAGCTAGTTTTTAGCTTTAACCACTACCTCCACCTTAGAAAATTTTAGCAGTTGATTCTTTAAATTCTGAACTTCCCCTTCAGCTGTCTTACGGAGCCGACTTTCATTTTGCAGCAATGATTTTAGCTCTGCAACTTCTTCATTACTAGCACCCGTGTGAACCTGCAATAAGAAATTTTAAATTTCCTTAACAAAACATGGCGAAAAGTCTCAAAGAGTAGCTTGTTTTCACATTTTGCTTCTGATAATTTGGCGGTGTCTAGTGCCAAAAAATGAATTGAGAGTGATCTACAGTGCATTCAGATGCACGTACATGTAGAATTGATATAAGATACAATACTACCTACTGATTTTTGCAGTCATTAACCACTTTCTAATCATGACACCCCTTTTGTTTCCAGTCCACGCACCCCCACCCTCCTCTCAAAAGCTAAAAGATATCAAGCCTCTTATTTCATCTACCAAAAAGTGGGTTGGTACTTTGTTTACAAGCTTTTCTCCTGGCTGCAAAATTGACCTATTTTTAAAGAATTTTTCATTATATTCCCTCAGTGCTAATTAATCTACCATCTAACTGAAAAGCTTAATGAATTAACATTTTCAACTGCCTAAAAGAGATCAACCCCAGAGCATCGTGGCAGTAACTTCCAACTTAAATTCCATTTTTCCCCATTTCATCGTGTTCCCATTTCTCACAAAAAGATGCTGAAGACAGACATTTTTCATTGCAGACACAATTGCACAAACACAAAGGCGATTCTCTTCTCCCCGTTACTCCTTTCCTTTGTCCAATTCTTTTGAACAAGAAAACTCTCCCAGACAGATTTAGCTACCAGTACATAATCGAAGAGAATGAGAAAGCTACTACCTCTCCATTGATGGCTTGCTTTTGTTGATTGACAGCCCACTTTTCCTCAAGCATCTTAATTGACTCCATGTAATGCATCTGACATTTCATTTTCTCCTCCTAACATGACCAGAAAAAAAAGATCAGTCAGGAAGTCAGAAATATAAGTAATTATAAATTGAATCAAACCTTTCCAAGCATATTACTTTTTTATTCAAACCTCGTCCTATTCTTAATTCCACATTGTAATTTTGTGCACAGATTTGCTACCACCCCTTTGTGTTTCATTCTTTTCAAATGTGGCTGCTAAACAGTGTTGGCCAGACACTACTATTACGAAATATTAGACCGAGGTTGAAACAACTTAGCAATTGCTAGGTAGTAAAGTGAAGGAAACAATATCTCACTTAACCATTTACATAGGGTATGCCGTAAGATATTATACCTAAATGTGTATTTGATTTTGTAAGACTACGTTACAAACTCATATGCTTATAACAGTGATATGATATCCATAAGTTCAAATTTTTACATATATTTCTTGCAACTCTTAATGAATTGTTGACCCATCATTTTGCAATTATAAAACAATATGCTCTACTGCAGATGTGATAGGAATACAAATGCACAAATACCTCTAAAACTTCCACATAATTTCTTTCAGCCTCAGCAACACGTTTCTGTGCTTCTAACCTGATTCTCTCAGTTTCGTTTTCATAAACTTTTTGCTGTCTTTCATTTTCAGCAATGAGTTTATCAATTTCTATCTCAAGTCTTTTGGACAAACTCCTATAATCAAATTCTTCCTTGATCTTCAGCATATTCTCCACCTTCATTGCCTGCAAAAAATCAAAATTAAATAATAATATAGAGAATCAACTTTGTCCAACAAAGGAACATTCTTTGTTAGATGCAAGAACTTGACTCTTTACTCAGTTCTAAGGAACTCAGAACATAAACTTCTGACATTTACAACTCACCCTTTGTCCAAATAATATGGTACTTGCAGTTTCTCCTCGATGACGTGGAGACGGGCCAATTGTGACAATTAATGAAGTTCTTGATGTGCCTGGAGCATTACAGGTATGCAATTAGGTTACGCATGACGTCTTCATCATAGACCAACATATGTGGTGTTTTTATTTTACAATAAACCAACAGAAACCCTCAATTGTTACATAAAGGTGCCGATCATCAATTCTTGAAAACAGTGCTGGCTAAAAGACACACAGATATAAGTTTTAGAATTAACTAACTATTCAAATTACAGATTAGACCGAATTTTATTGAAAAAAGATCCCAAGACAGAAGTCGGACAATTAACACAAAAAGAAATCTCACCTCCAAATGAATCTTTAAGCAACCTTGTAAGCTTTGAATCTCGAACAGGGACATGAGAACTATTTTCTGCCAAGGCATTTATACATTTCCCTAAAGCACTAAGTGAAAGATTTATAAACTTGGCTTCTTCTAACATGTGTCCCTCGCTTCCTTCAAAAACAATTAACATTCTCTGAGATAATTCAAAGTGTACAGTATTTCACAAAGCCATCACTTTTAATAATAAAAATTTCTTCTTAAATACATAGGTCCAGAGATTCAAAAGGACCTGATTTGTGAATTCGTTCAGAACCAGCAAGATCTACAACGATTAGTTTACTTTTTCGTAACATTGGTGGCCTTAAATTACCAATCAAATGGGAGCGATTTTCAGGAGAAAAATCATTGTCCCAGTCCGATATAGACCTCTTCACATGTACCTGTCCCAAGCAACATTAGTTGTAGAACCAGACAATAACAAAAAATTTCACAAGAATAACATAAAAAGGAATTTGTCTGGGCATGTAAGAAAACAGAGACAAGGAAAAGCATGTAGAAAACAAATGCCACTTTATATTATCATCTCCATTTTTACCATGAGAAGTGCATGACTACGGGAAGATTCAGCGTTCAGTTTAGTGTTGGCAGCAAACCTATGGTCTTCACCCAAGCGTAAGAGTTCAATAAAACTTTGCTGGTCTCTTATCTCCATGACAGTTATCCCTGGCAAAGAAACATCCCCAGTTTTTTGGTCCTCAGCAATAGAAATATTATCATTTGTAGGATTTAGTAGATCCTGAATGGTTTCCATATAAATCTACAAATGAAGAAATGATTCAAGATTATTCATTAAATTCCAGAAACCTTCTAATGACATACCACAAAAAATAAAACAGGTTTAGCAATATTATCGCTTAATCCTGCATGACATTCAACCTGCAAGTACGAGACTGAGATTGAATCAGTCTCTGGAGAGATATTTGCCAATAAATCCTCCATAGAGCGAACCATTATACCCCGAGCTGAGGTGTCCTCGTCACCCAGTCGTCCAAGTGTATAAGTTTTACCAGTGCCAGTCTGACCATAAGCCATCACAGTCCCATTGTAACCATCTAAAATGCTCTGGAAAACAGGGAATAAATATAAGGAAGGAACTTAAATTTGTGTGTTTTTTTCATTTGAAGGCCTAAACATCATTTATGTAATTGATAGAATTTGAAAAGCTGATTATAGAACACTGTGAAGACATATGAAATACAATCAGAAACAGTAGCTGTTACGACTAATTAAATCACTCATAAAATGCAGAAATACATTAATTCACCATAACTTTTCATCCAAGAAGTCTAGCAATAAAAAAAAGACTTTCGGCAAGGAAAATCGGTGTACACCTCAAATTTCAAAATTAATGCCCAAATTTAGGAAAGTAAAATGACTTTGTACCACTCACCTCAACCACAGGTTTAGCGACAACTTCATAGACTCGCTTCTGTGATGCGAATTCAGTAAAAACCTCATCAAACTCATAGGTATCTGAATCCCAATTGTTTTTCCTAAGTTTCAATCTTTTAAGCTGTGGCAAAAAGCAAACAATAGCATCACATGGAAATATTTACAGATGAGGTAATATTATCCCTTAAGGTAAAAGATCTAAACAAACAGACTAAAATTAATTCTGAGAACCTCGGATTGCAACTCTACACAATCAGCAAAATCTGCATCGGCTACCAACTCCTCAGCATTTTGAGGTCTCAATCTTACGGCAACCCGCACTCTTCCTGAAAGATTCCAATAATATACATCAAATAGATATTCTCTTTTCTAAAACGGGAAGACAGATTTAATTTGAATAGCTCAATGCAGCCAGCTCTACTGTGAACAGAGCTTCACCAATATAATTTTTGATATCTATGAAACACTTAACCAACTGAGCTGAAACCCCGAGTGATTTCTCCAAGGAAAACCCCACAAAACATATAATACAAGAAATACAGTCATGGTTTATTGTTCCTGCTCCGACCAATCTCATCCAACAGAATTTATGATATATCAACAATTGACACGTATCACGGTCAAACATAGAAATGTGGCCTGGGATGCATGCTTAAAAAGAGGAATATTTTAGATTTCTTGAAGACAACACAAATTTATCCCTGCAGTTCAAGCCATATTTGAGCCGTACTTAACTTCCACATGACACCGCGATTCCAATTTTCGATCTCATTGAACAAAGGGTACCATTTAAACAAAAATGTTCGATTATGGGTCACTTATTAGCCATACCCACAAAAACAAAAACAAAAAAATCGGTCCAACAGCCATTACGCATTTCAAAGATGTAATGAAGATTCCATCGAATTCACTTAAAAAAAACAAATGGATTTTAGACATCACACACTCATACGTAAGCGAGTATGCGTGGAGGCCTATGCATGCGTACTCGTACAAAACCATCTTTATCCGCTAACAATCACTCGTCAAACTAACTGAGAATCCTACTTTCACCAGAGAAATTTAAGAAAAAAATTCACATCAACGAATTTAATACCTAAATCCACACCATACGAGCTCTAAGTTCGCTGGCTAATTCACAGGACTAAAAAAAATTAAAATTCAAGTCCAACTACATTTTGAACTACATTGCAAGTACAATATATCAAACACGGTAATTATTACACCCTAACCCCAAACCATCGGATCGAGCAATCTCCAAACATGCTTAAATGAACTAACTCCACGCAACTAACCGGAAGGGGCGCCGCCACCAAGAGCGACCGAGGTGCTGCGGCGTACATTCGACGGCGGAAGCTTCGATTTGAAGGAAGACGAATTACGAAGGTTTGGCGCTTTGTGTGCACCATTTCTGTAACCTCCGCCTGTAGCCATCCGTGTCTGTTGTTTCCTTCTGATATAATTGAAAGAACAAAAGAAACGTAATGGAAGACGGACAATCGAGGATATATGTAGGAAGGGTAACTACGGGAATTAAGTAAAGTGACATGGATGTTTTAGTAATTTGACTTCATAGCTTTTAAATAAAATTCAAATTGGGGAAGAATAGGTAAAATTGCTAAAGTGTATACACGTTTACATCATGAGACACTGACAGTGGGGATAAGGGATTGTTTGGTGACAAGAGTTTCACAGTTTCACTCTGACCTACACAGAATCACTTATAGTAAACTCCAGTGAATATAAGAACAAAACTGTTCTCCAAAATTATTAGGGGAAAAAATTAAAAATATGCCAAACAGACCCTGGGGGCAAAAGGACCAAAATGCCATTACAGGAAAAGGCTAGAAATTTTCGGTTTGGGGTCGTGGATGCGTAAATTGACAAAAATGGGCTTCCATTATCACCACGATGGTGCTTGTACTTCGAACTACCTTAAAAGAAGTGCGAGAGAATCTAGGCATGTCTTTTTGTGGGCTGGGCCCAGCTGCACTTTAATGTTGATGGCCCAATGCTTTGGGCCTTACCCAGTCGCACCATAGTCAGTGCAAAGTGCATACACCCCATGTGAAATTCGAAATTGGCACACACCCCTTTTGTAAAATAAATTAGTTTTTTTAATCTTTGTATTTTTAAAATATAAGTATTTAAACTCATGTGTAATATTAATAAATAAACTAAAAAAACATATGTTTTTTAAATATAAGCTTAAACCACCTCGATTCTGTAATTTTAAATAATCTTCCGCTGTTTACATTAAAATAATAATTGTGTGATAATTAAACACATGATTAGGACTTGATTCAAAAACAATGAATTACTTTTGCGTAACGCATATAGTACCATCATATATTTTGTGGTAATAACAGATGTAAATAATGATACCTTTGCAATCGTTGAATGAATATCATCAGTTTATTATATATATAAAAAAAAACCTATTCGATAATCATCTTATATTTTACTAAATTAGTAGTATAGACTTGTTTATGAAATTCAATATCTAATTAAAAACATATATTTTGTGTTGGATATTAGTCCCAGAGTGAATACTATATTCCATCCTGAGGCTTTTATGTGGAATCTTAATCAATAATTAATCAAATTTTAATTATAATATATTAGTAAAATTAGGTATATGAATGAAAGTATTTCAGGTTCAAATAATTGCAGGTTTCTAAAAAATGGATCGGAAAGACTTCCTGGTGAGCTGCGTTGAGGTTCAACTTGGGAAGTGGACTGGGCTGAAACCTCGTTATCTCCATATATTTTGCCGTGATTTGACAGGCAAGGCATGCTTTCTGTCTTACACCTTTTGCAATACCCCAACTGCCGGGAGCTCGAATTGGCTGCAAGTGAGGATAATAATTATTTGAACGACGTCAACCATGGATGGGCCGAGTTCTACGATACACCAACACACATACAAATATATGTGTTGGTGTATGACACAACCCGATCCGTATAAAAATTTATCATATTAAGTTATGTATGAGGCGAAGTAAGAACCACACCACATACATGACATAATCCCTAGAATCTTGACAACTTTAACGATAGATAAATTCCACCATATACGACAATACATATTAGTTATTTAACAGAACTCGTCTGTTTGAAATTTTTTGAATACCAAAAGTATATAATCATTTCCTCATAAATCTTGATTTAAGGTTTCCTTAACCAACATCAAACATGGAGCTAGGATTCAAATTACTTGGGGCTGGTTACACACTAAATAAATATGATAAATAAGTTATTTAAAGATAAAAAATAAAAAAAGCACAGGAAAAATAGGCATTGGAATAATGTTGCTGATTTCATATAGTTTGAACAAAAGAGACGTGAACCATACAAAATAAACACCTGGAAGCTCAAATTTGGATTGGACTATCAAGGTATAGATGATATGAATGATGTCTGAGAATGTCTACAATACAACAAGAAGGTCTTTAAGCACTCAGAGATGACAGAATAGTAAAACCATTCTACCTATATTATTCAGGAAAATGCTGCAATCAAATAGGCCTAAAACAAGAATCAAGATTCATCACCAACTAATGTTAATAGGGTACCTGTTATTGCCAGACTGGATGGGCACCTTTCCTGGGCAGACAGCAAGCGAGTAGATCAGTGGACCTAAGTAAATGTCCTAATAATACAAGTCTACCAACATATTAGTAATTACACTAACTTGGTTGTATCCCTAGAAACTTGGTGTCAGATTTTCACACCAACACCCAACGGCATCCAGAAATATAAACAACACACTAAATAACAAAAAAATATTACTTTTTACATCCCTGTTTCTAAGAATCAACATGCTTCAAGATAGTGGAAATAAAATGTGTAGAGCTGATAAATAAATGAAATAAAAATGTTGATTAAGAGATCTTACAAAAAAAAAAAGATATAAAATGTGTATGTGAAAACTAGTGCGCCTTACCCGCAGATGCGGGCGGCGGAGTTAAGTGGAGGTGTGACTCAAGCCGAATACGGGAGAATGGTGAAGAAATTGAGGGTTTAGGTTTAGGAATGTGCCTGTGCCAATCTTAACTAAATTCTTATTTATATTAGAGTAAGGGTTAATATAGTTGGGCTAAAAGATCAAGTTTTTCAAAAACTCACAATACTAATTTTTGTTTGAAAGCAAGGACTCAGCGACGATGACAGATGAATACTTGAGGGACATAATTCTGAATTTCATGATTGCTGGTAGAGACAGCACTGCAAACACGCTTCTTGGTTCATTACATGCTCTGCAAGAGTCCAGTAGTCCAAGAAAACATTGTGCAAGAACTGATTAAAGTCGTCGTTACTCCAAACAACGACTTTAGCATCGATAGTTTTGTACAAAGTTTAAGTGACGAAGCACTTGAAGAAATGCATTACCTTCATTTAACATTGACTGAGACCTTGAGGCTGTATGCTTCATATAAGTGGAAGCCTTGATATTTGTAGTATAAAATTTTATGGGTGTGTATCTTAGGAAAGTAGCAGGCAAAAACAACAAATGGCTTTGTATTAGAATGTCGATGCGAGATTTGGAATCTCTGTCCTTAAGACAATATTGCCCCGCTACGGTGCTAACGGTTTACTTTGGCAATTTATCTCTCAAGATACAACGAATATGATTTATGATAGGAGCATTTCAATCACAAATCCTTTAAACCACAAAGGTCTAAAAACGCTCAACCATGACAATGATGAAAACTCACAAAATTACTCAAATTTTGGTCTTCAAATATGATGTGAATTTCAAAATTCCATTTCCAATTCAAGTTAGGGATGTTATATTTATAGTATATCAAGAAGTATGTCCAAAATGACAACATTTGGAGGCACCCTATCACCAAAAATCACACCCGAACGTGAATAGAAACACCATTCCACGCATCAGATACAACCCTTTGAATCCATAATTTTGAAATTCAAATATGGTGTAAATTTAGACCTTTGTGGTTTAAAAGATTTGTGATTTGGAGTGCTCCTATCACAAATCATAGTCGTTGTATCTTGGGAGACAAATTGTCAAAGTAAACTGTTAGCACCGTACATGGGCAATATTGTATTAAGGACAGAGATTCCAAATCTCGCCTCGACATTTCTAATACAAAGCTATTTGTTGTTTTTGCTTGCTACTTTCCTAAGACACGCCCATAAAATTTTGTACTATAATATTTTGGCTGTTCCAAGGACAAAATAGGAAACACACTCCGGCTTATCTATAAAAAGTATTGAAAAAATATCAGCACTTCGTTACGCCAATTTTACTATCTTTTCCAAATGTAATATAAATTATGAGGTATCTAATTTAATTTGGATCTAATACCTACAAAGATGTCCACACATTAACAGGGATGTATCTTATAAGGGCATCTTCAACCCTGCACCAAAAATGGCTTCAACTCCATTTTGATGCAGGGTTGGCCCTCCAACCCAGCACCATTCCCAGTGCCATTTCAGGCGCTGGGAATAGTGCTGCGCCAGAAATGGCGCACAAGTTTTCCTTTTTTTTTTTTAAATTTTTTTTGTTTTATTTTATAAATACTTATATTATTTATTAGATTATTTGAATTGTTTTTAATATATTTTAATCATTTTTATTATTTAATTTTTGAAATTTTAAAATTTATTAATATTTATAATATTTAAATCTTTATAGTTAATATTTTTAAAAATTAAATTTATTTTTAATTATTATAAATGAAATTAAACATGCTAAAAAGTTACAAAAGTAAATTATTCATGATGTTTAAACACACAATTATTCATGTATTAAATTAATTAAATTGAAATAAAAATTAAATTTTAAAGATTTAATTATGTTACTAAATATATAAATATATTTGTAATAGATAATTGATTGAAAAAAATAATTATTATAAAGGAAATTAAAAGGAATATTATAAGGAATACTCCTTTTGAAGTAAAGTTTGGAGTAGATGGGTTGGAGATGAGTTTTGTGTTTGGTGCAGAAATTGCACTATTTTGGTGCAAAACCTGCGCTAAAATGAATTTTTGGGTTGGAGATGGCCTACGGGATGAAGTCGGGCATTTAAAAGTTTTAAATCATATGATTTTATGCATAACTTTTTTATTATGCGATATTTTTTTAAAAAATAATTAAAAATATTATATTTTACCAACCAGAAATTATTACTTAAATTTTTATCTACCTGATTTTAAATCCTGGTTACACCACTACCCCTGCACATATATCTTCTCCTCTAATTTGGTTTCTATGTGATTTGCCCATTTCCCTTTATATATATCATAAGTGGTCATTTATGATATATATACCTATAAGGGTAAGGCAAACACAATCATGTTAGACGCACGTTGTCTGTCTGAATACCCTAAAGATCATGATTTCTCTAACGTATCAAAACTCAAAATTGTCACGTATTTGAAGTATTTTGATCTATGAAATTTGACATCATGCGTGCAAAGATCAATGTTTCTCTACATTATTAACTTGAAAATGAATATTTGCGCTGTATTTCAGAGATAACTATTTGCCAATGTTGATTACTCAGATATTTTTTAGACATAATTTCCTAAAATATATAGAAGAATGTTTTTTTTATAACATTAGCAAGTTAAACCTTTAATATCAATAAATTATGGCATGTTACATGAATAATGAAAGAAATCAAGTCGGGTCGCGTGCATACGTCAATTTTTTATAAGAGCTTCTTTAGTCAGAATATCTTCGTTGTTTTCTTTTCTCATAGTTTTTGTATATATTTTCTAGTAATCTCTTCAATGGTGATTGATAATTTACCTTTTGCTGTAATAAATGGGCTTGCACGCCTAACATTAGGAGAAATTATGTTTTTGGTCTCCTACTTCTAGGTCTTCTGTAATTCAGAATTAGGGTTTATGTTAATTGTTAAGTGAGTAAAATCTCATCCGCCCATATTATTTTGTCAATCATATATTAATAAATTAAACTGTAGAAATTACGGTAAACAAACAAAATTTAAAACTGTAGAAAGACCTGATTTTGTCCCTCGGGTATTCTACTATTTATAGCGATCCATTTCGATTCTATCCTCTCTGCATACATCAGACATGGATTTACTCTTCATACCAACTTCCACAGCGGCAATAACCTTGATTTGTATCTTGTTTTCTATTCTCACCATTCAATTCTTCGCCAGAAAACTGCACGAAAAGCAGGGGAAGAAAAAGTACCACCCGATTGGGGGTACAGTACTGAACCAGCTGATAAACTTCAATCGACTGCACGATTACATGTCTGATCTTGCTACAAAGTACAGGACTTACAGATTAATTGGGATCTTCCGCAGCGAGGTTTACACGTCGGACCCGGTTAATGTTGAGTATATCCTCAAAACCAACTTCCAAAATTATGGCAAGGTATAGTTATTGATGGTGATTTTCGAATTTGTCCTAATGTCTGATACCATTTTTTTCATTATTACGAAAGTTGGAATCTTGGAAATTTTTGGAAGTGTTTTTGGTAAAATTGGACATTGTTTGTGTTGGAAAAAAAAAAGTCTATGAAATAAATTAATGAAAAAAAACTATATCTGTTTTGTGAAATGATGTGTCCATTCACGTAGGGTGCGATTTTTGGCGATATGATGCATTCAATTGGTGTCTTTTTGGACATAACTCTTGACATACAAAATAAGATATCCCTCACTTGAATTGGATATGGAATTTCGAAATTCACATCATATTTGAAGATCAAAATTTGAGTAATTTTGTGAGTCTTCATCATTGTTATGGTTGAGCGTTTTTAGACCTTTGTGGTTTAAAGGATTTGTGATTTGAAGTGCTCATATCACAAATCATAGCCGTTGTATCTTGGGAGACAAATTGCCAAAGTAAACTGTTAGCACCGTAGTGGGACAACATTTTCTTAAGGACAGAGATTCCAAATCTCGCCTCGACATTCTAATACAAAGTCATTTGTTGTTTTTGCTTGCTACTTTCCTAAGATACACACCCATAAAATTTTGTACCACAATCTTAAGACAATATCAGCAACAAATGGCTTCGTTGAGTCCAACAACGACTCCAGTTCATCATAGTGAAAGGCCTGAAAAGTTCAATGGGAACATTTCAAGCGATGGCAACAAAAGATGTTTTATTTGACAACCTTGGGGTTGGCAAGGTTCCTCAATGAGGATGCTCCTACTATTATGGAGAGTGAAACCGACAACCAAAAGAGGGTTGCGGTTGATGCGTGGAATCAAAGCAATTTCCTGTGCAAGAATTATATTCTCAACGGACTGGACAACACATTATACAATGTGTATTGTCTAGTGAAGACGGCCAAGGAATTGTGACAATCCTTGGAGAAAAAGTATAGATCCTCGGATGCCGGCATGAAGAAATTCATCGTTGGGCGATTCTTGGATTTCAAAATGGTTGATACAAAGCCTGTGATAGCACAAGTACAAGATTTGCAAGTAATCATGCACGAAATTCATGTGGAGGGAATGGTTCTAAGTGACTCATTCCAAGTGGCCGCCATGATTGAAAAGTTGCCTCCGTCATGGAAGGACTTCAAGAATTATCTCAAGCATAAACGAAAAGAGATGAATCTTGAAGACCTTGTGGTTCGCTTGAGAATCGAAGAGGACAACAAAATTTCCGAAATGAAGGAAAATTGGCACCA
Organism: Haberlea rhodopensis; assembly: GCA_907163345.1. Lineage (NCBI taxonomy): Eukaryota > Viridiplantae > Streptophyta > Magnoliopsida > Lamiales > Gesneriaceae > Haberlea > Haberlea rhodopensis. Next base: position 26,725,152 of record CAJQUN010000003.1, on the reverse strand, counting down.
ACATGAAGCACGAGTGAACTTAGTGGAAAAACACGCCGGAACAAAGCGGAAGTTTGACGGCACGGCCTCCAAATCTGGAAAGACGAAGAAGTTCAAAGGCAAGTGCTTCAAATGTGGAAAACCCAATCACATGGCGAAAGATTGTCGCAATAAAGACGATCACGGGAAGGCTATGGATCAAGTAAATGTGACCGAAGAAGGTCGTCTCTCAATTGATTTGGATGATCTAGCGCTTACCGCTTAAATTAGATTGTGTATCTTTGAAAGTTGTAAACTCCAAGAATGGAGTGATTCTAAATAAATGTAATGATGATATTTGTTGAAAGCAATACAGTTTATGTTATTAATTCTTGTAGTGAATCTTATGGTTTGTGGCATGATTGTTAGGATCATTTAAACCATAGTTCGCAACACAAATTGTAATGTTAAATTTATTGCTTATATGGGCACTAAGTTATCAAAATCGTCATTCATTTGTTAGAAGAATCGTAACGTCTCTAGAGTTTACACATAATGATGTTTGTGATGGAAAGATTTTGCAAACTAGAGATGTGAGAAAAGTAATTTGTTACTTTATCAAGATTTGCACATGATATTGTTGTGACTTTTTTGCTATGAAGCAAAAACGAGGCCAGTGATGTGTTTAAACACTTCAAGAATGAGATTGCAATAAAATTTAGCAAATGAGTTTTGCTATGGGAAATTGTGAGTAGATTATACTTGTGTTGTCTAAGAATTTGATGCTTAAGCTTGAATCTGCAAGACTATAAAATCTTGAAATCGAGTTTCTAAGCTTTGTACGCTTAAAACACAAGTGATAAATCGAAGCCACAAATTTTGATTAGGCGTTGTAATATCTCAAATTGGTTCATTTTGAATTTCTAAGCTAGTACGCTTTAATATGAATTTGCAAGATTTAAAATCTTGAACTCAAGTTTTCTAAGTTAGTGCGCTTAAATTGCAAATTGTGAACCGAGTTTGAGAATATTATCCAAGTTTTAACTTTTGTAAGCTAGTACGCTTAAATCCGAAATTTTCAAGAAATAAAAACTTGAATTTGGATTTGTAAGACTATAACGCTTAGAACTTGAAACACGAAAGTTTGAACGCCAGTGCACTTCGTTACTACCCGAAGTTGTGGGGGTTGCAATTCTAGGATTCAATCACTTGCCACATTTAGGCAAGGACGAAAACCTTGTGATTGAAGGAAAAGAGAGTTTCCTACAATATTTGAAATGTGGGGGTACTTGGCTAAACTAGAAATGAAGGCCAAACTAAAGTCATAACAAACACCAAATAAAAGACATGAAGAGTTTGACAAATCATGTTGTCAAATAGATTAACGAGTGTGACAAATGTGTACACACCTAAGCATATGTATGCTTGTGTATTGATGATATGCTCATTGGGGAAGCAATTTAGAAATCATCAAGTAACAAAGGAAAAATGTTGACGAAACATTTTGACATGTGTGCATCGAGAATAATGTTTGGAATGAAGTTTCCAAGACACTTGAAGAATGAAAATGATTAATTCGAGTTTCAAATTTTAAGCTTTGTTTTTAAATTTCAAGTTTGGAAGAAATGGAATCTTGAACTTGTAATTTTTATGCGCTTAAAAATTTTGAATTGTGAATTAAAGTTGAGTATTTCATCTGGTCTCGAATTTTGAAATAACGCGTTAACAAATCTTACAATTCGATGATGGAAATATCCTAAAAGGATAAAATGATGCAAAAGAGGTAACGTGATTACCAAAACTGAAGAAATACTGTTGTTGAAAATTCTCTATGCAAAACATATAAAGCTTCTTCGGCCGAGTGACTTTATAAGTTGTTAGAGAAAAATCCTGTGCATGCAACTAAAATGTGTTGCGATAATGCTATATTGCAAAATGATCTATAGTGGCATAATCGTGAGTGATTATGTGAAACCGCGGATCCGCATATGAAATGGTTAACCGAGAGATCATGTGGAAGTTTATCGAGGGGAATGGGGTTAAAACCCTATAATCAAAATCTCATAGTGGATACCCAACCTTGTTGACTGGAGATCCCAAGATCTAGATTCAAAATGGACAACTAAATTATGAGATTGTATAAACGCCTTGGAGATCAATCTCCAACCCATTCCTATGATAAGGGGTGTAGCCTGCAAAAAAGGGTACGAGGATAGGCAAAATGCCTTTAATGATTCCTAAGACATATAAGAATATGTTGGAGTATAGCGGGATACTCTTCTAGGAGATCAACTACGTGAGTGCGAAGTGTGGCCGCTTCAAAGAATGAAAAGCACTTATGAAACCAAGCGTGCTCCATGGCCAAAACGGACACAACCGTAAGAAACCAATACGAATGTTAGAATTGTTATGGTGTGGGTTCAATTGTCTTGGTTTACACCAACGACTAAATAGTTCAAGACTATAAGTTTAAGTCAAGTAAATCCGACTAAATACTACTACAGAAGATTCAAAGCCGCAAGCTATCTCTCCAGATGCCATAATAGTTCGTGAAAAGCGCTCAATTGTATGCATGCATTAATTTAATTCATGTGGGGGATTGTTGGAAAAAAAAAGTCAATGAAATAAATTAATATGCTCGATCGATTGAGCGGGCCAGAAAAATTGTTCCTTTTGTGAACATTAGCTCGATCGATCGAGCAAGGTGCTCGATCGATCGAGCACTGTATCTGTTTTGTGAAATGATGTGTCCATTCACGTTTAGGGTGCTTTTTTTGGCGATAGGGTGCCTCCAATTGGTGTCTTTTGTTGTTTTTGCTTGCTACTTTCCTAAGATGCACACCTATAAAATTTTGTACCACATTTTGTACTTTGTACTTGTTTTTGGTGCTTAAAGGTGGGGTTTGGTTTTTTGGCAAGATTATCAGTAATTACGTTTTTTACTGGGGTTAATGGGATTGAGCTGTAAAGGATGTGTTTCTTGATTCTATTTATTAGATTTGATAGTTCAACATATTTTTAGATAGAAATAGAAACAGGTGTGTCTATGATCGAGTAATAGGTAAAAATGATCGAGTAATCATTAAAATAATTTTGATTATTGAAATAATTAGGATTACACCATTTAGTATGTTATCTTCTATTTATGTTATTTTAAAATTAAATAAGAATGATTAATAAGAATTTTAATTATTATCTGATAAAAAAAAGAATTTTAATTATTAATATATATTAAATAAAAAATATTTAAAAATATATTTCAAGAAAAAATTAGAATAAATCATATCAACAAACAACCCTCTATAAAAAGCATGCAAACATACTCATTAACTATGTTTTTGGTATATTTGATTTATTGTTTTTTTCCAAAAACAGATGCTCCAAGCCTCTAAATAGGACTTCTTGCGTGTCTTTTGTTTTTGGCATTGAGTTTTGATAGTGTTAGCATTAGCTCAGAAAGAGGAATTTAGTTCTGGGCGGACTTAGTATATTTTGGATTCGACTTTACTAAGTATGCATGAAATTTTGTTGAAGCAATCGAAGTGTGGCTTGTGGGCTGCTATACAGTTTAAAGATTAGAGTTACACCTTTACCACCAGCTATAATTTTTGGTAAAGCGGGAAGCGCTTGATCCTACAATTAGTATCAGAGGCAAGGTCGCGTGTTCGATTCCCATTAGTTGAAAGTTAGTGCAATTATTGCGAGGTAGATTGTTGGAGTGCAATAATTGTCCCTGCTTGGAGAGCAATCGAGCGTGACGCTCGGGCAATTCAATAAATAATTCTGCAGATTTGAAACAGAACATAGTGCAGGAAAATCATCTTTACCCATAATTCTGTTGAAAGTTATAATATATTAGGTATCAAGGATGTAGGGGGAAAAACATTTAGAAAGAATTCTTGATCATATTTTAGTTTAAAGTAGATATGGTTATCTCAAATCCCATTTACATTTCAGTGTTACGCCTGTATAAATGATGCTTTAAGTTAGATGTTTCATATTCGGATCAATGTACTCAGTAAATATGTTGGTTTGGACTGTTGGTCTGGTCCAATGTAGACCCTTGATTTTGCATGAGAGTCACATCCACATTCTTAGATTTTATGAGTTGCCAGGTATATGTTTCAATATCTTTTGTTTTCTCCTGTATTTGTGAGGAATATAGGGTGCTGTTATGTACATACTCCCTTTAATTAAAACTATCACAGGAGCTTCATGGTTATTTTATTTTTTAATTTTTGTAGGGAGAGTATAATTGCGGCATCTTAAGGGATTTATTAGGTGAAGGGATTTTTGCTGTCGATGGCGAGCAGTGGCGAGAGCAGAGAAAAGTCTCAAGCCATGAGTTCTCGACAAGGGTTCTAAGAGATTTCAGCAGTGTTGTCTTTAGAAAAAATGTTGTAAAGCTGGCCAAAATAGTGTCTGATGCTGCAACTTTCAATCAAGAAATGGATATCCAAGTGAGTTTTCTCCGACAACATTTAGCGAAACCTATGAACTGTAAAAAGAAAAATCCACTGATTACCATGATTTATGCAGGACCTTTTTATGAAATCCACTTTAGATTCGATTTTTAGGGTCGCGTTTGGAGTTGATTTAGACAGTATGTGTGGTTCAAATGAAGAAGGCACCAAATTTAGCAATGCCTTTGATGATGCGAGTGCATTGACTCTTTGGAGATACGTGGATATTCTGTGGAAGATAAAGAGAATTCTCCATGTTGGTTCGGAAGCAAATTTGAAGAAAAGTCTTAAAGTGATAAATGAATTTGTTTATAAGTTGATCTCTAGCAAGATCGAGCAAATGAATAAGTCCCCTGATGAATCATATGTACGTGAATATATCTGTAGTTTCTATAGTTACTTAAACATAATGGCGGAACAGGTATCCTAATTCAGTTTATTTTGAAAGTAAAACTTGACTTTTCTATAAAAATTACGGGCAACCGCCTTGCTCGCCTCTCGTTAGGTCTGCCCCTGGTTAAATGTTTTCAACTCCTCAGCTTTTATAATTTGTATGACAGATGCAGTTGAAAAAAGAAGACATTCTGTCTAGATTCTTGCTGCTCACCAGTACCAATCCTAAATACTTGCGAGATATCATACTAAACTTCATAATTGCTGGGAAGGACACGACAGCAACATCTCTATCTTGGTTCATTTTCATGCTTTGCAAGCATCCTCTTGTGCAGGAAAAAGTGGCTCAAGAAATAAACGTAGTGGTAGGGTCAAACGAGGTTATCGATTTTTCGGAATTCACAGATATGGTGAATGAAGCAGCTCTTGAGAAGATGCATTATCTACATGCCGTATTGACTGAAACTCTCCGACTGTATCCTTCAGTTCCAGTTGTAAGTCCTGAAACAGTGAAATTTCCATTCAAAGTCGCAAACTTTCTTGAGCGTTATTGGAATTAGGCTATTAGTTTCTAAGCTTTTGGCTAAGATGTCGGTTAGCACGCTTCATTTTCATCAAAGACATACAGCCACAATTGAAAATTTCTTCTTTTTTAATAAATAGGATGCAAAACTATGCTTATCGGATGATACAATGCCGGATGGTTATAGTTTAAAGAAAGGGGATATGGTGGCTTATCAACCTTATGCAATGGGAAGGATGAAATTTATATGGGGTGATGATGCTAACGAATTTAAACCCGAAAGATGGCTTGACGAGAACGGCTGCTTCAAACAGGAGAGCCCCTTCAAATTCACTGCCTTCCAGGTTAGTAATTCATCTTCAGCTTGTGCATTAATATAGGTTCTTCTGCATGTTATATGCCATCGTGCCTCTAATGGCTAACTGTCTTGTCAGTTGGTTCAGGACCCATCACGTAAAACCTGAGTTTTGTGCTATTTTAACATCTAGCAGAAAATGAATTTCACTCGTGCACTTGGATTCATGAGCCTAACAGTAGTCGAACTTTGCATTTACATCCGTTGTGGGTCGGAGTATCAATGTTGGATTGACATGAATTTTTCTCTTTTGTGTTCGGTGGCGGAGCCATAAAATGAACATAGGGGAGAGGAAATATTGTTTGCTCTGCGATAATTAGGAATTTGAAATACCTTGGTATTGTTAACAAATGCCTTAAAGTTGAAGATTATGGATTTGAAATCCAAATCCATTAAATCATTTCATCCAAATGAAGCATAAGCGGATATGTATAAAAAATATTGGGGTAGAGTCATAGCCTCTATTGGCACACCTATCAATTCGCCACTGGTTTAAATTAATCTCGGTCTCTTGATCAGTTTTTTGAATCTACTATTAGTATCAAATTCTAATCTCGGCCTCTCGTCCGGACCATCTTAAATTTAGCAGAAAGTATTTTGAGTGTGATATCTTTAATCCTTCATAATTACTCTCGATATACTGAAATGAATGTAAACTTGTGATCTAATAGGGTGGACCAAGAATTTGTTTGGGGAAGGAATTTGCTTACAGACAGATGAAAATATTCGCGGCTGTTTTGTTAAAATTTTTCGCCTTCAAATTAAGCGATGAGAGAAAGGAAGTAAAATACAGAACAATGATCAATCTTCACATTGATGGAGGACTCCATGTTCGTGCCTTCCACAGAGTCATAATATAATAATAGTTGTGGTTTTACATCCACAAAAAGTTGTGTTGTAAATGTAAGCAAGAATTCATGCATCGTACTATAAATGTATATTGTACTCGTTATGATGATGTGTATCTATCGCTTTGGTTGATGTTGCCATGTGTATCTATCGATTTGATTGATGTTGCTCCTCTGCATATCAACAAATCATAAAATAGAGAGGAAGACGTATATTTGGGAATAACAAATGTATTCCATTTTCTTGAACAAAACTTCTCTGACGATTACATTACATTATGCTACTATTTATACGTAAACGTGACAATGAAAATATGTACAAGTTCAAACAAGTCTGGTATTTGTTGTAACAGAATCCACAGTAAACAATTCCCTTCAACAAAATAGATTTTATTCCTTGTGTTGCTTGCATGGAGTCATGTTGTATTGCTTGCATGGAGTCGTGCGTCTGTATTGATGTCAGCATTATCGTGTATTCCTTAACTTACCGCCTCAAGTTCGGTGAGGGATAGAAATCACACTGAGCTTGGACCATAGACAAGTGAAAGCAGGAGCAGACAACAATTTTGTCACCATCGAAGTAGGAAATGAAGTAGACCGATCCATTTTTGTTTTCAGGAGAAGATCTCGAATGTACTTCGAATGAGAGAGGAATAACGAAGCATATGGAGCTTTTTGAACTTCTATTCCCAGAAAATAAGAGTGTGCTCAGATCTTTGAGTGAGAAATTCTTGCGTAGATGATAAATAACTTCATGGATATGACTTTGATTGTTGCATGTACCACAATGTCATCAACATATATAAGTTTATATATATATCACATTGATTAGTAAACCTGACGAACAATGATGCATCTGCCCGAGAGGAAGTAAAACCTATAGTGTGGAGTGTATTGTGAAGTCTATCAAACAATGCACGAGGAGCTTGTTTAAGCCCATAGATTGCCTTGTGGAGTTTGCAAACTAGAGAATTGGAGTTGTCTTGAACCTCAAAATCGGCGGGCTGCTGCATATAAACCACTTCATTTAGTGAACCATTTAAAAACGCATTGTTGACATCTAGCTGTCGAATGATCCATACGTATGATACTACAATGTGTAGAACAAGACGAATGGTTGTATTGTTACGACAGGACTAAATGTTTCCAAATAATCCAACCCTGGTGTTTGAGAATACCCTTTAGAGATGAGGCGAGCATTGTAACAAACAATAGATCCGTCGAGCTTGAACACCCAATTACATCATATAATTGGTGTAATTGAAGGAGGTGGTACCAATGACCAAGTCTTATTCTGTAGTGATGCATGGTTTCAGAGTCCATGGCACTGGACCAAGCTTTGTCCTTCCTTGCATCAGACACAGTCAGAGACTCCTGAATGTTCACAAAATTCACAGTGAGGACCTTGGGTTTGTATATGTAAGGTCTTCGTACCGTATTATCAGAAATCATGTTTCATTTATCCACGATTATGTGATTTATCTTATGGTTAATCATATGACTGAGAATGAACATGAGGAATACTATCTTTGATGAAATTATACTTAACATTTTGTAAATGTAATGTTCCAAAATTTGATAATGTTTATTAAGTACATTTTGTACATTAATTTATTAATTAATTAGAAGTTAGTTAATGAGAATATAATATAATTAATGAAAGTGGAAATTGACCATGTACATGTCAATGACAGTTGTGTCAGAACATGGTGAATGGATAAATATATTTTTGAACTATTCGGTTTAATACCGAAATTTTGTTAAATTAATTTCGTAAATATAAAATTTGTATTAAATTGATAGATTTAATATTTGTGATTGAAATAAGGACATGAAGTTAGGTGTGGACTGTATATGTAATATACATGCACCAGTACACCTGTGACACCCCGATGTTCATAATTGATCGGGAATTAATATATATCGGTGTATGACGTAAAACACACAGTAAAACATGTAAAAAACACACAGATCGTGGACACACACTAAAAGGTGCAAAAACACACACTGTTCACGCGATTCACCGACCGCCGTGTAGAAATCCGCTCCATTCGCCGTCGTACGACTAGATATCGACGAGCCCGACCTACCACCGCGTTCAAAACTCAGAGGCTCATCTTTCAATACCAGATAATTGAATTCTGGTGTTCGAAAATGTGTTCAATGTTACCCTGGAACGATGAAACTCGCGCAGACTAGGGTTTGAGTACTTTTGGTTCGATTTTTTCGATTCTACAACGAATTGGACGCAGCTAAAGCATCTAATCTCTTCCTTGCACCTGGACAAAACTTTCTACACTAGCCACCGCCACTACCATCGCCGTAGGTTGCCGGAATCGGAGGAATTGCGTGCGTGACATTTTGCAAAAATTGGGTAAAACTCGATGCTTGATTTTTCCGACTTTGCTTCGATAATTACCAGTTAATTTGGACTATAATTGTTGAAAAATAATTTGAATTGGTAAAAAATAATTTAGCAAATTAAATTATGATGTGATCGCATCAATTTAATTACACTAAATTGGTTAAGCTGTGACTAATTCTGAATTCTGAATTTATTTTGGTGTACAGTGAACACATCAACTCTACAAGCTCAAGTATTGAGAAGTAAAGGTATGTTGCGATCGGGTAACATACGACATGTATCTGTATCATTTGATATATGATTTGTTGTTGAATTATGTGACTTACGTGGCTACGTGATTTTATTTAAATTATGTGGCATTCATGGCATTCATAATTGCACATCGATGTATGAAAATAAATATTTGGTTAACACACATCAGTTTTTATACATACATCGATGCATGACATACATGTTGAGCTACGATTCTTTGATACCCTATTATTTTGGATTCGATCAATCATAAGGGTTGTATACGGTGCTATGACTGGAATTAAGTGGCCTGAAAGGCATAGGGGTTCGTGGCCCTTATGATTGCTATGATTTGTTGATATGGGGATTGGTGGCGTTTGCCGACGTCATCCTCTGGATTATCCCTATTTATTGAGACTGTTATAAGGTGGCGCCTTGCTGACGTCATCTGTATGATATGATATGATTTCAAGAGCTGGGATGCGGTGACGCTTTGACGACGCACCATATAGACATTCATTTGCTTGACATGCTCGAGCGATTTAGCTATGTAGTATTTGGACTTTCATTTATTGGCTCCGAGATACCCAGTGGATGGGTGTATGATACCGACATAAAATGACATGCATTGCATATCATCTAATATATCATTTTATAGATATATGTTGTAGGGGGTTGTTGTTGTCTTTGTGTGTGGACAATAGCATGTAGGATAGGTGACCAGGACATCAGAGAGAGCACGTCTGGTGGGAGTCACACTTGAGGTTTTACTCTTGTTTATCCCAATAGTCTTTGTACCAGGGATGTATCCCTGTAGTTGTGATAAGTCTATGTATATTTAATTTATTTTAGCCTAGTTTGATTTACGTATGCTGGTTTATGTTGATGGATATGAAACTTGTGGTATTTATATATTTTCAGTATATGTTGATTTGTGTTGCTGGTATGTTTCTTGTGCGACGAGGTCATGCCGAAATTTTTAGGGCCACATGGTCATATATATTAAACAAATCTTCCGCTGTTTAAGCTATAATTATCATTATGTGATCATTAATCACATGATTAGGATTGGATCCTCACAGTATACCCCTGCCTTGGATCGAGTGAACATAGGATGAGTGTTCACTATGAGAGAAACAAGATTGTCACTATCAAAAGGAGAAATAGATGGAGCCTAAATTTCTTGTGAAGTAGGAGACGTAAGTGGAGAAGTGGGAGCAACATTTAGAGGAGATGAAACAGGGGTGATTTCTGTGGGTATTGACACTGAAGAAGAATCTGGTGTAGTTGAGGAAGAAATAGAGAAATGAGAAGGATTGACACACATGGGAAGATACAAAAATTAGACATTTTGAGATGGAGGAGTTGGAAGCATTGGCATAACGAAAAGAATCCTCGTTGAATTTGACATGATGAGATATATAGACTCGATTATCCTTATTAATACGCTTGTAGCCTTTGTGCTTTGCACTATAGCCTGTGAAAGTATATGGAAAAGAACGAAACTCGAGAATATACATACGAAGACACAGAAAGCATAGACAACCAAACACTTTAAACCAAGAGTAGTCTGGAATCTTATGGTATAATTTGGTGAGTGGTATATCCCCAGATAAAACAGGTGTATGGAGACAATTAATAAAAAAAGTGGCTGAGGAGAAGGCTTCCACCCAGAAGGTTAAGGGCAGAGAGGCCTGAGCCAAGAGTGTGAGACCCGTTTCAATGATGTGTCGATGTTTACGCTCGACAATACCTTTATGTTGTCTGTGTGTGGGCAGGAAACAATTATACCATATTTCTGAATAAATGGTGTTAAAGCACGGAATTTCCCGCCCCAATCAGTTTGAAGTATTTTGATTGTGGTGTTAAATTGATTTTCAACTAGATTCTTGAAAATAACAAAGGCTTGAGTGACTTCTAGGGGTGCTTATTGGCTTGACCCGGTCCTGTCCGGACCGGAACCGGCCGGTTTCGGGTCCGTTAAGGACGGAACCGGTCCGATCCGGTAAGGAACCGGATCGGGTCCGATTCCGGTTCCACCGGTTCCGGGTTGGACCGGTTCCAACCCGGAACCGGATTTTTCTTTTTCTTTTCTTTTTTTTTTTAAAAGGAAAAAACGAAGGTATTTATTGGAAAAAAAAAAAAATTTAAAAACGGATCCGGTTCCGGTTCAATCCGGAACCGGATCCGTTTGGTCCAGAACCGGTAAGATACCGGATCCGGAACGGTAGAACCGATCCGGTCCGGTATCAAACCGGTTCGGGACCGGTTAGTCCGGTTCCGGTTTCGGACCGGACTAACCAGTCCGGTTTTGGGCCGGGTCCGGATTGACCCGGCCCGTTAAGTACCCCTAGTGACTTCTGATTTGAGCTTAAGAAAGTAAATCCACGTAAATCAACTATAGCATCAATGGAGCTTATTGATAAGTGTGATTTTTACACTTATTTTGTTATGAAATTAGGGGCGTTCTTGTAGTGATTCATGTACGATTTTACGTGCATTCATATGAAACTCCAATGAAAAACCATCAATCAGAAATCCATCGGACAGAAACAACCATGCAAAGACTTCATTGAAACCAACACAATCACTCAATAGATAAACATCCATTTTTCCACTCATTTCACACCTTACCCAGATATCATCTCTACTTTACAATTGTAAAGAAATCAAATCTTCAAAGATAATATAAAGAAAATCATGTTCATGATTAGAATCAGTAGCTACATCAAATATAAACCAACAAAAGAATAATTATAATAAAGAGATCAACCAAACTCCAATTACAAAGCAAATCTACTGTGACTCAAAACAAATCTACACAAAATTCGTCGGACATCATAAGCTTCTCCATCCCCTCAATCATTTTTATTGGTTGTTTTAAAAGTCAGATCCACCACCTTCTTCCTCGCTCAGCTCATTTCTACAGTTTTTTTCTTTTGATTGATCGAAACAGGGTGATCCATAGAGGGTTGTGTGTGTATTGATTTGTGTTGTATGTAAATTTATCTTTCATCTTTGGCTGCACAATTATTGTAAATTTGTTCATGGAGGATAGGAGAATGAGTGAGAAAAAGATGAAAGAAAATATACAAACGAGAATAAAATAAAATAATTTATGTATACAAAGGTTATTTTAGTAATTTTATGTTGTTAATGACTTAAAAGTAATATAATATTTGATTAGGGACCGATCCACAAATAAATAATGATAGGGATTGAACCCAACTGAAACTTTGGATTGGGGATTTTATCCCAATTTGCCTATGATATTTTTTTAAAAAAAATCTATAATTTATGAGGTCATGGATTTCAGGTATAGCGTAAATAATTATTATTTACGATAATTTAAAAGTATGTATATTGTATGTACTTATTAAATTACATTAATTTTAAAATAATATAATTTCTTAAAAATAATTTAATTATTTTTATTATAAAAATCAGCTTAAACGATAAGAAAGTAAATCAATTTTGTGGTAAAATCTTTCACCAATCATGATCCAACGAAGCTATTCGATTAGTCTTACCTTAATCTTGATCAAAGATTTTCTCCTACTCCTACTTCATCAAGAACTCCTACTCCTACTTCATCAACAACTCTAACTCTCTATTTCCTATATATATGCGCATATAGTGTTAAATCTTTTCTTCACCATTCTACATATTTAGAATTACTCTCTAAAGTAAAGAATAATACACCACCTTAAAGAAATCGAAAGTTATTCAAAATCAGCAGATATGGTACAATCAAATACTGAACAGCAAGCGATGGCCATCAAATTTGCTCGTAACAAAGACAAGTATGTTCTTGCCACCACTGCGGAGAGAGAGGGGACCATCGTGCGGCACGCCAAGTTCATGGATCCAACTTTAGGGAACGAGGTGTGATGTGTGCACAGTTAATAGGTAACACACAATTCCAACAATAGAGTAAAGTGAATAACCTGAAATGACTAAACTGATATGAAACCCAATACTTACAGCAGTTGTAAAGAGCCAAAAGTGCTATTTGATAAGAAACAAAAGAAACAATAAAGAAATGAACAATAATATTCTCTCCTCATCATGCTCACGCCTTGCTCCTTATATAGCTACAGCATTCCCCTGCGTCTGCCTTATATGCTCTGCTCATTCTGTTACTCTTTGGCCCATACAAAATCATCCAGGTGTCTAGGTGGTCCCTTTAAGTGGTTAGAGGCACGTGAATTGTTCTCATTCCCATGTGTGTGGTATGCCTTCTGGAAGGATCGTATCATTGCCCTCTCCGTCAACACGAACCTTGTCCTCAAGGTTCGGAATATCCAAAGGTATAGCATCTTTGCAGTGCTTGATTCTGCCTCTATCCCAGATACTGTTAGCATCCAATACTTTTCCATGTCTCCTTTCGACATCCATTAGGGAAGTCAGAGCTATTCCACCAGCAACCCATTCAGCCACTATAGCAGCCAAGTTTCCCAATGAACATATTAATTCCATTTTCCCACTTTGAAACAGTGCTCCAGCTGCGTAACGCCAAACATAGCAGTATGTGGAATCAAAATGAGATGGCAAACCACATCTTCCTTCATATCCGTTACATGGCTGGCTCAGGAGAAACCCAAACAAGCGCTCCCCATAAAGTATCACTCGACCCAACTCATAAAATCTCAAGTGACCCGACAATTTCCCCCCTTTTTCATCCCAATCCCCAATTTCTGTCATATTTTTGCTAAAACTCATTTCTTCAACCTTCACAACAGTAATCAATCCATGCGCTCTCACCCCCTTCCAAATTACATCCTTAATGGACTCATAAGCAACCAATCCACGCTCCTCTTCACTTTTGTCCAGTTTATAGAAGACGCTGATGTTGAGTGTTTGGGCCCATCGGTCATACTCACTTATTGGTTGACCCCAATTATCTGCAATTTCTACTTCCCTAGCTTTATTTCTGGTGTTTGACGCCAAGTACGATAGACACTGATTTGTTCGAACCATATTTAATCCACCAACATCAAGTTTTTCTGCCGTCGCAGCTGATGACACCGCTGTTGTCGACGTGCGCCACCGACCAGTGGCCGATTGCATCTGCTTCGAGCACAACGTTCCCTCTGTGCGATTGTTTGTGTGAGTCGCACAATGCAATTTTCCCTGAAAGGGTTGGCCCACGTAATTCTTTTGGGCCAAAAAACTTAATCCCCAATTGGGCCCCTTAATTAGATTAGATGCTCTGGCTCGAAGTAATATGGGTAGCTCATGGGTTAATCTCCATAATTGACCTCTGGACCCAAGATTTGTGCTCACAACCCCATTGCCCAAGAGCTTTTCCCTTCTTCGTCTATCGTGAAGCTCATCCCATATACTTAATAACAACACAATACCTTCACCTCCCCAATTTACCGCCTGACGACCACAATATCTTCTGAGCTCGGACATCGTCTCCCAATATCTATGTGGAATATGCTTTTTGAACCCATGGAACCAAGGGGCATCATCTCCCAAACTCTGTTTCACCCCAAGCTTGTAGTCGAGGCTGCCCCATTGAATTGGCTCCTCATCGAACCCAATTTCATTGTTTACACTAAGCTCCTTCATCACTTCTTTCCATTCCCAAATTCTGAATTTCAACGTAAAGTTAGCTGCTCCTTGCTTTGACAATTTTCTTTGGCCCCAATTAATAAAAATGGGTCTAACAAGAGAATAGCCCATTGTATTGTCTTGAAGCCCATTCCACAAATGGTCTGTCCGACACTCTCCCCTTCCAACTTCAAAGCCCGGCAGCCCCATCTCCTTCCTAAAGTCGTCGGCGTTGCTCTGATTGATGTCCGCCGCACCATATCCCGACATTGGCATTTTCAACATGTCATCGTGAAGCCCACTTTTGCTCTCAGATAGCGAACACTGTGCCAGATGGTCGCCGCCAAGATGCAGTGCTTTTCGCCCCACATATCTCGTGATTAAGTCCTTCGCGGGCAGTCCCCATTTTTTGAAAGGACTTTCCTCTTCATTTTTCTGGTTCAGAAGGATCGATGGGTCAATATATCCTGCTGGTAGGACACGAAATTTAGAATCCTCCGCGATATTAATGTTTAGGCGAGCCTTGTTTGCTGTGTAAGTCCAATCCTCCAAACCTTTGCCTTGCAGCTCCGGGCAGATTCGTTGTCTACTATTCCTGATGTGAGGATCTTTTCTGGTTTTCTTGGCTTCAATAATATACGCCAAATCACATATCATAGTTTTTTTGTCCTTTGATAGCTCACCACTGGACTCTTCTTTTATGAAGTTTTCTACCTCTTCAATATTATCCGCTTCTTGCACGGCATTGATCACCACATGTTCTTTAACCTCAGAATTTTTGAGATTGTCCTGAAGGTGATGTTCCTGGAATTTGTCGTGCACGGAATCCTCCTGGAGCGGAGCAGATATTGTAGAAGAAATATGCGGTGATCGAGACGTAGCTCGTGTGTCGAATAATTTGATTTCTTGAAGGCGAGCAAATCCAATAGCTTGAGCTAATGATGTAGGACAGAAATATTGTACCTCATGGCGGATGTCGGAACGGAGGCCCGAGATGAAACAACTAGTGAGAAATGATGCGGATACTCTTGAAATGCTGTTGGCTAGAGTATCAAATTGTTGACAATACTCCGCAACGGTGGAACTTTGAGTGAGATTCATAAATGCCCCAAAGCTTTTCTGGTGATCATCCAAGCCCTGTTGTAGAGATTGAACATTTTCATGGAGGAGCTTGAGTCGGGTACCGTCGGCCATTGGAGACGGCATCAACGAGCACCATTGATGTGTGCACAGTTAATAGGTAACACACAATTCCAACAATAGAGTAAAGTGAATAACCTGAAATGACTAAACTGATATGAAACCCAATACTTACAGCAGTTGTAAAGAGCCAAAAGTGCTATTTGATAAGAAACAAAAGAAACAATAAAGAAATGAACAATAATATTCTCTCCTCATCATGCTCACGCCTTGCTCCTTATATAGCTACAGCATTCCCCTGCGTCTGCCTTATATGCTCTGCTCATTCTGTTACTCTTTGGCCCATACAAAATCATCCAGGTGTCTAGGTGGTCCCTTTAAGTGGTTAGAGGCACGTGAATTGTTCTCATTCCCATGTGTGTGGTATGCCTTCTGGAAGGATCGTATCAAGGTGTCCGTCGGAATCAAGATCATGTGCATGGATAAAGTGAAAGATATTTGCACTTTAACAAGAGGAATTCACGAAGCCCAAGAGTGGGAACATGAAAACTTGGTTAAGGTTTATTGTTCCTTCCCCGTTGGGAACCAACTCTGGATGATCATGACACCACTTCACGAGTTTTCTCTAAGATCCATGATTCGAACCTCTTTTCCAGGTGGGTTGCCCTTAAATACTGTGGCTCTAGTGTTGAAAGAAACTCTAAGTGCAATGATCTTCTTGCACGAGAGGAACAAGTTGTATGAAGGGCTAGGCGCCGATTCAATATTCTTGGATGAAAAGTTTTCCACGGTTAAACTCACGTTCCTTTCGATGACACTTGATCATGAACAGGATCCGAGAATGTTAACTAATGGGCTTCCGAATTGGATGATGGATCCTGAATTGATGTTGGATCCTACGACGACAAATAGCATAGCTACTGATGTGTGGATGTTTGGGTTGCTTTCGTTGGAATTGTTCTTTGGTCGTGTTCCTGCCAATGATTTTGATGAATTTAAGCAATTGGTGATTTCATTGGTCGATGATAGTTTCAAGCAGTTGAGAAATAAGAAACATGATAAAGGTCATGTTTCGAGTTTTCTTGGAAAGTTTAGGGTTTCTGCTTGTTTTAGCCCACACGAGAAGAAGATTCCTAAACAATTGGGGGAGGTGATGGCTGCATGTCTTTCGACAGATCCGAAGAAGAGGCCAACCATGAATCAGCTTATGGAATTCAACTTCTTCAAGAATTACAATGCTGGGTCAGAGACATTGGCAAAATTCAAGAAATAAAACGATGTGTGGATTAACTAGATTTGTGCTTTTCTTATTACAATATTAGGTCTATTTTATTTTGTTAAACGTAGAATTTTTTTTACAATTATGACTTTTAATGTTTAAGGTTTTGTATATGCAATTAGTTAATGATATAACATCGTGAGGATTTTTTACAAGAAGGGAGATTTTGTAAATATTTTTTTAGGCCACTGTTCGGACTCGAACCCAAGTCGTCTCAAAAGGGGACATGAGCCTTTACCATCTGGCTAAAACCGAAGGCTCGATATAATATCGTGAGATGAAAGTTGGACATTTATAATATTTCATTTTATTGTCAAGCACTTTATCTCATCTTACATAAAATTATTACACTTTATCTCCTCTTACATAAAATTATTAAGGTAGCGACTAAATCAGATTTTTTGGATACATTAATTCGAGTATTTATAACGCCATACAAAACATCAGTCCAAATTGTAATATTTGACCAAGAGATTAAACATACTTTGGGTAAAAAAGATTGGAGTGGAGCCAATTTAAACTAATTATATGTAGATTTACATATTCCTATTCATTATAGGCAATTTATTGTTCTTATAATTAATTTGGTAGCAATTTCATTTTTCGATTTTTACTTATGAAATTTTGTTATTATTAATTGGTGAATCAAGATTAGTGTTAGTGTTATGTATATTTGGAACTCTAATTAGTTTAAGGGTAAATTGAGATGAGTTCTGATCCTAAAGGGAGCTGAAGATATCAAAATTTGAGGTGTTACTCTCATAAGCAATCAGACATTGTTTCTTTGAAAACAATCACCAAATCTCACAAGCATTGTGTGCCCGGAACAATATCGTTTTAAGGAAAATTGAATATACATTGGTATTATATCCAAACTATTATAGCAATTTCAAATCTGCACCTAATCTGAATTACTATATATATTGTTTGATATTTATTAATTGGATCCTTCTGAAAAATGGATCTGAAACGGTCGCCACTTGAGGCCCACCTCATGTACTAATCTGTCAATATTCCCTCACCGCCGCTCTAGCTTATCTATCTAACACCTTCTATTACCTTAAATTAAGGTTAGTTTCGTTCGCCTTTCACCTTCGAATCTGTGAATTAGTGTTGCAAGATTATACGCAATAACATCAACGATTGTTTACAATGTTATTCCAGATTAAAATTTCAGAACTGTAATTGTCCCTTACAATAAAATATATACAGATCGCCACAAAATATTTATTTCATACATAATTTGAAACAACAGCATATATATCACATATATTTATGAAAATAGTATCCCTCATGCATATCTAATATGTCATCTATTAATGGCCTAAAACATATCTCATATGTCATGATTTGTTGTAATCGTTATGGTCTATGTTTGTCAAATATGGCATGAATATCAAATTCAAAAAGATAACACGTTTTTATCATATAACCCGATATGGGGCTTCGTACACGACTATGATACCACTGAAGGAATCGATACAAGCAACACATCGGGGAGTATAAACAAATTCGGATTCCATCCACGATCTATACGAAGTGAATCCAAACGGTGTTTAGAATTTATACATATCTAGCGTGTTATATGCAGACTACCGGATGAATACGTCAATGAGTCACGAGCAAAATGTCACGGTACTGTATTTACGATATCCACACGATCAAATCGTATAAAGAGTATCAAAATTCCAAGGTGCTAGCCTCGAAATCTCGAGGAAGAACCAAGAATTAACTATGTTAATGACGGCTGGTGTGAGTATCTGATACAAAAACCCTACGCAATGCGATGTTATTAAAATATAATATATATTATGAAACTTAAATTTAATAATAATAATATTGACTTAATTTATATAAATTAGACAATAAGTGAGATGGATTTATATTACTTGTGGATAATAATAAAGTGTGAGAAAATAAGATGAATTTTAGATTTGTTGGATTTTGGATGAATTTGAATATCTACTATTAAACATTTTATCATAATTTTTGTTAAAGAAGTTAAGAGTAAGTTATGTTCCAATAATTTAAAATAGGACCTTTCTTCAATAGTATGATAATTTTCTTTCCTAAAATAATCAAATTTATAATTTATGAGATCATGGATTTCAGGTATATCGTAAACAATTATTATTTACGTTAACTTTTCTCAAATCTACATAAAAATCAAGAAAGTATTAATAAATTATTATTATTTTACCATATATATATATAGATATAATAATAATAATAATAATAATAATAATAATAATAATAATAATAATAATGAGTGTGTGTATGTGAGGGGATTTTCAACAAAATGCAAAGTGTAGAGTGATCCCTCCTTAGTATGTGTAATATGGTTTTAATGTGGGAATGAGTGTCCAATTTAGATCCACGACTTTGGCTCCCAATTGGCAAGACTTTTTTTATATGATGATGTGTGGATGTTGTTTTTAAATGTAGGAGCATGATGTAGGGCATTTAAGTTGATCCTAAATCTTGGCCATTTAGTGTCATGATTTGCCAAGACAATGAATGTAAATATGCCTCTTGATAGGATAAGCTTTTCTTTGCATCATGTAGTGTGATTTTAATATGGGGATAAGTGGTCCAATGTAGGCATAAGTTGGGGCATGAAATGGGATGATTTGGAGGCAATTAAGTGGTGTTGATTGATGGGCAAGAATTGGGGCATTGATATATTATTTAGGCAATTAAATGGGTCATCGCATTATCATAATTTGAGCAAGTAATGAATGTCATCAATGGGTAATGTAAGAGATTAATTGTAAATCCAATGATTGGCCTCCAGATGACAATAATTGAGTCAAGGTAATGTATTAATGATATCAAGATGATTGGGATGAGTGTTAATAAGGTCATTGAATGTTCATGATTATGAGAAGCAAATTTTGGGGTCATCACATCCCTCCATCCTTATTGGATGTTTCGTCCTCGAAACTTGAGTCGGCTTTGGAAACACATCACATAAATACTTAACACGTATCACATGGTTGTTTCTTTGGGTTCAAGAGGTGGCTCCCATGCGCATAGCACTTTGCTCATTGGATTCAAGAGTTTGCCCCCGTTATGTGTAGTACTTTGCCCCGTCGGTTCAAGAGGTGGCTCCCACGTAACGTGGCACTTTGCTCATCCCGATTCAAGTGGTGGCTCCTACACACGTTGCACTTTGCCCCGCAAAGCCTTTACTTTTACATCATCGTATCTTACGCATAATCACATGGCAACTTATTGGATTCAAGAGGTGGCTCCCGTGTGCATAGCACTTTGCTCATTGGATTCAAGAGGTGGCCCCCGTTATGTGTAGCACTTTGCCCCGTCGGTTCAAGAGGTGGCTCCCACACAGCTTGGCACTTTGCTCCTCCGATTCAAGTGGTGGCTCCTACACACGTAGCACTTTGCTCCACCAAGTTCGTACTTTCACATACACATATCTTAACTTTTCATGTTTAATTCACACTAAAACTTTTTAGATTTCAAACCTTCCTATATTCGTGTGAATCTTTAAAGCATACTAAATGATTTCGAAAACGAATAATGATATATCTTAACTTTAGAAAAGTGAGCAAATAGAGTTCCGAGTTTTCTCTTGGAATGAAGTTTCTTGGAATTTGATGAAAATTTTAAAAACAATTTTCATCGATGAATCTAATAAAATATGAACTTGAATTTGAGTGATTTGAGATTGCAATTCTCAAAGTTAGCCCAAGAATAAAAATTTAAGGAATTGGGTGTAATATATTGAAAACATGTGGATTGAGTTCATCGAGACTTACCAAATATTAGTAGCAAGGTTTAAAGTTGTTGTGTAGGAGCGTAATCATGGAATAACACAATTCGAGATATACTCGGAGAGTAAATTAAAAATTTATTAATTAAACTGCTAGGTTCACAACGAAATCCTAAACAAATAAAGCCATCACTAGGATACCAAAGAAATATTTTTATTGTTCTTATCACATCACATACTACAAAACTAGTCTATTGTTTCCCCGTCTCCTAAATCCCCTTCAACGTTTTCCAGTACCTTACGATCTTCCTCTTCCATCATGAAATTAATCACAGACTGCTTGTAGGCGACTTCTTGTGCCAATTCAATCTTCTCATTCACTAGGGCTTGAATTTGAGTCAACATGTTCTCCCGATGCTCATTGAACTCCTGCTCGAAGCGTTCCAATTGTTGGCACTTATTATTGTGGACTTTCATAAGTGTTTTGTTGTCCTCGATTGCTTTTGTAAGTCGCTCTTCGGCAGGATGATGGTGGTAGGTCATCCTTTGGGCCTTATAATGGTAGTGAGTGACTCTCCAACAACTCTGTCTTGTCTTGCATCTACTTGTCTTGGAATATTTTAAATTCGATTGTCACATGCTCCTTTTTTTGGATCGAACTGGTTTGAGCGTAAATCATCGTAGCCTACATCGTATTGAAAAAAAAATGTTACGGTGGATGAGGAATTGAAGGATGGGATTTCGTGGGTTAGAGTTCTTTGAGGAGAAAAATTAGATTATCAATTGGTTCCGTTTCGGTTGCTGAATTTCGAAATTGACAAATGATTTTTCTTAGAAATGATGTGAGGGTAAATAACACGATTTGGATTGGAATAATCTGCTTCGGTGGTTCAAAATCGAGGCAAGGATATGAGATATTATGGTTTAAAAGGCGTAGATTGGGGCTTCAAGAATTCGATCACTCAAGGTTTGAAATTTCAAAATTGTTAAGGGGTTATTAATATACATGTTATGAGGGTTCATAACCAAAATTTAATTTTAAAAAAGCATTCGGAGTTGGGAGGAATCAAGTTCTCAATTTTTGCAATTTTAGGGTTCTTGGGCGAGAATCTCGATCCCAAATTGAGCATCTTCCCATATTTGAGATTTCGATTAGATAGAGGGTTTTTGTTAGGCACAGAATAATGACAATAAACCCGAATTTAATTTGAAATCGGTGTTCATATTGATAAGAAAATCGGATCCCAAATTTTACGTGACCTAGGGTTCTAAGGAGCGTCAATTTCGGGTCAAAATTGGAAGCTTTCTCTTGTTTGTAAGAAACATCTAATAAAGGGCTTTTATTAACTATAAATAAATAGTAAAAATACAAAACTAATTTTATTTTGGTGTTGGAATGATAGGGAAAATCGGAGCTTGAGTTTCGGCTAAAATTAGGGTTCTTGGATGCAAAGTGTGATCCGCAATTGACGCATTTCCTTCGTTTGTGACTCAATAACGTCATAGGGCTTTTATTATGGATGATAATTGGATCATTAACCCGAATTAATTTGAAATTGATGTTCGGATTGTTGGAGAAATCGTTGGTCGAAATTTTCACCATTTAGGGTTTACAGGCTTGAATTGCGGTTCAAAATCGGAGGCATTCCCTTGTTTTTCACTCAACTTTTTCAGAGGGCTTTTAATGAGGGTGATATTAGTATTAATACACCCAATTTAATTCGGATTTTATGTTGGGATGATTGAGAAATCAATTAAGGAAATTCTCGAATTTTTAGGGTTCATAGGCGTGGAGTATGGTTCAAATTGGAGCACTTTTCGATGTTATAGGAGGAGATCTGGTATAGGGTTTTATTACCCATACCATGAATGGTAATCCTTTGAATTTAATTCGATTTTTATGTCCGGATTCGAGAGAATTTAAGGCATAAAGTTTCGTTTAGGGTTCCTTATTAGGGTCGAAATTTTGATAAAAAATTAAGCACTTTCCTTTGTTTGTAATTTAATAATGAGAGAGGGATTTTAATATACATGTTATGTGAATTATTAACCCCGATGGAATTGAGAATTTATATTACGATGAGCGCGAAATCGGGGATTGATTTTTAGGTTGAGTTTAGGGTTTTTGAGCGTAAATTCTATTGCCAATTAATCACTATCCATTTGTTATGAGTTAAGATGGATATGGGGCTTTGGATCGACGTGTTTTAAGCATTAAAATCCCATATTTTGAAATGGTGTCCCGGTGAATGGGAAATCGAGGATCAAATCTTTGAGCATAAGTTAGGATTCTAAGACGTGAATGTAGGACCGAAATTAGACACCTCCTTTGTTTCTGAATCCGATTTGTTTTTGAATCCGATTAGTAGAGGGATTTTGGTAAGGGTGATATTGGGAATATTAGTCTAGATCGCATTTAAAAATGACGTTACGACGGGTGAAAAATCGATTGCTTAATTTTCGGCCAAATTAGGGTTCTTAATCAAAATTTCGATTCGAAATTAACCTTACACCCTTAATTGTAAGTGAGTGTAGGCAGAGGGCTTTTAGGCTTCCGGATATATCATTAACCCGAAGCTAGTTTTAAATTTGTCGTGGCAAACAACTGGGTGCGCATTTGGGTAATCCGGTAATACCTTGTAAACTAAAGCAACAGTCCGCAATGAGATGTTATTAAAATTTAATATTTATTATGAAATTTAAAATTTAATAATAATAATATGATTTGACTTGAATTAGACAATACGTGAGATGAATTTAAATTACTTGTGGATAATAATAAAAGATAAATTTTAGATTTAGATTCTGGGTGAATTTGAATTTCTACTATTACACATTTTTATGTTAAAGAAGTGAAGAGTTAAGTTATGTTCAAATAATTAAAAATAGGAATTTTCTTCAATAGCATGATGATATTTTTTTTTTAAATAATCAAATTTATAATTCATGAGATTATGGATTTCAGGTATATCGAATTATCATACACTAATAATGAACAAAAGTATACATACTGCATGTACTAATTAAATTACATTTATTTTAAAATAATATAACTCCTTAAAATAATTTAATTATTTATAATTCTCAAGAAGACTTCCGGCTTTTTCTTTCACCAATCATGAACCAACGAAGCTATTCGATTAGTCTTACCTTAATCTTGATCAAAGATTTTCTCCTACTCCTACTTCATCAAGAACTCCTACTCCTACTTCATCAACAACTCTAACTCTCTATTTCCTATATATATGCGCATAGTGTTAAATCTTTTCTTCACCATTCTACATATTTAGAATTACTCTCTAAAGTAAAGAATAATACACCACCTTAAAGAAATCGAAAGTTATTCAAAATCAGCAGATATGGTACAATCAAATACTGAACAGCAAGCGATGGCCATCAAATTTGCTCGTGACAAAGACAAGTATGTTCTTGCCACCACTGCGGAGAGAGAGGGGGCCATCGTGCGGCACGCCAAGTTCATGGATCCAACTTTAGGGAACGAGGTGTCCGTCGGAATCAAGATCATGTGCATGGATAAAGTGAAAGATATTTGCACTTTAACAAGAGGAATTCACGAAGCCCAAGAGTGGGAACATGAAAACTTGGTTAAGGTTTATTGTTCCTTCCCCGTTGGGAACCAACTCTGGATGATCATGACACCACTTCACGAGTTTTCTCTAAGATCCATGATTCGAACCTCTTTTCCAGGTGGGTTGCCCTTAAATACTGTGGCTCTAGTGTTGAAAGAAACTCTAAGTGCAATGATCTTCTTGCACGAGAGGAACAAGTTGTATGAAGGGCTAGGCGCCGATTCAATATTCTTGGATGAAAAGTTTTCCACGGTTAAACTCACGTTCCTTTCGATGACACTTGATCATGAACAGGATCCGAGAATGTTAACTAATGGGCTTCCGAATTGGATGATGGATCCTGAATTGATGTTGGATCCTACGACGACAAATAGCATAGCTACTGATGTGTGGATGTTTGGGTTGCTTTCGTTGGAATTGTTCTTTGGTCGTGTTCCTGCCAATGATTTTGATGAATTTAAGCAATTGGTGATTTCATTGGTCGATGATAGTTTCAAGCAGTTGAGAAATAAGAAACATGGTAAAGATCATGTTTCGAGTTTTCTTGGAAAGTTTAGGGTTTCTGCTTGTTTTAGCCGACACGAGAAGAAGATTCCTAAACAATTGGGGGAGGTGATGGCTGCATGTCTTTCGACAGATCCGAAGAAGAGGCCAACCATGAATCAGCTTATGGAATTCAACTTCTTCAAGAATTCCAATGCTGGGACAGAGACATTGGCAAAATTCAACAAATAATTAACTAGATTTGTTCTTTTCTTATTATAATATTAGGTCTTTTATTTTGTTAAACGGTGAGGAGTTTTTATTATTCTGTTATACGACGAGTGGGATTTTGTAAACATTTTTTTGGGTCATTGTTCGGACTCGAACACGAGTCGTCTCAAAGGGGACATGAGCCTTTACCATCCGATTAAAGCCGAATGCTCGATATAATATCGTGAGATGAAAGTTGGACATTTATAATATTTCATTTTATTGTCAAGCACTTTATCTCATCTTACATAAAATTATTACACTTTATCTCCTCTTACATAAAATTATTAAGGTAGCGACTAAATCAGATTTTTTGGATACATTAATTCGAGTATTTATAACGCCATACAAAACATCAGTCCAAATTGTAATATTTGACCAAGAGATTAAACATACTTTGGGTAAAAAAGATTGGAGTGGAGCCAATTTAAACTAATTATATGTAGATTTACATATTCCTATTCATTATAGGCAATTTATTGTTCTTATAATTAATTTGGTAGCAATTTCATTTTTCGATTTTTACTTATGAAATTTTGTTATTATTAATTGGTGAATCAAGATTAGTGTTAGTGTTATGTATATTTGGAACTCTAATTAGTTTAAGGGTAAATTGAGATGAGTTCTGATCCTAAAGGGAGCTGAAGATATCAAAATTTGAGGTGTTACTCTCATAAGCAATCAGACATTGTTTCTTTGAAAACAATCACCAAATCTCACAAGCATTGTGTGTGCGAAACAATATCGTTTTAAGGACAAATTGAATATACATTGGTATTATATCCAAACTATTATACGCAATAACATCAACGATTGTTTACAATGTTATTCCAGAATTTAAAATTTCAAAACTATAAACCTTTGAGATTGCATTGTCCCTTACAATAACATATATACAGATCACAACAAAACATTTATTTCATACATAATTTGAAACGACCGTATATATATCACATATATTTATGAAAATAGTATCCCTAATGGCCTAAAACATATCTCATATGTCATGATTTGTTGTAATCGTTATGTTTGTCAAATATGGCATGAATATCAAATCGGGGGCTGGCTCGGAGCGTTTGAAGCAGCCTAGGATACCGCCAAAGATTCCTAGTCGTCTCAAGAGAACATGAGCATTTACCATCCGGCTAAAGTCGGAGGCTCGATATAATATCGTGAGATGAAAGTTGGACATTTATAATATTTCATATTGCCAAGCTCTTTGTCTCCTATTCCATAAAAATTATTAAGGAGCGACTAAATCAGTTTTTTTGGATAATTTAGTTAGTGTATTTATGGGGCCGATACAAAACCTCAATCCAAAGTGTATTATTTGAACAAGAGACTAGACAAATTTTGGATAAAAAATGGATGGAGCCAATTTTAAACTAATTATATATAGAATTTACATATTCTTATTCATTTTAGGCAATCATTTTTCGATTTTACTTATGAAATTTTGTTAGTATTAATTGGTGAATCAAGATTAATGTTATGTACTTGGAACTCTAATTACCATTTAATCCATACCTTTTTTTTATTTGGTTTGAGTGTTACTCTCATAAGAAATCAGACATTGTTTCTTTGAAACATCAAATTTCACAAGCATTGGGTGAACGTATATTGGTTTTCAATTATATATTATATCCAAACTATTCTAGCAGTTTCAAATCTGCACATAATATGAATTACCAATATATGTATGTGTACGTATATGGATTCTATTTTTATATATTTCGTTTGATATTGATAAATTGGGTTCCATTTATCTTGAGACGATCGCCTATTGAGCCTCACCTCATATACGAGCCTGCTTTTGCCACTCTACCTTCTCTATTTAACACCTTAAATTAAGGTTAGTTTAATTTTTGAGTTTGTGGTGATTTTATTCCATGGGAGTTTGATGGTTTAGGAATATAATTGATAGATGATATTTAGAATTAACGTGATTTGGATTTAAAGATTTATATTATGGGTTTAGGTTACATCTATCAATGTTGTAAATATGGAATCCATTTTATGTGTAGAAAAACAGATATAAACACTGAATATGATGTTTTTTCATCCATAAAAATGGATGTGCCCACAACACCCTTATGTTTAAGGGGTTTGTTAAAATCCATTATGTTCCAAGAACCGATCTTCATGGGGGTGGAGGATCCCGCACACATAGGCAAGCCTTGGGCAGCCACGAGCCATGTTGTGGGCATTATTTGTTTCCTGTAAAACACAAAAACAGACACAAAATACATAATTCTGATCGAAAACAAACATTAATCTAAAAGAAAGCTAAGAAACAATTGGACCAGATTGGTTTTCAGAAGACATTAACCACACTGTTGTAAGAAACAATGCCAGACTAATTCGTCTTATATCCTTCAAGATTTGTAGCTATTTTACAGACCGCAAGATAGAAAATTGTGATTCTAAGTTATTTGGCAGGGGGACTTGCTTGTAAATCCAAAAAGCCATTTTATGTATGGTTCAGTCCCTATTAGTATTTTAAAACTCTGCACATCTTAGTTTATTTTTTTGTTTGGTTTCACTCTCTAATTCATGTTTTTACTAAAATACCCTATCTTCCAGTTTTTCTCTTTCTTCCTCCCATCGTTTTATGTTTTCTCTTTCCTCCATTTAACACAATTTCTTTCATATTTTCTCATAATACCATTATCTTACAAACCAGATGCCATGTTTGGGTTCAAATCTTCAAGCCTCACATTCAACCAATTGGAGATGCTTTCATGCCTTGCAATTCGAAAACATGATGCACATTCAAACCTCCAAACTTTATGTCTTCAATCACGCCATAATAACAGAATTACGCATTCGGGTTCAAATCTCCAAGTCGCATTCACGCTCCAGATGTAGGAGCCAGAGAATGAGAACTGAAGGCAAAAAGTTCAAGAATGAAAAAAAGGACATAGCGACCAGCCGCTAGCTTCCTTGCCGCTGGATCGATGTGTGCAGAAGAAAAACTGAGGAAATAATTGATGTGCGACAATCGATCCCGTAATACCCAGCGATTCAGTAGCAGAAAGTTTTAACAGCCAACGATCAATCGCAAAGAAAACAAAGATCAATTGCTTCAGCTAGAAATTTGTGTGACCACGCGAATGCAGTTATGGAATTTAATATGCTTTTTTTAGAAGATATGCACATATATCTTACCAATTTCGAATGACTTTTAATGGGCCGAGCCATCATTAGACGATAGAGAAGAGATTGAGAAATTTACGTAACACTGAGAAGAATATAGAAAGCAATTACTTTTTGCTTTGACATTAAGTATATATCAAGCAACAAGCAAGTACTGTCACTTTTGCTAATTGACAACAAATCAAGCACTCATTGACAATAAATTAGATACTTATTCACTCCAAAGTAAACACATATTCAGGTCAGCCCAGATAACAAATAGTTGTACAAGTATTGAAAAATTAACAAATTATTAAGAAGCACGGTTTCAAATAAGGCAAAAAACAAATAATGTAATTGTAAAGTACTTGGTTCGTATTTAAAATATACCAATTTTACATTTGAAAGATACTCAGTTTGTGTTCAAAAGGTACATATTGTGTGCGCTGAAAAGAAATTATCTCAATTGGGGCCAACAAGGAACGATAATTTCAAAGTACTTGGTTCATATTCAAAATTGACATATTTTACATTTCAAAGATACTAAGTTTGTTTCAAAAAATGCTCATTTCGTGTGTTGAAAATAATTATCTCAATTGGGGTACTATATACATTGAATCGTGGTACAAGATAACATATTTTGCGGTCTCATAGATACACAAAATAACATTAAGCTAAATAACATAATTTATAGTACTAGGTAGCATAATTCGTGGTACTAAATAACATAATTTGTAGTATTTAATAAGCTAATTTGTGGTACTAAGTAACATAAATTTGTGGTACAAAATAACATAATTTGTGGTACTGTATAATATAATTTGTGGTACTAAGTACAATAATTTGTGGTACTAAATAACATAATTTGTGGTGTTGTATAACATAATTTGTGGTACTAAGTAACATAATTCATTTGATAGCATGTGCTTTTCAAAACACCACCGAGTATTATTTGAACATAACCCGAATACTTTTTGAACATAAAGTAGTTTGACTACAAACCAAGCATCAATATCTTAACATTCATTTGATACCACAAGTGCTTTTAAACATACCAATCAGGTACTTTTGGAACAAAATCTGAGCACGTTTTGAACATAAAGTAGGTATTTTTTTAATACAAACCAAGTATCATTATCTTAACATTCATTTGATACCACCAAATGCTTTTAAACAGACCAACCGTGTACTTTTTGAACTTTACCCGAGTACTTTTTGAACATAAATTAGGTACATTTTGAATACAAACCAAGTACCATTCTCTTAACATTCAGTTGATAACAAGTGCTTTTAAACACACTAACCGAATACATTTTGAACATAACCCGAGAATTTTTTGAATATGAAGTATGTACATTTTGAGTATAAACCAAGTATCATTATCTTAACATTCATTTGATACCACCAAGTGCTTTTAAACATACCAACAGAGTACTTTTTGAACATAAACCGAGTATTGTTTGAACATATAGTTGGTACATTGAATACAAACCAAGTACTATTCTCTTTAACATTCATTTTATACCACCAAGTACTTTTAAGCAGACCAACCGAGTACTTTTTGAACATAAGTATATTTTGAATTCGTAATGTCAAATGTAGATTTGGTACATTCTGAATGGGAATACGTTTTGAATTTCTAATGGGTATTAAAAGAACCCAGGAGGTACCATATTTTAGAAGTGTCACACACCTTATAGAAAATGTTATGTTGAATTGTCCATGTCAAATTCTATAATGGTTGGAGTGCACAATTGAAGATGCCAAAAAGGATGTCGACATATACATTAGTACAACAATAATGGTTGCCAATTGAAGTTATGAAGCGTCAAGACACACTCGATGACCAATAAATGTTGGACTAAGCATCTAATTTAAACTTTTTCAATGGAATTACCATTTTTTACTAAGAAATGATGTCAACATCACTTGATTAACCCAATTGAGACCACCATGCTTTTAAACACACCAAATGAGTACATTTCAACATAAAACGAGTATATGTCAAATGCACAACATGTACATTTTCAACATAAAACGAGTATATTGTCTTAACATTCATTGTTTGACACCAAAGTGTTTTTAAACACACCAAACGAGTACATTTCAAACATAAGACGAGTATGCTTATAACATAAAATAAGTACATTTTGTATGTAAACCAAGTACTATGAAATTTTCATCCATTGTTTGTTAACAATTGAGACATGCTTCTCGTAATACACATCGATTACCTTGCAAACATAATACGAGTACATTTATAGCATAACATAGGTACATTTTGTATGTAAACCAAGTAATATAAAAATTTTATCCCTTGTTTGGCAACAATTGAGACATGCTTCTCGTAACACACAATGAGTACCTTTCAAACATAAGATGAGTATATTTATAGCATAACATAGGTACATTTTGAATTGAACCAAGTACTTTCCAATTAGCATCTATGTTTGGCCCAAACTGAGACAAATGTTTTTTAGCTCGCAAAATGAGTACCTTTGGAGCAACAACCGAGTATATGTTAAATATAACTAAGTACATTCTAAATACGAAAGTATTTTCCAATACATGTTTGGCCCTAATTGAGAAATGGTATTCAACACACAAAACTATTACTTTTGATACACGAACCGAGTATATGTTAAATATAAATAAGTGTATTCTAAATACAAAGCAAGTATTTTCCAATTATCATCCATGTTTAACCACATTTGAGACAAATGCTTTTCAACTCACAAAACGAGTACCTTTGGAGCAACAACCAAGTATATGTTAAATATAACATAAGTACATTATAAATACGAAACAAGTACTTTACAATTCATGTTTGGCCCTAATTGAGATAAATGTTTTTCAACACACAAAATTAATAATTTTAATACGCGAACCGAGTATATGTTAAATATAGAATAAGTACATTCTAAATATAAGGCAAGTACTTTATAATTATCATCCATGTTTAACCCCAATCGAGACAAATGTTTTTTAACTCACAAAACGAGTACATTTGGAGCAAAAACCACATATATGTTAAATATAACATAAGTACATTCTAAATACGAAATAAGTACTTTCAATCCATGTTTCGCCCTAATTGAGACAAATGTTTTTCAACACACAAAATTAGTACTTTTGATACACGAACCGAGTATATGTTAGCAACAACCAAGCATATGTTAAATATAACATAAGTAGTACTTTGCAACTGAGACAACGACAAAACTAGTATTTTTGTAACAAATTTGAGTATATCTTAAATACTACAAAAGTACATTTTAAATATTAAACATGTACTTTCCATCTAGCATCATTGGTTAGCCCTCACTGAGACTGCTACTACTACTTCTCAACGCATAAAACGAGTATTTTTGTAATATAAAGTGAGTATATTTTAAACACAATATCCGTACATGTTAATACGAACTAAGTACTTTCAATTATCAGACACTTTATAGCTTTTATGATACACTTTATGTGCATTCATATGAAATTCCAGTAAAACTCATCAAGCAGAAACAATCATGACAAGTCTTCATAGAAATCCATTCACAGCAAAAAAAATCATGATATAATCAGTATTAATATGAGTAATACACAAACAATCACCACTCTACTATGAAATTAATATAAAAAACCTTGAATTAGAAAATGCAGCGAATAAAAAATATTAAAGCATTACAAAAGATTGCCTATAATCTGAGACATTACAAAAGATTGCTTATAATTGAGGTATTACAACAGATTGTCCATAAAGTATTACAAAAGATTCCTCATAATCTGTACTAAAAGAATTGTCCATATTTGAGGCATTACCTAGGACGATATCGTGACTTGGAAAATGCAGCTTCAACGATCGACCATTTAAACGAGGAGAGAAAAAATCGACAGAATGATATTGGGAGGAATTTGGACATGAAGAAGATAATAAAAAAGAGATAAAAATGTAGATTTTAAGGGCAAAATTGAGATT
This sequence comes from Haberlea rhodopensis, assembly GCA_907163345.1. Lineage (NCBI taxonomy): Eukaryota > Viridiplantae > Streptophyta > Magnoliopsida > Lamiales > Gesneriaceae > Haberlea > Haberlea rhodopensis. Next base: position 26,692,857 of record CAJQUN010000003.1, on the reverse strand, counting down.
TCATGGAATATTTGAGTTAATAAGAATTGTTTTTGGAAGTAGTGAGTGAAAACTAAATTATCCCTGACAAAGGACTGATGAAAAATAAAACATTCCATTTGGGGATATTTTTTCCAATTTGTTGTATTTGGAAAGCTTTGAAAACTAATATTTTGTTTTAGGTGCCAATGGTATATCGATCATTGGATCATAATATTACTTCAATTACTGATATTCTCTATATTCTAAAGCTATTGTTTATGGGTTAGCAACTCTTAACTGAATGGAAAATGCTTGTATGAATTTGGTTTGAGCCTCACTCGTTTCATCGATCTAAAATGATTTATATGTTAATTTATATATTTTTAATTTAGAAAATATTATGTCTTAGACAATCAAATTAGGCAGTTATTTAGCCTGAAAATTCAACCTGAGTGTGGTTGAGTCAAAGAAAATGCTAACCTTTCTCAGCCGGCTCTCCCGTCGAAAACCTCCACCTGCAATAACTCGCCACCTCTGTTTCTCCACAACCGACTCCATCTCCTCTTCGAAACTTCGCTCGAAATACAACTTCGTTCCCCCTCCCTCGCTGCACCCACAAACCCCCGCTAAAACCCCTTTTCAACGCGAACCCAAAACCCCTAACTCAAGACACTCCAAAACCCCATATCGTCCGCCCTCCTCCCTGGAACTGACCGAATCACCGGCCCATACCGATCTCCCATTCGACTTCCGTTTCAGCTACACAGAGAGCAGTTCAAAAGTCAGGCCCATCGGGCTAAGGGAGCCCAAGTACTCTCCTTTCGGTCCGGGTCGTTTGGACCGGGTGTGGACTGGGGTCTGTGCCCCAGCTATCGATCCGAAAGAGGGGTCTTTGAAGAAAAACGATGAGTTGGAGGGGAAGAGGATAGAGATGAGAGAGAGAATTCAGGGAGAACCTTTAAGTGATGCTGAAAGGAAAGCTCTCGTGGAGAGATTTCAAAGGGATAAAATGAAAAGGCAAATTAATCTTGGTAATTTAAATTTCCAGTTCTTATTTGGTGGTGAGTATTTTTGTTCTCGATGAAATCCTGCTCTTTTGTTCTTGTATGGATTTAACAGCTCTTCAATTCTGTTTCGTTGTGAAGCAATAGAATTGCTCTTGTCAGAGATTTTGCAGCAAGATTCATACTTTCGATGGTTTACAGGGTGATTAACTGGTGTACGAGAAAATCAGCTAGCTTTTTAGAATATTGTTTTTGCCAAATTGACATAAAAACAATTGGTCCATGCATCAAATATGTTGCTTGATACTTCTATACTATCCGTAATAGCGAACTGTAGGTTCAGTCATTTTACGTAAATCTTAATTATGTAGCTTTCTTATTGGAAAAATTCAACTATAGTACAATCTTGATATGGTAGGATGCCATATTTTTAAAAAATTGTTGTGTATCAATATTATCGTTTATAATTGGCTTTTCGACCGCTTGTCTTTCAAGTTTTTAATGCACTTGGCTGATATTTAGTTTGAGTCAGTGATCCTTGAAAAGGAACGAGATTCAAATAGACTACCCTTGATGGTTGTTGACAAAGAGATGTTGAGCAGAACTGAGTTTGCTTGATTTATGTTTTATAATGAGGATGCTCTGACCTTCTTGCTACGTTTATAAATATACTTTAAAATCAAATATTACATGAAGTTTAACATTTTGATATTTGGAAAGAAACTTCTGTAGACAATGTGTTTTTATACATCTTCAAGACAACAACTCAGTGACTCGGATTTTGTCTTTAAATTGTGCTTTTATCTCTTCTTTCTAGGGAGAGATGGTTTAACACACAACATGTTGAGCGATATTCACAATCACTGGAAACGCACGGAGGCTGTCAGGATAAAGTGTATGGGAGTTCCTACAGTTGACATGAAAAACATATGCTCCCAGTTGGAGGTAATTTCTTGTTTTAAGCCACTATTTGCCATAGCTTTATCCTTTTAAGGTGGACTGATTCTGTGGGTTATCTTGGTTTTGGTGAACCATTTAATTTGCAAGTCTGATGAGTGGTCAAATTTCCTTTTCACCACAACTTTGTCCTATTTTCCAACATCAACAAAAATTTTCCATTCCCCATTTTTGGTGGTTGGAGAATCTTGTGATTTTATAAGTATGCTTACTTCTATGGTTTCTGTTGTCCTTTTTGTACGATTATAATTCATTTTATTTATTTTCCAGGATAAAACATTTGGTAAGATCATCCGCAGGCATGGTGGTCAACTTGTATTGTACAGAGGTAGGCATTATAAGCTTCAGATGAGGCCCGTTATTCCGCTGATGATGTGGAAACCTCAAGAGCCAGTATATCCGAGGCTTATCAAAACTACTATATATGGCCTGAGCATTGAGGAAACTAAGGAGATGAGGAAGAGAGGATTATCTGTCCCTGCCTTGACCAGGCTAGGTAAATCTGTATTTGTGTTTCTTGGTCACTGATTGCGTATATTTTTTCCCACATGTAAATTATTACTGCAGCTAAAAATGGCTATTATGGTAGTCTTGTACCCATGGTCCGTGATGCTTTTCTTGCCGCTGAGCTGGTTCGTATAGACTGTAAAGGCCTACCTACGAGTGACTACAAGAAAATAGGGTGCAAACTTAGGGTAATACTTCTCTCTTGATTCAAGTTTGGAGTTCTTTTATTTACTTCTTGGTATTAAAAAATGTTCTTACCAACGTCTGGTAGTTCCTTCTAGAGACTCGTTAAGGGGGTGCCTATAGCTGAATTTCTTGAAACCTGGAAACAGTGGAAAGTACCATTTTCAGCTACAGCATAATATTGAATTATGGTTCCCTCTGATTAAGTTTTTTTATATATCTTGTAATCTTGCTTATCGTTGTTGTAGGTAGCTAACAGATACGTTATAAACAGGCAATTGTATTATAATCCGAACCGATCATCCCTTCGGTTCAACGATGTTTTTATTTCTATTGTCTGCACAGGATTTAGTTCCTTGCATTCTGGTCACATTTGAAAAGGAACAGATAGTGATATGGAGGGGAAAAGATTACAAACCCTCACAGGGCGGTTTCTTTCTGAATGCTCGGGATTCGCTTGATGATTCAGACGATTTAACAAGCAGCACCAATGGAAATGAGTGCCATGTTGTCAATCAAGACCAAACAGATTTTCATTCCAGCGATTCTGGTAACGAGTGAGGGGCGAATAGAATGAATATCCGGCCTGTTTTTCGGTGTAATGAGGAAATCATCGACCATTAGAGTCAACAGCTTGCTAACAGAGTTTGAAATACGCTAGAGATTCCAATTACAGAGCTAGGAGAGTAGTGAGGCTGGATGAAGTTAACATTTGAAAATTTTTCGGAGGGTAAATTTATTTATTTATTTACATTTTTTTGAGAATGTACAAAGCATAATTTTATCATTTATCTTTTCATAAAAGTACATGTGTAATCAATTCCAACTTCCTATTTTCCGGATATTTTGTTGGATGATTTGAAAATAATCTTGGTCAAATTCCGACATTTCTTTTATATATATATATATATATATATATATATATATATATATATATATATATATATATATGTATATATATTAAAATGACGTTCAAAGACATACAAAAATAAAGATCAAACAAATATAAAAAATTAAAAATATTATATTCCAAATTAAGATCAAACAAATTTTGTATCTTTAAATAATCTCATGTTTTGAAATATATCAATTATATTTATAAAGATGGATTGTTTCAAAGAAACAATAATAACAAAGCTTAATCTTTTTTTAGGGTGTGTTCGGTTTGGGTGATAGTGGTTAGTTATCTTATATTAAATTGTTATCCCATGTTTGGTTTGTTTTTTAAAAAAATTATCTATATCATATTTATTATATTTTAATCCCACTTTACAACAATATGAGATATATACCCATTCCCACCTTTTTTATTATCTCAAAACTGATTCCTATAACATAATCACAGAAAATTGAAATACCCTCATAAATTTGAAATTCCCGTCAAAAGTTTAACATCTAAATTTTCAAGGGTATTTTAGTCATTATACGCAACAATAAAATTAATCCCTCATTTTAAATCATATCAAACTTCATATAAATTATTAAATGTTATTATTTATTATCTTATCATAAATTTAATCATTATATTGTTTATCTCATCTTTCAAACCAAACAATACTTCGAGAATAGATGCTATAATTTTTTTCAAAACATATCGCTATAGTAAAATTGAAAGGATTATTAAATGATAAATGATAAAACAGAAATAAGCTGCAATACAATTATCTAAAAATGGATAATAAATTTATTAAATGATCGGTCTGTTCGTTTACATGTCGACAACAACGATTGTTGCAGTAAAAACACGAGACTCATAGATCATGACAACTTAAATCTGTCGAATCGCATAGAAACACGTTTATGGCGCTTTCTAGTAGTCCATATGTATTCTTAATAAATGCGCCACTTAATTCAACTTGATTGAATCTTTGGAAAGATCACAGCATTAATTAAATAATATATATATATTAAATTATTGAGAATAAATTTTTTTTTTCTATATAATTCTTAGGTCAACTATCACAGTTTGACGGTGTGTTTGTTTGATGATGCTTTTAAAGGTAGTGTTCTTAAGGACATCATCACCATTCATTTGAAATTTTTTTAAAAAAAAAGAAAAAAAGATTCAATGTGGATGGAGAATGATGCATTTGATGGCGGTATCCTTCAGAGCAGCAACATTGTTCGTACCATAGTTTTTTTTGATAATTTTATCCTTTAGTTAATTTGATTTTTAGTTAAAATTTGATGAAATATTATAGAGAAAATCAATATTATAATCAATTTAATTAGTTTGATTTTAATCGTTATTAACATAATGGGTTTGATCATTTCGCACATTGATATATATAATAATACTTTTAAGTTTAAATTGATTTATAATAAATATATAAAAAAATTAATATAAGATTTTTCATTTATCTCAACACGTATGTATGGTGTAGTAAGACCGGCACAATAAATCACCCGCACGGCAACCTGTCTCCCCATCTTTACCGCCCTCCTGTCTGAATTCTATTAGCTCTACCATACATCATCAATGGCGGCAGCGGACCACTCTCTCTCCACTCCTCTCCTCCAATCCCAGTCGTCCGATCGCCAGCCGCATGTCATCCTCGCCGTCCACGATCAACCTGAGCCGCACCCATCCCCAGCTTCTCCAGTCGTATTTCAGCGTGATGAAACACGCCAAAACCCGTTTGCTTTTTTGGGTGCAAATCAGGGTTACGAAGTTCCCGGATCCAGTACCGTCGACCCGTTTCGCAACCGAACACCAAACATCGAGGGGTTGTACGAGTGGCTGAAGATTGTGATATGCTTGCCTGTTGCGGCCGTACGGCTGATCTTATTAGGGTTGTGTTTAACGGTGGGATACGTGGCTACACGTTTGGCGCTGGAAGGGTGGAAGGATAGGCAGAATCCAATGCCTAAGTGGCGGTATCGGCTTATGTGGGTCACCCGTTTTTGTGCTCGCGGGATCCTATTCTGTTTTGGGTATCTCTCTTTCTTTCTAGTTTTTGTTCTAGGAGGATTCGAAATTGTGGTAACTGTATGTTTGGGAGATCTAAGTTGAGATTTTGGATTATATATATTGTCTTTTTTTCCCCCTGTGGGAACTGGAAACTGCGAATATGACTGTTTAAGAATTTAGCACTCGACTTCTAAAATCTGAACTCTTGTTTTTTTTTTTGAACTTGTTAATTTAATATTTTTATTTAGTTGACCTTCGTACTTGAGTTTCAAAGTTCTAATGACTATAATGGAAGGAAACCATTATACATAATTATAAGTTGTGAAAGGATGACAAAGGTCTCAAGTCTTTGTCAACTTCTTGCTTCTGATAACGTTTGAACATGTGGAAATTAGTTGCTTTATTAAAATTTAGAACTATTAATACTCTTGCTGCTTGCTTATGCGATGAATGCATACTTTCCATAGTTTTTATTATTTATTTTGAATTTGAAAATTCACAGCGATATGTGTCTGGTTTATTTGTGAGTTTTCATTTTCGTAAATTTGGTTTGACTTAGAAATTTAATTTTCTTCCTGCATTATTTCGGCAGCTATCATTGGATAAAAAGAAGAGGAAGACCTGCTCCGAGGGAGATAGCTCCTATAGTTGTATCTAATCATGTATCATATATTGACCCGATTTTCTATTTTTATGAATTATATCCAACCATAGTAGCCTCTGAGTCACATGATTCCATGCCTTTTGTTGGAACCATCATCAGAGCAATGCAGGTACTTCTAAGTTCCCAGGAAACCTGAGTGCGGTTTTTCTCTTATTTTTACGGTTTTCATTAGCTTTACTTGGTCTTGTTGAGGATTGGGAAGTTTTATGGGATGGGTGTAGAAATTTTTGTTGTCAAAGTTTTATACTTAACTGCATATTAACTATGAATAAGTCATATTTGAGTGTAACAATTTAAACTTGGTGCATCTTTTGATATTGTAGGTTATATATGTTAATAGATTTTCAAGATCCTCCCGGAAGCTTGCCGTAAGTGAAATAAAGGTAGATACATCTGTATAAACTTCCTTAAGTTTTGTTTTCAACTGAAAAATAGTTTTTGAATAACTACAAGTGAATGACCAGGCTGGTTTTGTATGTGTTCAACGTTATGTGTTTGAATGACAAATTTAAGATTTAAAATTTTATCAATATATAAGCTATTTGATACAGAAATATGCTTTCGAGGATTTAAATACAGAGAAAAGGTTCTAGCGATCGATTTCCTCGACTGCTTTTATTTCCTGAGGGAACGACAACCAATGGAAGAGCTCTAATTTCCTTCCAACTTGGTGCTTTCATCCCCGGTTTTGCTGTGCAACCAGTAGTAGTCCGGTATCCCCATGTACACTTTGATCAGTCCTGGTATTGCTATTCCTTTCCTTTTGCACTAGTGTTCTCTGTTTGTGTCCTTGTTTCTTACAAGCTATACTTGAACAAGATGTTCCATTTTGTTCAGGGGAAATGTTACTCTTGCAAAATTAATGTTCAGAATGTTTACGCAGTTCCACAATTTCATGGAGGTGTGCTTGAAGAGTATACTCTGTACCTTTTCCATTTATTCAAACGTCTTATATAATTCGAGCGCATGAGGGGATATATTATTGGTTTTTTATACGCTTAAATGCTGAGCTTCAGTGAAAAATTTCCGGTATTGAGACTCTCTGAAACAAAATTTGGCTTATACTTTTTCAGAAAGGCTTAAAAATGCCAAAGCCAAAAACAAAAAAAAATGTGGCTTTTAATTATCTGCTTCAGCATCTCTTTAAAATAATCAAAAAAAAATTATTATTGTCCCACTTTTATTTCCAAGTGCTTATGTATTCGGTCCTGAGCATCTTTGGAACAACTTATCTGTGAACGAGGTGGAGAAGAAACTAATAATTTAATTGAGGTCACATATCAGACAAAAGTCACAAGAGAAATAGCTCTTAGACCTTGTTAAACTGATACTGTAATGACACATATTATTCTGATACAGTTCATTATTTTCTGAAATTATTGATCGTAGGTTGAGTATCTTCCACTAGTATCACCTCTTGAAAATCGGAAGGAAAATGCTATGCATTTTGCTCAGAGGGTGAGTCCTGCTTAATTTTTAAAATGAATACTCTCTCTGTACAAATATGATGAACTCGTACTTATACTTCATCTTTACTATTCTACTCAATTTTTTTTAGCCATGCTTACATCATATGTGAGATTAAATGCAGACTGCTCATGTCATTGCGAGCGCTCTCAATGTAGTACAAACATCACACGCTTATGGTGACTTGATGCTTTTCTCGAAGGCCGTAGAGTTGAAGCAGGTTTTTAGTTACTTTCGTTAGTTGCCTATATAGCCTGTTGAATCACTCAACTCACTACAGAAATGTGGGGAAGCCTACTGCTTTCTTCCCCCCTTTTAAATTAGAGATCCAGTTTTATCTGCATTTTTATAGTGATCCAGTTGGAAAACCATCCCAACATCCACACATTTATAGGTATATAGATTAGGCAATTAAATGTTACAAATAAAAAATTAATTCCCTAGGTATTTTGAATTCGGTCATGCTTTATGCAATAACCAAATAAATAGTTGTATACTCGAGGTACTACGCATGACCATTTGCTAACCTGGATTTTTTTCTCTAAACATAGATGCTAATGCAAACATTTCATTTTTTCAGGAAAATCCATCTCTATATATGGTAGAAATGGCTTGGGTAGAATCGGTAAGTTTGTCTTGCTTCTTTCTAGTTTGGCGGACAATTCGAAACAGATTAATTGGTCTTTTGCAGCTTTATTTTAGTTCACCTATACTAATATGTTTGGTTCTTTACATGTGAGGCCAGCCATAACTTATCTAATAATTTACCAAGGCTTCTTATGCTAAATTTGCTTATATGATACTCGAAAATAAGGTTCTTTATCTTTTTAATCTAATAATTTCTCGTCGCGTTCTAATGGGCATACTTCAAATTGCCACCTCATGCAAACTTCTGGTGCATGTTTCATTTTTCTTATTTTTAATATAACTGACTGCTGAGGGGATTCATGGTGTGCCTTTTGTTTTTCAGACACTTCATCTAAGAGCTTTGGAAGCCGTGGAATTTTTGGAGATATTTCTGTCTATGAATCCAGATCCAAGGTGTGTGTATGTATATATATATCTTGAAAATAGATCCAAGGTATTATGAATTGATCTTATTTGGCAGTAACTTGAAATATTGTTCTCCCCGATTGTTGTAGTGGACATGTAGAATTCCATGACTTCCTCAGAGTTCTAAAACTGAAGCCTTGCGGTCTTTCTGAGAAGGTAATACCATGTTGACCTTACAACTATTGTATTTCATTGTTCGTACGTAATTTTCTGTGCAACTTTCCTTTGTGCTGATTTTACTTGAAAAATTCACTTGCCATCTGTAAAATTTTGTAAATAACTCGCTAAAGCCAGCAGCATCAGTCTCCACTGGTAAAAGTGGCACAGTGTTTCTTGTTTCGCGTCTTCTGCCAATTTAAAAAAACATTATTGTTTTTCAGATGTTTGGATTCATTGATGTACGGAAGATCGGGAAAATCAGATTCAAACAGGTAAATTTGCACCTGTACTTACATTCTGCTGTTTGTACTTTTTAAATGTGTTTTGGTGTCCTGTTCGAACGACATAGGAGTTTGTTCCTGCTCAAGTGCAGCCGTGTTAGATCTAAGAATGGAGGGTGAGGGATGCATAGTTTTAAATCCTAGAAATCTTAAATTTAAGGGGGGAAATTGTATTCTTTTCAAAGTTGTGAATCCCTTCAATGCTCTCTCTACCCATGAGCGCAGCAAATTACTCACTTTTGGCAGATTTGTCAAAATCACTAAATATTTAGATAACAAGATCAGTAAAACTGTATGCTTTTATTTAAGGTAATATTTGCAGCCCAAAATTGGATAATGTTGATCTGAATTTGTAATTATATTTTGGGGGAGCAAAAATTGTCCCTTTTGGCATGAAGATGACAATGCAACATTGGTAATTGTACGGTTAAAAAGATTTGAGCTATGGTCACCAACAACTATAGCTTTTGGTACACGTGCTCGATCTATTTCATCAGCTTTTTGGTTGATTTTTAGCCGAAAATTAATCTTTTGAACAATAAAGTTTCTGTTGGAAGGTTCCAAACTTTCTCACTAGTGGAGATTTGTTATTTCAGTTCTTGCTTGGTTCAGCTCATATCTTGAAGCAGCCGCTATTCTGGCATGCCTGCGAGCTTGCCTTTACTAAAACAGCAACAAATGGAGAGAACTACATTTCGAAGCCTGAGGTTGGTACCCGTATCTCACCTATTTCAAAACCTGGCTCTTGATTGCCTTGTCCCTTTTTAGTCTCATAGTACCTCAATTGTTTTGTGGCAGTTTCAAGGAGCAGTTTCACTTGCAATTCCAAACTTGAATCATGATGAGGTGAGTGACTGGAACGAAATGCTTGTAAATCGCCATTCCCTCTAAATCCATGCCCCGTTACTGTTTAGTTGGATCGATAGAATTGCACCACATAATATTATACTGTTAAGGTTAGGCCGTAATATCAAAAGGCTTTTTCATCTTTAGTCTTGAATTTTCGGAGAGTAACATTTTTTATTATACTATGCTAGATTATAGTTCTGCAATCATTTTCCGTCAACTAATTATCTAATTTTGGCAAGAACGAATTTATTTAGTCTAAACTTGAAAATGTCGATGGGTGCAGTAAAAATAAATTTTTGCGATTTTAAAACGTAAAATTCACCACTCAATCAGCTTCTCCTCTTTGCATATTTGTACCTTCTGTAGTTATCTAACATAGATTCATTATAGGATTCATGTTTCTTCTTGCACCAACATAGAAAATTCTTGCTTTGAGGTTTGCAGGTACATGATCTTTTTAGTTTGTTCGATCTGAATAATGATGGAAAAGTTTGTAAGATCGATTTTGTATCCTGTTTAAGAAGCAACCCATTACTCATTGCACTTTTTGCACCAATATTATTGCAAATAAATTCATCGGCGGTGGTCGATCCTGATTTGGTGCAAGAGGTGGTCTGAACAATGGCCAGTCAAGAACGGTGTATGTTTGTGCAAAGAGAGGTGTTGTGTGCTGTTTTTGTGTTAGCAAGCCTTGTGTGTACATTACAAAGTGGATCATGTCTTTGTTCAAGTGCTGTAAATTATTACTTTATGTACTGTTTATGGTTATTATCATTCCAGATTTTCTGTTCTGAATAATGGCACGATTTCTTGTTTTGTATAGTTGGATTAACCACGTTTTTTAAATATATGTTTGGCGAATTCATGTGTTCTTTGTGAGAATATGTATGTGGTGCATGAATCCTCCGACACGTGTATGAGGATGTCGATGTCCTAGAAGCGTCCAACAATACACGAGTGATATTTAGGAATGCCCGTGCATCATATGTTAAGTCTGTCAAGCCTTTCACTTAATAAATAATGAGTTACATGCATTTGAGTGCTTGTGTAACTAGTTTTTGTGAATAAGTACTTTTGAAGTTAAGTTAATTTTTATAATTTCATTGCATTTGCTTTCTTAAAAAAATTTATGAGTGGTTCACTTTTATGGGTGATTTGATTCGCTTCGCCGTCGCTCGAAGAAGTTTAGATCTAGGGATGGCAATGGGGCGGGTTTGGGATGGGTTTGGCTAATCACAGGACCTGCTATGTTACACATAAAACTCGGACCGGACTCGCCCCGCCTAGACCCGCGAACCCAAACTCGCCTTGCCTTGGTTTCAGTTTTTTTTTTTTTTAGATTTTAACTAGAAATCAATTTTGAAACACAAAAACTGAGTTTTGTTATTGCATTTCATGTTTTTCTATAGTAAATATTTATAATAAGCATTGCAAAACTATCTTTAAACAACCAAATATTTATTACTTTGCTCTCATTATCTTCAAAATGTTCTTTAACATGAATACATGAATTTTGATATAAAATTAAATAATGACACTTTATTGTTCAATTAAAATGTATATTCTATTATTATTTTTTTTAAAAAAAATTAAAAATGTATAGCGGGGTGGGTCCGGGGTGGGTTCGGCCAATCCCAGGATCCGCCCCGCTTCCAAACCCGATTGAAGCGGGTCCAGACCGACCCGGTGGGGCAGGTTCAGTGCGGGTCCGAGTCTGGACCCGCCCTATTGCCATTCCTATCTTCCCAAAACAATATATATATATATATATATATATATATATATATATATATATATATATATCCTTTGTTTGTACAGGGTTTGGGATCTCTATCTCCTCAAATCTCTTCCCGTTTCTTCCCGTTGTTTGAAGAATTTATGTTCCCATGTAATATATCCCTGGAGAGGGAAAAAAGTATTTGTCAACCTAAATGTTTGTTCATAACCCATGGAATTGTGAAGTGTCAAGGCGTTCACCGACAGTTGAAGATTCAGAACTACCTTAATCAATAAGTTGAAACTCATTATCCATGGTTTTCCACCTTCTTGAGGCACATGGCAGTATCTTGCAAGAAGTCCATTTGCACAGCGGAGATCCCCTGCACTAGATCGTCAATGACAAAGAGGCAGTGTCGACAATCAAGGAAATGAAACTGGAGACAACTGGCAGTGAGAATCTGTAAAAAAAAATGATCTAGGCAAGATTAGATTTATTAGTTGTTCAAATTCAATATGACAGCTAAAAAAGAATTCAATAGATCTAAAATACTGACTGATGCAAACAGAACTAAAATTTTGAGTGGAGATTATCACCTGATTTGACTAGAGCATTCAAGAGACCACAAATAAGAGCTTCAGACAACTGTGGATTATGAGTAGATAGTGCATGTTACTAAATTACAACAAATGGCTAAGACGGATTTAGGCGAATCGAGCATAGTTAGCCATAACGCTAAACCCGTGTGTGTTTGATGTGCGAAGCAGATAGGATCTAGGAGTGTAGTGGATGAATATTAGGCAAAGCTCAGGGTTTCAGATAAAAATGTTTTTATTAAGCCAGGCATGTGTTAATATACAGCTCCAGCATGTGTGCATTTTTAACATATTCTTATACCGGAGTAGTAGCTGCTGATTTACACATGGCTGGATAGATAAATGTTTGGAGTTTTGCAATTATTTTTTATCCGGGGTTGGCAAACAACAAATGCCAATCATATTATTTCTTTCTCATTTGTGGCTTTCTATAGATCTTTGCAACCAAAACTACACAAATTAACTTTTATAGTACACAAATTAGATTATGTAATACCACGGATTAGGATATAATATCGCAAATTAATTTATCTAGTACTACGAATTAACTTATACAGCTTTACAAATTAGATAATATATATAAGATGATGATTATGACATTTATCGTCATATTAGAGTAAGAGCGGTATCAAAATAACCTTAAAAGTGATAAGATGTCGTCTAAAGTCGCTTCAAATTATTAAGGTATTTTGACACTACCTGGGATCGTACACATGTTGACAAAATAGTAATTATACTATTGTACTCTCATTTATGCTTCTCTTTGATGTAATAATTTTCTTTTTATTAGTTATTACAACATACATAAGAAATTACTCTATTATATATAACAAAAATTCAACTAATTAATATACCTTTTAGTTTGGATTTTTTATCAAGAAAAATTGTCGCCAATGTAATATTGTTGGAAGTGTCTGTTTTGGATCGGAGTATCAACAATGAGTGGATTTAATTAATTTGTATTTAATAAATAATGAAGGTGAGTAGCAAGTCTTACATAAGTCAAGTGAAACTTCTATTAAATATTCAAGTTGGTGCTATTTTAATTCAAACATAATTATAGACTACAACCATAAATGTCTAGAGCCACTAAATTTTATTACTAAATGTTGTTCTTCACAGCTAATTTAATTTAATATTGTAAAATTTTTTTAAAAAAAAATTACAAAAATAATGTTAAAAAAACTTTTACTTAATGAACGTGAGATGCATTTGGGAAATGCGTTTATAACAAATACATTTTTATGTTTTTTAATTAAAATCTAAAAAGAAAAAAAGAAGAAACGCACTCAAGAAAGCGTTAAGTTATGCTTTTATCCCGCATCAGAGGGCGAGAGCTGAGCACCACGCTCTATGCTTTTCCCCAGCTTTCCCTCTAGTAAAAGATTAGCTCGTACCCCATGTGCCCAGGGATTCTTGGGGCATGCGTTAAGCATATAGATAGAATTTTCAATGAGTGGAAACAAGTACACAACCTAATATACAAGTTGGCACCATCATTTCCAACATCGGGGTCAAAGAAAAACCAAATATCACTGTCCTCTTTGATTTCTAATAGATGTTCGACTTGCCTAAATGTATTATTGAATATATGCTTAGTCCACACTTTAAGTTAATATTGTTGGATATCGACATCTATCTGCTCGTACAATTTCAACATCATCTCAGATATTGAAGTAGTTAGAGGCGTCCGCATGTATCTTATTGGAGGTCATTCATAATTAACGGTAATCTCATCTTGTAATATGCGACCGCAGTAGTATAACAAAATATCAATTTCGCTTCGAATAGCATATTATATACGAAAATATAACAGAAAGTATTATAGTCTTTTCATATCTAATTTTTATTATAATTTAAAATTAAAGTTTTTAATTTGGATAATAAATTTGTACATTTTTAAATTTTTTTTCGACTGGTTGCATTTTCCGCAATTATTAAGGAAACAATATTGTAGCCAAATTGTGAAATTTGGTTGGAGAAAAACGTTAGGAAAGAATGCATATAAAATAAAATAAAGGGAAAATTACATGAACATTCTATAGTTTGTTCCAAATTTCGCTTTGCAACCTTTGTTCGAAAAATTACAGTTTGCACCCTCAACTTTCATGAATTATAACAGTTTGCATCATATTGACTCGATTTTGTATTTTTATCGAAGGTTTATCGCCGCATTCGAATATCGTCTTACATACTCGAAGTTATATCCATTTAAGCTAGTTATTCCAAATGTTTAAAAACAAAAATAATTTTTTAGTATCGAAATTATCTAGTTAATGATTACAGAATGAAATTTTGACACCCTAAATATTTATTTTTATCTTTTAAAAATTTATAATTGCTATTTTAAGTGGCTCTAAGTTTAAATATGTAAGGCGATGATGAAGTACAACGATAGATTTTCGATAAAAATACAAAATCGAGTCAAGATGATGTAAAGTGTTACAATTCATAAAAGTTGAGTATGTAAACTGTAATTGGTGAAACAATGGTTGCAAAGTGAAATTTGAACCAAACTATAGGATGTTTTTGGTAATTTTCCCTAAAATAAATAATAATTATATAATTAATAACTAATTATTATGAAAAAATCTTCAACTATAATAACATGCTAAATATTTACAAAATGAGAATTATTATATTATACCTATTATATATTATACCTATTATATAAGAGACTAAGCATTCACTATTCCTATGAATAGTGTAACAGTAACTTTTTTAATTTTTTAATAAATACTTTTTTTTTAAGTTTTTAATTATTTTTTATTTTTTAATAGTGACTTTTTTTAATTTTTTAATAAATAAAATATTTTTTTATTTTAAGTTTTTAATTAATTTTTTTTTTTACCTATTATTATAATTTCTTAATAAATAAAATATTTTTTTATTTTAAATTTTATTTGTGGGGTTCAGCATGCCTTTAATTTTTATTTTTTAATAGTGACCTTTTTTAATTTCTTAATAAATAAAATATTTTTTTATTTTAAGTTTTTAATTAATTTTTGTTTTTTACCTATTATTATAATTTCTTAATAAATAAAATATTTTTTTATTTTAAATTTTATTTGTGGGGTTCAGCATGCCTTTAATTCGGGGTGTGTCACTTTACGTCTTGCTATGGCTCTCTATGTTTTAGTAGATTGAGATTTGTTGTTTTGCTTGAGGTCAGACACGACCAAAAAAAAAAAAACCTGATGGTGCTCCTCTTTCTCTTTATTAATCACAACATATGCATGGTGGATGGTGGAAATGAAGTGGTATGTCTGAAAGGTCTTTCCCCTTTCGCTTTACTTCTCTCGAAATTCTTTGTTCTTTCCATTTTTTTTAATTTTAAGTGATTATATTTATTTTGATTGGGAGAACCTAGGGAAAAGAAATGCTTAAATTCAAACATTAACGAGATAAATGATTGATTATCTTCTAGATCGATCTAAATTTTATGATTATAGATTGGACTCTAGAGTTATCATGAGCACAATTCTTTTCAATTGTTTTTTTTATGTTTTCATTAATTTGGATCCATCCGAACTATTTGGTTACATTTTAGTTGGTGGTTAAACTTTTTTCCTTAGTCTTATACATTTTCTAATTTAAGCTTGATCATTTTTAAAATTATTCAATATGCCTCTTTCTGTATATTTAATGGCACCATATACATGGTGAATGGTGCAAATCAGCTGATCTCTTGGAAATGTCAACATTCCATTCGCTTTACTTGTTGTATCACATTTATTTTGTTCTTTCAATTTTACTTTTGTTGTGATGACTATATAGTCTATATTATTTTCTGGTTAGGGACAACCTAACATGTTTATTTTTCTCATCTCTGATCACTAAGTGGTCAATGCTTGTAAGGTTTAACAAGATTTCATTCATTTACTTAGAAGATGTGATCGAGCCATGGAGTATTAAATGAATTGAAGAAGTGTGATGGTTTCATGATGGTAGTTGGCTGGCTTCACATTTTCTTGTGTAGCTACTAAGTGAGCTACAAGACATGTCGAGTTGGAGTATGCTTTTAAATTTTTGCTTCTCATTTTTTTTGGGTGTGGGTAGTTGTATTTTGATAGCTTTTCTTATGATGGATTCGGCTTACTTTCACTTTGGATTATCCTGGAATTAAAGTGAGATCAGAAATCTTATTATTTAGGTTTACAAAAGAATGCAATCAACATATATTTAACGTATTTACAAAATTAAATATTTAAAAGTTGCACTTTCTTTTGTTTTTTTGTTTTACTAAGTTTTTCGACAAGATTTTTGGCAGTCATCCCTCCAAACTTACATTACCATGAAATTGATTTTCCAAAGTTTATGTTGCAGAACGCGTTGTTTTAAATTTATAGGTGAGTTTTTTTCATGCCAGCTATATCGAACCACTAACATGAGCATAATGCTTAGGTATAGGGTCACGAATGTCCAAACATCAATTTTAGGTGTGGTGAGCGTTAGATTATAAAAAAAAATCATTATATTAAATATTATAATAAAACCTCATAAGTAAAAGGTTTATCCAAAAATCTAAATTTTCAATACAAAAAACTATTTATTTTTTGAAACTAATCTTGGTTATTTGGTATAGGAAATTATTTTATTATAATATGATAAAATTATTCTTAGGTTGGTAATTGTTTACACTTCCATTTTATTTTATAGTTTTTGCTACAAAGGATAAAATTATGGGATAATTAAATATATATGTATGTGTGAAAAAAGTATATCAAATTTGAGAACTTAGCTCCTTTTTGCTCTCGGTCCGTTTTGGTATCTTGAATGTTTAGACTTTCGAAGTTTACATTGGTAATTTGTTAAATAGCTTGATTATAATTGTTTTTGTTATTAAACTCTGCCATATGTTTAGTTATTCAAATATATATTCAAGTTTAGAATTTTGAAATGTGTCAACCACTACCTGTTAGCAAAATTTTATTTTGTAGTCCTTCTGATCGAAAAATGCCCATCGGCACCGTGCCTTGCACGGTGCCACTACTACTAGTAATAACATATGCGAGCTAAACAAATGTATACTGGAAGTATCAACCTCAGAAAATACTCTCTTCAAAGTTGAACAATTTGATGAACCTATACATTGTAGTAATTTCACTAAACAACAAAGAACACAATTTCATTTCTCCGAGCAATCACCACACAAGATTTCACTATGCAGATGCATATTCTCATCTATAGCACCAGGGATCGTGAAATTAACGACTCGAATTTCTAAACCGGAGATCGTGAAACAGATGGAATAAAACCAAATCAGACACTAATTTCACAAAACAAAATAAAAACTTAATTCACGCAGATAGTGGAGTCTACAGAGGCTTTAACCGCCATTTTCTTGGACAGAGTTCACAGGTGTGGAAGATCCACTCCTCCTAGATCCACCATGGTGCCCTGTAATGGTCCTGCCCATGAACTTTCCAGCTTTACTCAGGCCGCTGCCCACAGCTCCAACGCCACTCCCCACAATGCCAGCGCCAGCGCCTACACCAGTTCCCACCAAACCGACACCAGAACCAACTATAGAGGCAGCACCATCGATGGCATCCATGGTGCTCCCGATTACTCCAGCTTCTTTAAGTTTCTTTCTTTCTTCTACGATCTTCTTCTCTTCTTCAAGGGAAGCCAACTGCTCTTCCTTGTCAAATTCATGATACAACACCTGAAAAATCAGGCCAAAGCTCGCTGAGGATGCGGATAACAAAATGCTGCAACCTCACAATACCAAGAATTATCAAACAATCTAGTCAATTTCCAACTTTTTCAGGGTGACTAGAGATGTGAAATCGTAATCATAAGCTGTGTACCTGAACTGTAATGGTTCCCCTATCCTTCTTATCTTTAATTTTAAGCATATCAAGTTTAGGAAGCAGCCTCAATTCAATTTCTTTAGCTGTCTCGGCTTGCAGTTCTATCAGAGGTAACTTGGCAACTCCCAGCCGCGTGTCTTTCCCTACGTCATGATCAAACACCTGTTGTGGAAATAAAATAAAAGGATCCATAAGTACAATCATTTTTAGCCGAAGGAGTCCTCAAAGAGGACTCCACATAAAAACAATACAGAAGAAATCTTCTGGAATAACTTGCAAATTCATTTAGTTCAGTATGCATTTTTGTTGATATGCAATACTAGATAAATGAGATAAAAATAAACATGTGTTTACTTGGCGAAGCTGCACAGAATACTGTTGACTTTGAGTTGGAGAAAAATATTGCAGTTTGTAACTTTTGGATCGGTGTGGATTATATAACACCAAAATCTGATTATGCTGCATTTCATTACAAATTCTAGCATCCAAATATGTATGGCACGTAGATTGATTTGTGGTGCTGATGCAACACAAAGCCGTGAGCATGAAAATTGCTTAGCACCAAAGACTACATAGCATTCTAATAAGTTCCACTGCATTCACCATTCATTATGATTTAACTTTCTTTGAACAAGACCAAGGAATTTTCCTGACTAATCCTATACAACCAACTGTAGACCATTATTCTTTTTCGAGAACTTGTGGCACCACTATGCCTATACGAGGAGCTCCTTGAGTACAACTGGCCGGACCACAAAAAATTAACATGCTTGAAAAAAAAGGTGGCATCACAAAAACCAGAAATAAAAAACTTGATGGAGAAGACATGCCTCATTACAAGGGAAATGGGAGGGAGACACCAACGAAGTACTTTGGAGAGAAGCAAAAAATAAAAGAGATTACACCTCAAGAACGAGAGACTGAGTCTCCTTGTCTTCTGCAATTAGCTCAAATGTCTGATTCCACACAGGATTCAGGTTGTTTTCGACAACCTTTGTTTTGACTTTACACAATGGACGGACGTGCACGACAACATACGGATCAGATTTTCCAATCAACTCTTTATTTTTCAGTTCATTTGCTCTTATGACAGTTACAGAAAGCTTTCCCACTGGCTTAAGCTCCAACTCACTGCAATAATTTACCGTAAAACAATCAGCTGCTTAAATTTAGTCAATCCAAGCACATAAATTTCATTGTTTCTTTTTTTTTTAATACCAAAAATAGCTGCGATACAGATGGATATCTTAATTTCAGATTTTAATAATATTATGTTGGCCTATGTGTGTATTGGTAGGACTAGGGGGCTGTGGTTCTTGGTTCAGGACGGATTCCACGAAAAAAACTACTAGCTCCATCGGAGTAAAATATATTCCATCCCAACTTTTAACATCTTCTTGAATCATCCACATGTTTTTCAATTTCTTTAAATTAAAAACATCAAGTCAAATCAGTTAACTTTTAAATACTAATAGTAATACAAATATCATAAAACTTTACAATGTGAATGAGCATCCAAAAATAATTGATAAGAATGACAGAAAATGATACATTTTTCACTAAACAAAAAAAATTACTTTATTTCTATACTTTATCTCACAGAAGTGGGTAATCAAAATCAATTCATTAATAATTTTGCAAACAGTTTATTGGTCGAGAGGAGTTCATGGTCAAGAGAGCAATGAGATGGAGGAAGAAAGCATGGTTCGAAGTAGTATACAAAGATATGGAGCCAAAAGGAATTAATGAGAATATTCTGACCGAAAAAAGCTACTGGAGAAGATTAACGCATGCGCGTGACCCGACTTGGTTATTTCTATGGTTCATGTAGTCCACCCCAATCCATTGGAATTAAAGACTTAGTTGTTGTTTTTGTTTATATATCGGGTTTTTTGAAACAAAATTAGCATACAGGGATTAACAACTTTTCATAATCACAAGTATAGTCAAAAGTTAATAAATATTACCATATGGGATAAAACATTGACGACATACTATCTCCCCCAAACAAGGAAAAAACATAGCAGCAAATTGCAACAAGAAGATATTCAATGAAATCATCTTATCGATATCCTGCATTCCTGCTAAGCATATTATTTGATTACTAGTAAAAAATTAGATGAGATTTTACTTTTTGTAAAAACGTTGTTTGTTTTCAAATATGGATGTAAGAGTTGAAAATGAGTTATTTCTATTTAATAAAAAAGTTTAGGAGTATTTTGGTCAAATAACATAAAAATTCAACTTTACATTAAAAAAAATGTAGTGGCAGTTGGCCATAAGAATGAGATTGAGAAATTAGAAAACATAAGGATGATTTTGAGTTGGAATAAGGTAAGGCGGGTCAAAGAAAGCAACCTTAAATCTACAGGAATGCCACCAATTGGAACGACAATTCTGTGGGGCCACTGCAGCATATCTGTTACGAGGGAAGTAACAGTATCCTAACAGAACATTAAAAACATTGGTCAGTCCATATAAAAAGAATACCATCAAAGCAGGAAAAATATGCACACTTACATCTATCATATCAGAAAGCCCAGGAATTACACTTAAACTTCCACCTATAGCTTTCAAAGTATAATCAATCCGTGGTTTTGGCTGAATAACATTGAGAAGCACAAATCACAACATTAATTCAATCGCACAGAAAATAACTGGATTAAAAAAATTTACCTAAACAAAATTTCTGCAATATTGCCCAAAACTCCTTGAACAATGACGCCAGAAATTATGGCTACCCAACAACATACAAAGATAAATCATGTAATAAATGACTAACAAGTCATTCCCTCAATTCAACTCTAACAGCACTGAGTGTTTCATAAATGAAATCTCACATCAAACTTAGAAAAGGTATTAAAACAAACTACAAAGTATTGTCAGAGCCGTAATACATTTTATTTTTTTCTAAAACAGTTCAAAACCAATAACATTTACATAAAAAACATATGAAATCATCAATCAAAACATATAGCCAGATTCTCATCATGACCTTCAAAGTATCATCTTAATTAAGCATGCATGGTCCACCTAGAATGATTTATTATATCTTGTATCGAATTATTCAAGTTGTTAAAAAACTGTATAAGAGAGGACAAATAAACTAAAACGCACACAAAGAAAATAAAACAAATTAGCGCATGATGTAAGGCTCAGAAAATGGAAGAACATAAAATTCCCCTTAATCTTTCAAATAGATTATCCATCCCCGCATAAGCCAACCCTTTCCTGTTCCTCCAAAAAGCCCAAAACTGTGGGGTGAATTTCCAAGGTTCAGAAATTTCAATCTGAACTACGTATACCATCCAGACATCATACTTCGATACCACCATTATGGCTTTGAGGCTCTCTTAGCTAAAGGAGAAATCGTCCAGAAGGTAAGAGGATTCGATAATAAGAAGAAACTGGCCTAAGCATTAATATTTTCATCAGTTCATATTTTTCATAGCCTAACACTTGATCTCAAAAAAATTAACTTTATTTGGGTCAAGGTAGTTGTATGTAAATTGATATGCATTCTAAAGGCGTACCTCAGCAAGCAGCGCAACAACAACTGCGGAGATGCAAGGAATTTCATCTGCAAGTTGGAATATTGCCCGGACTACAGTAAAAACTTGAAGATCCTTCAACTGAAATTTACAGAGAGGAGAAAATTTCATGTACTAAGTTTTACTATAATTTGACACGAATATGAAACTTAAAATCATGAATAGCAGCAAAAACTGCAAAAGCAGCAAGTTATAGCAACTATCTCGACTAGGCAGGATAATTTGCACTCCAACCTGAATGGGAAGGGAAGCAACAACTGCAGCTTCAACATCTAGAATAATGCTTGGATCACCACCCCATCGAAGGTCAATATCCATTGTGATTTGACCTTCTTTAAGGTTCTGAACACGAACCCCTGTGTTAATCATGTAAGCATACAGGTAATGAGACAGAAGCACATACACATGAATACTCCATAGTAAACATTAAGTAAGAAATACAGGTCAATGCAAACCAATTACATGAGGAAAAAATACTGAAAACCCCTGAAATACTCAATAACAAAAAGGAACGTTAATTTCCAGCTCCATGATAAAAACGCACTCATAGTGTGCAATCTCAATTCACAAACTGATGAAATATGCACATTTCAAATGATTGATTATGAACTCCTCCTTCAGCAGAGTCTTCATCACAAAATTAAATCATTGTCGCATCTATATAAAATGGATGGAAATCTTCACCAGTAAAAATGAATATTCATTTAGCTCAAAAGAAAACATGGTAAATATAACATCAA
Organism: Haberlea rhodopensis; assembly: GCA_907163345.1. Lineage (NCBI taxonomy): Eukaryota > Viridiplantae > Streptophyta > Magnoliopsida > Lamiales > Gesneriaceae > Haberlea > Haberlea rhodopensis. The sequence continues at coordinate 26,670,441 of CAJQUN010000003.1, read as the reverse complement.
GGGATTCAAGCAGAACGAAATTTCGTTACATGATGGTCATTAAAAAACTTAAAAAATCCAGCTGATTAGAACATTGAAGACAGACAGCAAGAGCAGGTTGAAAAGAGAAAAATATACACTAGAGAAATTTTTCTGTTATCACCTTCAATTTTTGGAGCCACGGTTCCAAGAGACAGTTTGCTGAATTTTAATGAAGTAATTCCTGTAGGCCGATATTGTTCCAACAATGGTTCAACAGATTCTTTAATAACAGCTTCTGCAGCCTGAGGAAGTGCCCGTTCATGAAAGACAGATTCACAATAGGATCTGATATGTGAAAAGATAAAAGCACGACAAATCTTCCAAAGAAAAGAGAAACATTTCAACCATCAAGGGAAATGCAACATTATCATAAAAGGTTCCTCATACGAGACTTGGAGAATTGCAGTATTTGTACTCGTAAATATATGACAATATATTGCCCCAGATTTGTGGTAAATAATAAAACAACACTCTATCCTAAAGAAACTCAAGTACTCAACACATTATACACTACCATGCAATCAAAGTTGGATAAATATCACTGTATGAGAAAGCTAAAATCAGCAATTATTCATACCAGGGCCGGAGCCAGAAAGATGACTTTTTTTTAAGGTGGCATTGTTATTCCACTTATTTCATTGCGTTGAATTAAAACATTACAAGGAGACGGACTAGGCCAAATCTCCTACGATGTAAAACATGAATTGCATCCTAAACCAGAAAAATTACTTAGGGGGGTGTGAAAACAAATCTTTTTAAGATAATTAATCATCAAAAAATATAAATATAAATATGGTAAATGATATGGACGAACAAAATAATAACTATTGTTATATGTTTTCCCAAGGATTCTAACAAAAAAATTATTATAAAAAACAATCTTTATTTAGCATAATAAAAAGTTTAAAAACTGTGGTTTTTAAAAAAAAATTACCTAAAGATAGGATCAATAAGGTATAATACCAAAGTTTTAAATGCTTCATGCATAACATGTTTCACCAATAATACTTTTATTATCACAATCCAATTAGTAATATAAAATTTATAGTAACAAAATATTGCTTTAAATCATTATTTATTAACTTATTTACAATATTTGATCATATTTATTAACTTATGTATCATATCTAACCGTTTTAAATTGGGCTCGACGTTTGAGCAACCTTTTTTCAATACAGATTAATAACTAAATATTTTTGTAAGATAATTTAAATAATAGGCAAAGTGTGTTATTGAACAAAAAAATTAAAATATAAACACCTTAAAAGATGAAAGGCAGAAATTCAAAGACGAGATCATGTTGAGAGAAGAGATTTTAAAATAAAAAATAGGGGTAGGAAGATTGGGATATATTGGTTTAGGGTGTATAATGTATTTTATCATTTTATATTTTATGTCAATAAAAAAATTATATAAGATGAGGGGAGGGAGATGTTGAGGGGGAGCGGGCTGCCCCCGCCACCCCCCCATCTCTGATTCATACCAATTACCAAGTAACACTTAGTATATGATAACGAGAGAGCTTACATCAGCAACAAATGGCCACACTTTGTTCAGTTGTTTGTTCAGCCATTTCACCTAACAGAGTAAGCAGAGCAAGATAAGATCAACAGATTCCGCATATACAAGGAAAAAAGGAGCACGTTCATGTACACTAATTATCATATGAAATTTAAAAGCAAAATCAGGGTGGCAGAAAGATGAATGCTTAGCAAGCATACTCCAAAACCTTGTTAGACCCTGAGCACCCTCTAAATATTTATAATTGCTGTTGACACAAACTATGATTTGATCAGAACCTGACCCTTAATTTCCAAGAAAAAATTTCATATTTCCCATTTCATTAGTAGACTATAAATCTATCAGATGCTAATTAGCAGCCATGTTCAGTACAAACCAATTGATTGGTCATACTCCACAAAAAGGAAATGTGTACTACCCAAAAATACTGATTATTTAAAAATTAATGCAAATATGGCATTTATAGCAATACTAGTCAGCTACTGTAAATAATAAACAGTCCATCACCCCACTTTGAAAGTGCAGCAGATCACTGCAAATTAGTAATTCAAATCATTTCTATCTGCAGGAAACAAATAATTCAATGTTATATTAGCTCTGCATTTTACCATAGAAGTCCTCTAAAGTCCAGTCCTATCTGTTTTATTAATCTAACAATGCTACACACAACATAGCCTCAGACCACCCCATGCTGAATCTGGAACCCAGACAGTGGAGCAGCGAAACATATAGATATGTAGCTTCATGTACAAAGCTATAATTTCCCAACATGTATACAAAATCAAGAAAATAAAGTACTAGCCACAAGTTCACACCTGAATGTCAGGAGGAGGCATAAATAGGTCAAACCATGCACAATCCCAGTATGATAAAATTGTAACGAATGATTACTTCCATGTTTCGTGGCTCATATGTAAAAAGAATGGAATATTCTAACCTGCTCATAAACAGGGAAAGATATCCACTCTGGAAACTTTTCACCGCAAATTTTCTTCAGATCATCCCTGTCAAGTGAGCTAAGCAATTTAATATCAACTGCCTGCCACACACAAAACAAAAACCAAAAGTTTGATCAATTGTCAAATCAATAAGACATTCAAGCAAAAGCAAAGACAACATAAGGCCAAAATACACCAAAAATAACAATCTAACCAACGAATCACAAGAATGGACAACAGCCTATAAACCCAATAATCACAAATGATTCATCTTCAACTCATAACTTCGGAAATAAAACAGATAAAAAAAACCCCCACAAAAGATCATAAATGAATAAAATTCTCACCAATAAACACTACAAAGCCTATAACTTTTAGAAAATATAAAATCCCACAAAAGATCATAAATGAATAAAATTCTCACCAATAAACACTACAAAGCCTATAACTTTTAGAAAATATATTACCTCAACAAAAACATAATACTAAGAAATAAAAAAAAAATGCTAGAACCTTCGCAATACGCTTGTCGCTACGGTAGCGCATCATATACTGCCAACCTGCCATCAACGCGATCCCAGACAGCATCCCCACAAGCATTCCCGATATTAAACCCATTGAACTTTTACTTTTGTTTCCTCTTCCCCAGAAACCCAGTCCCAAAAATATTCTAAACTCCCCTAAAACCAACGGAAACTCACACTCTCTCGAACGTTACAGAACCCAGTAGCTCAAATACAATTACTACCACGGAAGCTGCGACAACTGCCGATTTATTCCATGTGTCGTTACCAACATGAAATTATTAAAGATTTCATCAACAAGTTTCGAACAGACGCTTCTGTAAAAGTCCAAATTCGAGTTATTATTAGATTATACAATCAATGAAATTAAAATAATATGCTATATTGTAAAAACTAAAAAGTCCACTTAATTTTCAGTAGTTAGTGCCTTAGTGGTAGAATATTATATTTTATTATCCAAGTGTTCAAAGGTTTACATTTACGAGGTGATATATCGGCATTATTAACGCTAACTTAAAATTGTCATGTTCTAGTGTATATACTAACATGCTCTCCTTTTTATTTTTATTTTCTCAAATTAGTATTTTTAAATATAATTATGGGTGAACTAAGTACATATCCCCACTAACTTTTATAATTAACAAATTTTTCCTCTAGTTTAAACAATTAATTCTACCTCAAATTCAATGTATTTTTATGTCAAATTATAAGTAATATAGTAATAATTTTTCCTACATCTTTTACATATTAGAGGATATGTTGTTGTAATCAGATGCGGATCTAGAAAGCAGAATATGGGGAGTGAAATTTTTTTAATAATACTTGTGGGTTAAAAAAAATTTGGGGATGCAAAAAAAATGGTTTTTTTGAAAAATAAGGGTAAAAAATTTTTAAAAAAAATCAATAAAAAAAAGTTTTTTTTGCGAGAAGAGGGACTCCTCTAAATCACCTTTGATTGTAATACATTTATTTTATAAAGGGTGTAAATATAATTGTTTAAACTAGATGAAACATTTTATAATACAAATATTTTAGATGTAAATACTCCTATAATTAAACATTTAAAAGAAGTATAAAAGGGTCTCGTAGCATTGAGTAATTTAAATAATAATATTTTTCTAATTTTTGGTCGATTGATTAAGGATATTTTGGAGTCTGCCGAGTTAAAAAAATACAAAACAGCATGTGAACTGACACGTGTCGCTTTGGCGACACCGAAATTAAATTAATTTAAAACTCATTAAATTTTTGCTGTTGTATTGATGATTCGTGTCGACTAATCGAGCTTACACATCTTAAACGGGCCACTCTCGGCCTGGCATTGGATTGGGCTGTACCGGGCCGGTTTAAACAAGCTTGAGAAGTATATTGATGAAAACAAGGTGAACATATATAACTCCGCCGGTGACATACGTTTGGGGCGGCTCAATTACTAAGCCGCTAAAATATTTGTTTTAGGCATCCAATTCAAATAAGGTTTCCAACTCCCTAGCCCCTAGGTTTATTAATTATGGAGTTGGTAATCGTATATTTAATTATTATGACCTATTAATAAGTAATTATACTCAATCACACAATTCATTTTCTCTCACTTTCCATCCCTTGTAATGAATTTCAAAATATGATGATATATATTTGGTTTTTTATTTGATCTTGACTGGTTAAATTCTTATATTGATTGTGATTTGGAAAAAAATATATCTTGATCTTGAAATTCTTTTTAAATAGGATACACATCCTGATAATGATGGTTTGGATTATTTTCGTAGTTAACAGTCTTAAAAATAATTGAAAAAATAGAGTTAAAGGCTCAATTGAAATACTAAATTTAATAAAAAAAAACTTGGTTGTTTTCCCAATTGTTTTTATAGCATATAGAATATTATTTACTATAACATTTATAGTTGCATCTGCAGAAAGAAGTTTTTCGAAAATAACTTATTGGCTGAACTTGAACACAAAAGTTTAATAATTAATTTTACATCAGAAAAGTAAGAAATAAGTTAATAGTTTAACATTCACTTTATTTTTTTATTAATAGTTTAACATTCACTTTATTTTTTTATTTTTTGAATAAATACCTAATTTTATAACTTGACTAAGGCTTTCAAAAAGTTTGTGTCCCCCATTAAACCAGGATAAATGAGGAGAGTAGTTGTAGGCATATTCATGTTAAATTTTGTCACTTCAAAGGCGTGAGCTCAGTTCTATGAAGTGGAGTTGAACTGATTTATTCATCCTACGACCAATTACAAATAGGGATGGCAATGGGGCTGGTTTGGACGGGTTTGGCAAATCCCAATACCCACCCGCTACACAAAAAAACCCAGATCCGCCCCGCCCCGCCCCGCCTCGACCCGCGAAACCTGGAGAGTTTAACCGGGCCCGCCCAGGTCCAATTTTTTTTTTTTTTTTTGAGTTTAGCTAAAAATCAATTTTGAACACAAAAAGTAATTTTGTTATTGAATTTCATGTTTTTCTCTAGTAAATATTTATAATAAGCCTTGTAAAACAATCTTTAATAAGCTACCAAATATTTATTAATTTGCTCTAATTCCCTTTAAAATATCTAACTTCTTAATATGAATACATAAGTTTTAATATAAAATTAACAATGACACTTTATTGTTCAATCAAAGAAGCTAAATGTATATTCAATATTAAATAAAAAAATTTAAAAATGTATAACGGCCCCTTTTCCCCAGCCCCACCGACTTCCCAGAAAATTCCCTTAAGGTCTGGGCTGGTCCAGCCAATCCCGGGACCCACCCCGCTTCCAAACCTGGTTGAAGCAGGTCCAGACCCAGTCCGGCGGGGAGGATTCAATGCTGGGTTCGGGTCTGGACCCGCCCCATTGCCATCTCTAATTACAAAAATGCAAGCTAAAAAATCTTACTTGTACAATATTTTCTTTGTCCACCTCCTGGATGGGAAGTCAAAGATAAAGTTTCACAAAGATACAAATAAACTGTGATGATACAAAAAGAAAAGTATGTACAAATCATGCTGTAATCTGGTATACTCACAGTACCTTAAAGTCTCGAATTCTATTGCTCTAAACCGATACAAGTAAAAAGCTTGCAAAAAAGTAGAAGAGTACACAAAATTAGACGATGAGATTGTATTATGATCTCAATGTTGAATCACCGCCAAGTCCCGAGTCCAGCTCGATGGAAATGGAATCTTCACTGTCTCTGATTGTTTTCAATACCCTCGGCACGTGAACTATCGAATGATTGAGTCGTGGACAGTGTAGCTGTTTGGATATGTTTTGTTTCGAAGGAGCCTTGTACTGAGAGACGACACACAGGACATGTAGACTGTTTTTTGAGCCATGTATCAATGCAAGATAGATGAAAACTATGCCCACAGTTTGGCATGATTCTTAGTGCCTCCTTTTCTTGATACTCTTCTAGACATATTGTACACCTGTTCTAAAAATGTTAAGCCTAGATAAACTTCTTGATTGATTTTATGTGAATTACAATGCCGAAATGTTATTAAATTTGATGATGAATGAATGGTTAATAAACAGGGCTAGAAAAGATTGAAGTGGCTAGCTAGACTCACTGTGCATCTTCCACTAAACTGAATGCTTCACGATTGAAGTTCATGGTGGGAATTGCAGCAACGTACAACCGGTTCAAGGCCATTAATCCTGTGTTCTGGCTGCCAAAAAGTGACTTCTTGAGTAACCGGTATCATCAAGAATGATGCTCACATAATCTTAGTTCTTGTACAAGAGAGAGTAGTCCATATCAGAACAAATTTTCGCAGCACAAAGTTAAAATGGGCCGACATGGAACCAGAATACTAAGTTTTCGTGCATACACACAGAAGTTGGAGGGATGTGGAAAAGGGATACATAAATTCTGAATTAACCCTCAGCTAAAATCACTGGTTTCAAATTTTATGTCTTAAGTTTTCGTCCCCTCATATAAAATCCTAAATCAATCAAAACATCATTTAAGAACACGAACACAATACTGAAGCTCTAAATGCTAAAATGAAGCAAGCTAATTTCAATAATTGCATCTAAATAATCTACACTCAACTAATCAAAACTAAACATCATTTGATTACTCAAAAGATTGTAACTGGATAAATAGCCAATCATTTAACTTCCAAGAACTTTATCCGGGCAATTTCAGCTCTATTAAATCGCCTGTCATCGAACAAAATTCAAGAATGCAGCGGTATATATGAATCATACCAACTCAAGATCAATCCTCGTGTCAATCTCGAGCATTCGCAGCTCCTCCATACGGCGGAGCCGCCCACAAATCAGCCTAGTGCAAATAAACACAATAAAAGTAGCACTCATACCAAAACCAATAATTGTTGTGATCAAATTCATTCCTTAACCGAACTATCAACACTAAATTTCATACTGCTGCAACTCCAATCTCCAAAGGGATAAATAACATGAAATCAAAACGTATTTTATAAAAATACTTAAAACAAAATGAACAAAAATATCTACTAAACTCCCAGATCAAGATTCATGAAGAAATTAGCAAATCCTCAGATCAATAGAATGAAAACCATTATGCAAGAAATTAAATCCCAGCTTAAGCAAACATCTAACAAGCACAATATTCATACAGAGAAATTAAAAGCAGACGGAAAAGATAAAAAAACATAAAAAACAACCATATCAAGAACTTCCAAGACACGGGATAAATCGTGAAAATTTTGTGGAACCAATGATGGGACAATTCGCATCACTAGAAACAAACAAAAAGAAGAAGCCAGGTAAGTAAAAGACCAACTACAAATAATAATTACTACAACTATAATACACAGCTAAAATTTCATTTTTTTAAAAGCAAGAGCAAATATGTCTCAAATAAGGACACAAATCAAGATTCAAAAGGAAAGGGAGAGATTCGGGATTAAAAAACTGAGAATCGAAAATGGGAAACAGCAAACTAAAATAAGATTCAATGTCCCCATGATAAAAGCGTATATATAATCCCTTTGTGTGAGCTCCAAGGCAATAAAGAGAGTGGGAATGAAAATGGAGTCTATGCGTACTTCTTCGGCATTTTCATTCGGGTCCACTTTAGCTTCAAGTTGGCTTATCCATGACAAGAATTCATGCTATGTTTGGATATTATTTGTCCAAAATATGTTTACGGAAACTTCGTTTTAAACTGTTAAATTATATGTTATTTATTTTATGAAACTAAGATTGTTACAAATAAATATTTTAGATTGTTGATTTTAAATAGAGAATTAGCATTTTTTTAAACTTTAAAGATATTATATACTTGATTAAACATCATAAAATAATAAATTTATAATTGGGTTGGAATAAAGGATTTAGTGGATTGGTTAAGGAACCTTTAATAATATTCGCAGAAATTGTTTGTTGGTTTCCTTCCAATAATGGATTATATAACATTGGATTCAAAGATTATTGATCAAACAAATTTGAACCATATATTAATATGATTTCAATATCTAATCAATTGTTTTCAATACAACCATTATAGAAACACGTAAAATCACACTTAGTCGCCATATGCAGGCTCTAATTCACAAGAAAACTAGCATTAAAAGGAGATATAAACCATAAAAACTTGGTCGGAGCTTGCCAAAGTCGGAGTGATTCTTGATTCAGACGTAAAATGGAAAAAAGACCCATTACCAGAATTACAAAATAAGACCCTCGTTTATCTCATCTTCGTCTTCATCCCAAACAAAGGGATTATTCGGGCCTTGTTGAATTCCTCGCAACAAATTCTCCAGTAAACCTATTCGCTCCCACAGCATCTCTTCTTCATATCGCCGCATATGTGGGAATTCGTTGTTTGGTGAGGCTTGCAGAACTGAGCTAAGATTTTTGGGGAAATGCTTCAATAAGAACTTCCCATACGGTTCAATAAACTCTATGTCAAATGCAGGGTAAAGGGGGCGGCCCAGAACCCGAACATAACATATGCTGCACATGCAAATTATTTAAAAGTGAGCTGCACAAGTAAGGAGTGCTTTTGAGTTTTGATATAGAAGTATTTAACTTAGATAAGGTATAAAAAACAGGAACATATTTTTTGGATATAGTAGTGACAACAAAGCTTTTTATATTTAAAGTGGAAATCAAAAGGTCTAAAAGCCAGAATTTCCGAGTTCTTGATTTCAACCTTATTAAAACAGCTTCTCCATCTAACAAATTCTAATAACAAATTCTAAAAAGATATGCATGTCTCATACTACAGAACTAACCATATATAGAATAATCCATCCATTTCCTGTCTCTGAACCCTACCCAATAGCTCAATCTGCAAATATCCACCAATACAAAGAACAGGTTCTGGTAGCTTAAATGGTTGCAAGTTATTTTCCTGTTCAGGGAGACGTAAAACAGGTCATAAATCCAGATAAAACCTTTTGTTTTCTTCTGAAAATTCACTCATTTCCGGACTTTCTCGGCTCTTAACACACACAAAATTCTAGCACATATAAAAAAAACAAAAAAGAAGTTATTAAAGAACATAAACCAGCAAAGTAACATGGATAAGACGAACAATTGGAGGCAGGTTTTTGGATTAGACATGAAAATAATGAATTTACCCATAAGGGCTGTTAAAGATGTACCTTTAAGACTTTAAAAATAAAAAAATAAAAAAATAAAAAATTAACCTGCATCATTGGAAACTGTGGGGAAGTGTAACTCCATAAAAACTTGTCGTCAGCAGATTTTTGTGAGGCCAAATGTTGGTTATCCTTTTCAATCTCATTCGGGTATTTAGGACATCCCATGCGAAATCTAACAAATTTCGCTGAGTATATAGGTTTGCCAGCCTGGAAAAAAGCTGAAGAATTGACATAATGTTAAAAAAGTGAAATCTGGAAGAAGCAACCGACACAAGAAAGAATTAAGCCAATCAATTACCTTCAAAAGGTTGGATATCAATTTCAGTAATAAGCCAAATACCGGCTCGCAGTTTATAAATTAATGTCTCAGGCGCAGCAGGATTACTTTGTCCTTTACTTGACCAGTAAGAAGCTCTCCGAATAAATCTGTCCCTAGGATTCAGAGTATTAACTACACTTTCATCCGGATAATTATCAGTGCTGGATGCACTAAGAGCATTTGATATGCAATCTTTCGGAGAAACATTTGATTTTGTGAGAGCCTGATGCAAAGAAGCATAAGCTTGGTGATCCCGTTCAAGAATCTCCCGTTCCACGACATTGCTCATCTTTGCCTCAATCAAATCTATGGACTCTTCAGTAGCTTTAATTACACCCACAATATTGGAGAGTTGCGGGAAAGAATTCAAGCATAATTGTTTCGCAAATCCATTTGTGATCACTGGAAAAAATGTCAATGTGAACAAGGCCAAATGCCTTAACAAATTATGCAATGGTAATAATTCAAAATAAACTAGTACTACCAAAACATTTTGGGTATAATTCCTCATGAAAAATGAGCCATTCTTTTATTTATATCCTTGCAAGATAAATACATGATAGTGCTTCACAATCCTGAATCTCTATTGTAGGCCCTTGTGCAGAGTCTTATTTTTGTGTTAAATTCTTGTAAAACAAAAAACAATTTTCGAGATGGGTGCTTTCCATGTTGTATGGTTTCATGCTTTAATGTTCATTCAATCGGCTTTATTACTTGGAGACCTTAAACCATTAATAGTTCCTTTGACCCACTGCCACTAAAGCTGAAGAGTGTTGCTTGTAGCCAGAGCTAAATCTTCGATCTGATTTTACCATTATTTAGTCAATCTCATTCTCGTACTCTCATTACCCATACCATATTTATAAATGGAGATTGTTTCTCAAATATACAAGTCAGCGGTGGTTTTATTCAAAACAAGTAAAAACGACCCGGCTCTTAAGACATTTAACTATTTGAATACGAAGTATGCTTCGTGCTTGAACCACATAAATCATGTGTGATGGCAATTTCTCTCTTTTACCATTCAACATTTAACAATTGTCATGACAGATAACATGAACATCCTAATGCTGTGAAAATGCGACGGAAAAGGTATCTTATTAGAAGATATAACATCCATGTGTAAAATATGTCTGCCTGTTTTATAATTGTAAGAGTGCATTCAATAACCGTAACAAAACAATCAGTGTGCCATATTGAGCCCATCAAGATGGTGTCATGACATGCTATAATAAAAATAATCCCAAAAATGTCCTCCTGCTACCATAAGCAAGGATAGCAACCACAAGAAAAGAATACACATGGTCACATAGCCAACCATTATAACAGAATTTCGAATTATTAAAACTTGCATTGCTCACCAAAATGGCGCCAAAAGTGTGAGACAGCACTTGCACGAACTACATCAGCAGGATCATCCAAGAAGCTCATGATATGGAAGGAAACGTCTGTCTCAAGGCATTGCAAGAAATCGACTCTAACATCCACTTTTTCGCGATCCATCAGTTCACTGAAATTTCAAAAGCTGAATCATCAATTCACCCTTACATTTTTTCATGTTAGAAAAGTGACAGAACCAGAGTAATAGAGAGAGTAAGAACAGTCTAACCAATGGATGATAAATCTGTCTGATATCAATTGTTCTTTAAATGTAAATCACACGTAATGAATCTGCAGAGCATTTGAAATTTCGGCTAATTTGCATGACTTACATTAAACTAGAAAAAGGGGGGGTCGACCTAAAAAGAAAAAATTACCCCAAGTTTTATATGGTTAATCTGGCTTCAGTAAAAAGCAATCAAGCTAGATTCATCACACTTAGGCTTCGATGATCGAATAAATATACCAAATAAAACTAGTAAAATTTCATTTTGCCCATAAAGTTTCAAACTTTTTGCATTAAGAGAAGAAGCCAAGTCCAATGAAGAACCGATCAGAATCAGAAGAATATAATTAAGTCAAATAAAAAACCAAGAACCTTTGAAGAGACGAACATCTTTTAACGAAATAAATTAAGCCAAATCGTCGAATTGAACAAGAAGAAAGAAAACCCACCGTATCCCATTAAGCAAAATATTGCGAATTACAAGATTCATAGACAGAAACCAAATACAATTATTCAAAATTCATTCCCATACGCCGCTCGATACCCATAAAACCCTGAAACACGCACTAAAAAGAGGACAAGGGTAAAATAAACCTTTTTCAGAGACAACCCACGAAAATAAATATAAAATCATACGCTTATCGGCAGAGAAAGGGAGATGAGTAAGATGGAAAAAGCGTTTGTGGCCCTGATAATTATCGCATTTGATATACGAGTTCGATGGCGACATTAATCAAGGGTAACATTTATTCTTGTTTTCTTGGTGGGATGGCAGGATTCGTTGTCTCCCTTTTGCTCTCCATTAACTAGACGAGTCATTAATGGAACACTCTTGAAAATTGAAATTAAAATAATATTTAGTTTTGATTTTGAATTTATTTACCATGTACGTATGGTATACCACAACCAGTTAGGCACCCGTTTGATACATCTATAAAAATAAGATAAGTCATATTTTTAATTATTCACTCATCACTTATCACATCTCATCAATTATATCAAACAATGTCTTAGAGTTAAATAATACGATGTTGTGATTATGAATTTTATCTTATATTTAAAATTAGTAATGAATTGTTAATATTTGAAATTATTGGGTATTTCAAAATATATTTTAAAAATATTTTCTTAAAAATTATATTGAAAATATAATAGGTGTTTTCTATAGAAAATGTTTTTTAAATAATAATTTTTATGTCATCTAACAATTAATTTTTAATTATAAATAGAAAAATCAATAGATTAAAACACAATGGGCATTTTCCATTTATGACCACATTATAATTTCTTTTACAAAAACATCCTCACCGATTTTATGAAGTATGTACAAATCAAGGGCGACGGTTGACAATTAACAATTGAGAACTTTGATCATCTTTCACAATTTTTTAACGCACATTGATTAATCATTCAAATTTTATTTTAATAAAATAGACAAATTATCATTTTTATATAAATTAAATTATGAATGCGGTAGAGGAGAAGAGCAACAAGTGCTGGAAGCGATGTCCGCCGAGAAGAGTGCGAAATCCGCCTGAGAAAAGTGTGCTAGTGGTAGTTTGGTTTTCCTACACGGGTTTGGCGCCGGCGTTGGAGGCTGTTTAGGCGTTGGCTTTGGTTCTAGTGGTGGTGGTTTGGGAGGTGTGGTGGCTTTTGCGGTGGTTCTGGTCGCTTTCAGGGTCGCTTTCGGGGTGGCGGCGACGGGAGTGGCGCTGGTTTTTGGGGAGGAGGTGGCTCTGGCTGTGTAGTTGGGGGTTGTGATGGTGCTGATGGTCTGAGTGTTTCCGGTGGTGATGGTTTGAGCTTCTCTGTTGTGCTGGCCATTGCTTCGCTACTCTCTTTTTTTAGAGTAGCACGGCAATCCTGATTCCAATCTTATATTAACAATAAGTGATATTCTAAAGTTCTCAGTGTCATTCTTATAATACGTTGCTAGTTTCGGTGGATACATGCTTGATGAAAACATTTTGACTCTTTCTTTTGCTCCAAGAGATTCACAAAAAGCTCAGACTCAGTTTGCTCTTGAAAGATGAGTACCAGCATTTGTTGCCATGTTAGGAACTCGCAGACTGCCCTTTCCTGGTTTCTCGTTTGATTGGTGCATTATTCTAGATGCCTAATTCCTTTTACTGCTTATAGTAAGTTTGTGTAGCCCTGCGTATATACTCTCTCCCGTATCAGTTCTATAAATCCAAGAATTTTCTTAGTAACACAGCAAAGTTGTCACTTTTCAGATGCGACGTATTTTCTTGAAGTTGATTGGTTGCTTCGCCCAGGAGGCTACCTTGTCATATCTGGTCCCCCGGTCAAATGGTCTAAACAGGAAAAGGAATGGTCTAAACAGGAAAAGGAATGGGCTGATCTTTAGGCAGTAGCTAGATCTTTGTGTTATGAGCTTATTATCATTGACGGAAACATGACCATTTGGAAAAAGCCTACCGAAAGTTCTTGCCCTCTGAATAAAAATAAATTTGGAATTGACTTGTGCAACAAATTTGATGACCCCAATCTTGCACGGTACTCTTTATTATGCATTGTATTTCATTGTACTTGAAAATCATTAAATAATAGTATACGATCCCTTTATCTTGTACTGTCTAGAAGTCAAGTCACTATATCGCAAGAACATAATTTAAATTGAACTATATGAAATTTCAGGTATTTTAATTGAAGAAATGTGTGAACAGGATATCTTTGTCCAAGGGAGATTATTTTGTTGGGATGATTCCAAAATGGCCAGAGAGATTGACAAAATCACCTTCAAGGGCGAGTGTTGTAACAAGTGGGATCGATTTGTTTGAAGATGACAGTCGAAAATGGGAAAAGAGGGTTAATTACTACAAGAATTCACTCAACATAAAACTCGGTACTCCATCAAAGAAATATCATGGATATGAACACGTTCTTCGGTGGTTTTGCTGCTGCAATAATATCCGATTCCGTATGGGTGATGAATGTTATCCCGGCTCATAAGCCTACAAGTCTTGATGTTTTATATGATCGAGGATTATTTGGAATTTATCATGATCGGTGAGTGGACATAGATCCATTTTCGTTTCTAACGTTTCTCTAATACTCATTCATTCCCAAATTCATCAGATATATGATATTATGTGCTGCTTGCCAACATATATTCATTCGGCTAAGTAGTTAAAGTTCATTCTATGAAATGATAAACCTTTTGGATTATTATATGTTCTAATAGCGGTAGCTTCACATTGTATTGCATATTTTTAATTGCCGAATCTTATTTGTGGCTGTTGCATCAGGTGTGAGCCTTTTTCCACGTATCCTCGAACGCATAATCTAATCATATAGCTGATATAGAAATCCCTCACAAAGGATCCCAGTTCTGGCAAAAACAGGTACACTGGTTTTCATATTTTGAAGAAAAAAAAACATGTAGAACTTGGCTGCACCACTTACAACCATGGTTGTTAGGATCAAGAACTAGGTCGTAGCCTCAAAGGAGCTTACCGTAAATGCAAAGTGATCCCTCTTAGTGGCAGCAGTTGTTCCCATTGTCGAATGTGATTGTCAATGATGCATAGTAGTTATATAGTGCCGCTTGGGCTAATGTATAGCTTAAAGAATTTGAATTGCAACGTGATTAGCATTTATAGCTTTTCATAGAGTAAAGGGATATGCGGTTCAACATAGCGTTCAGACTCATGTGCCTTCAGAACCTGTGGTCTTCGATAATTGGTATTACCAATTAGAGTCATGGTTCACATGTGAAATTCCAATTAGTTGCAAATTCGAGCAGTTATTAGGAAAGATTATTGGGTAGTAACATTTGTCACACTTGGCGATCAAAACCTGGGATTTTGGATTGTTATACAATCAAAAATAATTTACCTACACTACCTTAAAGAGCTATAATGTTCGTCATAGTAAGACATCTTAGTAAGAATCTAGATTAATCTTAATGGTATGTGTTTAGATTTTAATATACAATCATTTGAAGTTTGTACCAATTTAACGACCTAGACTCCATTGTAGGTGTAACCTGGTGGATTTGATGGTTGAAATGGATCAAATTCTGCGCCCAGGAGGCACAGTAGTCATCCGAGATTCCCCAGAAGTGATAGAAAAAGTAGATCGTATTTCTCGAGCCGTAAGATGGAGAGTTTCTGTAAACAAAGAACAATCAGAATCTCGTGGAAATGAGAAGATTTTTATAGGAACAAAAAGGTTGTGGAAGCTGTGAGTTAATCCATCCCAGTGACTAAGTACACTAATTCTTGTTAACTGCTTGAGTTCGAGTTCGAGTTTGAGAGTCGTCCCGAATTTAAAAAATAAAAAATAAATAAATAAAAGGAGAATGTAGATAGATAGATAGCATAACTACCATTGTCTATATTATTATTTATTTGTAGCAGATATACTATATTTACTAAGCATCAACCCCTAATAATAATTAATTTTGTTTATTTTAAATAAATTGACAAAATTATAGTTTACTTGCTAAAATTTATCATTAAGAACTATTTTAGTAAATATATAACCGACATATAACTATTATTTATTATACTCTCACTTTTCGGAATTCTAAAATTTACGAATGTGTTTCTATCCTTATCCATATTTTTGAATTTATAAAAATATATAATATATTATTAAATGTTACTCATAATTAATAATTTTAAAACTCATAAGAATAATTAATTAGATTGAAGATCTATTTATGTGGATGACCTGATGCATATATTAACCCTTTAGAGTTAATATTTTTAGCTAGTTCAAGTGAAAAATACAAATATTTCTTTCTTTTCTAAATAAAAGTTATTATAAAAATCTATTTTAGTAAATTTATAACCTATTCAGATTTCAAAATTCTCATGATATTTACAATATTTGTGATTCATTATTATATGCTTCCAAATTTATAAGGATATAAAGTAAACTAATTTAATTTTAATACATACAAATAACTAAAAATATATTTTAAAAAACAGATAAAGGAAAAAATTAAAAAATAAAAAGTAATATCAGGGGAGCTCAGCAGCGCCACGATTCATCCGCAAGCAGATACTACGACAGACCCAACCGTCGCAAAGGGCGCAGCCATCATCATGGCATTCCTGATTGCACCAGCCGGGAATCGAACCCGGGTCTGTACCGTGGCAGGGTACTATTCTACCACTAGACCACTGGTGCTTGTTGTACCAAATGCTGCATATATAACTATATATTTATTTTATTTAAATTTATTCAAGATTGTTATTTATGATTTATATATAGGATAAAAGGCGTTCAACCCCTAAACTTCACCATATTTAGTACTTTGCCCCTAACCTTTCAAAATGTGCACTTAACTCCCTGAACAATATTGAGGAACAATTTTTTCAAATATTCTGACTGCAGATTCTTTCACGTGCGTTGTATATGACACGATCGAGGGTATGCATTTGTTTTCTACAGAAATTTTACTAGTAAAATTATTCAACCGTGGGTATACTCATAAAAATCATTTTCATCTATTTTCTGATGGATATACTCGTTAAGTTCCTACAATCTAGATCCAATAAACCTCCTTAATATATGGAAATAGTGTATGTGTAGTATTCATTATTAATTAAAAGAAAAAAAAAAACAAATACAGTAAACTAATATATGAAAGAGACATTTTTTTTTAAAATGGCCTCCTTGGAAGTCCTATAATCAATACGTGGCCTTGATTAAAGTTGTTTTACCAATTTAATCTTTTAGTTGTGTTAAGTTACAAATATATCATTTAAACCCTATTTTCTTTTCCCACCATAATCATCTTGTTTTCCTATCCAACCATCAATTTCTTATTATATTATCTCAAAATTCTATAGGATTTTTCTCATAGTAATTTCATTTCTCTGAATTTTTTATCTTTTTTTTTTTTTTTTAAGTTGGGGGCTTTTGTTGGAATTAGGTTAATATTCTCAGTTCGATTGAAAAACTCTGTTTTGTGTTTGTTAATCGTATGCATTTTCTTATACGTATTGTGGAAAGGTGGGTGCCGAGTATTACTCTAGGAAAATTTGATATGTGACGGACCGATACATCTTACTATATTATAATGCATAAGCCCCTTATAATAACTACCTTGGTATGACAAATTTGAATTTACCAAACTACCCCTTCAATGGTTTGTTGTGATTTTTTGTTGCATCTTTTGAATTGTAATATTAACCAATGTATATGTCTCATTTATTCATTACACGAATCAATTCGAATAAAATGAAGAAATTATATCATAATTCTTAAACCTATAATCTACCTGTACGAATACGAAACATGAATCCCAGTCACGATCCCGTTCGCCACCTTGTTATCCATCGGAGCCCTTATCCATGGCCGCGAACAACTGGCTGCGCAGCCACTATTTCGGCCTCCCTTCACCTTCACCGACAGATTGATAATACCATTCTTCTCCCCATTGGCGTCCCTCAGTCTGTAACTCAGGAAACTCAAATAATTCTCCGGTAGATAGCCACCGGAAAAATCCGTGACCGGAATATTCGCGGATCCTATCACCTTGCTGCCCCCATGCGCCTCAACAGTGATGAAACGGACATGCGCGGGAAGCTCCATCTCCAGCTTCTGGTTCCACGAAGGGTAACTCCCACCTTCCGAATCCATACACGTTGATATGGGATTCCGGGGGTCGGATTTCACGACAACAAACGCGTTTTTCTTAACTGGTTTTTGTCGATTCTCGAGCAAACCTTCAGCAGATATGACGGTAACTTCAATGGCTTTTGACGTACGTGTTTCCATGTTGTGGAATATGAATGACAACTGAGGATTTGGGTCTTTATATAGCAGTTTTGAAGGAATGCAACAGGAAAGGATGGGGAAAGTGGCGGATCGTTTCTGTTGCGACAACTATTTCCACGGCGAGTTAGAATTGTATAAGTAAATCTTTACTTGACCAACTTCGTCTAAAATCTTCAAAGCTAATTGGCTCCGTCAAAGTTTCAAACTCCTTATCTTGTTATATCGACTAAAATGCCCTTTCAGTTTAAAAAACAATCCCATTAAATCATAGGTTTCATTTTCATTCCAACAACAATCGAGAAGCTTCCACCATTCATCCTTTATTCAGTCACTCAAATCTCCTCCCGTTTCTCCCAAAATTGAAAAGCCTCACCATTCCCTTCCCTTGAATCGATCTCGGCCAGGGTCTAATATTTCAAAGTGGTTCACGGTGCCCCTCTTCTAGCCTCACAGCTTTCTCCTAAATACTAGATCGTCACAACTTGGCATATTTAATTAAATATAATAAAAATAAAAAAAATTCACGAAATACCGTGATTTGAAAACCTTTATAATTCTATGATAATTCGCATACCCGCTTTGCGAATTAGAACATTTTATTTTATTTTTTTAAAAAAAAAAATTTAAAATTTGCATATTGAGAATGCGAATTTAAAGAGAATTTGCATTCTCGGTATGCAAATTCTCTGCAAACCCAGGCTGGAAAGCACCTTCACGAGAAAGCAAACTTTATTGCGAAGTTTTATTGCCATCACTCGTTGCCAATAAATGACCCCTCCGAGCCTCTTCTTTCTTGCCATCCCCTCCTCCTTGTTTTTCTGCTCTTAACTTTCAACCAACACAAGCATCCCAGAAATTCATCGGGAAATTTTTGTTGGAAGATTACTACTATAAGAATTCTCAAAAACTTCATCAAAGGTATTTGAAAATTTAAGTTTTACATATTTTTGAGTATATATTGCATTTACTTTAATTTTTGTGTTATGTTATAGGTTTTGCTAACAAGAATTTCAAGGTATGTTTTTCCAGTTTTTCATTATTATTTGCTTAGATTAGAGCTGGAAAATCGAATTTGACGGTATGTTTTTTTCCAGTTTTTCATTATTATTTGCTTAAATCAGGGATGAGAAATCGTAAATTTTGGGCTAGATTCGCAGGGGAATTAACAGTAGAATTCGTAATGGGATATGCGAATTCTACAGTAGAATTCACATACCCAATATGCGTTTTTACTTATTTTTAAATTAATATCATTTAAAAATGCAAAAAAATAGACTAAATTTTTAATAATTTAAAAATAGACAGAATATTTAATAAATTTTTTATAAACTTATATTTTTTGGATAAATTTAATTAAATATTAAAAAAATAGACTAAACAAGTAGTTCAACATAAAATTATTATTTTTATAACATATGAATAAAACACTAATTATATGATTTTAATGTGCTATTTTCGTAGATAATATGTCGTCGGTTCGAAGTCAAATTGATGTTTTGCTATACTATGGTGGTCACATATCACACGATGGGATTATTGTTAGTTATGATCGACCTCCAATAAGCTATATACGAATGCCTCAAACAATTACAATGTCTGGGTTATTGTCGATACTGTACGATCAGATAAGCATTGATAACCAACAATATGCACTTAAAGTGTGGACGAAGCATATATTGAATAATACTTCTGGGCGAGTTGAACATTTACTCGAAATTACAAAAGACAGTGATATTTGGTTTTTCTTTGACCCCGATGTTGGAAATGCCGGTGTCAATTTATATGTTGAGTCGGAACAAATACACATTAATAATGTGCCAGACATTCAATACACTGAAGAACGTGGCTCATATATGTCAATGCTTAATGATGATCATAACCCTAGAGATACCGGTTGTCACACAAGGACTTGTAAGTATGAGAACATGAAATAATTATGCTAGTAGTTCGGGAAACGTTGGACATTACACATACAGAACTGAAGGGGAAGTTCATGATTCAAGGGAGGAGGACAGAGATGATTATGCCAGCGCCGATTTTTTTGGTCTTGAAACTCATGTTGATTCCGAACCAAACGAAGATGGAATTAACGTTCATGATGGTAGCGATGACGATGTAGAAATTGATGTGATGTTGGAAACTATGTCCCAACATAACTATATACCATCATCTGTACGAGAGGAGCAAATTGAAGCAACAATGCCGCAAGAGACACAACCTGGGCCCCAACTTTTCTCTGTCGTTCCGTTCTTCTTGACGACATTTTCGGATGTACATGTTGACTCTGTTGACATTCCAATTGGTTCTTGGGGAAAGTTCTATGACCATGTCAAAGGAAAGTTGGAGTTGGGTATGTTGTTCAAGAGTAAAACACATTTGCAGTCTGCAGTTAAGGACTTCTCGATACGGGTTGCTAGATGCGAGTACCACGTCATTGAGAGCACACCAAAAATATGGAAAGTGGTTTGTAGGCACACTTCTACGGTCATGCCTTGTGGGTGGATGATGAGAGGTATATAAAAAGAGAAAATGAATGTGATTGCCAGTCTGTTGATAGGATTTGTTCGGAAGCTGCATATGAGATAAAATTCGTACAAGAGACCGTGAAAGAAAAATATGGGTTCGAGATCTCGTATCATAAGGCTTGGCATGGTTTGAAAGCTGCCAGAGAACAGGTATATGGCACATGGGAGACGTCAGTGACACAGTTGCCGAAATATATGTCTGCCCTTAAACAACACAATGCGGGGACTATTATGAGTGGGACCATATCGACACTGATGTAAGTAATCAGAAGATAATCAAATATGTTTTCTGGGCATTCAGGCAATGCATAGAAGGGTTTCGACATTGTCGTAAGGTCATAAGTGTTGACGGCACACATTTGTATACAAAGTATAAGCATAAATTGTTAATCGCAGTTGGAATTGATGCTAATCAACAGGTCCTGCCTTTGGCTTTCGCGATTGTAGATGAAGAGACAATGTCGTCATGGAAATGGTTTCTTGAACTGATCGCTAGACATATTCTTTGTGACATAGATGGTGTATGTCTTATCTGAAAGTAATCCATCATGCATAACAACGCAGCGGAATAAAATTTTATGGATTACAAGACACCGGATCTATACATAGGTTATCATATCGGATAAAGGAATTACAAAAGTCTTACCCTTATAGCGTGTTTGAGTAGATTCCACGGAGCACCACGTCCAACGATCCCGAGTCACGAGCAACACCTCCAAGGTCTTGCCTCAACGGTATCCACACGATTAAATCGAACAAATGGATAGTTTAAGAACAAGTTGCTAGACTAGTTCTTAAACCGGAACCAAAAACTCACTTGATTCACAATCAAGAATGATCACCAGAATCACAAAACTCACTTCGGTTATGAAGATAACCGTGAGAGCAAAGTGAAGAGGCGGCCGTGAGCTTTCTGCTAGGTTTTTATGATATTAAGTGTTGGATTAAAATTAATCACTTTGATATCAAATTATAAATGATTTAATTAAAGGCTTTCTTAAAGCCTCATGGGCCCAAACCCATGATTTAATTAAATCCTTATAATCATTTAATTAAGACTCTTCTTAATTAATTAATTCATCCCATGAATTTAATTTCCTTTATCGATTTAATCTTTTGTGCGACCCGATAGGATCTTGTAATGTTGGCAGTGACATAAAATCTCATTTTACGTTACAAGCAAAGAGCGGTGTCTAGCAACACATCAAGGCTACCCAAATTACAAGAATGTCAATGACTCGACATAACATTTAGAACTTGTGATAATATTAACCATGTAACTTAATCCCTTTGTCCTTTGTGTTTAGATTGAACACGAGTCATGGAATAGTCATACTCGTATATTCAATCTTTATTTCTTGATCCCCAAGTAGAACTAGAATAAACGAATAAGCTCGATATCTCATATCGACTCATTCGAGCATGGCCATGCATTTTAGTTCTCACTTGATCACAGGCCAAACACTTCTCCTGTTATATAGGAGGGACAAATCCTATCTCGATCAGTCAACATCCCTCTACATAATTCGTAGTGTATCCAATAGTCGCCTTTATAGTTTACCCTGTTACGGGTAACGTTTGACAATATCAAGATACATAACTCCTTATGTTGGGATCTCTGATGATCACAAGTCGTAAGAATTACATACATTATTATCACTATGAGAATTGCATATGACAATCATATAACTATCCATGTTGCATTCTCATGGTGGGTCTGTCCAGTACATCGTTCTCTAACATGTACACATGTGTTGATTTGATATCTCATATCAATGAACAATTCATCAATCAATACATACTAGTCTCTATGTATTATCATTATCCTGATTCATGATAATACTTGACTAGGGACAATGTTTAAGAATAATACAATATTATTCTAAGGACATTAACATATATATTAATTCACATTGCACAGTTAAACGAATAATATATAATAATGAATTGTCATTCATAAAATCATAAACATTTGTATGTCATAAACAATCATCTAATGACATGTCTTAGGGCATATCCCAACATTATCTCTGATAGACACCAAGGTCTTCTCCGTGCTGTTCAAAGTACGCCTGCATTTATCCCTCCCCGCGGTGTACATCGTTTTTGTATGAGACACGTGTGCTCTAATTTCAACAAACAATTTAAAAATGTAATGTTGAAGGACATGTGCTGGAAGGCTGGTACAGCTCATCAAATTACGAAGTTCAATCGGGTTATGGAGCATATCAGTAATAATAATGAGGGGGCTTTCAATTATCTTAGTTCCATTGACCAAACTCATTGGACTTTGGCACATGATGGTGGATGGCGTTCTGGTATTATGACAACCAACTTGTCTGAGGCGTATAATGGAGTTCTTAAAGGTGCTCGTCGTCTTCCAGTGAAGGCAATTGTACAATTGACTTTTGGCCGAACCGTTCAATATTTCATGGACAGTCGAATGAAGTGCCAACAAATGATTCAAAATAATCAAGGATGGACAACCTTCGCATTTCAAAACTTTACTCATTGGCAACACGAATCATTGCAACATATTGTCCAGAAATATGATTATACAGCACAGACTGCTTCAGTGATAACGGTCGTCCGAGCTGGTGTCGGGAACAGTACACATGTTGTCAAACTTAGAGCCAAGATATGTTCATGTGGAAAGTGGACACAGTTTGGTATTCCATGTTCACATGCTATACATGCATGTCGACATTTTGGTGTCAATGCATCAAGTTTAGTGAGTGAATATTATGACTTGCAACATTATTCTTCTACATACGAAGGGATATTTGAGCCGTTGTTCTCAGAAGAATATTGGATGCCCCCCTCATTCGAATTATCTCATAATCCTTTGCTAAGAACTCAAGCACGTCGGGGAAGAAATCGTACGTCGCGCATCCCAAATGAAATGGACTGGCCACAAGCTCGAGCAAGACAACAGGCACATAGAGCTCAAGAACAGGGACAAACTTCACAACGACAATACTAATCAATATGTGCCATGCCTTTTGTAAATATCGATTCACCATGATAAGTGTAAAAAACTTTCAATTATATGTTTACGTATTTTTCATTCTTCTGTTGATCTTATTAATTTCACTATATTACAGCATGGATATAAAAAGTATATATGGGCCACTTGACACTAGTGTGCTCAATCAGCAGTCTGTGCATCGCTCTGATGATGTATTTCACGGAGACATTGACAATGATGTATTTTTCATTATTCTGTTGATCTTATTAATTTCACTATATTACAACATGGATATACAGAGTATATATGGGCCACTTGACACCAGTGTGCTCAATCAGCAGTCTGTGCATCGCTCTGATGATGTATTTCACGGAGACATTGACAAAACGTTGCTAGTGAGGCGTGGAGATGGAATTTTTTAGGACATGTGTAAAGCGAGGCCACTTGATATACGTGTATTATGCACCTTAAATGAAATGGGGTTCTATGGAGTATATAGCTGTGGCCACTTTGTTATTGACAGCCATCTGATAACATCATTGGTTGAGAGATGGCGACCCAAGGCACACACGTTCCACTTTCGTGTTGGGGAGGTGACCATCACATTACATGACATAGCTATTATATAGGGACTACCGATTGCGGGTGATGCCATATGTGGGGATGAGAATCGCATGCACCCTTCAGAATGGCAGGCATATTGTGCACAGTGGCTTGGATTTTTCCCTCCGTGTGATAAAATAAAAAGTTCACGTCTTTCGTTTAGTGCAATACTGGACCATCTACTTGCTAACCCAATAGTGGAGGAGAGCACCGAGGAACAGGTGCATTAGTACACACGATCATGTGTACTATTACTGTTAGGTGGATTGTTATGCCCTGATGCATCAGGCAGCTCTGTATCTATGCTATACATCCGTCACCTACGGGATATTACAAGAGTGCGTATGTTCAGTTGGGGTAGTGCAGTACTCGCATACCTCTATCGTAAGTTATGTCAAGCATCCAAGCAAGGAAGAACAAACATCGGTGGTGCAATGCAACTTTTGCAGGTAATAAGAATTACTAGCCTCTATTATTTGAATTAAATGATATATAAACTTACATTATGTTATATTAACGTTGTACTCAAATAAAAAAATTGCAGATTTGGGCATATACGAGGATAAAGAGTATACATCCTAATACTCGTGGTTCTCGAGTACAACAATGCCAAATTATAGTCAACGAGGATCTCATACTTCCTACCCCTCCATATGGTGCAAGGTATAATTATACCTGTTATTTATATTTCTTAGTTTTAATTTATTGCACTAACATTACCATGTCGATTTTATTTAGATGGTCTATTTTTTTTAGATTTGGACACACTGCTTGACATGCTTTGCGTGTATTTCGTGACACATTTGATAGGATGTATTGGGATCAGGTAATATAATTTTTTTGAGAATTTCACTTGGATATTAATAATTATGTATTTATGCTAATGCCTTAACTCAGTATGTTATGTTTCTGTTTTACAGTTTATTTGGACTCCATATGACATGGAGTCGGATGAGATCAGATCACTGCCTCCAGAATGTGGTCCAGAGGATTGGATGACACAATGTCCACTCATAAATTATGCCATTGTGGAGATGCACCGTCCAGAACGAGTTTTGCGACAGTTTGGTTTGTTCCAAACTATTCCACCACCAATAGATGATAGACAGGTGGAGTTGCATAAGCTCGATCGCAGAGGTCGTGTTGCAACGAATTGGACATGGTTCCATAGTGCATACATAGATTTGTGGATGGCCAGACGATATAATATTGTGGATGCCCCTTAGGCCACCGGCTCCTATACTTTCAGTGATGATTATATGACGTTGTACGGTCAAATTACAGTCATATTATATCTCCACCTAACAATAATATTGAGACAGGATACCGTGCAGCAGATGCTGCTGCATGGCAGCAAGTGGTATGCATATATTTCCTCTTTTTTTATTTAAAATAATTTATTTTCTTCTGAATTATGCTACCTATTAACCATATTCTTTTGTAAGGATGTGCACATGGAGCAATTAAGACTTAGTTGCTCAAGTTTGAGTGAATATGAAGGGATCTCACCCAGGGTCAGACGTGTATTAGATCAAAACTTAGCTATTGTGGATGAAGTGCGTCAACTTGCTCGGACACAACAAAATAGATATGTTATGCCTGCACGGCAGCGAGATACCACTAGTAGGGTAACCGGAGGAGAAGACGGTCAAGTACCTCTGATACTTAGGTAGATGCTCATGATGATATCCCTCCATTTACGACTGATACATATGATGCAGGGGGGCATCAACATCACATCGTTCTTCATTCCATTATGATGCAACATATTTTGGCTACTACGGCACACAACCTGCCCACGGGAACGACCCATCACCATACACTCCATATATACCAGATCCAACTCAAGCATACAGTGGAATTTCATTTACGGATTTTCTGCTTCGTGTACCCGGTTCTACACAGTCACGTCCACATTTTGATAACTCACCTGTTACTTTCTCCAACTTGACGCCACAATATGATATTGGTGAGTCCAGCGCTAGGATTAGACCCTCTCGATCACAAACGCAGAATGTAGATGAAGTTGAGCCATCTAGAAGACCACAACGACTGATACATATAAGTGGTTGTGGGACCGAAGGAAATATTTAGAGTTCAATGTAATGAATAATCTATTTATTTTTACGTGTACTATTTTTTATGTGGTTTTAATTTTTTGTATAAAACATAATACCAATAAAAAAGAATTGTTTTGTTTTTAATTTGTAACCAATAATTTAAATTTTATTTTTAGTTTATTTTTTAAAAAAATACTATTCTAAAGTTGCAATCTTGGATTGCAATTTTATAAAAAAAAATTTATTATAATATTATATTAAATTTGCCTCACAACTGCGTCCGGATTCACGACGTCTCTCACCCTAAAAAAATTACGGCACAACAGTGAACACTGAAATCTCCGAAAAAGGTCAGAACGTTCTTTGTATTCCAGCTTAGAAAATCGATGAAACCTTCTACTGGACGTCGCATTTTCCCCTAAATCTCAGGACGTCGTATTTGACGCGTCCCTCACCATAAACCAGTGGTGGTTTTGAAGAAATTGAATGATTGTTGAAATATTTCATTTAATTCTTTGTTAGTTTGATTGTTTTCTATTTCACTGTTATTTGATATAAGGTATACAATAGGCGATATCATAACAAGCGTACTTGTACATAAGCATTCAATTAGTGTGATTTCGTAATGATGAATTCTTTTTTATGAACATGAAAAGTATGTCTAAATGAGAAGAAGACAAGTTTGAATGTTTAAAACATCAAGTTAAAAGTGGATGAAAAGTGTTTAATATTTTATGAAAATAAGGGACAGATTTTTTTAAATATTATGAAAATAAGGGACAGATTTTTTTAAATATTATGAAAATAAGGGACAGATTTTTTTAAAAAAAATCAAACTTCATATTGAGAAGGGATAATATTGCTCGCATTTCCATCACACGCAATGCTTTTTTTTTTTTTTGTGTGCATAACATATGTATTATATAAAAAAAAATCAAAAGTACAATAATTACAACGGTCAAAGGGAATGACCACATAGAAATATATACATATAAGTAGATAAAATAAAAGGTATAATGGTAATGATATTCACACGCAAGGCTAATGTTACTACTAGTTTTGCAATTTGTAATTATTGATGACGAAATATAAATTTTTTTGTTTAAATAAGAAGATAACATTGGCGTGTGGGTTTTCATGTGTAATTAAAATTGGTATATCTTTGATATGCTCTATTTGATTTTCAATATTTATCGTTTCCATCTAACAATGAATCCTACCTGACGAATATTTATTTCAGTGTAATATATTTTTACATCTTTTTTCTGTGCAGGTTAGTGTAGTTGATGAGCTATGCATTCCTGTGAAGTTTGTTGGGGTCTGCGAAAGATTAGACGATCTCCAACCCTTTGATCCAGAAGATGAGTGTGATAGAGATATATATGTTTTATTGGATGTGCGCTAAAACTATAAAAGATAAAATAAAAAATGAAGATATTCGAGATAGGTGTAGCTTGTATAGAAGAGAATATGCAAGAAAGTCGCTTACGTTGGTTTGTCATGTACGTACCCAACAATGCACATGTGCATCGAGTGGAGTCCATGAATTTCAGCATTTAATGAGAGCGAAATAACGACAAAAGAAGACATGACTCGAAGTTATACGCAAAAACTTGGATTCAATGGGATTAAGGAGAATATTTTAACCGATAGAAACCATTGGAGAAAACTGACGCATGTGTTCGACCCGACTTGACCCTCTCTATTGTTCATGTAGTCTACCTCAATTTATAGGGATTAAAGCATTAGTTGTTATTGTTGTTGGTGAGATCTACATCTCCATCCCTGAACAAACATAACACAAACATAGATTGCTCGTGGCTATGCTCTTTGATCCTGTAATTGTGGGAATTGTCCCCGAATAAGTTTATGTGTAATTTCTATGAATGAAAGTTTCTCAATTGCCACCCTTTTGACTTCCGAAGTTGCCCTTGCTTTGATCTTCGTTCTTGTGATTCTAGAGATGTCAAACGGAGCGGACGGCACGTGGCACGGTACGGGCACGACACGACGCGGAGCGGCACGGCACGGCACGTTTTGCTACAGTGCCGTGCCGTGCCAAGCACGGCCCGGAGTATGGGCCGTGCCGGGCCAAGCCATGCCAGCCCGTGGGCTGGCACGGCACGGCACGACACTGTTCCTGTTTTTTTTTTTTTACCAGGCGATCGATCGCCACATAAATGGCGATCGATCGCCTATAGGCAGTAAGCAAAATACAGGGGTGGCGATCGATCGCCACAAAAAAGGCGATCGATCGCCTAGAGGCAGTAAGCAAAATGCAGGGGTGGCGATCGATCGCCACAAAAATGGCGATCGATCGCCAATGTCCAACGGTAAAAAATATAGCCGTTCAACGGCTTTTTAAAAAAAAAATTATTTTTTTGGTTGTTATATATATGTGTGTGTTGAGGAAACATTTTATCCTCTTAATCTGTAAGCTCTATATACTTGAGACGCTATACTCTCAATTTGTTCACAAGAAGAAAGAAATTCGTGTATTTCAACAATTATTCCACTATCCGTTCTTTTGAAATCAAACTTTCAAATCTCTTGAGGGCACACACACACTCTGAATGATGATGTTAGTGTTTGGAAATATCAACTGGACATGTATTGCTTTGTTATAAACTTGAAACAGGTGTATTATAGAAAGTAGCACGAGTCATGAACGCCAAACGACCTGTTTCCTTCAGCAGGAAATTAACTGATACCACAGTCAGGTTCCTCCCACTCCTCACTACAGATCCTTCAACCACTACTTCTGCCTGTGACAAAAATCCCGGGTCAAAAAATTTGTAAATGGCAGGTAAACAAAGGGAAAACATGAAATTAAAACTGTTTGTTGTGTTAAAAACTTCAGTATGCTCAGTGGAAATACAATAGGTAGAAAAACTGAATTTTCAAAAAGTTTTGAAGATCATAAAGTGAGTTTTCACAGATATCTACCACCGTTATACAATAACGCAGAGACTAGTCCCTTTTTCCTAAATGTCGACGCATTTGAAATAACATACCTAAGGTAAAAGAACCACGACGTTGCAACATCAAGATGGATTTCCTATAACAAATTATCAGATATATTTTATGACTTAATGCATGTCAAGGACAATAAATGCTAGTAGTCGTGCAACTCAAGTTTTTTAAAACATTTAGCATCTCATATGCTCACATGGGACAATGGGGCAACATTACTTTATATACTCTACGAGTCCGCTTGGTATGTGGATAAGATAAATGAAGGATGAATAATAAGAGTGACAAGCAGTGATAAATAATAATAAATAATATAGTGTGATAGATTATATGGTGTTTGGTATAAGTTTAAAATATGAAATTAATTTTGTGAATTTTCTTGTATTAACCAAAATACTCTCACAATAGCAATAATCATTGTATTTTCTTTATTATTCTCTTTTGTTCCTCACAATAGCAATAGCCACTGTAGCTCCATCATCGTCGTCTTATTTTCTTTTTCTTTAGTTTCCAGTTTCCCCATCACCATTACCACTTTCTTTAATAGCCATTGTAGCTCCGGTTTTCCCATCACCATTTTTTTTCTTGAGCCGTTTTATCATCGTCGTCACCTCTCTTTTTCTTTAGTTTCTAGTTCCCCATCACCATTACCATTTTCTGTAATAGCCACTGTAGCTCCTCCTCCACCGTCGTCAATTGTCGCTCCCGCTTCTGTACCATTTTGTTTAACCTTTTGTACCATTTTTTAACCTTCTGTACCATCTTTATCATTCAAAAGAGGTAATATGGCAGCCACAATGATTGGATAAAGGGGTAGCATGGTCATTTATTTGTTGGATTAAGATGAGTGATAACATAACCGACCATGAAGGTGTGATGTATTCTCCGTGTTTTATCAGGAGCTGAAGTATTCAAATGGGTCTGAAATTTCAAAACCAAACATGGGATACGGAAAAGGAAGAATAATTATTAATTCATTCTTCATCCTATGCACCGAACACATCCTACAAGTTAAACACGCGTGATAAATTTGCATAATCTAATCATGACGACGAAGCCTTCAGGACATTTAACAAATTCACGTTTTTTATTCTCTTACATCATTTTCCTGAAGTGTACGTACTGTCAGCCACAAGTTTGGCATAGGATTCTCAATTAATCCATTTAGTGAAAAAATAAAATTTACAGAGAAAGAACAAAGACTTACCTTATGTGGAGCAGCATGGAGATAAGAGATGCCGAGTTCTCCAAGGAATATATCTTTATCTTTTCCAACAACTGTTCTAGCACAAGCAATTGCAACTCTCTCAGCCACAGCTCCAACTGCTCCTCCATGCATTCCGCTGTAACCATTCTATACTTCCAATTAACCAAACAATCCATCATTAGTTGCAGTAAATAATGGCTTCCCCATTGTAAAATATATACTACATGTTAAGCAAGAACATCTTAGAATCATCTCTTTAATTTAATATGTCAATTAACTGTGAATTTATTCAAATTATGATCTATTAGATCAGGCTACTAATAGAATGGAGGCCGAATCAAACAACTGGTAGCACACATACAATGTATGATATGAACCTGGTTACAGAAGCACGAGACGAAACCAAGATCAAATGATCGGAAACAGTTACTCTATGTTCAAGAGCAGTTAGTCTGTCAATTCTTAGACGAAAAATGCTTCAAATTCTTGTTTTTTATTTAGAAAAAATGTAATTGTTGATTTCTCAAACGCACTTAGTAGTCTCTGCTTAACATTTCTTGGTAATCAATATTTATTAACATGAGACCATAAGATTTCTGCATAACATTTAAGCCATGGTTTCTGCGAATTTCTCGGCTACATGGTTATCATCTTGATAAGCATATAATTACAAGAAATACAAAAAAATATGTCACTGATTGTTAAGAAAATATCAACTTATTCAATTAGGATCACTTTGGGAGCTCTAATGACAGTTGCAGCGGTTATCAAGAAACTGATTTGGATGAGTTGTGTAACCGGGAACCTGCTGCGAGAGGTAACTCTTGGGGACCAGTATATATATGGTTTGAAAGGGTTCAATTCGGCAGCACACAGAAGTTACATACACATTCAAAGAAATCAAAAAACCAGAGTAGAGGGATCAAGAAATCTGGAGCAATACTTGATAGAATTCTGGAGTGCATTCATTGTAAACATAGTAGTGAATGAGGGTGAATTCAATCAGGAATGTATTGTCGATTCTTGAAACATAAAGTGATCAATATCAATGACTCCCGTGTAGGCATTCATTGGCCGAACCACGTAAAATCGCATCGTGTTCTTTGTTATTCTTTTCATTTTCTTGCTGTTTTTCGTTCATTCTCATTTTGATATCTGCTCGTAATTGGTCTGAGATTACAAAATTGATATTCTGTATAATCTTTGTTGGGTGTGTTGGTTTTCAATTCATTAATATTCTGTTTGGTCAACAATCGGTAAACTGGTGCTATTTTGAAGTACATAGAGTAATATGCAAATATCAGTCTAATGTGCATATTGAATCAATACACACTGCCAGAAGTTTGTCCTTGGAATTGAATTGAAATCAAGATTAATTAACAACACTGATTAAATAAACTAAGGCCTGATCATTAATCAATCAAGAAATTGTTATTTGTTTCTGATGCATAATAATACCATGTAAAACGGATGTGTATCTGATACACCAGCATATAACATTCCACCATAAATCTCCAATTCATTCTATTGAATTAATAAAAACCCCACAAAATTAAGATACTTTTCCCACATTCAAGCGAAAAGCTAAGTAATCATTTCAAATTCCAGCTAATTTTTCAAGATTCCATCAAAAATTTCAGCCAATCCACAATTAACAAAGAAAGCAGCAAAAGGTGTACCAAGATTGGAGCTTTGACACTAAGCAAGCAAGATATTTTTCCACGTTCAATGGAGATGACCTTAAGAACCCCGCCTACAAGGTTGGAGAAGGAATCCTCCACGTTGTGTTCTGGTTTAATGGTTTGACCTACTCCCACTTTATTGAAAAACTCAAGGATTATTTCACAACATTCTGGAGTGATGTCTTCGCAGATCGCGGTGGATTTTCTGATTGGGTCAGAAATTGGAGTGGGAGCTTCTTTAGTGGTTGCCATGGTTTCTCCAGTCGGCCACAGACAAGGTCGGAGTGAAGCAATTTTGTTAAGAGCTCCAATATTCACCGTTAACACTCCAGACAAGATTTTATTATATAGTTTTTTCCAAGAAAACAGAAAATAAATTCACTTTTATGTACTTTTGAACAAGTGTATTAAATAATAATTTTTGGTTACTTTTAATGACTATTTTTAAATGATAGATTTTTGTAAAGTTAGATAGATTTCTATTAACTTTTATAGAATTTCACAGAATTATAAAATATTATAATATATTTTATTTTAGATTTTTATTGCCTTTTTTAAATGATAGATTTTTGTAGAGATAGAAATATTTATATTGACTTTATAGCCTTCCACATGGTTATAAAAAGTTTTTCATAAACTCTTGTAGACTTTTTCATATAATTTTATTACAAGATTTTATATATTTATAAACTTTAATAAAGTTTTGTAGATTTTGTAACTTTATAATTGATTTTATGAACTATGAATTGAATATTTCAATTAAATTAATTTTTAATTATTAATGTATTTAAAAATATCCTTAATAAAAGCTAAATTGGTTTGTTATATGAAAAATGATGAGTAACCACTATTAAATTTATTGAAATCAAAATTTCAATAATTCAAGTCGGTTCAACGTACATAAGTAATTAATCAAATTTTTTTAAAAATACATAAAAACACTTTTTATCAGTATTAGATAAATTAATATCAAAATATTGAGAGAATTTTGTTACATTTTAGTGGTCTTTCATGAAAAATATCTAAGGTTTGTCGGTAACAATATGTTCAACATCACTCTGGATTCGAGTTGTATATTATCCATTCATACATTAGCATTCTCTAGTTGTTGTTCTTAACTTTTAAAATTTTTAAAAAAGTCTATTTTGACATTTTATAATCGTACCAATGGTTTCAAAATTTGTACATGATGAATTTTATTAAAGTCATTAAAAATCCAGAATTTTTAGATACCATTATATTTTTATAGAGTATCAAAAAAATAGTTTGAATACCACTTGACTTATAAAAACTTTAAAGAATTCCATTTTTACTTGTGTAGAATATATAAGTTTATATTAAATATTTCTAAACTTTTAAAAATAAAAATAAAAAAAAGTTTATATTGAATATTTTTAAACTTTTAAATAAAATAAAAAAAGCCATTACAAATCACTAAAAATCATTAGCGAATACAGCCACGAAAAATTCTTTCGCTGTCAAAAATGTAGCCGACAAGTACGGACAATAGTATCTAGTGCAAGCAAATGAGCATTTACTCGGTATTTAATCATATTACTCCCATCAAGAAGCTTCTCTTTGGTGATCGAGATTTGGTTTTCGACCTTCTTCTGGAATGGAAGAAGTTTCCTATGTCTCCTCTCTATTGGGTTTCGACCTGACTTGTTTTTATTATTATTTGGCTATGAACAATTATATTGAAGTAGTAGCTGATAATGGCCTGCATAACTCCATTCTCTTGTTGGGTATAGCTTTTAGGGAAAAACCCGTCATTTTTCTTCGAGATATACGTTTCCAAAACAGACTCGAGCTTTTGTTTTTCCTTTGCAGACCAATTCCAAGATTGTATGGTTTTTGGTGGTTTTCTTCTCTTATAGGTATAATGAGTTAAAGAAATGAATAAAGAGGAGAGTGTGAGGAACGATGATATTGAATCATTGATTATTATTAACTCTCCCTGCTGTTACAACCCTTTACCACTATATTTATACAAAGCAAGACCAATTAAATAAATCCAGGTGTAACCAATCTGACAAATTTGTTACAACTGAAATCTAACAATAAATATTCTCTTCAACAATAATATTCTCTTACATATGCGTGTGTGTGCTCAGAATTGTTGCATGGCTTTGCATGGCATTTCAGTAGATAATTATGATTCTTTACTTGCCCCCGCAAGCTGAGAGGGGTGACAAACCACGCTGAGCTTGTTACGCAATCGAGAAAACGTAATATTTGACAATGGTTTGGTTAGAATATCTGCTGTTTGATCAAAAGAAGGGACATGCTGCACACTTAGGTGATTGGATAGGACCTTCTCTCGGACGAAGTGGAGGTCGAGCTCAAGGTGTTTGGTGCGAGAGTGGAAAACAGGATTAGCACTAAGAGCAATTGTGCTAAGATTATCACACCATAGAGTAGGGATTCCTGTAAGACGCACATGCAGCTCAGTGAGTAAGGATTGAATCCAAAGTAGTTCAGAAGTGGCATTGGCTAAACTTCGATATTCCGCTTCCGTTGATAGGGTTGAATATTACGTGTTTTTAGGCTATGATATGTATATGTTTTCGTGTTGATTCTTGGATTATTTTACGGTTTATGGTATATATTTCTATATTTCAGGAATCAATGTTGAAATGCATAAAAGTAGAAGAAATGAACCAAAAATGATGAAAGAATGAATAAAGTTGAAGAAAAGAGGAAAAAACCAGAATCCAAGACACATGTTGCTCCTTTCTCCTAACATTACTATATGTTCGAGCCATGTTTTGGAAATGTGGTCCATATAAAAGTTGTAGAACTTTCTCTTATCTTCGTGTGGACAGCTGATTCATCAAATTTGGAGTTCATATGAGAAAGTTACGGCCAAAATACGAAACTCGCCAGAAGCTGAAAAAAGGCGAAGAAACATTCTGTGAAGCTCGATCGATCGAGAAACCATTTCCGATCGATCGAGAAAGGCTGAAAACTGAGCGAAATTCTTACTGGAAGGCTCGATCGATCGGCCACTTTTTCGGATCGATCGGGACGAGCAATTTTCATTAAAATACCTTCCTTGTAGAGTTTGGATGCAAAAGGAAAGTCCGTAATTCTTTCCCCTATACATATGGACGAGATTTACAACCCAATATCAGATTTTGAACCCTAGGAAAAGCCTCCACACCTCCATACCCATTCACCATCCAAACCACACACCATCTTCTTCCTCCAATCCATCTCACGCCCACCATAACCTCCACCTTTCTTCCATATATCATACACCCATTCACCATCCAAACCTCTCTTTCCTTCACTCCTCTCACACGTCCACCTTTTCTTCCCCATCATCAACCTCCATCCTTCCATCACCATCATCCATCATCACCACTTCACCCTAGGAATTGGAACAACCCAACAAGGCGATAAAAAGAGACGATCGAGAAGGAAGCAAGAGAAGGAGCGAAGATCTACAACCGGAGTCGACACTGAGAGTTTTTCTTTGTCTTTAAATTCTTAGTTTTGTTGTGTTTTGATTTATTATGAGGAACTAATTTTATTTATCGAGGCTAGGCGAACCTTTGTTATGAACATTCGATTTGATGATTTAATGATTAAATTCTTATAGTTCTTTGCGTATGTTTTATGTTCTTCATGCTTTTAGAGGATTGATTGCCTTTGAATGATGTTAGTATCATAATTGAGATCGAGAGATGATTTTATGATACGGAATTAATAATTCATACCATGGATTTAAGACCGAGATCGAGAGATGACGTCAAATACATGCGTGATAGCCATAGATTTTTATAATTGAAAGCTAGGAGTTTTCATGGATCTTATGCAACATTGAATTGTTAAATAAGTGAACGAGAGTTACTTACTGCAATTTGGTGTTAGGTTTAATGTAGCTCAAGATAGTGTATTAGATAAATTGGGAGAACTCGTCACCTTAGAAATATTTGAATATTCAATCGAGAATTGTAGGGAATTACATTGGTGAGCCAAAGTCTCGATAATCTTATCTTGTGGATTTTTCTCGTTTACTTTTATTGACTTGGTTGGATTAGAGTAGTTTAATTTAGCTTAGTTTAATTATCAATTTATTATCGTAGGTTAAATATAGTTAAAAGACATCTTATTTGGTACTTACTTGTTAGTCCATGTGGGTTCGACAATCCGTATTCTTCCTATCTATACTAAAACTTGACACCGTGCACTTGCGGTCTAAAATCGCTAGATTGGAAATAATTGTTTAAAATAAAAGCGATCAAGTTTTTGGCGCCGTTGCCGGGGACTAACTTTAGTAATATCATACTAGGTTCTTTGACTGTAATTTAACCATTTTTGTTTTTGTTTTATTTCGAAAAAAAAAAATTAAAAATTTATATATATATATATTTTGTTTTGTCTGTCTTGTGAGGTACTTGGAGATGCTACATCAACAAGCCTTCACAAGCTTTGCCCAACAACGTTCCGAGCCGTTCTACGCTGTTTGGGAGAGATTCAATGAATTGGCCAACACATTCCGGTATCACAACTTTTCGAACTATACTCTATTGCAATATTTATTCAACGGGTTGGATGCACACACACGAGAATGGGTATTGAGTGGAGCACTGGTGACTGAGAGTCCCCTGGTTGATAGAGATGAGGACAGTGTGGTGCACCTGTTCAATGATATGGCGGACTTCGATCTTCACTGGCATAGTGATCCTTCACTACAAGGTTGGAGTCACCAATACCCACCGGAGCCTCACTACCCTATTGATACGCCACAACCATTTGAACATCGCGAAGAGAGGAGAGATAGTTCTGCAGATATCACAACTCAGTTAGAGGATACCTTAGTAAGGTTCATGGCATCAACCGCTAATAGTTTGGAGTGCCAAACCAACTCTATGCGTCACCTGGAGCAGCAAATGGCGGTCCTCATGGAAACATTTTCAACTAGCTGCCAAGAGGAAGAGATGAGGGCTACAAATCAAGAAGCGACGAATCGAGTTTGGTTATATGATGACGATATCTCAACCAATCGAGTTTGGGGGAGTGGTCCTATTAGTGTGGAAGATTCAAGGGAACTTGAGCCTCTTCAAGAGATTGAGACTACTTCAGAGATGTCAACCGAGGAGTTCCCATGTGAAGATGAGTCGAGTGTGATGTTGGAAGAGGAAGAGACTTTCGAAGATTCCGATTTGAGCCCATCGATGGAGACATGTTCTATGCCATATGTGGATCCGTATTTTTCATCGATACCAACTTCACCATACTACATCTTCCAAGATTTGAAGCCAAGTCAAGAATCATTCTCCCATTCCTACCACTTCAAGATAAATGTTGTTGGAGCGACAAGCGTACACTGCTACAATCTTGCCAATCTTGAGGGCATACTGAATGAAGACCCATTAGTGGTATCATACGATAATTACTATGGGCGGCAGCCGCTCTTTGATGGTTGCTTCTGATGGTCAAGCCGACGACTAAAAATCAGCGCTTCTTGGGAGGCAACCCAAGCGTATCCTTTTGCCATTTAGTTTTGTTTATTTTTAGTTTTTTGCATTTAGTTTGTTTATCTCTCGTGTCGACTATTTTATTTGCATTCTTCTCTTGCTAGGTACTCAGTTGGAGCGATGAACCCTACAACAGTGGAGCTTTCAAAAGCGAATCTTTCTCAACCCTCATGCAAGCGTCTTGATCAGGGGAGTTCACTTTTTCCCTTTTGATTCT
The DNA here is from genome assembly GCA_907163345.1 of Haberlea rhodopensis. Taxonomy (NCBI): domain Eukaryota; kingdom Viridiplantae; phylum Streptophyta; class Magnoliopsida; order Lamiales; family Gesneriaceae; genus Haberlea; species Haberlea rhodopensis. The sequence goes on along the minus strand of CAJQUN010000003.1, from coordinate 26,632,435 downwards.
TTTAAACATTGAGGGCAATGTTTGATTTAAGTTTGGGGGAGTAGTAGCTTGCATGTTTTACTTGTGTTAACCACATGTTGTGTGCTTAAATGACACTTGAATCGTCCGATTATTATGAGCTAAAAATTTTTTAAATTTTTTTTTATGAGTTCAAACTTGAGAAAAGAATGAATTATAGTATTGACTATTCAATGAGGATTTTGATCTCACTATGCATATGAACTTGATTTGTGATTGGACTTGTACATGAATATCCTAATTTGAGTTAGCATGTCAAGAATGAGGAATATATTGAGCACAATGAGTCATGATCTTGTGGATTGCATGTTGAATAGTGATAATTGTTGTGAACTTGATGATTTGTCTTGAGCATCTTAGAGTTATCCTAGAACTTATTTGATGATAACACTTTGAGGCGAAATTTTATAGTTACAAACTTGACTTGGAAATGATCTAGGCGATCTTTGAAACGTTTGAGCCTTTCAAGCTTACCTAGTCTATATCAATCCCTAGTGTCCCATTTGAGCTTTATTGAAAAAAGAATGGTATATGCATTGCATATAATTAGACCACATTCGACATTCTTGGAAAACTCATTATACTTACCCTTATTTGAGCCTAAATGAAAAAGTTATCCTTACCCTAAGGGAGTATAATGAATATCATTCGATGCACTTAAATTGTTATATATTGACGAGCTTATTGAAAAAACAAAAAAAATTGATGAATGAGAAAAGAAAAAAGAGAGACAAAAAGCCTTGAGAAAAAGATTGAATAAATAAGACCCAAAGTGGCCAAGGCTATAAAAGAAAAAAGAAGAGAAGCTCGATGTGTGCGAAACATTTGAATTGTAAATGATTATACTCTCTTCTTTGCGCTTACCCTATCTGTTCTTTGAAGCCAACACCAAAGGCCTTACATTACAAGCTTAAAAAGTCCTTTTGATCCAAGTCTAGGGAGTAACTATCATTAGTGGAGAAGTTGTTTGAAAATAGGCTTATGGGGTGCTTGATGATAATCTCGACTTTGAGTTGATTAACATGATTTGATCTTGATTATGTGCATAAAACTTGAGATTGAAATTAGCACACACACACGTTCCGATTTTGAGATGTGTTACTTGATTTAGGAGAAAACATGTCTTGTCAACTTTTGTATATGTGCGTGAGATTTCTGAGAATAAAATAAGTCATGAAATAATTGTTTCAAGTATCAAGAATAAACTCTACCTTGTGATTTTAATGCTTAATCGAGGACGATTAAGTGATAAGTTTGGGGGAGTTGATAGGGTTGAATCCAAAGTAGTTCAGAAGTGGCATTGGCTAAACTTCGATATTCCGCTTCCGTGCTAGAACGAGACACAATAGCCTGCTTTTTTGAACTCCATGAGATGAGGGAACCTCCAAGAAACCAGCAAAATCCTGAGACTGATCTTCGATCATCGGGATCACTACCCCAATCAGCATCACAATAACCAAGAAGAGAAAGACGAGATGTCCGAGTGAGGTTGATACCATAATTGATTGTGCCATTCAAGTACCTAATAATCCGTTTGACCAATTAGTGAGCAATGGAGATTGCATAAATTGACAGACCTTGTTTACACTGAAAGCAATATCAGGCCTTGTAATTGTAAGATACTGCAAGGCCCCGACAGTGCTTCGATAGAGTGTAACATCATCAAAGTGATCGCCATCGTTAGATGAAAGTTTGATTCCTGAGGACATCGGAGTAGGTAGAGGATTAGCATGCATCATTTTGGCTTTGGACAGTAAGTCTCGAACATACTTAGATTGAGCCAAGAATAGAGAGCCATCCGATGAATTGTGAACCTCAATGCCCAGAAAATATGAGAGATTACCAAGGTCTTTAAGAGAGAACAGTAAGTTCAATTTTGAAATAATATGTGTCATATGACTATGATTGCTTCTTGTTATGACAATATCATCAACATAAACCAAGACATAAGTGACACAATTATTATGAAATTGAATAAAGAGAGAGTTATCAGCTCGAGAGGAAATAAAGCCCATGGCTTGAAGAGCACTACTCAATTTCTGAAACCACGCGCGAGGAGCTTGCTTGAGCCCATAGATCGCCTTATGTAATTTACATACAAGAGGAATGTTGTCAGAATGAATCTCAAATCCTGGAGGTTGTGTCATGTAGACAAGCTCATGTAGAGAACCATTGAGAAAAGCATTGTTAACATCCAATTGTCGAATGGACCATCCTTGAGATACAGCTAAGGTTAAGATCACCCGAATGGTTATGGGTTTAACCACAGGACTAAATGTCTCATTATAGTCCAGTCCAGGGGTTTGGGAATAACCTTTAGCAACAAGACGTGCTTTATACCGGGCAATCGAGCCATCAGAATTTGATTTGAGTTTAAAAACCCACTTGCAACCTATTATGGGAGCATGAGGTGGTGGTGAAACCAAAGACCACGTCTTGTTCTGAAGTAGAGCTTGATATTCGGATTCCATGGCTGTAACCCACTCTGGATTCTGTCTGGCTTCAGTAAGAGAGACTGGTTCTTGGATGGTGGAGAAGTTAACAGCAAGAATTTTTGGTTTAAACACCCCAGCCTTGGATCTTGTACGCATGGGATGGATATTCTCAGAGCAATGAGACATGGTGTTATCCAGAACCAAATGCTCATTCGAGGGAGGAACATGTGGTGAAGAAATAGAATGCGGAGTATTCTGGGACAAATGAGGAGTAGAGGGCGAGGACTCAGGAGTAGGAGAAGAAGGAGGTGAAGGTGGAATATGATTGGATCCAAAAGAAATTGATGTAGTAAGTTGACCAGGTGGTAAAAAGGGTCAGGCAAGGTAGATGGAGAAGAGTGCAACAGAGAGCGATGTGGAGTAGATGAAGTTTGTGAGACAACAGAAGTGGCAAATGGGAATATATGTTCATCAAATTTAACATGTCTCGAGATATAGACACGACCATCGTTGCTAAGACATTTGTAACCTTTATGTTTTGGACTATACCCGATAAAAGTGCATGGTTTTGATCGAAATTCTAATTTATGATGATTATAAGATCGAAGACATGGAAAACACAAGAAACCAAAAGTTTTCAACCAAGTATAGGTAGGAGCTTGTTTATGTAATTTGGTAAGAGGCACATCACCAGATAGAACAGATGTAGGTAATCTGTTAATGAGATAAACAGCAACAGAGAAGGCATCAGCCCAGAAATGGAGTGGAAGTTATGCTTGAGCTAGCAAAGTCAGACCCATTTCAACTATATGACGATGTTTGCGCTCAACAACACCATTTGTTGGGACGTGTATGGACAAGAACATCGATGAATGATACCATGTTTTTGAACCATAGAAGTAAGAGATTGAAACTCACCTCCCCAATCAGTTTGAAGAGTTTTGATTTTGGTATTAAAGTGATTTTCGATCATGGTTAAAAACATAGTGAAAGCGTGAACGACATCAGATTTAAGTTTAAGAAAATATATCCATGTGAAACGTGTATAGGCATCAACAAAACTCACATAATAGCGATAACCATCTCGAGATGTTGTATGTGAGGGTCCCCATACGTCGGAGTATATGACTTCAAAAGGGGCAGTAAAAACTGTGTGGGAAGGGGAGAATGGGAGGTGATGACTTTTACCTAATTCACAGGCAGAACAAATGCTCAAATTTTCATTTCTTGGAATATGAATATTACATTGTAAAAAAACTTGTTTGACAATAGATAAAGCAGGGTGACCAAGCCTAAGGTGCCACTTCTTTAACGAATTAAAACTAACAGACTCTGACCGAGGAGATGAAAGTTGCTCAGTGGATGTTGCAGGAGATGTACTGGAAGTGTTCATGGTGGAGGAGTTGGTGAAGAAGCAATTTGTAGGCAGTATAGGAAGCTTGAACAGGTTGTCCAAGACTGAATTTGTACAGTCCTTCATGGAGTGTCCCTCGAAGAAGAACCACTTGGGTGATAAGGTCCTTCACAAGACAAAATGTGGGATGAAACTCAAAGAAAACATGGTTATCTGTGGCAAATTTACTGACACTAATAAGATTTTTAGAGATATCAGGAACCCGTAATAGATTATTGAGAGTAAACGAACGAGATGAGGAGGATAAACAGAAATTTGAACGTCCTGTGTGGGAAATGAACAAACCTGTACCATTGCCCATGTGAATCTTACCATTGCCCATGTATTCCGATCCAAGAGAGAGATTGCTTAAATCATTAGTCACGTGGTGTGATGCTCCTGAGTCTGGATACAACCAATCATCCATATTTGACTCAGGTTTTGAGGTAGCAACAGCTGCTGTGGGAAATTGAGTAGCAAACTGAGATGTAGGAATACCATGGTTTTGAGCTTGCTGTGACTGATTCCAGGAACGCCTTTGATAAGGAATATACTCCTTATCAAATCGATGATAGCAGCGTTCAGCAACATGCACTGTTATGCCACAAATTTGGCAAGTTGGACGATTAGAGTTGTTGTTCCCTAAGTCACATAATCCTCCTACCCCCCTCCACGCACTGGCGCTCCGGCCGCGAACTGGCGAACTGGGTGCGCGTGCGCCGCACTAAGGCGACTTAAGAATTTCTAATTCGCGCTTTAAGAATTTCTAATTCGCGCACTAAGATTTTATAATTCGCGCACTAATAATTCATAATTCGCGCATTAAGATTTACTAAGTCGCGCACTAAGTCAGTAAGTCTTGTTAATCCTCCTTAATTCTCCAATTTTTTTTTTTTGTGTAATTATAAAAAAAAATTCTCCGATTTTGGGTTTAGGTGAATTTTTATGGTTTCTCGGTATTTCGGGTTGGTAAGAAAATTATATCATATGGTAAATAGATAGATAATGAATCATGAAAAGGCATAATAACATATGAAAGATTAAATATGTGATAAAAGAAAGTATGATAAGTCTGTGATTTTGTAACATTTTTGCGGAGTAAATAATAAATTTTTTGATATCTTAGTTTTTTGCATGAAAATTAATAAAATGAACTTTATAAATAAAACTTTTATTTTTATTAAGTTAATTTAAATGTTTATATTAGTCATTTCATAAGGTAATAATATAAGTCTCCGAAAATAATATGAGCCATTTTTAATAAATCATACTATTACCAAACATGTTGAAATAAATATGAACAATTTGGTTTCATTTTTCAAATTCGTTATTTTTTATCTTAAAATAAAACAAAGCTTTAATACTTCATTTCTTTTTCTAAAATATATTTTTCGCAGAATCCTTACTAGGCGAACGATTAAATACAAGATTCAAATTACGTTGTATCACTGGCTATAACATTTTGCAAAGCTGCAAATGTTAGATCCTTCAATAAAATCTAATTTTAATGCTTTTTAAGAATGGTAAAGCTGGAAATACCAAAGTTGTTAAGAACTTTATATTGTAAATTTGTAAATAATATAATAATGATGTGAGTTTGTTAAATATGATGTATATTATGTATGTTTAACTTCATTTCATCAGTGTGTATGTATATATATATATTTATTAATTTTTAATAGGAGCATTAAGGCGCACCCGCGCTCAATTTTTTTGAAAATTGACGCACTCGCGCATCCGCATCCGCATCCGCTCGCGCACCGGACTTATGTGATCTAGGTTGTTCCATCCTCGTCGTCCACCACGGGAAGTACGACCTCTGCCTCGTCCTCGATATGAGGACCCTTGAGATGGATTATATTGCTCAGGTGTGGGAGGTTTCTTTTGTTGAGAAAGAGTGGTTGTGTTCACAGTATGAGGAGAAGAATCAACATTGCTTGTAGTGTAGGATTCGATTCTATTCTCAAGTGATAATAATAGTGCACCAACCTCAGAAAGAGAAGCAGTGTCAACTCTTGAGGTGACATGCACAACTACAGAGTCATATTCCAAACCAAGACCTCCAAGAACATGGAGCATTTGATCCTCTTCACTGACAAGATGTCCACATGCGGCTAAAGTATCCACAAAGTTCTTCATTTTTCCTAGATATTCCTTCATGCTTAGAGCCCCTTTCTTTAAAGTTTGAAGTTGAAGTTTAAATTGCACAACCTTGGCTTTGGATCTGGTAGCAAACAAATGTGATAAACGTCCCCAGATTTGTGTAGAGGTGAGACATCCGATCATTTGGCTTTGAACTCCCTCGGACATTGAAGCAAGTAAAAAGGAAAACAGTAATTGATCTTGTCTGCACCACGAGATGAAGTTAGGATTTACCATTTCTGTACCTTTGTCATCATTAATAACCTATGGTGGCACTGGAGGCTCTTCGAGAATAAATATGTCTAGGCCCAGACCTCGAAGACCCGCAAGCACCTGTAAATTCCACATGAGATAATTTTCATCGGACAATTTAACAGAATGGATTTGATTTGCTGGGTTAATGATTATGAGGTTGGAATTGGCAGCGGATTGTGCCGCAGAATCGAGATTAGACATGGCTTCCGCCACTGGTATCTGATACCAAGTTAAAGAAATGAATAAAGATGAGAGTGTGAGGAACGATGATATTGAATCATTGATTATTATTAACTCTCTCTGTTGTTACAACCCTTTACCACTATATTTATACAAAGCAAGACCAATTAAATAAATCCAGGTGTAACCAATCTGACATATTTGTTACAACTGAAATCTAACAATAAATATTCTCTTCAACAATAATATTCCCTTGCATATGCGTGTGTGCTTAGAATTGTTGCATGGCTTTGCATGGCATTTCAGTAGATAATTATGATTCTTTACTTAATGTAGTAATTTTGTCTGATGGAGGAAGTTCAAATAAAAAAACTTTTAATAGTAGGAAGTTTGAACAAAAAATTAATGACATGGATATCGTTGTAGGTATAATGTAGTAATTTTGTCTGATGGAGGAAGTTCAAATAAAAAAACTTTAATAGTAGGAAGTTGGAACAAAAAAAAGTAATGACATGGAAACAGAAGTCAAAAAAGTTTGACTATAGGTATTTGAAGTGAATTTGCCCAAAAATTAATCACCGTGAAATTAGAGCATATCCGGTGATAAAATAAGTATCTTTTGTTAGTAGCATTGATTATACAATTATAGATAATAATTACATAACAATAACATAAGTAGTTATCTATACCTATCTATACTATCTTATAATGATTAAGCACCTTAGTGGTATGATCATTTTGCAAATCTAAAAATATTCATACTATTATATACTAAATGACCACAAGTCCCCTGCTAATTTGGATAACCACAATAACATCAAAAAAATATTTGGGAGGGCATTAAACTACAAAATCAATTTAAAAAAAAGTTTATTACATCCAAAAGCAAAAATTAAAAATTGAATTTATAATTACCACATCACTTTACAAAACAAATACCGTATATGCACGCAACATGTGCAACATAGCACTAGTATATATAAAGTGTGAAAGTCTTAAAGTAACTATCTTTGGTCTCTTATGTCATACCAATTTTTTTTTCCAAAATACCATTTTTCCATTGTATTGCTATTTTTAAATAAAATATAACATAATAAAAAATACTCTAATTTTATTATATTTTTAAAAAAAATTATTATATACAAAATTATATTGTATATTATAATTAATTTTATGTACAATCGTGTAAAGATTTACTAGTTTATATAATAATATAATGCATGTAAAATTAATAAGTAGTTTTATATAATCCACTTTATCACACAAAAGAATTGCAGGGAAGCGAAGTCTGTGCTCTGCACAAAAATGCGAGTTTTACTCTGTAATTTCAGTTCAATTGTGTGTGTTTGAGAGAGTGAAAGATGAGCTTGAAGCGGGTGCTTATCGTGGGAGGAACGGGATACTTAGGGCAGCACCTTCTGCAATCCCTAGGCATGTTACACGAAGCCAATCCTCCATTATCGCTTGCTTATACGTACAACACTGAGCCGCCTCCTCCACTGCTGATCAATGCCCTTCCGCACGTTCTCCCTTTTCATGTCGATATGCGCACCGGCGATGGCCTCGACGCCATCTCTGCATTATTCGGCCAGGTTTTTATCGAACATAATTATAATGACATTGAATTTTCTTCGATTCGAGTATGGGAAGGAGAAAATTAATATTGGTCAGATATGCTAGATATCATTTTTTAGGATCAATGTTGAAGGTGGATTCTTTGATTAAGAGACATTAGAACCAATTGCTGTTTTCTGGGATTTGTGTTTGGAATTTTATGGACAATCATTTCAGAAATGCTTGTTTCGGATTATCTTTTTATATATTTTCAGCCCAATGTGGTTATTAACTGTGCTGCTATTTCCGTTCCCCGTGCCTGTGAGATGGATCCAGAAGCTGCCATGGCCATTAATGTTCCTACTGCGCTTGTGAAATGGTTATTGAGCTTTAAAGATAACAAAACACTTCTTATCCATTTGTCAACTGATCAAGGTTAGTCTTTCTATCTGATCTTTGTACTACAAGATTGAACTAAATCTCCTCGTAGTTATAGTTTACTTATTCTAAAAGCCTATGTTCTCCATTTGCAATTGCTTAGTTATTAGAGATGATAGGCATGTAGTTATTCTAGAGCCTAGGCACGCAGAAAGACATGCACATCGGCCTAGTGAGGCACACTCAATGATACTACACTAGAACCCAAATACCTGACCAGATTTTTATCACATATCACAAAGCGCTGAGGCTTGTGCTCCACAGCCAAGAAATGTGGTTCATTGGAGGGTGCTGTGTCTAGGCACTAGGGCTGCACCGCGTTGCCTCTTGAGCCTTGGCACATGCCTTCTGGGTTTTTAATAATTATGTAAAATGACTCAAATTAATGGACAAAAAATAAATTTTGATATTCTTCATTAGATGTCTCGCATATGTTTTGCCGTCAGTGCAGTTTATGAAGGGACCAAATCCTTCTACAAGGAAGAGGATGATGTAGTTCCCGTAAATGTTTATGGGAAATCTAAGGTGGAGGCAGAGCGATTCATATCTGCAAAATACCCTAACTTTGCTATTTTGAGAAGCAGTATCATATATGGGCCGCAAACCATCGCACCGCTTTCAAAATCACTCCCTATCCAGGTTCATATGTATACTTGTGTTACTTTGAGTTTTGAATGATGAATATGATTTTTTTTAAAAAAGCACCACACTAGATTTTCCACAGTTGCCATCGTTTCTTTACTTCTGAAAATATCAAGCTAATTGAACTTCTACAGCATTTACATATTTAATATGGATCTATTGATTTTGAATTTCTTTCCAATCCGAAGTCTTGAAATTTTCATATGGCAATAAAGGATCATCCAGTTAATACTCCTATCAGTGATTTTTATCATGAGCGATAAGCAAAACTATTATGAAATATTAGAAGCAAATGAAATATTTACCTATGATATTGATACTTGATTACGACATAAACTGGTATAACATCCCTAGTTGAAACCAGACTCCTTACTCAAACTAGAAATTGCAGAAAAATAATTTAGTTCTGTGATTTACTAAAACATATAAGAAGATATTTCTGGTGCAGTGGATGGATAGTGTCCTTGCTAAGGGAGAGGCTTTGGATTTTTTTCATGACGAATTTCGTTGCCCTGTCTATGTGAAGGATCTTGTTCATATCATAAGAATATGTATTGACCGATGGAGTTCAGGTAGGAGACTCTTCTGCTTGTATATCCACAATCATGTACGACCCTTCAGAATTATTGATGTGGCATGCGTGCTTTCTTTTCTGGGGGTAACACCACACCAACAGCACCCAAGATTTTTTTGAATTTGTATTAACAAGAGGAACCATCTAGGTTGGAGATTCTATTTATTTTTCTATATTCCCTATTCCGTATCCACATGAAATTTCCTTTTATCAAAGAAAAGAATAATAATTATATAGTGAATAAATCAAAGAAGTACCATGGCTTACACTTAGTCTTTGACTAATGTTGGCATATAAATGCCCTTAAAATTATTTTCAATTTATATATTAGTGTTAAGAATTCAAGGGGTTCCTTCCAGAATCTTTTATAAGGAGCAAATATAGTTTTCAAGTTCCCAATGTGGGACAACAACTCTCAACACGTCCCCTCACGTGTGACATTATTTAAGTCAAACACATGGATTGATAAAGTGGGGGACGATGAGAATGTGGACGGAATAACCAATCACATGGAAAGTCTGCTATGATACCATGTTAGAATTCATAGGTTTCTACTCATAACTAATTGGTTATGATAGGAGTATCACATAATCTTTTATAAGGAGCAAATATAGCTTTCACATTCCCAATATGGGACAACAACTCTCAACAATTAGAAACCTATGCTGAGGGGAACACTGTCTTCGTCTTCGGGATGTTATGTTGAAAGAACCTATGCTCAAAGAAGAGGATTTTGGACTTTATGTGATCGTGTGAATAGGCAAAGGTTGCAATAGCGGTAGAGTAGCTCATGTTGCCTTTTCAGATAGCTAACAATAGTTGTATATTTTTAACTTGTTCTCTCACATTAAAGTCAGTTACTGGGAACCATGGAACAGTAATTAATAATCGAGGACTATGCATATATGGTTATCATGTATTGGGCAACAAAGCCTGGAAATATGATTGCACACCCAGTGTTTAAACTTATAATTCCTGATTGTGTTACCATGTTAAAAACCACTTATCCAAATAGCTCGAGCCCATAATAGGTGTGTCGATACTTTTGACATTATGAAGAAATACTTGGTAAACATAAATAACATTGCTTTTTTGAGATATCTATTGTGCAACAATTTTGTAGTCCAAATTGTTGTGCCTAAGTTGTTTGCTGGTCCTTATTTTTTATTTTAGTTTCCTTTGTGTACCAATATGTGTCTCGACGCTAAGTAAATTCATTATGCTTTAGCAGAGCATAAACAAATGCAGTTGCTTTTAAATGTTGGAGGTCCAGATAGAGTATCACGGGTACAAATGGCTGAGGCTGTTGCAAGTGTCAGAGGCTATAATACCTCCTTGATCAATCAAGTATCTGCATCCTCGGTATGTCTCTCAAAAGACGATATTCATGCTTCTCTTAAATACATTCATCATCATTTTAATACAAGCTTTAGTCCCAACTAGATGGAATCAGCTACATGGACGTGCTGTTTGAAGTCTTGGGTTAAACCAAACCACTTAAATTGTGGTTAGGTATTTTTTGAGAAGTTGGACTGAGCCAGACAATGTGTTTAACCTTGTGGAATCTTACTCTGTCATGTCGTCCATTTGTTTAAAGAACTGTAAACAAGTGATATTAATGAATAAAAACCCCGAAGCCCAACAAATATTACCAGACATCATCTTATCAAGAATAACCAGTATTCACAAATCTTTCTTTCCTACAATCACGCATCGGTTCATTTATCTAACCCGAATTCTTGGGTTGCTAGGTGTGGATATGCGGGAGGGTAAGCTTTATGTTAACAACAACATGCTTTCCAAGGAAATCTAGATCGGTGTTCATATTTGTGTTATTACTTTTACATTCATCCGGTGGACAAACTTAGATCTTGAGAAACCAAATGATACATGAGTGAGCCAACTAGTTACATGTACTTGTTAGTGTCCGTCTCTTCCTCTGCCTCCTTGTCCGACATTCGTGTTTATCTATTTCCTTTGAACCATATATTTATATACATTTTTTTTTTGCTATCACTAGTGCAATTAGTTTCACGCAAATTCAAGAATCAAGGTTTATGTTTTGAGAAATCAATTAGCTCTATTATTTAATTGGTCGTAACACGTTCTTTTATATTTTTAGGTTGATCGTGGTGTGAAGTCCCCAGCGGACATCTCCATGGATATAACCAAGCTGATTCAGACTCTAGGTGTCACTCCAACTTCATACACTGAAGGTGTCAGTTTGACCTTAAATGCTATTCCTTGGTCCCAACAATGCCCATGGTTTTTGGATTCAGAATAAAGTTTTCTTTTTTAGTTTTTTATTGTTTCTGCTTTTTTATTTTTGTGTATGAAGAATTCATCTTTTTTTAAAAAAGTTTAGAAAAAAAAAGGCATTTCTCTGCTCGGAAACCAAATATTCTTTAAAGAGAATTATAAATTCGTGAATATTTGTAGAGAAGTCTACTCAAAAGCAAGTTTCGATTTTTAGAATATAAGTTGTAATAACATATGTTGAAATTTTGGTTAAGATTTTAACGTGTTTTAACTAAAATATAATAAATATTATTATAATAGATGTTTATATAGTAGCTAAATAATTAAAGTAAATAATAGAAAGGATAACTTGTTGGTTACAATAGTATATATTTAAAATAAAGTACTAAAATTATTTGATCAAATTAAAATATTATTCAAAATATTTATGATGTAATAATTAATAGGCATTCACAAGTTTTTGACATAAAGGAGCCAAACATTGGGAATCTTTGTTCCCTTGTTTCTTCAAAAATTGCAGAGACTTCCGAACTTTGAATGAAACTTTCAATTCCTTTAAAATTATTTGTCTTTAAATATATTGCAAATTTTCTTTCAAGGGCAATAAAGTCATATTACATCGAATTGCTGAGGAATTACACGATGAATACTCGACCCCGTTAAAATCTACAACTTAAATTAGCACGGGGCATATTGGTAATATCAGAAACTACATGGGCTAAGTAGAAATCACGATAATGTAGGGGGGCAAACTGAAAATTCACTCACTATTAATAGCCATTTGCCACTGTTCACAGCCAAGTAACGGCCAGTCTTTCTTTTTGAGATCTATTCTGCATATTCCTTTCAGCGCTATTTTTGGAGCTTCAAGATTCTCTTCATTTACCGAGGTATCGATACTTTTCGAACTGAGCTTGTGTTATTTGTTAATGTTTTTGAATTTGAAGTGATAAATACTAGAAGAAGAAGGTGTTCATTTGGTCATGGAGGCTATCAGGAAACCTGGTTTGATTGCCCTGTTTGATGTTGATGGAACCCTTACTGCTCCCAGAAAGGTTTTACTTTTGTTTAACGCGATTTCTTTTTATTTCTTGCCATTAATGGTTCGATTGGGGTGAATAATGTTTTCCCAATTCAAGCAAAATAATTATCTGCCATTTTAATTTAATAATTCAAGACCTGTGGCCATTTCGTCTCTTAATTTTATTTAGTGATAAGAACTTAGGTTTTCATTAGTAAAGTACAAGCGGGTTATGGGGTGGGTTTTCTCGATGCATGACAATGCTATATGATGTGATGATAATCAATGCATCCGGGGTATATACTAGATGTTACATTGAAAGTCCCTGTGTTTAGCTGCAACAATTTGATAGTATCACACCTTTAAAGGATTGTTTTGTGGATGATGCGAAGCCATGGAATACATGGAGTGAAATGAGTGAATGGGTAGTTTTGAAGCGGTGCTCAGGTGATATATGACGTATGATAGTTGTACTTGGCAGTTTCGAAAATGTGCTACGCAATATATGATGTGTGATAGTTATACAACATAGTTTTGAAGCGGTGCATATGCGATATATGATGTACGATATTTGTACTTGGTAGTTTAGAATTGGCACGTATGCAATATGTGATGTATGATAGTTTACTTGGTAGTTTTAAATGTAATTCATGCCCATTATTTCTGACTTTTACTATTTCCTCAATTCAATTAATGCTTTTAATTGTTTGTTGTAGGTGTCTACTACTAAGATGATAGAATTTATGCGGGAACTTCGGAAGGTATTTGTCTTATTAATTAAGTAGCTCATGATCCCAATGTGGGAAATGTGAAATTGTATCTTCTTCGATAATAGTCTGCTTCGAAAAAATATCGAAAGTAGAAAAAAAATGGTGCTTTAATCAATGCCTTATTTTTCCAGGTTGTTACGGTAGGTGTTGTTGGAGGATCTGACCTTGTTAAGATATCAGAGCAGCTTGGAAAAACAGGTAACTTCCGATTAGACTTGGTCTCAAATGCTTGATCATCTAGATTAGTGAATCTAGAACTCGTATTAATGGGCCCCATAACCCCGGTTTGATATGTTCCGATGCAACGCAAGAAGGAAGGAAAAACATGATAAGATGTTATCAATATCCGCATTTTAGCCGTGCCAGAATAAATGTCTATATTCGATTTTTAAATCGAGAAATTGGGTACTTGGGAAATCTATCATACACTGTTTTTAAAGTAACCTTACTTACTCATTCTCCATATCATATACTTCCTTTCAATTTATTATTTTGCAATTGTTTGGTTTATAGTCTCGTAAATTTGAAGGACGTGGGTTGTCCTCTAAGGAATATCAAAATTAAATGTGGCCTCCTTTATTCTACAAATTCTGAAGATGGTATATATTCTTTACCTATGCAGTTATTAATGACTACGACTATGTGTTTGCTGAGAATGGCCTTGTGGCTTATGAGGATGGCATGTTGATTGGAACACAGGTATCATCTGAGAATTGGACTACTTTAAAGTTTAAAGAAAAAAAGGTTGCTACATTTGTCATTCCAGTCTCTGTATTAGAGAACTCCATGTTGAATGTGGATATTTATTGACAATGGTGGTAAACTTCCTTTATTTTAGACACTTTTAACTTCTTACATTTTTTAGACACTTCTTAATTTGACCATGTTATCTATCTCGATGCAGAGCTTTAAGTCATTTCTTGGAGAAGAGAAGCTCAAGGTGACTTACGAAATTGTCTTTGAACTTATATCTTATAGTCCGATAGTCATACCTAAAGGGTTTGTGATTGAAGTTGTTTGATTTCTGAAAAATCACAAGATTATAGGACTGTCTTTCGGAAAGGAATATCTAACGACCATAGAGCTTTTTTATGGTTGGTCTGATTATTGTGGTATACCTTTTAAATGCAAAGCAGCATAGTGCGTGATACGTGTTGGGTTTTTTAACCATATAATGTTTTAATTTGTTGACCGTCATATGTTACGATGTGTTATTTGGTAGATGTTGATATGTTGCAAACAATGGTGCAGGAATTTATTAACTTCACTCTCCATTATATTGCTGATTTAGATATTCCTATCAAAAGGTGAGTAAAGCAAAGCTCAAGTAGTAACTTTTCATTTATGGTGGGTCTGTTTGGTTAATCTTTCTTCTTCTAGAGGAACATTTATTGAATTTCGAAGTGGGATGCTTAATGTATCTCCAATTGGAAGAAACTGCAGCCAGGAAGAGCGAGATGAGTTTGAAAAGTATGACAAGGTATAACTGTGAAACGCCAAATATTTAATTGTCAAAAAGATGAGGGGCCAAATCTTTGTTCATTCATATATATCAATTTCAAGAGTATATCGTTACCATACTAGTCTCAGTATAGTTTGTTTCTGATGGAAAGAGTTCATGATGAATCAGGTTCTCAATATACGCCCAAAAATGGTGTCCGTGCTCCAGGAAAAGTTTGCACATTTCAACTTAACATTTTCCATCGGGGGCCAAATCAGTTTTGATGTAAGAAATATTGAATGTTCACTGTATTGTATGTATTGCTGATTTTATCATATTGGGACAGGTTTTCCCTCAAGGCTGGGACAAGACGTATTGCTTGAGATACCTGGACAAATTTAATGAAATTCACTTCTTTGGAGACAAGACATACAAGGTAGGTTATCTATCCATCATTGTGATTTTAATCCTCATGTTTCTTCTTTTTCAAAATTTGCAAGTTACTGATAATTGATTGATCAGTAAACTTGTTTTAAATGATTGCACTAAGAAATGGATCGATCTTTCTTTTTTGCTTGACATATCGTTGCTTCCACTTCGGGTAACCTTTGAGATATTTCTTTTCTTTGTTAACTTGAACAGGGAGGAAATGATTTTGAGATATACGAGTCCGAGAGAACCATCGGTCACACAGGTCAGATTTGTCTGATATTTTCCCTTCACTCAATGTTTTCTTGATTTATCGCATTGCATGGTATTTTTTTTGGTTATCAATTAAATACTCCGTAAAATGCTGCCAATATGTAGATATATTTTAGAAATAATACTGTTTTCTACCAATAACCGTTTTTTTTTTGTTCCATATGGTGAGATCTCTAGACAAGGTGTCATTATTTTCATCTTCTTCTTAGTCGCAGTCCCCGATCTCTATTTAGGTCAGGTATTTAGATTGTGGCCATGGTTTTTCGAGGCATTTTGAATCGTTCCTTCTCATTTGTTATCAGTAACTAGCCCCGAACACACGTTGAAGCAGTGTACAGCTCTCTTCTTGGACAAGAAAAACTGAGGTCTAGATCAATTGTATTTGATTTATGATCTGTGCTCGTCAAGAGATAATAATCCCAAATGGGAGGTTTACCTGCTGAGGCACATGGCAAAGCGACGTATATAATTTTGACAAGCAAGCAAGTTGCAAGTTACAGGTCAACTGTTACGTTACATTTGTAATCTAATCATGTCTGGTACCCAAGTTGCACATAGACTTGCTCTATATTTATGTAATTCATGATCCTGTAATTACTTGAATAATTTGTTTGACACTACAATAATCAAAACTAGAACTACTTTACTAGTAATCATCAATGGTTTCGTAGAGAAATGAGAGATGATTCTGTCTACCCCCGAACTCGGTCGGTATCGGCTTCCTTGTTTCCTTATACCAATCCACTTTGGTGCATCTCTATCGGACATCGTTAGCAATATTGTAATAAGAAACGGTTGTAGATTACGTTCTCCCTTTTTGTTTCAATTAAAATGAGGTAGACGAGAACGCAGGAAACAAAGTAGAATTGTGGCGAAAGCCCAAAATTGGAACTTGGAAGCACTAACAAAGAATCAAAGAAGACGGGAAACTATGGTGCGTTTGGTTGAGTTTGGAGTGATGTTTTCTCCAGTCAAATGCCCCCACCTATTGGCGGGCTAACACTAAAGTTTAATTATTTTTCAATAAAAAATATTATATTGCATTAACAAAATCATAACTTTGTTCTCCTCTCTTTCTTTTCTACCAATCATTATAATATCTTGAATTTTATATATATAACTATTAGAATTCCATAGTTATAAAAGTTCGCGAACTTACAAAATTTATTACCCAACATAATTTTAAATTAAATAAAAAAATACTTCGAAATTAAATCAAATGCCAAGCCAAACGACAGCTCTGGTTTTCTCTCGAGGGGACTAGTATTGAGATAGTGTAACTGATTTTGTAAGAAAAGTTAATTTACCTAAAGTACATCTCATAAACTTCACCTATTTAACAATAATCTAACCTTATTAAATGCATTTTTACCTAATTTTGAATTACATTTTATAACAAATTATATAATTTACTAAACAAAATCTTTTTCTCATCAAATGTCTATTCCCCACACAAGATCTTCATCTTATCTCAAGAAAGGTACAAGAAAAAATTCATGTTTAGAATTGGCACTATCATTATACATTATTAAGAGAACACACGCTCTATAAAATTTGAAATCCTCCATATATCGCGTATTAAAACTCTCATATTCCAATAAATATGTAGGCTTAAGGTAAGAACTCGAATCAAATGTCCAAAACTAATCCTTAAAGCACAATCCCAGTTTGTCAAATGGCAAGAGATGTATACCAAAATTTATGGAAAGGAAAGATTGCATAGACCATTCTCTCCATCACCTTTCAGTGTGTCCTGCAACTTCTACATTTCTGTACAAATTTTCAACACTAAGGTAAAATGCTATACAATTTGTATATCCTTTTCTTCATTTAATCTCAGGTTAAATGTAAACCCTTCGGGGTTTTTTTTTCCTCCCATAAAAAAGTATAATATGGGGAGAATCATATTGCTAGCGTTTCTTAGATGAGTTGGTTCTCGTCCCGAAGAATCAGAATGCTGAGATTTAGGCTTACTCATCATTCGAGAAAAGCCATAACCAAGTGAGGTTCCACTCGTTTCAGAAAGCTGTGGAAGAAGAAAGGAAGGTCATTTAATACAAATCTTCTTCATGGAATCGAGTATAATACAGAAATGTATAAATATCCAATGTTTATGAGGCCACAATTAAAATACTGCACTGGTGATTGCTATTTGATACCTCTGTGAGCTCGAAGAGGTGACGGGATCTAAATTCATTGATCGTGGCTGCTATCTCTGATGTTAGTAATTTGGCCTTATTAAAAAAAAGAGGTCCTTCGTTAGTTTACCTTTTTACAGTAAACCAACAATGTCATACGATACAAACTAAGATTTTCATGAGACCAGGTCACGCCTTTCGAATGACAAAAATAGGCTACATGCCAACTGTCTAACTCCACCTATGATTATCGGTCTCAAACCTGGATAATTAAGTGTTGCAACAAGATGACAAACAGTGTTAACTTACAATAATTTTTTCGATCAAATTATTGTTAGGGCATCTTCTACTTGCACCCTGCTAGGCCAATCCCAGATAGCGAAATTGTCCACCTGAGTGTTAAGTGTGTCAAGCGTATGCAGATCTGCAACCAGTATTAAGCTTTGGAATCCTACAGAAATCTAGTTACGCCAAGTAAGGTTTTCTAGTTATAGAAGTTGGGTCGATTTATCAGGGTTTTTTTAAACCTCACTAACAAACGAAGAACAAGCAAATATGAAATCAGATCTGAGAACAGTATGCATCCCGTAACAA
Source organism: Haberlea rhodopensis (assembly GCA_907163345.1). Lineage (NCBI taxonomy): Eukaryota > Viridiplantae > Streptophyta > Magnoliopsida > Lamiales > Gesneriaceae > Haberlea > Haberlea rhodopensis. The sequence continues at coordinate 26,613,879 of CAJQUN010000003.1, read as the reverse complement.
GTATCAGAAAGTAGTGAAGTCCTATCGTCTTCCCTAAGTGAAACTCAAAAGATAAGAAAAAAGCCAGAAATTAGCCTGAGGTGAGAACATATTCGGACGAACAACCATTTAATCTCAAAGAGCATGCATCATCGAAAATATTAACGAAACAGTAACTGTAAGAAAAGTTCATGTTCATTATAAATACGGTAGATTTTAACAATTATGTGACTGTCGATCTACTTACTTGTGCAAGAACAGCAGCTGCCAGTTGCAAACTAGGTTCCAATGTCTCAGGAACAACCTGTTACAATAGTATGCAACTCTGAAATATGCTATTGTACTTAAAAGAGTACAACAACGAGGAAAATGATTCCAAATCATTAACTCCAAGACTAATCTAGTAGTTTAAAGAAGAAGAAAAGATAAACTACAGGCAAAGAAATCACAGAAGAAAACCGCAGTTGCCCCAGCTTTTTCTAAATTCACGCCATGATCAACATCATGAGCACGTACAAATGTTTTCACGTTTGGAAAATACTTGCTCAAAGCCCAGACAGTTCTGTAATTTGCTCCAGGACTATCTAAAGTTATTGCCGCAGCACATGCTCTTTCGGTTCCGATTTTCTGGAGGACCTGTGAGAAACTAAAGCTATCTCCTCGTATATATTGAACTAGAAAAGCTCAAAACGGAGCGAGCATCACTTGCTAAATTTTCTTATCATCGTCGTGGAGAGCACCAATTAAGAGAGAAATTCAAGCAAATAAACAGTGAAAGGATAAGAGACTCAGACCTTTCCATGGACAATAAGCCAGCAATCCTTGAACTTCTTGTGCTTATCTACCTCCTCGAACGCGTAAGTTTTCAAATTCGCTGCCATTTTTTCTCACACGTAGCTGCGCAAAAAATTCACCTATCGCGAAGAAATTATATACGTAATAACATTTGAGGCGATTATATTACAGAGATTAGTGATAACTGATAAGAAAAAGCTTACGGGGGGGGCGCGAGAGGGAGGGAGGGAGGGAGAGAGAGAGAGAGAGAGAGAGAGAGAGAGAGAGGGGAGAGAGAGAGAGAGAGAGAGAGAGAGCTCAAAGGGATTTTGCCGCCGGCACCTTTTAGACTGGATACTTCAATGTTCAAATCAATCGAAGTCATTTATAATTTGTTGGAACCGCAAATGATCCTAAAGTTGGTTGAAATTACCGTTTTGAGCTTTTCTAGTTCAACATCATGAGCACGTACAAATGTTTTCACGTTTGAAATTCCAACCACAAGAAACAGCAATGATGACAACTGGGAAGACATTATACCCTGCCAATAAGGCCAAATAAAAAAAAAACAATCAACTTAAAATACAGATGCAACGGTAACGAGCTGCAGTTTTTCATATCTCATCTAATTTGGCAGCTACGCCTCTAAACTCTAGTAACGCATGGCAACTAAATGTTTAATACGCTACTCCATCTACACTAGTTCACAATCAAAAGCAAGAACTGGCACAGTTCAGCAAAGACAAAAACAGGGGGACAAAATCGCTCACTCACCGCCATCCCAGCCACTAAAAGAGGAGGGAGAGTGACAACTTTATTTTAAAATTTCTCTCATGAACTGGATAAGACTATGGTCTGCTTAAATTCCCAATGGTACCAGAAGCAGTTTAAATTAGGATCCACAAAACAATCAAGTATAGTGTAACGCAAAGTACTTCTCAACCAGTAAGCAGTACTCTATTGAAACTAAAGCGAAATAAAGATTTAATGCCTTGGGTGTGAATTTTTTATTTTGCTTCCAAAAATAAAAAAAGCTTTCTGTGCAACATATTAACATGCCAGAGCTGAGCAATAATAATGGCCGCGGGTGTAACTTGTAGGGAAAACCTGGTTAACGGCTTCGCGAAACGCTACGAATGCAAATTCTCCACCAGGTGCAAGTAGAAGGCCAACTCTTATTGCTGATACCATTGAAATACCAAATATTCTGCCACCAAGTGCAGCCAAGATGGTCTTCCCAACTATTAGAAGCCCTAATGATCCTGCAATAACTGGGAAGTTTGAAACTAGAAGTTTTGGATCAATCGACATTCCAACCTGTAAAGAAACACAACTTTCTATAAGTGATGGAAAAAATTAGAGAAATGGTACTAGCAATGACTTTACTCTGGAATATCAAATTACTGATAGGTAACAGAAACAGTTTCCAGACAAACGTAACAAAATGCAATAGAAAAGAAGCAAGTACACAGAATTGATAGTTTTTGAGCAACAGCTATGCAAGGAAATAGTTTCAACAGTAAACTGCCGTTTTTTAAGTATCTTGAAAAATCTCCTAGAACTGAAGGAAAATGAATTACTAGTGGACTTTAATGTAATCAATATGAGAAGGTGAAGGTATACCGTCATAAAGAATAGACCCAGCAGGAGGCCACGGTATGGCACAATATAAGATTCAACCTGTAATGAGAATTCGGTTTCTGCTAGAAGCAAGCCAGCCAAAAATGCTCCTAAGCCATGGAAAGGCCAGCCTGTTTGCAAATAAAGAATGATAACATAGTTACGACATTATGCAAGCATAATTACAAGTGAAATTTGCAGCTAATAAAGAACAACAGCCAATAACAGGAGTTTCCTACCCTGGCAGTTAGGAGACTGGTTGCCAGGATGACAAGAAGAGTATTCGCAGAAAATATTTCGGCATTTTGATTCTCAGCAATTTGCTTGTAAACTGGGCGAAGCAGCTGCACAAAGGAAGAAAGATGGAATACATTTTCTTTACAGAAAGATTAGGCAAAATTGCCTTCAAAATGACTCTAGTCGAAAGCATATACTCCACAATCTAGAGTAGCTCTTGTTCAGTATCTAGAAGAATTACATTACTTATCAATCGTCCTCCGGCAATTATGGCTGAGATGGCAAGTACTGTCTTCACAGCAGCCAATCCAAGAGCTTGGCCTGGAAACCAACCTAAAAACCATTGGAATATTGCCTTATCAAAGCATTATCAATTGAAGATGCAACAACAGATGTTTCTGGTCATTACATTGAATAAGCAACCATAAAACATATGTGGTGCCAAATAAAGTATGTTAATAATATTCTTGAACTATAAGACAACAACGAAGGGAGAAAATTCAAAGTCATGCCATTCATTTCTCTTCAGCTTAATAAAAAACTAACAGCAAAAGAAAATTATTGCCCGTCCCTTGGATGAACCCGGTGAAATAAGTGGTATTAGTATATAAGCAAAACCACCACAGCCAAATCCTGGAACAAAAATAAAATTGCATAAACGGATGGCTTAACAGATATAAACAGAACAATAATTAGAGGAAAAGGCAAAAAATAAAGATAAACAGAGTAATAAAGAGATAACAGAAATGAAGAGGGATACTTGATCGACTAGTACACAAATCCCTGGAAGAGTAACACAGAAAACGTAGCTCTCGCATGCCGTGATGTACTCTCACCACGTTCTTGCAGTACCTATGGATATCCAACTGATACATTTGATATACCTCATGGCACTAAAAGTTCTTTATAGCTTCACGTGAATGAAAAAATCAACAAGACTAAAAGCGTGATATCTAAAAAAAACAAGAAGAAGCATAAACTCTGTCCCAACTTTTCTACAAACTAGATCTTGTAATTGACACCAAAAATCCATCAAAAGTCATCCTAAAAAAAAATCAACAAGACCGAAAAAACACATCTAAAATAAAAAATAAAAAAAAAAGAAAGAAGCAGCAGATACTGTGACCCGAATTTCAACCGACTAGATAAAAAGAATTGACAATATTTACCTGTAGCACAACCGCTGTTGAAGATAATGCAAGACCATTTCCTATAACAATTGCAGCAGGACTAGGCAGCCCAAATACATACCGAGCAACCACACCAACAACCGCAGCTGTGACCAAGTCCTGCATTTAGTAATGCAAGTAAATTCATGAACCGGGGACTCAAATTATGTTATCATAACTAAAGACAGCCATACAAGTAAAATTCACAATATTAAGCAGTCTATAATCACCTGAGCAGAGCCCAATCCAAAAACATATTTCTTCATTGAACTTGGTCTTTCGACAGAGAGCTGCAAGAAACAATAAGGAAGGTAACCTCCCATTTCCATGTAGCTGTAACGTGTGGAGAGTGAATGCTTTAACAAAATCCAAATTGGAAAAATTCATTGGATATACCTCGAGGCCAATATTGAACAGCAAGAAGACAACTCCAAACTCCGCTATTGCCTTAGTGCATGTACATTGCGAATAATAGAGAGACCAGAGGGACCAATTAAGATCCCAGCAGCCAAATATCCAAGGACGGGACTGCCTGTATTGTAGCAGAAAGAAGATTTGTCAGTAGGAGCAACTAAAATTCAGGTTGGAATATGGACTGCAGAAAAATGATAAACTATGTTTTATGCACATCAGGGAGCATGACAAAAGCCAAGGAAACGACAGTTAAGGAAACAGGTTTCCGTTTGATGCAAGAACTATACTATTATCAGACTACCCTTTCCGTATTTCTCTAAGCCCACTGGAGTTGGGAGAAAACATTCTCAAATTCCACAAACCTCCGGGGATCTTTTGAAAAGTGGGAAAAAATATAACACTCGCAAGTAGTAACCATAACACATCAAACAGGGAAGCTTCCTCCTCATTTGTCTGAAAAAGAATACATGCAGTCCATATTAAGAAACCAATGAGTGCAAAAATCATAATACATATAATGAAGATGATAAGTTCTAATCTGAATTAAACAATTGCAAGTTAAGTGAAGTCATGCCTCTTGATGAGGGAGCATCTCCGTTAGTTTCTTCATCTTCTGAGGAAGTTTTCTCAATTTCCTGACCAGAGGCTTTGCTGTAGTTGACACTTCATCGATGCTAGTTAATTTCGATTGATGTAGAAGACAATTCTGTAATTAAATTGGAAGCATATGAAATTTGAGATTTTTTTCCACTGTATATACACATAGCAGAAGCAGCACCATGTCCATCTAAACGAACTACTTTTAAATAATTGACAAATTGAAGCATAAATTTTAAGTAATTAATATATTTTTAAAAAGCTACTGAAAATCTCCACTAAATACTAAGCATACCCTGCTCCAACAACCAGTGACCCAAAGACCAACTTGGGCAAGTGCTTATGAGCAGACTCCACTACACCATGAAACACTGAAGCTGGTGTAAACTCTTCCCCATCCGCAGCAAAAGAGAAAAAAGATGCAGAAAAGAATCGGGATGATTTCTTCAATAATGCTTTTGGGGCACTTAAAGGTGAACTCTCCCTGGTTGATTCCTTCTGCATTTCCTGTATCTTACTCTGAATAGTTTTAAACTTCTCTGTATCTGCTTCAATGTCCTTTGATAGGCCTGATTTCAACTTTTCACTCTCGTCCAACAAATTTTTTTCCTTCAAGTCACCATCTGGCAAATGTTCAAGAACCTCTATAAATTCCGTTTGCACCTCTCCACCTTTCTCAACAGCATCATCTACAGGACCTTCTAGAGATGCCACTCCATCGACAGTTCCCTCTATCCACTTCGGCAACACTCAAAAGATCAAGGCTCTTCTCTGCCCTTTGTAGTGCAGTATAAGCATCATCAACACGTTGTGCAGCCTCAAGTTCATAAGCAACAGCTTGCTCTGCTAAAAGCATTATGTTTGCCACATCTTCCTATGCTTTATAAACTTTGATTTGGGATTGCTCTGGTAACTCATTCAACCTGTCCACGTCCTTTTGCAATTAGATAATTTGAACAAATTGTTAATGAAATTTTTTTTAAAAAATTAAAAAAATTTAAAGGCCCAAGACGGATGCGAAATCGTTGATATTGGTGTTATAGTTTTAGCATGTGACAAACCATGCAGTCAGCATAACTCAGCAGTTTAAGCAGTCACGTTTACCTATATTCGTTCACGGATGATGCATAGGCACTGATTACATGCAAAAAACATATTAAAATCATGTCCACGAGTATATCAATTGAATCGCGTGTAAACTTGTTGAGATCACAAACACCGCAATCAACGATCTATTTCCAGCTCACACTAAGCATTGGCCTCTTATGGACCTCGTAACAACACTAGGCAGCAGAAATAACTCCACCAAATTCAAAACATAAATACAATGAATCAAATTAAACCCACGTGTTTCATAATTCTTGTACGATATCAAAACAGAGTAGCGTGCAAAGTGGAAACACAGTGAATGTGTGTGCGCGAGCTAAAAATGGAGAGTAGAAATTGCAACTTACCGATGAAAATGGTGCTCAAGGAGAAATGGAGGCGGAAATAACCAAGGGGGAGGAAATTGAGAGGAGAAAGAGACGGTCGTTATACTGTAGAGCTTCGAAATTTGTCTTTTCTGAATCGAGAATTTAACGGCAGGTGAATGGCCGTCTGCACTTCTGCGTATGGGGAAGCTTGACTGGAGCTCAGAGAGTGAACTGCAAAATTGGTGGGCCACATGGACAAATAGTATTAATCTATACGGTTTTTGGCTTATTATCCCGTCATCAAATAGGCGGATAACCCTTGTGATTTAAAAATATGTATATCCCCCTGTTATATACAAAATAGTATTTTACCCCCTGTGGTTTGAAAATAGACATTTTATCTCCATATGGTTTACAAAATAAGCAGTTTACCCCCTATGTATACGATATATTTCACACCTATTCACAAATTATAAGGGGATAAAATGCCTACTTTCACAAATCACAGAGGGTAAAATGCATATTTTCAAACCACATGGGGTAAACTGCCACAAGGGGGTAAAATACATATTTTCAAATCACAATGGGTAATTTGCATATTTGGCAAACCACAAGGGGGTTATTTGCCACTAGCTCAATCGATACAACTTTACTCTTTTACTTTAGATTTATAATATTTTATCAATATCTATATATATAAAGTGTTATGGTCTTAGAGTAACTATATTTGATCTCTCATATCATATCAAATATTCTTTCCACTATACCCATTCCCGTTATATTACTATTTTTAAATAATCTATACATTTTACTATCTTATAAAGTGTGAGGGTGCTAGAAAAATAATTTGGTGAAGTTTTTTTTCAAAATCCCAAAATTGGCCTTCAAACTCCCTCCTTTTTCATGTTTGTGTTCCATTTTTTAAAATTTCAAATTTACTCCATCCTCTCAAGTTTCAAGATTTTCACATTCAGCCTAACAAAGATGTAAATGTGTAATTGACAACAAGACCCCTATTAATTTAGATAACAAAATAACAACAAAAAATATATAAGATGACATTAAACTGCAAAATCAATTTGAAAAAAAATTATTACATTCCAAAAGCCAAAATTTAAAAATGAATTTACAATTACCATTACAAAAAAAAAAATTGTATATGCACACAACGCGTGCAAATGATGCCTAGTATCTATTACTATATTATAAAAAGGGAGCATGCTAGAGAAACTACTTGGCCTCTTGGTATGGTCATTTAATTACCAAAATGCCCCTAAATCTTTTATTAATCACAAATAGTATGCCAACATGCAAATTGACTGAAATATCCTTGAGACTTTAATAATTACAATTGATCCTAATATATTCTATTTTTAAAATTTTTGTAATGCCCTTAATAATATTGTCAATTATAATATTATCATATCACATAATATTTGTAATTAAATCCCAAAAAAAAGTTAAAAAACTAATTGAAAAAAAGACTGTGTAAGCACGCAACGCATGTTGGGGACAATAGTATATTATAAAGGGTGATGATGCTATAGAAATTATCGTGGTCTTTTGGTATGTCCATGTAATTACTAAAATACCCCTAAATCTTTTACTAATCACAAATAATATGCTAACATACAAATGACTTAAATATCCCTGATATGTTAATAATAATTTGAATTTATCATAATATACTATATTCTTGAAAAATATTTGTAATGCCCTTAATAATATTCTCAATTATCATATCACATAACATTTGTAATTAAATCCCGAAAAAGAAGTTAAAAAACCAATTGGAAAAAAAGACCATGCAAGCACGCAACGTGTAAGGCCCCGATGCTAATTAATTTTGATTAACGATGTTTAAGCAAACCCGGGTGATTAAAATCTGAGAATTCAATTTGAGGTGTTCTGGATCACAACACCTTATTTTTAACCAAGATAAAATTACATCAAATTATATATTTGGCATGCAATATTTTCGGCCAAACCATGCCCAAATCACCATCAAATCACCACTTTGGACACTTGGTGGAGCATTGACTCAAAAAAATTATTAAAAAACTCCACCCACCTTGTTAGCATCGCTTATCACCATTATAAAAGGGCATGGAGGTTGGTTCTTTCTTTTAAAAACCACATTAGGATCGGGCCCTCACACAACGTGTGCTGAGTCACTAGTATATATAAAGTGTGATGAACTTAGAGCAACTACATTTGGTTTTTTACGCCATACCAATTTTTATTTCCCAAAATACCCATTTTTCATTATATTACTATTTTTAAATAAAATATAACGTAATAAGATATATTTTCAAACATTAACTTCAAAGAAAAAATACTCAAACTTTATTATATTTTAAAAAAAATATTATATAAAAAATTATATTTATATTAAACTTTATTTTATGTGCATGTATCACATGCAAAGATTTATTAGTTTAAATTAATGTGGAGGCCGTGAGTTGTACGTGCATTTTTGGCTTTTAAACATATCGAACGGTAAGTTTGCAGGACTCGTGTTATAGTATACGAATTTTAGTTTGGTGGTATATTAATAGGGTTTTTAAAAAAACCTACATATACTATATTATAATTTTATTTTCTGTTTTAATGAATATATACTTTTTTCTTTCTAAAATATTAGTAAGTTCCATCATTTTATAAAAATCTTTATATCAATAGTCATGAATCTCTACTATGTCCACCGTGGAAATTACGTCCTATGCCTAATTTTTAATATATAACACATTTTGGTCTATTTTATATAACTACCTCTATATTTTTGAGCTATTCTATCTCCAAAAGATAGCTTTTGCAAGAAACAAGGGGACAATAAAAAGATTGATGAAAATTTACATTCATTAACATCAATATTCCATAAAATACTTGTGATATACTACATAAAATCAATAAAATCCGTGACATTTATATTTAATCGTCGCCCGTGTCCAAAATGTTATGTAAAATCAGAGGCAAATTTAGAATTTTTGTTTTGAGGTAGAAAATAATAACATAGACATTTGGAGGGTAAAAATTATTAGAGGCTCAAAATATAATTATAAGGGAGCAAACTGCAATTTTGGGATGAATAACATAATTTTTTAATTTTTTTAGAGGACATTATATTGTGCATTCACCCTGTTTAGAACCAGTAATGTTATTTGACCCCAATCAGAAAGAAATAGTAAATACAAAATGTATTCTCGTTGTGAAATAAGTTTGAGTCTGAAACTAAATTATTATTTTATATAATAAGTTTTTAAGAGTTTGGAATAGTACTATTGTAAGGAATAGTAATGAATAGTAAATCACTATTTATTACAAAAAAAAATTTTAAAAAAAGTTTTTTTATAATTTTTTTTTTGTTGATTCGCGGATTTGACCTGAACCAACTAGAAAAAAATAATATAAATCTGTTATTGATGCGCGCAACTTCAAATATTACATTTTTTTAATTTATAGTAAGATGGACATCATGTTTTTTTTTTAAAAGTTAGAGTCAGTAATTTGGTTATTTTTTTCCATTCAATTACAATAGCATGTTCGCGTTAATTTCTTTTGTTGATGATCGGGTTTGGCATAAACCGATATATCTTAATCGGTTGTTGATGCGCACAACTTAAACGTTATTTTTTAAGTTTTTAGTGAGATGGGAATCATTTTTTTAAAAAAACATTAAAGTCAGTCCTTTAATTATTAGGTTTGTTAAAATCAGTCCTTTAATTATTAGGTTTGTTAAAATCAGTTATTTGATATGTTATTTTCGATCAAATTAGAAAAAATTGACCATCATGTTGGTACCTGACACCGTACCTTGGGCGGTGTCAATAAAAACTACTGTGAATATAAGGAATGACTTGTTTTCTATTGATTGTCAAACATATTACATACCTCCTCGTTTTTCCAAGTTTCAATGCAAATCCTTCACCAGAGATGGAATCAACAATTAATATAAATATTATGTATAAAAATAATGCCATCACCAACCTAAGCTCAAATTTTAAAAAAAATTGGATTAAAATTAGGAATAATTACATATGTCTCTATGTATTACAAAACTTCTATTAATCTACTTAAAACATGTTCTTAAATCATGTTTGCAATGTGGGCAAAATGCATCTAAAAATAATAAAATGAACATAAAAAGTATTTTTTTTTGTATTAATACATAAAATTAAAAGGAGGTGAAACTCTAAAAGTTGCATGATTTATAGCAAAACTAAAAGAAAAATTTATAAACGTTCTCAAGATTGCCCTTGTGTCTTCTCAGTTTGATGTTCTATATCAGATTTTGACTGGCCTTCTTCGTTCTCCTCCGATTGTTCATGATTAACGGCCTCGGTTGTGGTCTCCGTGGACTCTGTCGGCTCTATGCCATTCTTTTTGTTAGTAGCTGCATCGAGGACATGTTGGTAATTTCCTTTCTCCATAAATAGCTGTTGAAAGTGGACCTTGCAGTATAGGATCCCATCCAATGCAGCATAGGATGAGTGTGTAAGATGACATCCTCCATGAGCACATTTAAAGCATGATTTGTGAAATGATTCCCCCTCCATTGTCATCTATTTTCAGAATTTATAAATATTAGTTGGTTGGAAAATTATTATTTGAATATGCAAATATGAAGGGAAAATAATGATAAAGTTGTAAAATCATTATTAAAACACTTCGATACCTTTTCTAGAGGGTAAACAGTCTTTTTACAAGTAGCGCATTTGTCTAAAGTTCCAGAGAACATGGCTGAAACCTTACTAGGTGCCCTTTGCTGCATATATTACAATGTTAAAAAACTAAATCTTGAAAAAATGGGAAAAAATTGCGAGTTCCTTTAATAATCATATATATTGATTCATTGAGTTCATTCTATTTTATTTATAGGTTTTTTTTCCTTCAAAAAAATAAACATGATAAACATACTACGTACCAACGAATTTTCCCTCTCGGATTTTGCTGCTGAAACATTTATGAGAATCCAAAGAATAATACACATAGTAAGACAATATGAATGGATTAAACTTTACAATAATCATGAATAGTATAAGGGGGGATATGATTTAATTAAAATTAAAACAAAATTTGTTACAAGTTTGAAAATTCTTGCTAAAATTTCCAGACTCCTTGAAGAGTTGTTCAAAATGAGTCTTGCAGTACAGAACTCCATCCATGGAAGAGTAGTTGCTCATCTGCAAAACAACATTGCAAATTTAATCTGCATCCTAATCGTTTGAATCCTGGCCACCATTGTTGGACTAAAAACAAAAATTACATACCACCAGAGTCCCTTTACAATGGCTGCATTTGAAGCAAGACTTGTGATAATTCATCCCATCCGCAGATAACAAATCAACGAAATATACAGTCTTATCACAAGCCTTGCATTTATCCAACGTCCCCGTGAATGCTGCCGCCATTTCTTTATAGTTTGACCCCTCACACAATCTCTGCAATTTCCACACAATCTTTAATTTCTTTCTATTTTCACAGAGACAACGACTGATAAATAAAAGGGAAAAAAGTTGGGTTATCTGAAAACAAAAGTTAATTTTATATCAACCCAACAATAGAATTTCATTTTCTGAATGGAGATCCCATTGGTTGTGAAGAAATGGAGGATTGATAATACCGTCGAAAATGGGGTTGAATCCGATTAAAGTGGAGGGAAAATAGCTGGGATTCTTCACTTCTTCCATTAAAAGAATGTGTGGGAGGAATTTTTTGAGAGGGGAAAGTGTTTTCCTTTTGCAGTGTGTGGTAGTTATGTTAGTTAGAATTTGTTTCTTATTGTTTTTTTTAGCTTTTATCTGTAGTTGATTTATGTGGTATCCTAAGAGGCATATACATAATTTATTAGAAAAAGTATCAAATCCATTAAGTAAAAATCACAACAGTTCTGAGAATGGCACGTGATGTGCAACCTTGTAAGGGTTTAGATATGACGTATATGTATCATTAGAGGCTCCTACAAGCAAATCATCTTTTGTTTTTTGTAAGTTTTATATTAGAACTACGAATGCTTCACGGATCGGGTTGAACTGGAACTTATTTGAAACCTCCCCCATAAATTCAATCCAGAACCAGAATCAGGTTAAGAATAAAGTGAGTCCAAAATTAGGAATCAACCCACAGCAAAGGAAACAGATTGGTTTGGTCCGTAAGAGAACCAACCCGGTCCCTCAGCATCACTAATTAGAACTACAAGAGAAATTTAATATATTTTGTACTTTACTGTTAAGCAACATTTTCATTTTTGACAAGAAATTTAATATAATTTGTACTTTACTGTTAAACAACATTTTTGATATATTAAAAAAATATTTATCCCTATATATATAAGTAATAATACATGTATATGGATACTGGATGTATCTCATTAAATGCAGTAACACACGCATATATACACACACTCTTACAAAACATGTTTAATTAGGACTACAAAAAATTGCGCTTTGATATGTTTACCGTTTAACTTGCAAATAATTGACATGCTTTTATGTATTATTGTCCACTCATTTTATCGTATAGTGTTTCATCGAATTTATTTATAAGACTTTTGGCCCAAAGAATTCTTGTATTCATATAATGATATGTAAAGTTTTTTCTATTACAAGGTACGAGCTAATGACAATTTATCTATATAATATCACGATATATATTTTACACTATGTGATTTGTAAATATATATTTTACCCCACAGGTGCACATCCGAATTTTACACTCCCATTCTTGCTAGATGCACACAAATGGTCCCCCATCTGCATCTCAAAATGAATCTCTTTCTTTTGTCCACTATGATATCGGTAATAGTCATTTTATCATAAATGGTATGTAAGATATTTTACCTATCCATGATTTACAAAAGATACCACACTTCCACTTTACACGAATCAATTATGGATGTGTGTTTTGCACATATTCAAAACCATAGGAGGGTAAACCGTATATTTTCAAACCACACTACCTATTTTGAAAATCACAAAGGGTAATCTCTCTAATTTTAAACTACAGTGGTATAAACCTATTTTGAAATCACATAGGATAACTGTCTATTTTTAAACTTCATGGAGTGTAAACTATCTGCTTTGAGGGATTCGTGGCCAAAAACTCACTACCAAGAGGAATAAAGTAATCATCATCCGAACTTCCACTGCCCATATATTTACGATGATGTTGGTAAAAACTGCCATTGGAAAATGTAAATTACAGTCAACGATACCACAAGTAATAACTTTTCTCTAGACAAAAAAATTATAGTTGATAAAATTGAGTTTATAATTTTTTTTATTGATAAAACTAATTCAATCAAGATTCATTTTCCTCGAAAAGATCATGTAATTGGTAAAATGTAACTATATGTAACCACACACAAATATAATTGTCTGCAAAATCAATGTTCAATTAAGATAAACTAAAAATTCCTTTGTAAAAAACAAAAAAAAGTACATTAAAATGTGCAAATGGTCATCGTTTTCAACGTGCCTTGTTCTTCTTTATGTGAGCACAAGATAGTGACATTGTTATTAGTGCCGTCAATGGCAAGCTGTTACAATTTGCTTATTTACTTAATAATTTGATTAACCCACTCTAATCCCTTCTATCTACACATTCATTATGAGCACTTTGATACTAACGCTTGTACATAGAAAAAAAATACATTATTAAAAGTTTGCTTGATAGTAGAAGTATTTACAATAAAGAGGGTTTTCTTTCCGATTTAGTTTGCCTATTCTCAGGAGCAGATCCATTGATATTAAAAATATACAAGGTTCCAACTTAAAACAAATCGACAATGAATGGAGTAGATTATGTATCTTATAAAGAGCTAGCATAACTTCTAAACTCCCAATTTGAGACAATTATCAACACGTCCCCTCACGTTCGTCATTATATAAGTCAAACACATTGACTGATAATGCGGGTGACGGTGGACATGCAAATGGAGTAACCAATCTCATGGACGGAGTAGCAATGAGAAATCTGATTCTGATACCATGTTAAGAATACATAAGGTTCTAACTCAAAACCAGTTGATAATAATTGGAGTAGCACATATATCTTATAAAAAACTAGCATAACTTCTAAACTCCTACGTGACATTTCTTAAAAAGAATGAGAATATGAGTAAATGCCCTAGCCAAAAGGAAACCATTAATTTAATGTGTGTTTTATTTTATTTTTAAAAAAATTACATTTTTCATCCATAAAATACGATAATAGCTTTTTCTACTTAATAATTGAGTCCACCGAAACATTTTTGGGCATCCACGTTAAGATAATAAAGAATTCAACTAAATTTTATTATTTTTGTTTTCCCAATTCATAAAACTTTACGTTGAAATTGACAGTATAAACTATAAATCTCTCTACTCCATTGCTTTACTTGTACTCTATTTTAAATTAAATTTTTAGTGATGCCCATATTAATTTAGTGTTCAAAGTGAACATTAGACAAGAATTAATGCTAAGTATTCCAAAAGTATATCCACGGCTTCAATCAAACAAAAACATTACCTAGAAAATGCAGCAGCATAGAGTTATAAACACGGAGCCTGACATCCTCAGCCATAAACAAATGCGCTAAAGTATTCCTAAATAAACTCAATCATGCAGAAAAAACTAGAAAAGACAATCAATTATCAAGATAATATTCACATTGATTGCATACATAGGATCTTAATCGGTTGATTAGCTATTATTTTAGTATAATCTCTGTCCCCACCACAGAGCATATACAGCACATACAAACACACAGTAAAACAGTACAACACCTATAAAACAAGAGCTTTCTTAAGCTCCTAATATCTTTGAATATCTACAGCAAAGGCATGGATGAAAATAATATGAAGGCGCGGAGTTTTCGCTATGAAGACTATAACACAAGAAGGGTATTCTTGAGGAGTTATCCGCTTCACTGGGCATCGGAATCGGAAGCCGAAAAAAGCAAAGAAGCAGTAGAGAAAAGAAACATAACAGCTAAAGGCAGCAAAGAAGAACCTGCTACAAGGAAAGTGATAAACAACGGCAACGGGAAGAAACCGATAAAGAAGATAATTCTTGCAGTTTTTCAATGGGGAGAGGAGAGAGTCCTGGTTTTCAGAAGGTTCAAGCATAAGCTAACAATCTATGTTGTTAATTGTGTGACTGCTAATTTGAAGGCTCCTACGGCCTTTATTTCAGTTCATTGAATTGTTGCTATATTTAAACACACACACACACACACACACACAAGCCAAGCCTCTGGTGTAAATGTGAAAACAGAGTGCTGATTCTTTTGATGGCTACCAAAAGAACATGTGTACTAATTCTCCTGAGGACTTATTTACCGATTAATTTTCCAAGAAAACAGTAGTTCGAATTAGAGAAATTCTCCACTCGGATAAATATAAATCATATCAGGACTATTCAGTAATACATATTCTATATGATTTCCTGATGTTAAATATATAAAGGAGAAAGCATCATATGTGATGGTTAGGCACATTTTTGGAGATGTATGAGACAGCATTTCATAGGTATACATACAAGTCTTTCAACAAAACAAAACACAGTTCTAAATAGTTTTGACACTAACATATTTCAGAGTTCTCCACATTCCAGCCATACAAGTAGTGCATCTCTACTTATAGAGTGTAATCCAAGCTTAATAATGAAACTATAAATTAGTCATGGGGAATAAAAACCTCCAATCTTCCTCATTAAACATTTTGAATTTTCGTCACACTCTGTCCAGATTGAATGTTCTAATTTCGGTGTAGGATGTAAAAATAATGTCTAATTTAATAAAATGTCAAAAATTGTTTCGAATAATAGTCTTAATTGAAAGTATCGATTTACAACTTCTACTTCAATCTGAGGACTTTTGAGTGAAAAAATAAAGGTATCTACAACTAAATTGCCAGCTCTCATCTCAAAATTGGCAACCAATTCCAAATGATTCATGAGCATTGGGAAAAAAGGGAGTAGCTATCATAAGGAAATATATCCTTGTTTCATTAGTTTACTAACATAAATTTTTACTATATTATCAAACAACAGGTGATTATAAAAAGTAATTTTAACATCTTGATGTATCATTTAAGTTAAAGAATCTCCTCTTATTTTTGTTACATTTTCACCCTAAAGTATGATACATTAAAAAAAAAATTCAATGATCATATCACCACCACTTAAAATGTGGATGCATGTGAGAATGCGTGTATCTCTCGCTGGTTTTGACGAAAGAAGGTAAAGTTTACTAGTCACCGTGAAACTGCAACTTTGCACCGAATTTCTGAATAATAATAAATGACGATTAGTGAAACTTGAACCAACACGACAAAACTATGGTGTTTGGCGGCATTTAAACAAACTATTAATATAACTTTTTACTACACAACACAACAGAATAATTAAAAACCACAAATTTAATCTGGTCACCGGAGCTTACTTCTGAAGCATGTAAATACTATTCAAAAAAAGATAAACCCCCACAGTGAAGCATCCCACGGCCATCCAAGAGCTCAGTCTTTCACGTGTTGAGGGGAGCAGAAGCCAGTTTGAATTGGTGCAGAAAAATTTAAAAGTTCATGAAAAGACAAGCACCAAATATTCTTGAGAAAATCTCATTAAACATATAATCTATTTCTACAATTCATAGAGCAAATATAATATAAAAATGACATCTTTTTTTGTTACATTGCATGGTTATCATTTGATGCTCTCACATAGAAGCAATACTCAATCATCATTTGTTCGCTTAATCATTGTAAGATAATATAGAAACCATTACAGCACAAGGGAGTAAGCACACACAAGGACGGAGTTTGGGATAAATCATAAAAAAACCTCAGTGAATACCTCAACTAGAATACTTGTTTATCATCCGTAATATTGACACTTGAATCTTAGCCCATTTATGTAAGTGAATCAATGTGCAACAACTTTATAGCTTATCCGACTTTAGCATTTTCTGATTGACACTACCTTTATCTTATCAATCTCCCAAGTTTACCATGGAAAATGCTTTATGGAAGATAAGCAACCCAAATATTGTAAAGATCCCATAACATAGAAATGGTTTGCAAAAAATTGAATGTGCACAAAATCAACAACAATAAGAAGACTTACCCAGTTCTCTGCTCAAGAAGTGCCGGGAATTTATCTTTATATACGTGCAGGCACAGATGCCTAAAAATACTACTGTTATAGGAAAGAATGGAAATTGAAGAGTGCCGACTGGCAATACACAAGCAAATACTATCAGTTCTACAAAACTATGATAACGAACAAAATCCGTATCAAATGTCGTGATGCCATATCTAGATATCATCTTAGCATTTTAGATTATCCTCGTTCATAATCTCGCAGACCCCCGAATTTCCACATACACAAGAAGCACGCATAAATTCATTAACATACGTAGATAACACGAATCGCATCACAAATTGTAAAGTAAAAAATTTAGAACTCGATAGCTAGTATTACCGGAAATTCTTAGCGATACTGAAGTGGGAGCGGAAGATCGAAGGGCTAAGAAATTGTTTCGTTTTACATAATTTTAGGGGTTTGTTTGATGATGGGGAAGGCTTTAGTTCTGTTTCTGGTTACATCATGGAGGCAGTAACTTAATTCTAATGTTATTGATGACGGTGGTCTTCGGATGCTCTACTGGATTTTCATATATTGTTTAGCTTGTCGTTTAGTCGAGTAATTAGCCTTGGGTAATCTATTGGCCATTATTTGTACAATTATGTTCAGTCATTGTTCGGTCTATCGGATGTTCTGCCTTATCTGAGTTGCTTTTCTGTGTTAGTCCAATGCATTGTTTGTGGAGCTATCGAGCTATTTCGATTTATAGTGCAGGTTTTTGCTTTAGTGGTGGCTCGATTGGAAGAGATGCGTAAGCTTCTTATCCACTGTTTTATAATATGTCAAGTGGGTCTATGGGAAAATATATTTTTTTCGTCTGCTTCTTTGGCATGTGCTAGTTCCATCACTTACATTATCTGATCACTGCTTGGAGTTCATCTTTTCCCTGGTTGGCAAACACATGTCCCTCTCCTTTTGTTCGTTCTTACACTGGGATGGAACATGGTATTTGCTTGGGGTCCTATTTCACACCTCAGTTTGTTTTTTTGTGGGATTTGGATTCAGTCTTGATCTCGGTTAATCACATTATGTAAGTGTTCATCAGAGTTATTTTATTAGGGTCATGATTTGGTATCACATATTGCTTTTTTTTTTAGACTCATGTTGTTCGTTAGCTGTCGGAGTTATGGGCGACATGTAATTCTCATTTTCGTATGAGTTGGTTTCGGGTATCTTTGTTTTTTTCTTGGTTCAGTTTTCAATTGTATTCAAGATTATCTTAATAGTGCTTTGTTTATGGGTTGTAGTATCCCTTATACTCTTATAAAAAAATCGTATAATAAACGAAGAACCGTTTAAAATAACGATTTTTGACATATAAATTTTATTTCAGAAAATACCATTCCATATGATATATTAAATATATAATCTATATTATACTAGCGTATCTATATCTATGTATTCTATGAATATAACTTATTAAATTTACTCTAATAATCTATGTATTATATGAAATACATTTTAATTTTAATAATAATATAACTTATTAAATTTACTCTAATATATATATATTAATAATTTAGATAACTCAAGTTTTGATCTGATATTATATTATATTTTTTTGAACTAATAATATTATTATTATATTATCTGGTCATGCGGAAAATGCACTTTGACCACTTTAGGAAATAGCAAGCGCATTTTACAACGTAAGAACAATTTTTTCACGCCCTAATTCTGTCTCCTCTTCGTAAACTCCGCGTTGGAGTCATCTCTCGCTCGTTAAAAAATCTCAAAATTTATTATTCATTTTTCTCATTTATTCCTGAGAATCATTAGCGGCAGTAGATCTGTGACCTCGAGGTTACTTTTCCTTAGTTCGGTTATATCTGTTTAGAATCTGTGCTCTTTGTAATCTAGTGTGGGTTTGGGTCCAGGATTTCTATTCGGTGTTTTGTGATGAGTTCGAGAGCGAGATATCCACCGCCGGGAATGGGCGGCGGCCGAGGAGGTGGAATGAACTTTAACACTGGAGCAAACCCTAGTTTTCAGCCTAGAAACCCTAGTCAACAGTACGTACAGAGGAATCCGTCCCCGAATAATCAAAATCATCAATTGTCGCAGAACCCTCAGCCACATCAATGGCTGCGAAGAAGTCAGCTGCCACCCGCTGATTCAGCCGTTGACGAAGTTGAAAAGACCGTGCAATCAGAGGCTGTTGCTTCGAGGTTAGTATATTTTGTATCGAAGGGGAATTCGCAACCATGGTCAGTTTAGCTGCTTTTTATAGACTTTGTGGAAAGTACTTCAATTTTTGTGTTCACATTTGTCCTCTGCCAGAAATTTGTCCTCTGCCAGAAATTTGTTTACATGGTTCTAGTCTATTATTGGTGAGACCTTTTTTAGTAGTCTACTGTTGTTTGCGTTTTTTTTTTATAAAAATATGTTGTTAGATAGTCCTATAAAATAACAATAAATTATCCATTTTAGTCACGACACTACCACTGTGTTCTTTTTATTTGATTATATTCTCAATGAATTGTCAGAATTTGGTTGTCGAATCTTACAGAATTCAGCTCCGTTATAACCAATTGCTGGATAGAGTAAATTTCGTACGTTTTCCTTTACTATAGTGGATGTGAAAATGCCTTACTGTGAAACTACATTTGTGGTTTGCTGTTATTTTGTGGAGGTGTGTCTGAGAGTTTTAGCATTAATTCCCGTTTTCCTCTGCATCTTGTACTGTTATTCATGATTCTTAATGTGCATAAATATTGGTCATTTTTGCATTTCTTCTTGACCAGTTCTCAAGATTGGAAGGCCCAGTTAAAGTTACCTCCACAGGACACCCGATTCAAAACAGAGGTTAGATTTTCAATTATAGTCATTGTTTGTTTTGTACTAGGATCCAAGTTATGAAGGCATTGTCTAGTCAGGACTTGATGGAATAGTAATTGCTTGAGATATTGAATCCAGTCACCTCCTTTCCATACTCTTTTTAGACGCACTTTTTCTTCTTTACCAATTTTACTTGCTCAAGAGAGCGCCGTAATATTTTCAATCAATAAATGGATCGGATATCACCCATTAAGAAGGTGTATCTGGTTAAGCCAGTAGAGGGGGATCTGTCTGATACATTTTCCAGCTGAACTTATTGTCATCTGAATTTGGATGATGTAGCTTCTTTAACTGGTTGTGTGAGGTTGTAATTTCATTTGATATATAAGAGTTTGGAGGCTTGCAGCACTCATAACCTTGAGCAAACGCATTAAAAGAAATTGAAGGAAAATTCATGTTTTTTTTTTTGCAACCAAAACAAGCATGCCAGAAAACATAGCCAAACATGATTTTTTCTAGTGCACTATAAAATAAGTAGTCATCGTCTACAATTTAATTAGTAATTGTTGAGAATTGCTAGAATCTTATCACCTTTTATGTTACTTGGACTCAAACTGGATTGTCATGGTGTCTTAGCGACTACCTAAAAAGAAGAAGAAAATAGCAACCATGCCACTGGAAAATACTGGAATCCAGTGTCTTCCTTGTTTAACCTCCCACTTCGCTGGATGTTCTATAATATTCTGTTCAACAGCTCTTAATCTTGGATGAAACGTTTCTTAAGTAGATATGACTCGACCACCTGTAGTACCATCCCACATTATTGTTCTGTCATTGTTTTTTGTTGTGTCATGCATTGGTAGCAATGCTTTCTCATATTCATCTATAGTTTTACCATTTGACCGCATGCATCTATATATGTATCGCATGCATCTATATATGCAGGACTCGCTCCTGAATGCTATTTTACTTGCCTTTTAGGATGTTACGGCTACAAAAGGAAATGAATTCGAAGACTACTTTTTAAAGCGCGAGCTTCTTATGGGAATATATGAGAAGGGTTTTGAGAGGCCATCTCCCATTCAGGAGGAGAGTATTCCAATTGCTCTCACTGGAAGCGATATATTGGCTAGGGCAAAAAATGGAACCGGGAAAACTGCTGCCTTTTGTATTCCTGCCTTGGAAAAAATTGATCAAGATAAAAATGCTATCCAAGGTTATAATAATATTAATATCTATTTAGTGGGTCAAGTAAATTTTTATTTTCATACTTTCTATGGAGTCCTAGATGATATTAGGGCCATTTGTTAGGTTCATATGAGCTAAAACCTGATAAGTTGTGAGAATTGGATCTATATGAGATTAGGGGTGTAAAAAAACCGAATATCACGAAAATTTTAAGAATTGAATTCTAGCTCAAATAAGTGTATTCGTGTATTCAAGCTCGAGTTCGATTTGAAACTCGAAAATTTAAATATGTTATGCTCGAATTTGGTTCAAATCACGACTCAAGTTCGAGCTCGGCTTGAAATATTTGAATATGTTCGCGAGTTATTCGAGCTATTACTTGAAAATAAAGGCTAGAATATAATGTATATTATATTAATAAAATATTTAAGCTCGTGAGTGACTCATGAACTATCGAACAAAATAATTTGGGCTCGATTTCTGCTCGAAAATAGTTTGAACATATTTGAGTTAGATTCGACTTCGATCATTTCAAATACGATTCAAATATTTTCGAGGCAGCTCGATTGATTTACACTTTTATCTGAGATAAACGACAAATATGTAGTTGTATCAGTCATTATTTTTCCTTCTGATGAAGAGTCTACTTCCTTTTATCATTAATTCATTTGCATTTGGTAATGATTTAGAAAAGGTCTTAGGAAGATTATTTTTAGTATGATAATTGTAATCACTTGAATCTTGCACTCTGTCTCCATTTTATTTCTCTGAATTGCTTTTGTATCATTTTATTCTAACATATCCTCTTAAGTTATTTTTTGCGCACTGCTCAATTTTTTACAATGTTCGGTATCTCACTAGCGTGCTTCAATGTAGTTGTTATTCTTGTGCCCACTAGAGAACTTGCTCTCCAAACATCCCAAGTTTGCAAAGAACTAGGGAAGCACTTAAAAACTGAAGTCATGGTTACTACTGGTGGAACAAGCTTGAAAGATGACATAATGCGACTTTATCAACCAGTTCATTTACTTGTTGGTACACCTGGAAGAATTCTTGATCTTGCAAAAAAGGGTATTTGCGTATTGAAAGATTGCTCTATGCTTGCAATGGATGAGGTATGTTCCATCTGTGAATGTTGACGATGTGTGTTTTATGATGTTATTTGATAATTGAGGAACACACTAGATGTGGAATAAGCATATGCTGATATCATGATATTGTTCTCATCGTACATTTTTCCTTTTTGGGCCTTAACTTCAGTTCCATAATTATTTTAATTATGCTTTGACTTAATTACTGTATTTATTATTTCATTTATTTTCGCCATTGATTCTAATGATGCACCCTTGTTCATATCAAATCATAACTCACAATTATTTGATCACTTATTTTCACTTTTTTCTTTCAAAACAAGCATTACATTATGTCTATCATTTACCCATAATATCAACTCAAAAAACTCTTCATCCAAACAGTCTCATAAATACTCTTATTCCTTTCATATCAAATGATAAACAAGTACTTAGTCACTTCTTTTTCACTCTAGTCTTTTTTAAAACAAGAGTTACTTCAAATCAATCATTACCCAAAATATCAACCATGGTTGTCAAAGGCGTGCACCATGGCACTGTGCACTGCCCGGCATGGACCATGCACCTGGGAGGACCATCGGGCGCAGCCCTTGGGAAAGGCACACGCTAAATCTAGCTCAATCACCGAAACCCACAATTCTCTAAATCATAATCCTTGCCTGCACAGCCACCACCCCCTTTTTTTTTTCCTTCCAGCAATTCAATTCCCGTCAGTCCTAAGCAAATTACTCTTCTGTTCCCCACTTTCTCTGTTTTCTTTTGGACAATCCAGCAAAATCCTAATTTCTAAACCTGAATGTTTGTAACATATATTTTTGTTTCTGTGTAATATTGTATTAAAGTTCGCCTTGCTTTGATAAGGCACTTGTCTTGCCTTGCTCCTAAAGTTCTAGATACATGTATGCCTTGCGCCTTAAATAACCATGATATCTACTAAAAAAAACCCTAATCCAAACAGTCTCATAATCCTCTTACTTCTTTTCTTCTTCGACTTTTCTTATTGCTCTTAAAGAACTTGTGATGAGAGAAGGAGATAGACCAAGTGACCAACCAACTGCATACCTGATTTTTTCAAAACTTCTTTCTATTTATCGTGGGAGGTTTTGACCTGACTTTGTTGCTATCTGTTCTGCTTTATTTGAACTTTGGAAATAAGTGTATATAATGTTGCGACATATGAGAAAGTGGGAGTAATATTTTCCTCTTCGTGTTTATAATTTCAGGCTGACAAGCTTTTGTCACCGGAGTTCCAACCTTCTATTGAGCAATTAATTAGCTTTTTACCTGCAAATCGTCAGATCCTTATGTTCTCTGCAACATTTCCTGTTACGGTAAAAGATTTCAAAGATAGATACCTGAAAAAGCCCTATATCATCAACCTAATGGATGAGCTCACCCTCAAGGGGATAAGTCAGTATTATGCTTTTGTGGAAGAAAGACAAAAAGTTCACTGCCTCAATACTTTATTTTCAAAGGTTCAAATTCCTGTTTTACTATATATTTTAGTGATGATATATTCCATATGTATTGCCATCTGTGTTAACAAATTTGTTATCTGTGTGCAGCTTCAAATAAACCAGTCGATTATTTTCTGCAATTCCGTGAATCGAGTAGAACTTCTTGCCAAGAAAATTACAGAACTTGGTTTTTCTTGTTTCTATATTCATGCTAAGATGCTTCAAGATCATCGCAACAGAGTATTTCATGATTTCCGCAACGGTGCATGCAGAAACCTTGTTTGCACTGGTACGTTCTGCAGTAGGATCCCTTGAATCTATTATCTGTTGTTTTTTGCAGTTCAGAGTATTTTTCTAGCCATAAGATTGCAGTATACCATAGCTTCCATCCTAGGGAAATATCACATAAGATTCTTAAATATGGGACTTGTATGTGACTTTGTACTTTATAAACAGAAGGAAAAAATTGCAACTTTTGCTACCGGCTTCTGATTCTAATTTCATCGGATTCTGCTTTTGTCTTTCCTGTTAGTTACTTATCTGACGTCCCATGTGTGGCTATTTTATTAATTTCTTTTCATTTTTCACATGTGTATCAAATTACAGACTTATTCACAAGAGGGATAGATATTCAAGCTGTCAACGTGGTTATCAATTTTGATTTTCCCAAGAACTCCGAGACATATTTACACAGGGTGCGGTGCTTGGGTTGTTGGCCAATGTACTTTTCATAGTTGTTGAACTGTTTCCTTATAAATGTTCAATGTTGCATGTAGGTTGGTCGATCTGGAAGGTTTGGACACCTTGGGTTAGCTGTCAATCTGATTACCTTTGAGGACCGCTTTAATTTGTAAGGTTTTATGCCTTCTTTTTTTGATGATCGCTGATATGGAATAGAATTATCGGGTTGTGTATTTTTCGAGATTTTTTTAATCTCCATGCATTTCTTATCTTTCAGGTATAGGATTGAACAAGAGCTAGGGACAGAGATTAAGCAGATCCCACCACATATAGATCAAGCTATATATTGCCAATGATCTGTGGTGGCTACAATTTACTAGTTGATCGAAAACACTGGTGAGTTATAGAACCCATGGATATTGTATTTTGGTTTTACATATTTTTACAATTGTGCATCCCTCACAACTTTCTATTTACCACTTAAATCATCTTTTCTTCGACAGAACCGGTAGCCTGTCCTGATGGTTAATGTTGTGATGTCAAGGTCACGAAGAAATCATACATGCTCTTGGTCATGAAACACTTTCTATTTGATTTGTGAGGCAGAATATGCAAGAATTTTCAAGATTTTGGACATCTCACAGCCATTTAACGCATAATGATTTCAAATGGTTGATATTTCGGATGAAAATGTTGTGGTCACTAGGCCATCACCTTCACCACTGTGGATCGATGCCTTTTCTTTGTTTATGCTTGTTTGAGGTTAAACTTCGGCTATCTACATGTTCGGTGTACTCACTGTCGAAGTTCTCTGTTATTGCTCTCTGATTCTCATTTAATTTCAGGTACCCGTTTCATCAATGTATCTCTCCTTTATCTGGTGTTAGTTATGCCGTAGCAAAAACTACTCACCTGGGAATTCTAGAGTTATTTAAACACTGGTGTTTTGCATATTTGGTACCGGAACGTTCTTTACCATGGTGTCTTGGTTAGGAAGTTGTAACTGGTGTCGAGTCAGGATTGGAACATTGTTTTCCTAAAAAAGTTTAATAGATCGTGATTCGTGCTGTGTTCCGATCACATTTTCAAGTTATCATCATCAAATGCAAGGGGGAGTAATATGAGCCAGAATAGCCAGATTGACTTCATGGGATGGAGCTGGTTTCAGGAATTATTTAACAAGCGGAAAATAGGGAATTGGAAGATAATTTGTCAGGGTTCAAATGGTGGTAGTGGGTAGGTTAGTGTGTTGATCAGGATGAATAAAACTGAAAAAACTACATCTTAGACTGAATTCTAATTGCCAGTACTACAATTTACATATTCGAAGTTCACGAGTAAAAAAAAACATGGAACACAGCCACATATGTATGTAGCTTGCTTGTTCTTTGCTAATTGTTCAACAAATATATATATTTTTTGAGCAACTACTACAATTACTGGGAGTGAGGGACGGAGACTCGAACACGAGACCAATTGCGACTGATGTCAGATGGATATATCTGATACAAGCCATCGGCAGTTCATATATATTCAATGGTTATGCTACTGCATTATTTGGCATAACATGGATCATGCCAAAACACTTTCTCTGAAGAATAATATTCGACTCACCATTATTTGAATTTACTCTGAAAATCTGATTTTGACTGAGAACTTTCTCGTCCTTGGTCTTTTGGCTCGGAGACGGTATATTAAAGTCCACTTAACTGCTCATATTATATTATTTGAAAATTAAAACCCATAAAACATCAAGAGATTTTGCTGAGAGATTGTTTATGTAGATCATGATTTCTACGGCTCATTAGATGCTTAGGGGAAAGATACCTTAAAATAGGTCAATATTTCATTTCATTGGATGAAACACCCGGATCATATACTACTCAACCATCCCATTTGTTCTTTGTTACCCCATGGGCACCGCCCGTGGGGGGGTGCCCGTGGGGTATATATATTTTCATCCAATATTGTGAATATACCTCATATTGGATGATTGGATCTACCAATGAGACAATACCCAGCCAAGGACATTTCCATCCCATGTAGGAAATACTGTGATTTTTTTTTAACCCATTTTTTGATGTGATGAAGTGTTTTTTGACTGCATTTAATTCATTGATTGAACATCGCCATCGAGCTGACCGCGTTAGGTGTTTGCCAGCCTTTCAATGGTTAGCCCCCACAATGGTCCTTGCATTGGAGATGATCACAAACTATGCATTTTGTAAATATTGATCCTTCAACATATTATATAATCCGAAAAAATATAAGGAGATGGCAGTGACATTTTGTGAAAAAAAGAGTTTAAATTATTTTACATTTTCTCGAGTATATACATGGATAGACCTAGATAACGCACTAAAAAAAAACAAGAAAATACCTAAATATGTATTAGTAGCCAAGTGGGTGGGCATCAGGTCGCGTATCCGAAATTTCATGAAAATTTAATATATATTTAAAAAAATATTAATATATTATTTTCATAATATAAATACAAGGTATTTAATATATATATTTTAAAAAAGGAATTGCATAGATTACTCGGAACCTGAACCAAATCAAGTAGTAGTTTTAAAACCTGACACCAAGCTGACAAAACAACTCCGGGTTTGGGGGTTTGTTTGATGATGCACCTAAGGGTAGTGCTCTTAGGGGTATCATCACCGTTCATTTGGAATCTTTTTTTTTAAAAGGAAAAAAAGATTCTATATGAATGGTAGATGATGCACCTAAGGGCAGTGCCCTTTAGGACAGCAACAATGAAACCGGGTTTGGGTATCCGATGGCCACTCTAGCCGACTCGAGTACATATAATTTTTAGTTATATTTTCTTGAGCATGATGTATACGCGCACTATTTCACGGTTATCTAATCTTTACGCCCTAGTGGAGTGTTCAAACTCCAAAGTTGAACGAATGATAGTTGAAGCAAAGATACATTATCACACAATCTTTCTTCTCCTCCTTCTCACTGCTTCTCCCTCCGCAGATTTGAAGCACTTCCCCTTCTTCAACCTCCACTTTCACCTCCTCCTTCTTCAGCCCCGGAAGATCCGTTCTTATAAAAGTTCTTGAAAATACCTTGTTGTTGGTCGTAATGAAGGTTCATGACGAAGCAACCAGTGACCAACCCAGCTTCCCTGGGATCCTCTGAAAGGAACTAGGTGGAAGAATCCTATGTCGTAAATCAAGCCTTGCAACGTCATGAGATCTTCCAGTATCAAATGAGCCAAGTAACTGAAAGTACCATCAATCTTTGATACAGGAACTGCTATTCTCAGTGTTAAATGAATAAAAATGAAAGAAATGTTTAGCTATTAGCTAGATGTTCATTAAAATCTTCGGCACTGTATTTTGGTGCATTACAAAGATAATCTTTTTACTAGGTAATGCATCGATTTCTTGTCGATACCATGAAACTATGAGTGATATTGTGTTGCTACTTGAGCTCTGAAGCATTGTGGTAAAGTATTTGATATTATCTTCATTTATTGTTACATGCACTTGATGAGTCTAGTTGTGTACGTATATTACATGCACCAACAGACACAGGTGGGGCACGTTTGTTTGTTTGCACCAATCATCATTAGGGTGCACGTAATATAAGTACACCGCCTGAGCCTAGCGGTACACGTAATATTTGTACACCGCTACACTAATGCTGTGCATGAAGGTTGAATGCACCCAAGAAACCAATAGGTGCACATAATATGAGTGCACCAATTGAGTCTATCGGTGCACGTAAAAATACGTGCACCGCTATACTCAACCGGCGCACGAGGGTTATTTTGTAATTATCTCCTGAAATGGACTTAGTTGAAAGCAAAATATTTTGGTGGACTGTACCAAAAAATATTTCCCCACCTAGTATCGACCCGAATTTTTCCCTTTATTTACTATTTAAAAACAAGAGGAAATTACAAGAAGGTACCAACATCCAAAACTTCTTTCAACTAAATCACCTAAATTATTTTCTTAACAAATAAATACATATTATAAGAAAGTTATTTCAACTAAGTCTATTTTTTTAAACCCTAATCAAATTAGTCCATTAATTATGACAAAAATACCCCTTTTATCAAAACCCTAATCTTGCTCATCCAGGCCCCATTTACGTTTCGAGAGTCGCTCTGTTCACCAACATCTTCCTCTTCGCGCCTCTCAATATCGACAACGACTGTCTAACTCTCCTCTTCATCCCACCTCCATCGCCGTCTTCCCGATTGGTTTTGGTTACCATGGCCACTGGCTGCTCCGGTACATCAAGATTTGACAACGTTTCATGGTTGACGTCTAGTTATCTGGATAAACCAGGGGACTTGCTCTTAATCACCGTTTGAAAAGATTTAAGACCGTCAGTTGCGGAAGTAATCACATTCACTTGTGTTTCGTTCTTGGTTTTGCAGATTGAATTCGTTGGGTTACTGCTTTCAATTTGTTATTTGGTTGGTGTTAGCGTTTTGCTTTCCGCAGAGGAGTCTGCAAGATGGATATAGTCATAGGGATAAATTAGCATATTTTTAAGATTTGTATGAACCGTCTTCTTCTATCAACTTTGGTATTCTCATATAAAGTAAATTTCTTGTATTCCACAGGAATTTGAAGAAACATCCTCAAATATTTAAAATAAAATATTTTTTGGACTGATGAAATCAAAAATCCAAATCCTTCTACACCGAGATGGGATCGAAGTTCATTCCTGTCAGAAATGATATCGGCATGTTAGCCAACTACATAACATCTATTTTCTTGTATTGGTCCTACATAACATCAGATATATATCTTATATTTTTGAGCGGTGCATGTAAAAATTGACTCATGCAGTACATGTAAATTGAGCGGTGCATGTAAAAATTGGCTCTTGCGGTGCATTTCAAATTGAGCGGTGCATGTAAAAAATTGAGCGGTGCATGTAAAATTACACATGCGATGCATGTAAAATTGAGTAATGAGATGCATGTAAATTACTAATGCGATGCATGTAAAATTACTCATGTGGTGCATGTAAAATTACTCATGCGGTGCATGTAAAATTGAGCGGTGCATGTTAAAATCGACTCATGGGGTGCATGTTAAAATGATTCATGCGGTGCATGTAAAATTACTAGTACATTGCATGTAAAATTGAGCGGTGCATGTAAATTTACATGCACCGGTAGTCTGTCGGTGCATGTAAATTACATGCACCGGTAGACTCAAAATTTTACCGGTGCATGTAATTTACATGCACCTATAGTCTGTCGGTGCATGTAAATTACATGCATCGGTAGACTCAAAATTTGCATTGTTTCTCAAATTAGTATCATTTACTCTTTTGTACAAGCGAGGAGAGAGTATAAGGTCCTTTCAGGTCTTCATCACCAGTATATTGTATCTTTAATTTGTTATAAGATCAACAAGCAAGCAACATTTACCGGTGCATGTAATTACATGCACCGATAGTCTACCGGTGCATGTAAATTACATGCATCGGTAGACTCAACATTTGCATGCACCGATAGTCCTCATGACATAGTATGACTATTTGTACCTTTCAACGTGGCCATCAGTAGGTTTTTTTTTACGTCATGCTTCGGTGATTTTAAGCGTGGGACAGTTGAGCAAGTTTTTAATTTTATTGAATGATCATTTGTTGCACACAAATCATCTAAACTCCACTTTCTACCTTATTTGACAATATAGTGGGAGAGTGAGTTGAAAATAGGATCGATTCACTTCTCTCTCTCATTCAAAAGCGTGCATCAAACACGGCTGTTATTGATTTATTTAATCTATATTTTATGACTAATCTAAATTGAAATTAAAATTGAGACTCATGAACTGCCGGTGCATGTAAATTACATGCACCGATAGACTTATTAACTGTCGGTGCATGTAAATTACATGCACCAATGGTTTCAATATCATTACATTATCAAAATTTTCATTCAAACAATTGATCGAACATCTCAAATACATTATAATTTTGAGTTTTACATTAAAAATCTACAAACAATCATTACAATAAATTGAAACTGATAATAAATATAAAATTTTCATTCATATGTTTGATCGAACAATTCAAATACGTTATACTTTTACGTTTTACATTAAAAATCTACGTACAGACATTACAAAAAAATTAAAATTCATAAGGAATATAAAACAAAATCAACACAATCGGTAAATAGATGATAAATAGAAGAATGCGATGATTTTGTCTTCTTGCACAACCTTTTTGTTTTCGTTTGACCAGTGCGCGCAGCTCCGACGCCATGGGAGGAGCGACAACTTTCGACGACGGCGTTGGTGGTTGGGACATGTGGCTGATGTGAGGGTTGGAGACTAGGGTTTTAATGTTGAAGGATTTGATCCAAGGAAGGCAGAAGACTATTTTGGTCATTTTGACCAAAATTGGACCTAGTTGAAAGAAATTTTTTCGGGGTGACTTGGCCGAAAAATCTTTTACCAAATAGTACCGGTCCGAAATTTTCCCTAAAAACAAATGTAAATTATAATTGCAAGTGTCGTATTGAACCCTTGTGGATAAAAGCCCATGCAATCAAAACTTGTATATAACAGGCTCCTATATTTATTAGTTTTTAAATCTTTGTCCGTTTCCCTAAAATATTGATCCAAATTAATGGAGAATTCATAAAAAAACTTTTAAAAAAGTATAATTATTTTTTTAAAAAATTGTCTGCCGGTGCATGTATTAATTTACCCTTCAGCATGTGGCCGACCCAAACGTGTATACTGATACCATTACATTGTTCCTGGACCTACGTAATGGGATTTCATACAAATAAAACTTGTATAAATTGGATGCTCTAGCTAGCTATTATACATCCGTATCAGTTTTAACGTAATGTCTACCACAATTGATTGATATTAAAGGCTTAATGATTGTTGTTGTATTCGTTTTACGTATACTAATGCAATATAAGATAGTCATGATTTCACAGTACTATGGCTTAGTCTTGGTACTATCATAAAAATGTTCTTATATGTATAATAATACATTATATCTTACTAGTAAACCTTTTGCACGCGATGCATGCACATAAAAATTTAATATTAAATATAATTTTATACATAGTAGTTTTTTTTTTAAATATAATAAAGTTGGACTATGTTTTATTTAAAGTTAATGTTTGAAAGTATAACTTATTATGTTATGTTTTATTTAAAAAAAGTAATATAATGGGAAATGGGTATTTTGGGAAGAAACTTTAGTATGGCATGAAAGACCAAATGTAGTTAGTCAATAAATGAGACATATACATTGGTTAATATTACAATTAAAAAATGCAATAAAGAACCACAACAAACTATTGGAGGGGGTAGTTTGGTAAATTCAAATTTGTCATAACAAGGTAGTTAGTATAGAGGGCTTATACATTATAATATAATAATAAGATAATATGTATAATGTATTTTACCTAGATCTCTTATATTTTTCGATATATCCTAAAGAAATATAATATTCTAATGAAATTAAGACATTACTAACGCCACAGTTTGGTAATGTCTTCATTTCAGTAGAATATTACAATTTGCACATCAAAAATTATATAAGTGCCCTTTTAGAATTTATTCGACCCCTATTTTGATATTATTATTATTTTTGCACAAGTAACTATATTTCTAAATCCCCGCCAGAACAAACAACTGTGCATGTGTGTAAGTGTAAGAGAGAGATTGAGAACAGAAATTCATTGAATGCATGGAGTATGTCCATCCACCATTGAAGAAAAGCTCCATTAAATGCACTCATCCTCACATGCATCTCTCTCTTTCACATTTGGATTTTTCACTGCATTTACTCCTCACTAACACGCACAGTCTCCGACAGTACTCATTGTCAGCACAAATTTTGAAATATTCACTTACCCTTTTGCTCTCTTAATTAAATATTTTTCAGAATTTCTATCCCTTATACTCGGGTGTTAGATTATTACCAATTTACAGGCTCTTTACTCTGGTGTTTCTATGTAACTATAAATTCATGTGTACAATGGTGTGATCGGTTCAAGTCGACTTGGCTCGGGTCGGCTCGGCTCGGCTCACAATTTTATCATTAGAGTCAATTCATGTAGTTGAACTTTGATTGATATGTTTCAAATAAACCCAAGAGTTTAAAAGTATAAATTCTTAACATATATAATCTCGATTTTTTTTTCCCAAATTACTCCTTAGAATATATTCTGTCTTTTTATGTATAACAAAGTAAAACTTATCTTTCTTTTACAAATTATTTATTGGTAGCATACCAAAACTAAACTACAATCATTCAACAATAGTTCCTCTAAAATTACATTTTCGTCCCGTAAAATTGTATTTTGCCATCCCAAAATTGCAAATTACCCCCTTAAAATTGTTTTGCCCACTAAAATATTTTCTCCCATATTTAATGCTTTCTGTCTCCCTCAACACCGGAGTGAGATAATCGTGGTATAAATATTTTGCGTAATTTCTTTTCTGAAAATCTAAATATTTTCCAAACTATAATAAATTACTCCCAACTTAAAAGACATCAAGTTGTTGCAGGAGGCTGGACTCTCCTTGCATGCACATAAATGCCAGAAACAAATTAATGTGAAACCTGAGATTTAAGGAATTAAGGTATACAATAAATACAAGAATTTTTCTTTGTTCAATTAATTCAGCCATTATATCCTCTTCCATGTTATTGAAATATTATTGCACGACATATTCAGTCAATAAGAAAAATAAATGCTCCTATCTAGAATCTGCATTCCCCTCTCTCTATATTTTTGAAGTATAAGCATTTAATGCTTAACCGGCCGATGTGTCCCCATTATGATCTGTAAAGTTCTCTGTTATGTCTTTTCACGTTATCTTCGATCAATATTTCAAAAGAGTTTTTTTTACTTTTTCACTTCACTTATATTGTGAATATAATTTAGTTAAAAGAATCCTTGAGGTTCTGGGGTTGTATTTTTCTTGGTTTCATGTACATTTTTGTACTGTTGTTGAATCAAAAAGGTAATCGTTTTCAAGATAATTAGACTCTTTTTAACTTTTGTGTGTGTTTTTGTTAATGGGGAGAGCACCATGTTGTGACAAAAAAGGGTTAAAGAAAGGGCCTTGGACTTCTGAAGAGGATGAGAAACTGGTAGATTATATCAGCAAAAACGGCCATGGAAGCTGGCGTTCTCTTCCCAAATTTGCAGGTTTTAACCCCCCATTGTTCTTATTTCCAAGAAAAATATGATTGCCTTTTCAAATCTTCGTATATATTTACTTGGATAAGCGTTATGCTACATTGATGGTAGGTATGAATTATGATAAACATATACCTCGTGTCTTATGTTATACCGATTAAATAAGGACTCGAAACAGAGATATATAGCAGCATACTAAGTCAAATTTTTAAATGGATTTGTGGGATTTTTGTTAAATGTGTGAGGGTTTAGTTTTGAGCTAGGCTGAGCCCGGATCAGCTGGTTGTTGATGAGTCTTCGAGTCAGTTTGATGCAGTGCACCAATGTTCCAGATTCAGTTTCTTTAGTTATTATGATTCTTTTTACAGGTCTTCTTCGTTGTGGGAAGAGTTGCAGGCTACGATGGAAGAATTATCTAAGGCCAGACATTAAACGTGGCCCCTTCACTCCTGATGAAGAAAAGCTTGTCATTCAGCTGCATGCCATTCTTGGAAACAGGTTATGGTTATGACAGATTGATAATATATTGAATCGGAGCAACTACTTTTCATTCGTAATGTGAGATTGCCTATGATTATTTAATCTTGCATGACACGAGCTTCAAATGGAGGATGCAAGGTTGATCTTGCATCACCACTGGCAACAATAATGTGAAGTCATTCTCAGTTCAAGATTCCAGAGGATTGAATCTGTCAACCACTTGCAACTGTTTCTTGAGCAGTTATCAAGAAAGAAGTTAGATGGTCAGGAAGTTTTAACTGTTTGGCAGTTAACTTGGTGATCCTTCAATGTATAAACAATTGATTGTAACTTGTAAACAAATAAAACACAGAGAGAGGGCTTCAAGAGAGATTGAGGAAGTGAGTTTATCAGGAAAAAACTGATTCTGGGAAATTTCTCTCCTTGTGTTCTTGCAATCTTTCACCAGTTTACACCATCACACACAAAATCTCAAACTTTTTACATACATCCCCAACACTGTCGCTGCGATTTCTCATCAAATAAGTTGAAAGGATTCGATACTCTTGTTAGTTGTTACAGACCGGTCACACTCCTAGCTCACATACCCTTGATATTGAGATTCTACAAAATATATTCTCCTAGCAACTATTTAGTTTTCGAATGAAAATGATCGACCAAGTTGTGAGAAGAGTGTTGCAGTTTCTAAAAGATTATTCACACTTCTCATGCAATCTGATGTGGAACTAATCGCATCCGCTGATCGGTCTCTCGTCGTTGGCAAATCCACCGACTGAGAAATGGTCGGTCTCTTGTCGAATAACTAATTCATTTGCTGGTTTTGAAATGAAATGATCTGTAACAAAAACTTTGCTGCAGCATCATGTGCTACTGCCACTTTTATTCTTGAACGTTTCTGCGAATTTTCATATTCAATATAATCTTTGTTTCACTAATTTTGGATATTTATTTCTTTAGATGGGCTGCCATTGCTTCTCAATTACAGGGCAGAACAGACAATGAAATCAAGAACTTGTGGAATACTCATCTGAAGAAGCGTTTGCTTCATATGGGGATCTACCCTCAGATGCACGAGCCCGCCTCTGACTCCAACGTATCATCATCCAACCGACTACCCTCGTCTCCTTCAACTCGCCACATGGCACAATGGGAGAGCACCAGGCTTGAAGCCGAAGCCCCACTTTCCAGGGATTCTCTACTCTTGATCCCAACGACAGTACAAACATCAGACACCGATTACTTCTTACGCCTGTGGAATTCTGAGGTTGGAGAGATTTTTCGTAATCTGAAAAACGGGGTGAAAACCGAGAAAACGGATATTCAAAGTCCCATCTCATCATCATTAACAAAGTGTGGTTCGATGTCAGAAATGACCACCGAATTTGGCCCTGGTCAAGTAGGTACCCTGGCTGCAGGGAAAAAGAGAGACAACGATCCTGAGCTTAAGATTAGCAAATCTTGCACAGATAATGTGCAACCAGGATCAGATTCAGCGAGCTCAAATGAATTGGAGGATTCATCTGAATCTGCGTTGCAGCTGCTTTTTGATTTTCCAAGTAATAACGACATGAGTTTCTTGGGACATCACGATTTCTGTAGCCTATGGTAGTGTATTCATACACAAAAAGCTGAAGTTCGCATCTTTCTCCACTTCTAGCTTTTGGCTGAATTTCGCTTCAGTGCTACCGAAATTCGGTTTCTTCGTTTGTTATTATCTTCAGCTTTTGTAAGAACAGAGATCCTAATATTTTTGTTATCTTCATCTCGGGAAGAATGCATTGCGGAAACTCGTCAGGACATTTTATAAACCAATTTCACCTGTCTCGGTCTATGCAATGTTGCATATAATTGAAGAAAACTTATATTGGATAGCACGAGTATTGGCTTCAGATTGTATCCTCTCAACTGGGAACTTGGCTAGTTTTGTTTATTGCCATTTTTTTACTCTGCTAGAGTAATTTTCACCACTATGGGCTTTTCATGCATGTTTTTTGTTTTAACATTCACTCTCGATTTGTTAATATCTCACGTTCATTAACAGAAAATCTCAACTGGCAAATTATGGAGGATAGATTTCACATACCAACACTTATTTGAAGCTAGTAACTATTACATTAAAAACACAATTATATTGGAATTGTTTTTTTTATTATCAAATATGGTTTTTTAAATGAAATATAGGTGAACTGTTTATTTTTATACATCAAAACTATGTAAAGGAAAACTTCTGTAAATTAATAATGTTGGGACCGTGGCCATTAAGACTTTCGTTTTAGGCACCCTTTCACAACAACAAGACCCATTATTTTAGTATATATATATATTAATTATATTACAAAAAAAAATTCAATCCCTACTATGAAGATATTTTCTAAGTTAAATTTTAATATTTTACATGTCTTTGTTTTATTTATTTATCATGTATTTTGACTATTATGAAGCTATTTTTTAAGCTAAATTTTCTTTTTTGTCATTTGAATCACAAGAATTTGCAGTGACCAAGATTTGATGATGAAAATAAGTATTTGGCATGAGAATAGAGCCCTTTAATTGAAGATGACATTGTGAAGTTGGTACAATTCTCATTTTATACGGTCTTTCAAAGTCTTGTATATGTATTTGTTCAGTGAATCAAAATTAGCTTATGAAATAATGCATATTTGGTAAGGCCTTATTTTTGTAATTTGTCTAAGGCCTCCAAAATGTTTGAGACGCCCCTGTTTTTCGATTCAGCAAATTTATCATAAAGAAATCATTCATGATCTTGAGAATATGATTAACGATCTCGGTTACGATAAGAAAATGAATGTCTTTCACCTGTTGGATTACCCGGGGTGAAATGATTAATGTTCAAAGATCTCATGCTTAGAATAAATTGAGACTAATATAATTGAAAATCATGTAAAGGATGAAGCTGATGATGATTCATTACATTCAGAACCAATTACACAAAAATGAAGCACTCATAGTAGCAACAAACTCTGTCACAATTTACATTTCGAGAACGCGACGTTAGAGCTTTTGAATGTAACGAGAAAAGTTGGAGATATAATCCTCATAGATTTAAATTTCGAGAAAAAATAAATAACAATAAATTCATATTTACTAAACTATCCTAATTATGTTTGTAGTTAGATGATTATTAATTTATTATATTGATTGGATTATAAATTTATATAAGGGTTTTCCCAAAGTTTTTATTTGTTAATTTATCAAAATACTAAGTTTTTAAAATGACTCAAGTTGGAACTGGAAAAAATATATTTAGAGACCTTATTAATTTATGAGCATTGATTTATGGAGATTTTATTATATCCGAAAACAAGTTTATGTAAGGAATTTACTTATTAGAATATCTTTTCGATTATTTTATGGTATTATTAAGTGCACCATATGTAGATGTACCATATGGTGGGAGATAATAATAAATTGAAACGTTAATATTTTGACACCATTATTCGAGTATTTTTTTTTTTTTTTATCATAACTGTGATCCAGTCACATGTATCAAAGGCTATACAAATCAACCAAGAACAACTGTAAATAAACTGACACTGCTAAATACAAATATAGTAAGAGTCTGATGAAGAGATGGGATGATAATTGGAGTCATATAAGATGCATAAGACCTTAACCAGGAAAACGCAGAGCTCACTGAAGCTAATGCAGGTCCCCTCAAATCATATAGTCCAGGAAAAAGACGAGCAAGGATACTGCCTTCCAACTATTACACGTACACATTTTTTTAACGTGCTTGATGCAGCATATCAAATGATATTTTTGATGACTCAAAAAACCTTTTCAAGTTAGTTTATATTGGCCAAATACAATAAGCGTTTAAAAAAAATATAATAGGTGGTAAATTAAATTTTTAAAATCACTTTTAGGATCAACTTTTGTGCGTAATCTTCTCACAGTGGTAACCAATTGAGAGATAATCCCACAGAATAATCTTTAATATTTATATATAATATCTTTTAAAAAATGTAAACTTTCAAAATACTGTATATCACGTCTTATCAGAGATTCAGAATTCGACAGATTACACCTATTTACAAATAACAAAACAAACTTGATCAGAGCCGCTTCTTGTCCTTAGAGTTCTCCCCCCCTCTTCTGACAGATTCAACTCTCACAAAACCACACCACATGGCAAATTCATGATTGGATGACACAAAATCAAAATCTAATGTTTTTTTGTTTAGAAAAAAAATGATTAGCCAGAATAGGAAACGAAAGCTCAAACAACAGTAGGGTTTTTTCTGGGAATCTTGATCGTTGTTGCCTTCATCACTCAATGGATCGATATTGTAAGTGATTTTTTTAGCTTCAAGTTCACTTCAAGATTTGATATTTGATGATTTGTAACAATCCCATTTGATTATTTTATCCAGTCGATAATCAAAGGATTGTTACAAAAGAAATTACTTCAAGGATCAGCTGCACACATATATCCAACAGAATTCAACTAGCGTTTCAGTACCTGTGTCGGAAAATACTAGCGTTTCAACAACAGAACTGTGCCCCGAATACTTCAGATGGATTCATGAAGATTTGAGGCCATGGAAACTTTCCGGAATTACGAAAAAAATGGTTGAAAAAGCTAAGGAAGTGGCGCATATTAGGATAATCATACTGAATGGGAGAGTTTACACAGAGAAGTACAAAGAAGTTTTCCAGACAAGAGACGTTATTACAATATGGGGGATCTTGCAGCTTCTTAGGTTGTATCCCGGAAGGCTACCGGACTTGGATTTGATGTTCGAATGTGATGATAGGCCGGTGATCAAGAAACGCGACTACATAAGAAAATCAAAAGCTTTAATCCCTCCGTTGTTTCATTATTGTGGCGATTATTCCAGTTTTGATATCGTTTTTCCAGATTGGTCCTTTTGGGGTTGGTAAAAAAATTTCTTTACCCATTCTTTTAGCTTGAATTTTGCATGAGAATTGAAGGGAAAAATGAATGTCAATGTATGGTATTTTTCAGGCCAGAGGTTAATATCAGGCCTTGGGATATATTGAAAGAGGATCTGCAACAAGGTAACAGAAATATTGACTGGATGGATAGAGAACCTTATGCTTACTGGAAAGGGAACATAAAGTTGGGTGCAGAAAGGCAAGACTTGTTGAAATGCAATGCTTCCGATGAACAAGATTGGAAAGCTCGAATCTTCAACTTGGTATGATGAAAAATAATAATGTATTTTGAATATACAAATAGGTTTTAGAAAAATAAATTTATTAAAAAAAGTTTCCTTAAGAGAAACAGTAAACAAAACTTTGAAAATGCCAATACAATGCTTCAGGACTTTTAATCGAAATATAGAGTAGTTTATACATATTTTTGTCTAGTCTTGAAAGATTATGGCTCATTCAAGACTAGGTTAGGGGGGTAGTTAGACGTATCTTATTGCTGATTACAATTATCTCCTTTGTTTATGTTTGAAAAATGAAGTGTTACCTACTTTAATATAAAAATATTTAAGCATTTTATACAATACTTGGACAAACTTATATTACATATTGAGCTAATGCTAATTTAACGCCTATGATTTACAAAACATAGTTCTAACGTCCACCATATTTTTAAGAATTTTTTGGCATATAATGACAAAAATCAACTAGTTTGGTAGGGTGTTTTGCATCTACTCACAACACATTGGGCATTCTGTCTATTTTCAAACCATAAGGAGAAAAGTTGCACTTGGTCAAAACCACAAGGTAAATTGCCACATGAAAAAAGTTTGTCAAAGTTTTTTTTCCCTAATTTTAAGTACAATTTATCCCTTATGTTATTCTTTAAGTGCAGATTTTCCCTTTATGTGTTATTCAAAATAAGTAGATTACATCCTTATATTATTATTTAGGTGTGATTTACCCTCTCAATAGTACAATTAACATTTTAACATGTAATTTCAAAACTCATACGTATGTATGATATATCGCCTGTAACGGGTGTTTTTTCAAACGACAATGGCTAAACTATCTATTTTCTGTCTATGTTCAAATCCACGCGAGGTTTAATGCCAAAAATCCTTAAATTTGTTTTGTAGGAATGGGGACAAGAGAAGAAACAAAAGTTCAGCGGTTCCGATTTAGCAAGCCAATGCACTTACAGGCATGCATCAGTTTCATTTCTATCAGATTGAATTTTTTCAGTTTATTATGTTTTTCATGTCTTATTTCCAAAATATTTGTTATATATATTTTTGATACCGACAACGCAGATACAAGTTATATGTCGAAGGAGTTTCGTGGTCGGTTAGCGAAAAGTATATCTTAGCATGCGATTCCATGAGTTTGGTCGTTAATCCACAGTACTATGATTTCTTTACAAGAAGTCTGATGCCCACAATTCATTACTGGCCTATTAACAAAAATAACAAGTGTGGATCCATTAAATTTGCAGTCGAGTGGGGCAACAAGCACACAGACAAGGTAAGATATATTTTAGTATCTTGATTATGAAAATTCTTCCATGAACATGGTCCGAGCCTCACGTATGACCAACATAATGAAAATTGGTTTATCATGGTCTCTGGGTAACCTTGGATGACATGTATGACTTATTTCATTTTCTTTGTAAAAGTGCACGTGTGGAGTCCAGATCCAATGCATGTATGTGAGATGTAATATTTTTAATCATTGTATGTGAATATGTGATAATTATTTTAAGCTATTGGTAATTTCACAAAATAAACTTAAAAACTTATATAATTTACTATCTAATTTATTTAACTTATTAAGATAATCAATTTCATTCTTGCAAAAGTCTTGAACTGGGAAATCTTTGGTGAAAAAATTAGAGCATTTACGTGAAAATATTAAAATTAATGATGAAAAATAATTACTGGACTAACTTAATATTCCCAGAGTTTTAAAAAATAAAATATCACACTGCGGTAACGTAAAATCGCATTTTGCATTATCTAGCAACAAAATTTCGAATACAAATCTTGTGATCTTGTAAAATTTCTTCTTTTCACCTTTCTACTGCTATATCAGGCACAAGAGATCGGGAAATCGGGGAGCGATTATGTTCAAGAAAATCTGAAAATGAAGTATGTTTATGACTACATTTTCCATCTCTTGAATGGATACTCAAAGCTTATAGAATATAAGCCTTCTGTCCCTAAAGGGGCAGTTGAAATATGCTCGGAAACGTTGTTTTGTTCCGTCCGAGGATTAAAAAGGAGATTTAGGAAACATTCAATGGTGAAAAGTGCTGCAGATTCACTCCCATGCACATTGCTTCCTTCCTTTGATTCTGCAGAGCTTCGAGCGTTTCGTGATCGAAAAGAAAATTTAGCAAAGCAAGTTGTACTGTTGGAAGAAAAAGAAAGGGGAAATTTTTGAGTTATTTGAAGATTTTGTTTACTTATTCTTGGTGGGACTTCGGCAAAATTTTGATTATTACTAATTAATTGGGATTTTTGCTGTAAAAATACGGCGTGATATGAACTCTCGTTGTAGGGACCTTTTCATATACCAGTTATCTTGAAGTTAGAATCTT
Organism: Haberlea rhodopensis; assembly: GCA_907163345.1. Taxonomy (NCBI): domain Eukaryota; kingdom Viridiplantae; phylum Streptophyta; class Magnoliopsida; order Lamiales; family Gesneriaceae; genus Haberlea; species Haberlea rhodopensis. The sequence continues at coordinate 26,572,193 of CAJQUN010000003.1, read as the reverse complement.
GTTATTAAGAAATTCTTATATGCATCGGGTTAGGACCTCACATGTGCACAAATAACCAGACATGTCAATCAATGTTATGTTGGTCCATACGTGGGTACATACTCAATCCGTACAAGAATTTTCCTTGCAGGAACCATGCTATTGTATATAATCAATACTTGTTCAAGGTATATCTTTCTTTGGGAGAACAATGATTTGAAACATCAAATGTAAATAATACAAAAATTCCCTAACCTTAATCGAAAAGAAAATTATATGAAGAGGTCATTTTGTGAATCAATTTTTCTTGCATATTTCATTTACTTTTGATATCAACATAGATCAGTCAGTTTTCATTTAATATTCTTTTCTTTTACTAGCTAGGTCAATTTCATCAAATACAATGAGTTAAAACTTAATATAAATAAACTTTAAATAAAAAATTATTTCATTTATTTCATAGATATAATAATAATAATATTTAAACATATTAATATAATAAGCACACAAAATGTGTGCTCTATATCGCTAATTGAATACATTAAGATTGTTTGATAGAATTGATGAGATGTGATAAGTGAATGATGAGCAGTTAAAAATCTATCAATGTACCAAACGGTTCATAAGGTACATGCAGAACTCAATACACGAGATAAAAAATCACAGAAAAAAAAAAGCAATTAACATACGAATATCCATTCAAAACACCACAAATTCAAAAGATTATTCCCAACATAACTTATAATTTTTTCCCAAAAAAATAACAATAAAGTATAGGTGATATATTGAAGAAGGCTCAGTAAGCTCTTTCTTTGAAGATGTCCAAGCTCATTTCACTGGGATCGGTTGCCTGTAACTCGACCTGAGTACCATCCAACTCTCTCTTGAATCTGTCTTTTGAGCTTGCATACAACATCTTTGTTCTCACCCTAGCTGTATCTGGAGACCTGCATTTATTCGACATTGATCATCTATATTATGCGTCACATGGACTACATATGTTAACGTTGCTGATCTAAAACTTGGGGCTCATATGCTTAATATATATGCATGAGTACTGACCATGCGATGAAAAATATCTTGCTTTTATGACAATTTTCATCAGTGGTGAAATCGTAGTCGAAGACAGCATATCGACACTCATCCGCCGGCAAGCTCTCGGAGAAATCTTGGTGTGTTTCGCCATGGCTACCGATCTTTTCAATGGTGACTTGTTGGACAGTGTCATCAATCTTGAACACTATGTATCTGTGGTTTCTTTTTGCTTTTAGCTCCAAGAATTTGAGCTTGCACTCATCATTAACAGCAATTCCAGATGATGCATTTGCCTGATACATGGATTATTGGATCAAAATCAATGAGAAGAATACATCCCATCTCATCAAATTATACGTGTAAATACATATACAAAAAGGATCTAAATATAATTGTGTGGTCGCTGGCAAATACATATATTCAACAGTTCAAATTGACATACCATTTTGAGAAGGAATTAAACTTGATCAGAGATGATGATAAAAAATGGAGAAGAGAAATGGAAAAGAAGAAAATAAAAAGAAATAATAATAATAACGATCCTTGATTTTTGGTATAGCAATGGAGGAGTGGACGAAAAGTTCAAACGGTTGAGAGATTTTTCAGGGTGTTTTTAGGAAACATTTGCCTTTTGAGGCTGATTATTAATCACATGCAATAAAGCTGTGTTTACTCTAGGTAAAATTTGAAAATACATGTGACGTAATTATAGAATATAGGTATTTGCAATAGTAGTATCAAACTTTTAGGACTAATAAAAATGCGCATGAACCAGGGCTATCTTCTCAGGGTTAAACATCCAGAAAAGTCACGCAGTTTACGAAATGAGGCGGAACATGAGCCCAGTTGGACCAGTGAAGACCAAGCCACGAACTAGCCTCTTCTACCGAAAAAAAATCTTATACGGGACGAGATGAGGTAGGAACAAGCAAAAAAGCCTCTATATTCTTACGAGAAGGCGGACATTGTTTTGATGTTGGTACGGTAGCTCCCCAACATCTTAACGCCTGAATGATGGGTGAGGGGAAAGTGTGTATTGGTATCTCCTCCAAGAGGCAATTCTAATGAAGTTTTCAGTCTCAAACAAATTATTTTTTAACAAAAGTAGTCCCACATAAATGTAAGTCCCAAAAAAATTATTTTTAAAGAAACATATTCCCAAGTTCTGTTAAGGGTTTATGGACTATTTTTGTTAAAAAAAATTTTGTGGAACTATATTTGATAAAAACATTTATGTGGGACTATTGTTGTTAAAAAATAATTTGGGACTACTGATGTTGAATCCTAAAAATCCGAGACTACTATTGAGACCATTTTGTAATTTCTTCTAATTAAAATTTCAGAACATTGCCTGAGATATACAACTTGGTTGTACGTAATTATAATTTATAACTGCTCATATCTCCAAATCATAAGAAATTTGATTCATTTGGTAGGGAAAAAAATTACTAAATTCACCCAGAAATCAAATTCTAATTTTGGACTTAGAATGACGGAGAGATTTGATACCAGAATTGATCGAAATTCACCATCCCAAAATTGAGTTTGCTCTAAATCCTTGATTTCGAATGAGTTTTAAGGGGTAAGTGATAAAAATCATTCAACAAGTTGGGGTGACTATTTCTTCCAGCTATGACTTAAGTATAATATACGATAATATTGAACTGAAACTTAAAATATGACAATGGCGATTTCTAGAATGGAAAACAAAAATTCAACAACTCAAAACAATATCAAGATTAAATTTCAAAAACGACCCATAAAATAGGGATATTTGCAAATACTACTCTCAAATTTTTAGGACTAATCAAATACAGTCAATCAAAAATAGTCTCAAACATTTGTTTTTAATCAATACTAGTCCATAACTTTTGTTTTTAATTAAAAGTGGTCTTAAAACCCCCTATTCAATTATGATACCAGAAATAATTTCCGTGGGACTAAATTTGTCCAAATGAACGAAACAAAAGCAGAATCCAGTTACTATCGTAGCTAATGTATTCTGAGTCAGAAAAGTTACTGTCATAGTGAAATATATAGGCGAGCTAATCTGAAAATTTATAGAGATGTGGATTCATGTTGTGTAAGTTTCAAATGATTATTACAATGAGAGGTAGTGTAGTGAACTCACATTAATCCTCCATCTATTCTCACTACTACCATGTTTTTGGCTATTACAAGGGAGGATTTCTGAGGTACTGGCTAAATATGTTTGCCATTACTTTGTAGCTACAACAAATATCTAGGATTTGTGTCTCGTTATTTGCATCTTGATTGTAACAGGCTTGCTTGTATTTGACAGTTTTGATTATGTAATACATTTATTTACCGATAAAAGAAAAAAAAAACCTGTCTATATGTACTTTTGTCTTAGAAAACTCAGAGTAGTCATAGCACATCTGATGTGTTGAACTATAACTAGAGAATCAGAAACAAATATCGGGCCCATAAATAATCCAAATGGGCTGAACTTCAACTCAATAAATCACACACAAACAACACAAAGACCTGAAGAAACTTTGATCAAAGCACCAAGTTCCTTCGAATGTACATGAACTTCTACGAGGAACTACCATATTATTCTACGTTCACCCAGGTTATTTCTCATCGGAATGCAGTCGAACGTGTGGACAATATTTGTCAGGCTCCCCTCGATTCCATAGGTGCTTCAGATCGCCTCTCGTTTTCCCCAATGTTATCAATGTGCCTAAACATGTAAAAATATTCAAACAATATTGCACACAATACCACACAGAGCGTTTGCAGTAACTTGTAACGTACCTAGGGTGAAAGGAACTATATAAAGTAAGGCCGGTTGACCATGTCCATCCATCATGTTCAAAGCCACATATGTAACCAAAAGACCTATCCAACAAAAATGTTACATGAGAAAACTAGCAACGGGTTTAACCCATGAAGGGGCATGGTTTGAATGCGTATTCAATGCGATAAACCATGGGTTGATCCATTAATTTCAGAAAGGGGAATGAGACTTGAAAAAAGGCGCGAAGAGGGATGACTAAATGAGGGGTAAAGTTTGCATTTTTTGCAAATGACAAATAAATTTTTTAAAGAAAATTGAGATGCCCCGACTACAACTGACATCATTTTTTCACTAGAAATTTTTGATCAAGAACTAAGATGAGTCCTCTGGTGCAGAAACAGGCCTTGCTAAAAGCCAGCTCGATCCATTTTCACATGTTAAATTTGAAATCATACCTAAACCGTAAGCAAGCATTGCCCACAAGAAGTATCCAGCTTTTAGACTTTTCTTACAAAGCCAATCATACCTGCAAAGATACAAAATTCAATAGACATACATATATACAGTCACTCTGATATTCAACGATTTTCTCGAGATTCAGCTAGCTTGGGAATTCAAACCTTAGGGAAAATGCTACTAATAGTCCTGGTAAGATGATATCGCCGAATCCAATGATGCTGTATCCGCCCCATGGATCAAACATTCTTGGAATTTTCAAAAGCATTGGAATCCCATCTTCTCCACTGCCATCGCCACGAGCTACCTATAAAACAGAGCAATGAGCGTGTATTAGTAACTTCAAGTAGACATTAACGCATCAAGAACAACAGTCCTCCATTAATGTTTCAAGATTTTACAACCACTCACCACTATCATCACGCTTTTATGGAAGAACCACTTGGAGACGAAGACCCAAAAAATATCATACATGAAAGCACAGCTGAGTAAAACCGTTCCCACCTGGGTACGTAATATCAAAAAAATATTTAATATCACTTCAAGTTCGTCTCAATAAATAGCTCTACTGCACCATATTATCTAACATATGATGGTTAAACAGTGCCAAAGAAAGGTGAACAAGCACTCCTAACAATTCTGAAAGCATCAAGAAAAAGAATACACACACCAGTCGAGCCTTAGAGAATTACTACCTTTAGATTTGGAACTCGTATTATTTGGAGAACAGTGATTATCAATGCAATGCCCTGGTCCAAAGGAAAAGAAAGTCAGGTTTCTTTCAGTCCAATGTTCCAAGTCAGCATTAATATGAAGAAGAATCAAACCAGATAAAAGAAACAGAAGAATGTTCTTACAAGTATATCTTGACCAATCCAAGCGAAAGAAACATGGCGGTAAACTGCCCACAAAACAGCGAATGATATGCACACTGGAGAAACAGCGAGTGTCAAATATGATATGACTCCAAGAAATGGTACTTTAACATGGCACTCAGTAGCGGGTTCAAACCATCTGAAACTATATCGAAGTATTGTAAGTCCATGCACGAAAATGACTTAAATCTGCTAAGAAACCAAAAAAAAAAATGGTTTATCCCAAAACACTTTTTATATTAATTATTTGCTTTGTGCTTATGAATAATGTTCCAAAGTAAAGCGACTATATTGTCTGGTGAGCCAGCCGTGGAAACTGGAAAGAGTACCAGTCTTAAATTTCTTTTTTTTTTTTAAAACATGAACATGGGCATGAGATAATCAATAAATTGAAGAAATTAAAGATACCCTTTTAGCCATTTAGAATTATCATAAGGAACCAAGAATTGACAACAATTTGAATAACACATCACATACCGTGATAATAGGGCAACCAGGCAAGTTTGCAATCCCTGTAGGAAAGTAAGATTTAAAGACTTAGCTTCCGCTAAAAGTCTCTTGTGCAAGTATGTGCACACAAACATTACATGTACATTAGATGTGTGCCTAGTTTTGTTGAAATTATCTCATAGAGAACACAATCCCGTGAATTTGAATTGATCTTCTGTACAGGATGTAAATAACTTGTAAGGTATCCAAAGATAATCGTACCTCTACACCACCAATGCAAAATAAAACCACCAGAATCTCAATAAACAAGTGAGACATAAACTTGTAGAGCATGACCAAGAAACAAGAGGCCATCACGATAAAGCAAATTGCTGATAATATGTTGATGTCCATAATGCCACTCGAATGAAGCATGCCCTTGCTGAGGTATCCGTCAGAACCATCCTGCAACACAAAATAACATAATATTACATAAGAAAATTATACCTTTGATGATTGTTAAAAATCAATAAATATATTCTAAAATCAAATTTTATTTATTAAGATTATGATCTATTTTTATATTATTTAATGTGACTGTACAGGAAAGATTTACTACCATATTTATCACAAAATATTTTCACCTATAAAAAAAGATAATTATATTCTAATTTAACAGAGATTAATACTAGTTTGGCCTCAAACTTTTAAAAGTGTAACAATACTATTTAGCAAAAAAACAGAAGACGGCTATTTGCAGGTGTGTGAGTGAGGGTTACCTTTAAGAGTTTGTCCTGCTCAATAGATGCTTCCCTGGCACTCCACGCGGACCAATAAGATGCACATAAGATGGTACCAACAGCCATTAGCCATAAAAACACTTCCGCTACGTCAACCAGCGGACGATGTGGAGAGTACATTTGAATTGAAACTGAAAATGAGAAACATGATTATAAGTGAAATGCAAAGAATCGAACCCCGTTCTAACAGAGACGAGTTAATGTAGATATTATTTTGATTTTCTAATGATTAAAAACAATAGAAAATAGATCCTACCTTTTGAGCTGTTCCTCATACTTAGCTTCAAGCTTTTTCCTGCATCTTGTGGGAGCATGACAACAGGTATGCCAACAATTACATCAGTTTCATTTGCTTCGCAGACCATCTTGAAGAGTTCTGAAAAATAATTCGATCAAGTGGGAAGCATGTAAAATCAGCGAGGATAGAAGATAATAACTAATGTTACTGATGCAGCACGTTTAAAAGTTTTCATGTTATTTAGTTTCCTATTTAGTGATTATTTTATTGTTGGTATTTTTAATTGCATTAAAACTCTACATGTAGGTATATTACTTGTAAAATATATCAGTTTCATATTATTGGTATTTTCTCTCAATTGAGGTTTTTAACTGTTTCATTTGAAACCCCTTCCACTGCAACAAAATAATCTGTTTATTCTAGTTTTAAAATGATAATTGATTATTTTACTAAGCCCATGGCTTCAAGACATACAAGCAAATGGGGAGGGAAAGGGAAGACAACAGAAGTGATTACTACACCCAACCCCCACCCATGAACTTTGTATGACTTTCATATACAATACACATAGTGTAGGATTGAGCGTTCGTCGCTTTAGCAAAAGTTATAGCTTGTGGTAAAGGTGCAACTCAAATCTTTTAATATGTAATCGACATGTGTCAATTGTTTTGTTTTTTCAGCAGGAACAATTATTGTTCCCAACGATAAAACTATATGTCACCACCATAATTTTTTAGCATTTTAGATTTGTCCATCTAAATGTAATTCCTGTCTCCGCTACTGGTAAAAGTTCCCACCAATTTACTTTGAGAAATTTGAGCAGATTAACTACAATATTTATGGGCTAGATCAGCACGAATCTGTGTCGACGTCAATATTTATCGGTTTGATTATCACGAACCTGTCTGGTTGTTTATGATAAGTAAAGCTGAAGCACCAGCAGCTTCAGCAACATTTGCTTTGGTAATAAAACTGCAATTTCCCCGATGCACCAAGATGGCTTCTCCTGTGAGCTACAAAACAAAAATAGGAGGCTGAACGGTGAGGAAAGCTGTAAATTCTGACTCCTAAAGAGTTCTGATATTCAAAAAATTAAATATTTCCTGAGGTACAGAAAGTCAAGACAATAAAATTAAGCATCGGTAAGGAAGAAAGGACCTTATTCCTTGGTGTACCGCAACAATCAGGAGGGTCCGCAAGAGCAACTCTAGTCTGGTTGGCACGCTTCTCTTTGGATTCCAAGGTGAGCCCAAATCGAGCACCGACACCCACGAACTCTGTAATTTCTTCACCATCAACCCAAATTGGCACTTTAACCTGATGAACAATGGTGCTTTGTAGACTTCATTTGAACAATATAAGTGCAAAAAACACTCATAAAGTTCAACATAAGAATCTTAAGAATTTGTGTAATAAAACAAAATTTGCAAAGAGAAGGAACCGACATTTCCAACCAGGATGACTAAGGTGATAATTCTCAAAATTGTAAAGCTCTTTTCCTCAATACTTTTAGAAAAGAACATGAGTATATATTTGATAAAACCACCGAATGTTGGCTTCTTAAGAAGATCAAACAAGGAAAACAATCAAGGATTAAAGACTTTTTGAACATTTTCAAGGAGGAATTATAAGATGGGATATTGTGACATTAAAAGCCTCAATACTACAAGTTCAGTTGATAGTTTCTAGCAAGAAATCCAAGCATAAAAACCAGCTGCAGTGAAAAGCTCGGATCTTTCTTCATATGATTAATAGGAACAAAATTAAGAATTGGATTTTTAATTTGCTAATATAGATTTCCACCCTTCATCTTGATATTCCCTTTCCTTACTAATTCCAAAATCCAGACAACGCATCAAGATTAATTTTGTTTTTTTAGTCCAATTAAAACCCATAATATAGAAAAACTGAGACAAGTTTCATATTCAGTAGAAATAAAACTTCTCAAATACTCCAAATGTTTGCTTTCCTCAAGTAATAATGACGTTTAACAGATCAAACCCAAAGGTCAAACTGATAAGTATAGCAAGCTTAGTTAGAATTAGTCAGTGTTAAAATAACTAACTAGCGGAGCTTATTTATAATCGCTCGTGAAAGAAATAGGTGTACATGATAAAAACCCTCCCCAGTCCCCACAAAAATCTTCAAGGATATAAGCAAGAACAAAGATACCTTTGATTTATAAGCGCCAAATGCAAGAGCAACAACAATCCAAGAATTGCAAGTGAAAAAAATTTGATCAAGAAAGTACAAAAAATGATTGGACCCAAATTCCTATTTCCAAAACACTTGCATAAGGAGCAATATCCGATATGGCAAAAGAAAAAAGATTGAGTTTTTACCAGCACAAAATTGTTATCACAACCAGGCCTCTTCGGAGCAACGTCATCTTGATGAACTATGTCACCAGCAAACACCACAGAACTACATAACAACATAGCCACTGCACAGAAAGAACAGCAGAGAACTTTGTTCTTTGACTCCATCAACTCAAGACAAAAAAAAGGTCCAGCACGTCAAGAATTTCGTAGAAATCGTCAAACAAATTATTCTCTCTTTTTTTGCTCGTGGGCAGATTGATTTTTTCAATCTTTTAGATGTGAAATGGGGGACAGTAAGCGGTGTGTACCAAAGCATAAACGAAAATGAAAACTAGAAAGAGAAGGCAATGGTTAAGGGGCTGTTTGGCTTTCCCTTTTCTTCTATTCTTTCACTTTTCGTACTTTCTCACGACAGTAATGCCGAGATGTAACCGTTCATCCATTTTCTCCTTACTTTCTCAACAACCCTTCTGCGTCTCAGAGAGTGAGGCGTGCAATACAGGCAACCAACAAATTGTGAGGCAACAAACGCGCCGCCTGTTAGTGGAGGAAAAGGCACAGTGATTACACCGGCTACCGGCTAGGCCCGTTCTTATCTCCGTATTTAGCCGTACGGGTAAAGGCGGACAATAAATATTTACGGGTACTTTAGGTAACTCAAGGTGATCCACTGGATTCAGCCGTCGTGCACCCAGCTCCAGTCTCCATATTGATTGGTTGTTGACCCCAAAGTCATCTCTTACACATGCTATAAACAAAATTTTATAAAAACCATCCTTAAATTTTTTAAATTTTAATATAATTTTTAATCATTTAAATATTAATTGATTTACCTTCAACATTATTATTAAAAAACAAACAGTATACATTAGAGCATAAATATATTCTTCAGTCAATGGTTGAATTCGACTTCCATTTAACCAACTTTTGAAAATTGCATGATTTTACGCGTGGTGTGTATTTGCAACAACAACAATGAAAGGCAAAATCCGATGCACGTATCTCCCGCTATGCATAGGATCTAAGAAGGGGTCGTGTCGCTTTAGGTTTAATATACTTAATCTTTCTCTACGATGGTGTTTCCGCGACTCGCGATTCACGACTCGAACATGTGACTTACATCATAATTTATTTTGCTGAAAAGTATGCTACATTTGAATATTCCCATATTCCACTTAAAAAGTTGACACCGTAAAGAATCCACTTACTTGGAAGGTTCCATATAAATTCCACAAACATCACAGCGGATGGTTAGTCGTTAAGTTCAATGATGAGATATCAAGAAATGCGGTGCTTTAATGGAGGACCGTACAATGTTTATGGTCGTCCCCTTCTCTTGAAAATCATGTCTAATTTGTTTGATTTTTATAGTGACGAAATTTACAACATTTCGATATGGATAAATCTCCCTATCCTACATCTTGAATGTTTGATTTTAACTACTACTTTCCAATCGATATTGGCAAGCAATTCAAAAAAAAAAAAAAACTTAGTTTTTCATACATGCAACTTTATTCATGGTATTGGTGAGCAGGTGCCCAGATTTAGCCAATCATCTCACTGGCTTGTCCCACATGGGTAAAAATTGAAAATTTGAAATGACTTATAATGGGTTACAATGGATTCCTATAACAACTTGGGTTAACAACAGATACAAAGTAGTTGCTATATAAGCACAATGTGCAGTTGCGCTTACGTGGGCTCTGACCCTGGCCTGGAGCGTGACACTCATGGCCAGCATATCTTAAGCAAGTGGGTGGTGATATCAAGAAAAAAACTTAGTTTTTTTCTTTTTTCCATTGTGGCATATGCGTCTGATATAATTTTTATCCAAGTTAGTTTGAATCCTCACAGTGAAAAGGATCTGAAGTCATCTAGCATCAGTCTAGATCACTCGTGAGTATTTACATATCGAATACTTCGTAGCTATCTTATGGGTTGACACCTCAAATGGTAGATTGAGATTCTCCGTAGTATTGAATTAGTTCTTGATTTTCATCATTGAAGCGATTGTTATAAATGCTTGGAAAGACCAAAACAAAAATATGGCAGTCTGACTCTGTTATGTGTCCGAGGTAATCGATTTCTTTTGAGAGAGTTGTCGTAACGTACAACCTCCAACTTTTGAAATCCTTGTTATGTTTCTTCTGCGTGTGATGTTGTAAAGAGGAATCATGTTTGAGATATTAGCAAAGTGAATGTACTAAACTTGGCCAAAATTAGAACATCCGATTGGTAGACATATCGTTGAGGTAATTAATACTCGAGCAGGGAACATGCATAAAACAAAATAATGGGTTTATTTAAGAGGAAAATTCAGTCTGGTACACTCTCATGAAACTTAATTCATTATAGTCAGGGAAAAAGCTCTTCAATCATTTAAGCTCTTCAACAATAGTACCCTTAATATCTCACTCACATTTTCAGCTTTCACTCCTGTTTCAAAATCAAACAGCCACCAAATTGCATGACCTAGGGTTTCGGACTACCCGCGACGAGATGGGCGGTGGCCGGTCTCAAATGTTCTGCCATGGTGTGGGGAAGCTAACCAGTGTATGGGCTCGGACCAATTCATGGATGGATCGAAGAAATCGAACCCAAGAGCTGAACCCTTAGGTCATGCAATTTTTGCCCATTCCAGATCAAATTCCGGCGATTCCACATCGACTCACGGTGGCTATCTTGTATAGAAATGACCGCAATTGAATTGTGAAAATTTTCATATATTGGGCTCGTTGAACGGAGGTCGGACGGCGACGTACAGAACAATTTTCTGTACGGTGGTCCAGTGCATGTTTTCGCACCTTCAGTGTGTGTTCGCGATTTTGTGAAAATTTGAAATCAGTAAGTGATGCACGAAAATTGAAAATCAGTAAGTTATGCACGAAAATTGAAAATCAGTAAGTGATGCACGAAAATTAAAATCAGTAATTGTTGCACGAAAATTAAGTAAGTGATGCATGAATCATTTAATTTCGTGCACCAGTTTTTTTTTTAGAAATTTCGTGCATCAATTAATTAACAGAAAGTTCGTGCACCAATGTTAATTAATTGATGCACTAAATTTGCAAAAAAAAAAACAACTGGTGATACACGAACCACACAATTAAGTAAGTGATGCACTAACCATTTAATTTTGTGCACCAGTTATTGTATTTAGTGCACCAATTATTTTTTGCAAATTTCGTGCATCAGTTAATTAACACAAATCTCGTGCACCAGTGTTAATTAACTGATGCACGAAATTTGTAAAAAAGTAACTGGTGATGCATGAACCATACAATTAAGTAAGTGATGCACGAACCATTTAATTTCGTGCACCAGAGCGGCATGTATTTCCACGGTGCTCGTTTTTCCAATTATGAAGCATGGCTAAGTGATCCAACTCACATTGGGCCAAGTGCCCAGACCACATCATGGGGGTTTACAGGAGATCCCAGAGGCTCGCTCGGAAAGGCTGGTATATCTTTTTGATCAGAGGTTGAATCGATCATCAGAAGAAGAATTAGGCCAAAAATTAGGATACATTCTGTATTTTGTTTTACAAATTTCGTGCATTAGTTAATTAACACAAAGTTCGTGCACCAGTGTTGCATTTTTTCATGCATCAATGTTATATTTTCGTGCACCAATGTTATATTTTCGTGTACAAGTTACTTTTTTTCAAATTTAATGCTCCAGTTATTTTTCGTGCATCAGTGTTATATTTTCGTTAACCCGTTATTTTTCCAATTTTGTGCACCAGTTATTATTTTTTCGTGCATCATTTGAAAACCCTAACCCTAAATCTATCGTCATCATCATCAAGTTTCAGCAGCCGCCGCCTCCCATTTTCCAACTCATTATTCTCCACCACCACCACCACCACCACCAAAGCATGAGTCGCCGCCGCAGTCACCTTACGTTTATACATCTCCACCACCACCTCCTTACGTATATCAATCCCCTCCTCCAACTTCACCATCCCCGCCACCATACTGCCAATAATAATTCATTATATGCCCACTAACAGCTTCAAATAATAATTAAAGAGAAGAAAAATAAAATAAACAGAAAAGTCCACGAATCACGACAGTCATATGAGGTCAGTCCATTCGATCAGAAACAAACAAATAAAATATGTAAAGAAAAAAAGTGATAGATAAGGAGAATGAATGGACAAAAGAGACCCAAAAAACCTCATCTCACGAGAGTGGCGAAATTGATGGAGGAGTGGGAAAAGGAAAAGGGTGGAGATTGAGTAATGGGCTAGAGTTTCTGTGGACGGGAGAAATTGTTGTGTTGACAGGAAGAAAGAGAATAGCCAAGGATACTTTAGTAAACAAGAAAGAGTTAAATACAATCAACGTCCAAAAAATGGACATATGTGAATAAACTTCTCTTAAAATTGGATTTAGTTGCACACTTTTTTTTTTACTGACTTAAGTGAATTTAGTTTCTGGAAATGGTACCTCCCGTAATTTCCCTTTTTTATTTAATAGGATATTATTAGTTTTGGGCCATAACGGAAGGAGATCATAACGCAAATTCATATATGGGCATTTGGTCGTTTGGCTTGAATCAAAATGATCGTTTATATCCTTTTTAAAAAAATAATAATAAATTCGAATTTCTATACTATTTTCGTTTTGAAAATATAACAGTTACTTTTTAAAATTTTAAATTTAAACAGAATTCAAAAGGTGTGCTCTCATATTGATGACTTTTTTTTTTTTATCGGGGGATGAGCGGAAGTTTTTTAGCACAGCACGACTCGAACTCGAGTCTTTCTCTAAAAGGGAAACTGGGCTTAACTACTCTGGCTAAAATCGGAAGCTCGTCTTGATGAATTTTTAATATGAAAAGACACAATCTTTAAGATTGGCTTTCCAAAATATTTAAATATATTGGATTGTTATTTTCGATTTCAATATTCCATGAAGTGTACTTGAAATGCTTTGTTGTTAAACTGTTTGATTAAACAATTCAATATTTTAAGTGTATTTTTCATGCCCAAACCATTGAAATTACTAACACATATAAATAACCTTTTACAAGCCGGAATAGAGTTCGAAGCATGCATTACTTAGTGACATATCGCACACTGGTTTACACAAATTCAACATCTGCTTATAATATATTCTAGCCATTCCTCATGAACGTGCAATAAACCATCTTTAAAAGCATGATATAGTAATAATTACCAAGTGAAGCTAATGGATTCAAAGTGGAGATTATCTGCCAGCCCAGATGAGCAAATGGCTGCAACATCCTGCTTCATTTTCTTGGGGCCGCTAACAAATGCTCCAACACTTGATTCTTTGATATCCAACAAGAACTCTTAAAAAAAAAGAAGAAAAAAAACATCGTTATTTTATGTGACAAAACAAACCTTCTATGTATTTTAAAGAACTTTAAGACTAAGGGGTTCCAACAGGTAAAATTTTGGACAAGTGAAGCAACCGAGGGAGAAACTGTAAAACTTCGAAAAAAAATTTCAAACAAATGTTATAAATTTTGAGAGAAAAATATCAGTTAAGTGAGGGTTGCTCCCTCTGTAAGTCAGTTGGGACTTTTCTTACTCTTGAGATTCGGCCTTTCACCATAATGCACATTGATAGATTTGATGATTGATTGTATGGGAAGGCTTTCCAATTCAATATCATCTTGATCAAACGATGAAGCAGACATTTTACTAGCTATCGGTTCCTCCATATCTTGAATATTTTGAGCTTCCATTGCATTACGTTTCTTGTTCCACAGAAACGCGAAACTTGCTGTTATAACTATGGAAAAACATATGAACAACATGTTCATCAGACCTTTCTTGGTGTATGAATACAGCGTATACATGTTTCGATCAATAGGGTAAATGGCATATTGTGTGAAGATTCCTAATAGCACTAGGAAGATGATGAAAGAGGATGAGATAATTGCTCCGAGCCAAAGCCAACTATTGTGGCCTAAGGTAGGACATATGGGTGCATCGGACGGATTCGGCTTGAAATATATGGTTTTTGGTTCTAATTTGTCTTTTGGATACTCTTGTTCTCTCGTCACATAGGCCTCAATCTGTAGCTCCAAGTTGCAAGAATTTGTTGAATTTGTAGATATTGGGACTATAAGTTCTAAAATGGAGAGGCTAGAGGAATTCTTGAATACACTAATGAGTGTAACCTTCGGAATCTTGCACTTTTGTGTTGAGCTAATGAATATCAGCTCTCTAATTATAGAAAGAAATGGTGTGATTCCACTTCCTCCACTGATCATCACTAACATGTCATGCCTGTGACCAGAAACGGAGCCAGGATTTTATGTTAGGGGGTGCGGCCGCACCGGGTATATAAATCAAGAAAATAATGCAAATACATCTCGGGCACAAAGTGTTTGAGTACCTGAGAAAATCAGTCGTGGCAGGTCCATACGGTCCTTCGACCGACACTTGAATACGTTCGATTGGGGAAGGGGACGAGATCAAATCATAGAGCTTTTTGGTCCAAATCCCCTCGCATTTAATAAGAACACTTAGCCTATCTGGTTCTAAGTTACTATTTGAAGTTATGGTAAAAGGATGCCATTGTAGTTTGGAAATAGAGGGAATATTTATGAATATAGTACTTGTTGGAGTGTACTTCAAAGCTGCAAGAAATGAATTTAAAAAACACTACGTGAGATGTTTTTTGGAAAAACAAATAAAACAAGTTTCACTCTAAAATTTCTTATTTTTTTAATATTTTTCTTTGTTAGACTATAGTTTAAGTTGCCTCATTAGTCTCATTACACTGATTGTGTGATTTGAGTAACAAAGATTATAACATAGTAATGTCTATTGAATAAAAATAAACTTACCTCGACTTTTGGAGAAGCTGAGCTCAACGGTATCGCAAGGTAAAACCCGAGCAGAAACCAATTGAACGTTTTCTTTCGACTGCAAGAACCTCAGGTACCGATCAATGATGAAGAGATATAGACTTGGGAGCATAATAGTGGCAAAACCAATGCCAATATGTAGGATGAAGAAAATGATAAAGAAGATGTAGAGATAGTGAGTGTAGAAGAATAGCTCAAACATTTTCCTTCTTATGCTTGGGTAGGCTGTCATCCACATGCCCAATCCACAGATCAAAGAGATCTCTCCAGCTATGTTTGATACATAATGATCACCCCATTTCAGCATCTACATTTATTCATAAAGAATGAAATATAACAACTCAAGAAGTTATGTTTATTTAAGTAAAAAGAAAATAAAAAGCAAAAATTTAAATTAAAAAAAAAATAGATCACAATCTGATGTATTTTCTATGTTAGGTAATGATTTTACCCGATGTGGCATAATTTCTCTACCACATCACATCACCCCTAAAGTAAAGCAAGATTAGAAAAGTCGAGATCTTGGTTTATATAGATCGGGTAAAATCATAGTTGTTGTTTTATTGTATTCTTCGGAACTTGTGAATTTTGAGGGTTGAATCCATCTAATAAAAAGACAGGATTAAATAAATCCGAAGTAATATTTATTGATAGGTAGGCAGAAATCAATATATCATCATGATGTAACCATCGCGTCATGTTTCTCAATTTGGTTCCCAAAATTTTTAAAAGTGGTTTGGTATTCCATTGCATCAGTTGGTTGGTTACCTCAAATTTTTGTATGGTAGAACAAAAGATTACACGCAATAACTCTCCGAGTAGCTTTATTGATTATGTCATGCCAACTACGTTTTCTTTTTTCTTTGTTTCTTTTTTATCAAACCTACGTTTTCTATCATGGCAAGGAGGAGATATTATACATTACACCAAATTATTTTTTTTATCCTCTTGTCTTTGATTCTAAATCTGTTCGTATTAATGTAATAATAAATATTGTTTGTGCGTATGTTCGCTACTATCGATAGCTTAAGATTAATATGAATTAAATATTTTTCTGAATACTACGAGATTTGAACTCAAATTTATGTACAGTGAAGGTTGTGTTATTATCGGTGGGATTAGCCCAATACCGGAAGTCAAATATGTCTTTGAAATAGGACCACAGTGCTCATTATTCGACACCAATTACCTAAATAAGTGGGTTCTTGACTTCTGTCAGGCTTTTTATTCTTTTTTTCAACAGCTTGTCATATTCTGACAAAAAAAAAAGTGCAAAAATGATGAAAATAAAAATCTTAAATTTGTAAAAAATTTAAAAAGGAATATTGTCGCTATTGCAACTTCGATATACTTAATCATATTCCATTTTTTACGCTTATATTCTACAAGTAAATGTTATTTGACGAACGAACTCAACTTTTGAATGCTCGATCGGGGGACCTAGAAAATTTAGTAAGTATGCAAAAAATATTAAAATAAAAAATGAAGGTGAAAAAAATAAATTGTGGGTCTAAAATAATTTTAAGGAGAACAAAATATAATTTTTGAAGGGTAAACTTTAATTTTTGGGTGTAAAATACTTTTTTTAAAAAAATTAGATAATAAAAAAATTCCTGCATGGGAAGGCAAAGGCAGCACTTGAAAGGTAAATCCCCCTTTAATACTTATCTCATTTACCATTACGAGTGCGTAAATTGGAGTTCTAAATACTAAAACCAATTATTATTTTTCTCATGATAGCAAATGCATAGCATGTTACACAAGTTTTTCACTTGTGGGGCTGTGAATTATTCTCTTTTTACTCATTGAATTGTCTCTATCAAGAAAATTACACTTCCCTACCAATCCCATAAACCACAACCAAACTATGTGAGAACCGGATTCAAAGATAACTAGTAGAAGAAGATATCGAAGTATGGGGATGAGACAAATCGAGTGGGTGATTTAATGTCTTGAAGGCATAGAAAATCATAGTTTTTATCATTTAGAGGTTGTTCGAGGGTTGGTTTGATAGTACCTTAATGACATTCTTTAAGAATACATCAAATCATTGGATGATAATATTCATATTGATTAGAATATTATCATTGAAGGCTTGCTACTTAAACCTTAAGGATAGTGCCTATGGGCTAGCAACCAATGATTGCCACACACAATCCCACTGCCACTGGATCTGTGATAGGCAAGAATATTGAAAGAACAAGGGGAAAAAATAAGTAATTTACCTCTGATAATCTATTAGTGATAATCCAATAAACGATGTAAAGAAATCCATGAATAGTGAAGAGTGTCATGCCGATATGGCCAAGCCAAATATGGTACTTAATGCTGGATTCTGATGTTAGGCCAAGCATAGGCAAAATGGATGAGCCTCTAGTCACAGGATAGAAGAGAAATGTTAAGCACAAGTTCCCTGTAACCCCTGTCACTATTGCTACTCTATCCAACTTGGTTTGCCACCTGCATAAATATACCAAGAATAGTGCACACAAGTGAACTTGAAATCATAATTGGTACAAAGTTGGGAATCGGTTTTGAAGATTGTTTTATTTATTTTCTTGAGAAAAGAACTTTCTTAGAAGCAGAAAAAACCGAACCCGAATATCATTTGTTTTTTTTTTATGTAGTTTCTTACACTTTCTCGCCTTTTGTCATTGAGCGTACAAGAACTTGCTTAAACCAATGCCGAACATAATCTGAAAAATACCAAACACAAAGAGCAATGAACAAAGTGAACAACGCTAGTTCTGTAAGAGTAACGATCCCGAATCCCTTTACGATCATCGGCCGTTTCAAGAACTTCAATTCTTGATCCCTCTTGCAGTTTCTGCATCCATGTTCAAGGGGGGAAAAACCCCATTTAAGATAATATATAAATATTATGACTAATGCATAAATTTATGAATTATATACATTTATATCATGATATTTTGTATACCTTGTTGTATGACTAGTTATTCTCTTTCCCAAATGAAGATAAACACATCCCAAAACAGCAATAAACAGAATTGGGAATGTGAAATCCAGCATTATTGGACCTGTGAACAAGAAGATATTCCATTGTATTGCAACCGAATAACGAGTTTTTAAAGATATAAAATATGAATGAAATATGTTCTTGATTAATTACCTTGTATTCCAAAATAAGTTGAGTTTGTAGCAGCAATGATGTGGAGTAACCAGTGATCGTAATATGTATCAGTAGGCATAATAATCCACATCATAATATTTCCAAGAAACACTAAAAGGGCTAGAATTAAAATTGCTCCTCTGATAGCTGAGATTACCCTATAGGAAGCCATTGATCTTTTCTTGATGTTTTCTTTTCTTTCTTTTTCTATATATGGCTGCCTATATAATCTTCAAACAATGAAGCTTGTTCTGGTGGCAAAGAGCAAATTATGTGGTATATATACAATATGTCAGACTCATACACATGAAAATGTAGGTGAGTGGTAGGGTGACTAGCTTATTGTAACTAGTAGTGGACAAGTGACCGTATCCCATATCGTAATTCTCATAAATCTGTAGACATGAGAGTAATTATAGTTTTGGGTAAACACTTTATCTGAGCTTATAACATGTGGTGTGTTTTTTGTGTATTTTACAAAAGATATGAATGTTACAAAAGATATATACACGTAGGTTGTAGATACCCTCAAAGACGATGTAGAATCCTGAGACAATCAAAGAAATAACTTATGACATACAAGACCAAATTTGTCTTGGGAAAGATTTTAGATATGCAAGATTTTTCACGAAAGCCATCAATCAACATCAGGGTAGGTAGAGTCATGAAATCTTGCCCAATGTCTTAAAATGAAGTTAAAACTAAAGAATGCGCGCATCTATTTACATATTTGCTAAAACAGTGACTACCATTGTTTTATTAGTTTTTCACAAAAGGAAGGACACATCTATAGATATTAAATGGGCTGTGCCGGCTCACGGCTCGCAAATTTATGCCGCACGGCACTGTTTTGTACCGGACCGACACGGCTCGCGACAGAGACGGGGCACGGACCCAAATCATACTTTTTTATTTTTCTTTTTGTTTTTTTTTAATTTTTTTTGTTTAATTTTTAATTATATAAATATAATAATATTATAAAAATATATATTGGCACAATATACTTGTAAAATAAAAATTTATTGACTACGAATTGAAAAACTACAAATTACATTGAACAAAACAAAATAACAAATTACAAAAGAGTTTAAAAAAATATGCTAGTTTTCTTCATTTTCATCCGAAGAAACATCATGTCCTCCCAAACCTTGTAAGCGGCTATCAGCATCCAACCAATCCTTTAAAAGAGTACACATCTCCACAGTGTTTGGTTTCATTCGACTTCTTTTTCATCAATGACTCTTCCACCTGCACTAAAACAAGACTCCAATGGAACTGTGGATATCAGAGGAGTAAGTAGATCACGTGTCATTATGGAAAGTACTGGCCAAAGTCTAGCATTGTCTTTCCTCCATGCCAAAACATCAAAAGTTTCTAATTCATGTTCACTGAAATTTATGACTTGGTTTAGATATAACTGAAGCTAGTAAATGAAGATGTATTAGAACTAGAACTAGAAGAAGCGGAAGTAGTGTCTTGTCTTCTTCTTAACATTGTCCACACAGAACCCTTACTACTACTAGCACCACTACTACCACTTTCTCTTACTGGAATTGCTATAGAATTATGTAACGAATCATATAAAACAAACAAACATTTATTAATGCGCTCTTTCTCTTGATTAATATTAGCATTTTCATAAGCCATGTTGGTGTAACAAGATTCTATTATAATTTTTACACTATATATTTTTAATCTAGGATCCAGAATTGATGCCAAGCAATTCAACATAGGAATAATTTTCAAGTATTTTTTAAATTTATACTCTATTGGTTCAACAATACCTGTAAAAAAACGGATCAGATCTATGTAATGCAAAACATTCACTAATTTCATAAATTTTATTCAAAAATATTGAAGAAGTTGGATAATAACAACCCGAAAATAAATTGATAGCATCATAAAAAGGTTCTAAAAAATTACAAATATTAGAAGCAATTTCCAATCAGTTTCTTCAATATGAAAATGATCGGTCCTCCTTTCATTAAAAAATAAAGTGACCACATTTCTATAAGGTAAGCATGCTTGCAACATTAAATATGTGGAATTCCACCTATTAGGAACATCATAAGGAACATCTTTATAATTCATATCATGAGAAATACATAAACTTTTGAAGTCTTGTTTTCTAGCAACTGAACCATTAAGAAATTTAAGAGTAGTCTTTATTTTTTTTCTAAATGAAGCTCAAGTGGTTTCAATCCATCTTGCAAACACAAATTTAAAATACGACATGCACAACGAATATGAAAAAGATCACCATTTAAATTTGGTTTCAAATAAGTTTTTAATATAGTAATTGCAGCAGTGTTATTAGTTGCATTATCAAATGAAATAGAGAAGATTTTATTACTAATATTATATTCGTTCGTAACTTGCATAATGGCATTAGAAATAACTCCACCCGTATGAGGCCAATCAATTTTTGTAAAACCTAAATTTTTTTTATGTAACACCCAGTTATCGTCAATCAAATGTCCTGCAACACAGAGATATGATGCATTGCCAAGATAAGTTGTCCAAATATCACTTGTTAGTCATACTTTCGATGAAAGATTACCTAAATACGTAATTAAATTTGATGTATATTCATTAAAAATTGTGAATGCATCCGATTTAATAGTATTCCTTGAAAATCGTTTATGTTGAGGTTGCAAACCTAAATGAATATAATTAGTGAATTTCGCATCCTCCCCCATTGAAAAATGTTTCTCCGCCCATACTACGTATTTAGCTAATTCTCTCCTATCTCTTTCAACATTATAAGTGAAAATATCTAAACTTGAACTACTACTACCAGTACCGAATTGTGAAAGAGTAGTTTGGTTACCATCAGTTGGTTCTCTTTCATGTTTAGCCATGTGTCTTAGTAAATGACTTGTACCACCAGAAGAAGCATACTCATAATCTTTTTTACAATTTTTACAAACTGCCTGTGATCCCTTTCCCTCAACATTTTCTACATCGAATAGTTGTCATATATTACTAGTTCTTTTTTTTTTTGAAGTTCTTCTACTTGATGATTGAATATTTGGTGTGCTTTCTTCATTTTCTTGAAATTGATCGATTTCATCATCATAATTCACATTATAAGATGAATCGGCCATTATGTATATAGACTACAATTATCTAATGCAACAAATATAAAGGTTACCAAATATTTGCTATGATGAATATTGGCTTTGTTGCTTGTGCTTGTATTGACAAACGTAAGACAAACTTCTTTCTTCTTGTGAACAAATTGAGAGTATGCGTTTCAAGTATGTAGAGCTTAGAGATTGAGAGGATAAAATGTTTCCTCAACACACACATATATATAACAACAACAACAAAAAGGTTTTTTTTAAAAAAGCTGTTCAACGGCACTTTTTTTGACCGTTGGCCATTTGCGATCGATCGCTATTTATGTGGCGATCGATCGCCAAGCCCGTGTATAGCCTACTGTCTCAAGGCGATCGATCGCCGTTTATGTGGCGATCGATCGCCAAGCCTGTGTATAGCCTACTGCCTCTAGGCGATCGATCGCCACATAATTGACGATCGATCGCTGATTAAAAAAAGAAAGAGAGAGAAAACAGTGTCGTGTCTTGCCGTGCCAGCCCACGGGCTGGCATCCCTTGGCCCGGCACGGCCCATGTTCCGGGCCGTGCTTGGCACGACACGACACTATAGCAAAACGGGCCGTGCTGTGCCGCTCCGCGCCGTACCGTGCCTCGTGCCGCCCGCTCCGTTTGACGTCTCTAGACACATCCCACAAGTCTTCCCTTTACTCTTGAATTTGAAATAGAGCAATCAACCAAAGAGAAGAAAACATGAAAAAGAACCCAAAAAACTTTGAAAATGAAAAACCAACAAGAAGCAATCATTTACATATTCCCTTTTTTTTTATTCAAAACAACCATCGAAAACAAGAAACCATTTCACCAACTGAAGCTGATGGATTCGAAGTGCAGATTATCTACCAAACCAGATGAACAAATATTTGCAACTTCGTGTCGCATTTTCTTTGGTCCACAAACGAGCACCCCGATGCTTGATTCTTTGCGCTCAAACAAAAGTCCTGCAAGAAAAAGAACTTAAAATTATAATCAAGCATTTTATAAGATCAGGTATTTTTTTTCATTCACGAATTTCGTAACGTACGTTTAAGATCCGGTCTTTCGCCATAATGCACATTGATACATTGAGAAATTGACTGTTGAGGCAAGCTCTCGAGTTCCCTATCTGCATTATAGTACGAAGAATTCGGTGAAGCTACCGGTGTTGCCCCTTCCATGTTCTGAATCTGTGTAGTTTCCTTCGAATTTTTTTTCTTATTCCAAAGAAAAGCTGTGGTTGCAGCTATAACTATGCCTATACATATAAATAGTATGTGCAGCACAGCTCTTGAGGAAGTAGAGTATATCTTATTACTATTATGATCGATAGGGAATATGTAGTATCGAGTCAAAATACCAATGAAAATAAGATAGATTACGAAGGATGACGAGATTATGGCACCGAGCCAGAGCCAACTGTTATGGCCTAAGATTGGAGTTATTGGTGCATCAGATGAATTAGGCTTGAACCAAAAGGTTCGAATGCCCTTCTTTTCTTGTGTGGTTGACTCGTTTTCTCGTGTAATGTAGGCATCGATTTGCAACCCCAAGTTACAGAACTTTGATGGGGCTCCGGAAATCGGGAGAATTAGGTCGAGCATGGTCAAGTCATTTGAGTTCTTGAATGCACTGATGAGGAGGATTTCAGGTGTCCTGAATTTTAAAGCCTCGCTTGTGTAAACGAGCTCCCGGATAATGGAAATAAACGGGGTTATGCCACTTCCTCCGCTTACCATCACCAACAAGTCGTGCCTGCAAACAATTATTCTGATCAGCATCGGTGAGAGACTTATAAAGGAACCAAGACTTTGATTGAAAAACACCAAACCAAAAGTTGATAGCCTCGCAAACTTATTAATCATTCCACAATTTCTCATGAGATCGATGTGAAATCATAAAAATATATATTTACATGCCTTAGAAAATCAGTTGAAGCAGGTCCATAAGGTCCTTCGATCGAGACGTCGAGACGATCAACGGAAGAAGGTGAAGAAAACATCTGGTAGAGCTTATCAGACCATTTTCCTTCAACTTTGATAATGACACCAAGTTTATCTGACTCCAAATTGCTGCTGGAACTTATGGTAAATGGATGCCATTGCAACTTGGAAATTTTAGGCACATTTAAGAAGATTATACTTGTTGGACTGTAACTTAAACCTGTCAAAACAAAATCCATTTATCTGTATATATATGTGAAAACTCAATATAAATATCTTAACTTTTTGGGGCTAATTAGCTAAAAGATACATTGTTCAGGGTAAATCTGCATTTACAACCTTCGCCCTCGCCCCCAATAGTTCTTTTATTCATCTTCAATGGCCAAATAATTACTCTCCCGTGAAATAAAAGGATAGCAAATTACCCTTTGGTGGGGAAATTAAATTCCTCGTTCAAAATAGGTCTAAAGGGGGTTTGAAAATAATTTTATTTCAACCAGTGCACTAATAGATATAGTTCATTACACGGAAGATAGATACACACCTTTGCTTTTGGAGAAATTGAGTTCAACAGTTTGGCAAGGTAGAAGCCTAGCAGACACGAGACGAATGCCTCGTCTCGATCGCAAGAATCGAAGATACCGATCGATCATGAAAAGGAAGAATCCGGGGAGCATAATGCAGGTATAGCTGATGCCAACATGGAGTACGAAGAAGAACATAAATAGAATGTATAGATGATGAGTGTAGAAGAAGAGCTCAAATATTTTTCTCCTTATTCCGGGGAATGTTGTAGCCCACAAGGCCAATCCTGCTAGTAAAGACAACTCTCCTGCTACATTGGATACCCCAGTTTTCTCCCATTTCAACATCTAAATTTTGAGCAACACAGAGACTACAAAGATCAATATTGTATGTGTCAATAAATGAAGAACAGTAAAATTTTGTCGAATACGCAACCTCGGGTGTTCTAGCTAGAAGCTCTAACCAACTAAGCTGATTGGCCTCAAAGTTTATAAGATCTCTAACCATTTTTTTTTTAATTAACGGATCTGATTCCGCCTGAAACCGGTTTCATTTAGTCCGTAAGCTACCTGTTCGGAACGATAGAACCGATTCGGACCGGTATCTTACAGGTTCCAGCCCGGAACTGGACCGGTTAGCCGGGCCGGGTCGCGATTGACCCGGCCCTTTAAACAGCCTTAAGAATATTCTAGTCATGGCATATATTAAGTTAGTTTGTTCAAAAAATTTCTGCAGTCTATTTACAATTTTGGTGGAACTTTGTTACGCATTTGAAAAAGAATACTAGATAAAACAGTTAGTGGCAATTTACTCATGTGGTATCGATAATAGATATTTTACTTCTTATAATTTGTAAATAGGTATTTTACTCATATAGTATCTTTAATAGACAATTTAATGATGTGGTTTGCAAAATGTAGCAATGGTTGTTTTACATCTATTCACAAACAAATAGATAAACTATCTATTTTAACAAACCACAGGGTGGGAAATTGTTTATTTTTAAACTACATAATATAATAGTGTAATATGTCTATTTGGAATACCATGGGTGTGTCTGGGGCCAATTGTGGGATACTTTATTGATGTTATTTTGAAGTACTAACCATACTTTAAAAACATTAATTGATTACCTCCGATAATTCATGTGTGGCAGCCCAGAAGATAATATAGCAAAGGCCGTGAGCAGTGAAAAGGGTCATCACAATATGCCCTAACCATATGTGATATTTGACGCTGGCCTCAGACGTGAGACCAAAAAGTGGGAGCACCGATGACCCACGTGTCACCGGAAAAAATAGGAATGCTAAGGCTATATTTCCGACAAGTCCAAGGCGGAGTGCCGCCGAGTCTAGCTTCGCTTCCCACCTGCCATGCATGCAGAATAACATTAACTCAATTAAAATAAAATTAATGGTAATAATATCTCTTTAAATAAATTTGGTCACTGCATCTTTATATATTAAGTTCTAATTATTATTATTATAATATTTTTTTTTATGATGAGGAACCCGCAGCGGCGCAGCCGCTATCTTTGGGATACACATTGGGCAAACTCAGGTTGTCGCAGTATCTTATAAACCACGCCAATCAGGTAAACCGCAGTATGCAAGCTCGGTGAGATCGAGAAAGCGTTGGCAGTGGGAATCGAACTTATGACCTTACGATCTCGATATCAGTGTTTTCATAACCGGACCGGACATAAAACCGGTGTCCTTACTGGTTACAGGTTCGATCGGTTTAACCGGTTAAACCACTGGTTCAACCGGTGTATGACGTCATCATGATGTAATATCTATATTTAATTTTTGAAAAATATATAACATGTATTTGTAAAAGTTTCAAATGTTCATAATAAAAAAAATATCATTGTAGCAACATAGCATGGAGACCAATATTTTACACAATCTTTCAATAATTTCATCTATTTAAGTTTATAACTATTTTTTTTATATAAACTTTATATATAAAAGGATTAATTACAAACACACTAATTAGTCATGCATACACCAAATTTGTATTATATTATTCAATAATGGGCTACTATATTATTACAAACACTTTATTATTGATTATCAAAATTAAGAGATTTTTTGTCTTTTTTGATACAATAAATTACTTTTTGTATTTATATATAAGACTGATACAAATATCAAAAATATATAATGAGTAAATGTTAAAGCTCATAGTTGCATGGAATTGATGCAATACAAAATTAGATCTAATATATATAATAAACTCCATAAAATCTTCAATCATGGCAATACAATTGTCATGTAATCCACCAATTAAAATGCAAGAATTGATTTTTTTTATTAGAAAGTTCATACATTGCCTGTAGAAGAAGAATTGTTGTGTGAATGATAAAACTTAAAAGGGATAACAAAAAAAAATGAAAAACTAAAAAAGAAAAAAAGAAAAAAAAAGGTGAGAACCGGTTCAACCAGTCGACCGGTTCACCGGTTCTTTGCCCCTCCGATTTTATACTGTTAACCGGCCCGGACTCAGCACCGGTCACCGGTTGAACCGGTCGGACCGGCCGGTCCGGGCCGGTTTTAATAACACTGCTCGATATCACCATACTCTACCAACCAAACAGCCTTCGGGGCAATAATAATATTTTCTTTTGTTCCAAAATAGATGAGTTATGCGACGTGTGCATCTGTAAATAAAAATTACTTACACTTTTTCTCCACTTTTTGCTGCAGATACAGGTGTAATTTTTGCAAAACTGATGCTCAAATAATTGGCAAAATTCCAAACAAGAAGAGCAATAAACATTAGAAAAAATGCAAGCTCAATTCGAGAGACAATTCCCAATCCTTTAATTATCAGTGGCCTCTTCCATATTGCCATTTTATGCTCTCCATTTGACCTGCATGTTTATCATTTAAAAAAATTCCCATTAACAACAAATTTTAACATGTAAAATTTATTCTTTTTCTTTTTTTTTTTTGGTGGGGGGATAGTGAGGAAAATAAATAAAATATATATTTTGAAATCATATAAATAAATTTGAATTGTTATTACTCGCTTCTGTATCCCGTGGCTCAAATAACGGGATATTGTTAATTTCAAGGATAGAGAATGCATCAATGTAAAAGAGGAAATAGTTTTATTCATGATTTGGGTATATTAATAGAAAATGATCATAATATCATATCAGTAATGTCAAATATTAAAGGTGGATTACATATAAACTCCTATTAGTTTGAACAATAACGAATTACACTCATCTTGTTTAAAAAATAATGTACACATCACATGTTATGTATTCTATTTCAAGCGTTGTATGAACTCGCGGGGTGATATCGTAACACAACTATTATGCATTAGGTTCATCTGTTATTGTTTAAACTAGAGATCGAAATGTGCAATATTTTTTTCTATATAGGGGACATCTGCAATTTTCCAATATTAAATATAGAATAATCTTGACGAGTATACAATATCATTAATAAATTTAATCTTAATTAAATTATTATTTTATGAGAATATTTTTTGATGTTTTTTAAATCAATTTTTTGAAATTATTGTATCATAATATGATTGTACAGCATACAATGTATGTTCCCTAAATACTAGTGTTTATTAAAATTTTGTGACGATAAGTTACGTGCTTACCCTTTGGAGTGAGGATCCCTTGATTTCTTTCCCAAGTGAAGATACACACAGCTCAAGGCAGCAATGAATAACATGGGGAAAGTTAACACCAAATAAGTCGCGCCTGCAAACATACATATAGAAAATACAGTACGCTTTCTTATTTAAAGAAGTGAAAATTAAAACACCATCACGTATTGCGATCATCGTTTAGAAAATTATAGTTTATATCATCAACTTTCATAAATCGTAACATTATTCGTTTTGTATTTTTATCAAAAATTCATCGCAACATTCTATCATCATCTTACATACTCACACGTAGAGTCTCTTAAACTAGCTGTTGTAATTTTTTTAAAAAAATTTAATAAATTATTTTGGGTATCAAAATTATCCAGTTGTTTTTTGACACCCCAAAAATTTATTTTAATTTTTTTTTTAGAATTAATAATAGCTAATTTAAGAGACTCTAAATTTAGAACGTATGATGTTGATGGAATGAGGAGATAAATCTGATAGAACTATCTTCCCGAGTTAACATGATGCAAAAATATTACAATTTATGAAAGTTTAGAATGTAAATTATGATTTTTTCAAACAATAATTGCAAAGTAAAATTTGGATTTTTTAAAAATTTTACCTTTAAAGAATAATAATTTCCTTAAATGCATTTATTATTTGGCGACACCTATATCTTCTTTTATGTTTAACTTAGATTTAAATCTCAAACTTTAATATAATTATATTGGAATTAAAACATTAGCAAATTCAAACCATAATTCTAGCATTACTGCATTAGTCGGCCTCCATTTAAGTTAGCTAGAAGGTAAAGGATAAAAAGTAAAAGATAATATGACATTTATTTATCAAACCTTGGTTAGTTCCGAAGTAAGTAGAGGCAGTTTCTTTACGTAGCTCCGGCAACCAAGTCAATCTATAAGGATTAGTAGGCATCATGATCCACAAGAAAAGATACCCCGTAAACACAGACACCAAGACAGCCATTATCGCCGCCCTGATGGTGTTGCTGCCGCCTCGAGATGGTGGCGCCGAAGAGTCCATTTCAAATTATTCTCTTTACAAATGATACTGTATTCTGTGAGGGAATGTTTAATGGAATGTGAGGTTATTTATACTGGGAAACTGACGTGACGTACGTTAAATTTTGTGGCATTTGCTTGTGGACTTATCGGCAAGAAGCACGGCTCCGTCCATACTTACGTACACCCAATCATTAGAAAAATTTTAATGAGAACAAATCTTGAGCAAATATGTTCGAATGGATACCAATTCTTTTCTTATAGGTGTGAAAATTATGAATTGTTTTATGCATATTTTTGTTCAAAGTTGTGAATTTTGTTATATAAATCTTTATATTATGATATTTTTGTTAAAATTTACGAATAAGTGCTAGATTTTGTAGTTTCTGATTACGTTTCAGAATGAGTGCAAGTTAACATTTTTCTTTAAGTCAAAAGCAGCTTTGTAATCTCCCGTTTGATTAGTTTTTTGAGAATGAGTGCAAGTTGACATTTGTCTTTTAGTCAAAAGCAGCTTTTACACAGTACTTGCATGGTTCATGCAACAAATTTATACGTCATTTGGGAACTTGAATAGGTTTCTCGCCCCACCCCCAAGTATATGGGTAGAGATGTCAAACGGAGCGGACGGCATGAGGTACGGCACGTCATGGAGCAGCACGACACGGCCCATTTTGCTACAGTGCAGTGTCGTGCCAGGCACAACACTGTAGCATGGGTCGTGCACGAGCCAGCACGGCACGGCACGAATAGTACAAATTTTTTTTTTTTAGTATAGTGATCGATCGGCAGTTATGTGCCGATCGATCGCTACTTGACCGTCGATCGGTAAGCCAAAAAAATAGGTTATAATTTTGCTACTTTCAGCTTGATAGCTCAAAGCATTTCTTTAATCGCGAAGCTCATAAATATGACATATTCACTGCATATTTTATCAATTTTTTAGTATAAAAAATGTTGAGAATTGTCACATATTAAATTTTAAAAGCTATGCTAACCCTTTATAAGATACATATGCTACTCTACTCATTGATATAATTATTAAGTTTGATAAATAAATGGTTGTGGGCATGTTTAGGAGATCGTAAAAAAATTTAATATGTTATTTTATATTTACACTTAAATGAATAATCCGTGGACACCATTCATTTTATATTTGTTAAATAAAAAAAATACAATTTAAAACATAAAATTCGGACCCAATTTCTGAAAAATATACTTTGTTGGGGGCTTGTGGAGTTGTGGTGTTGCCAACCCAATATTCATCGTCTGCGAGCTTGACGTGTGTTTCCACCTCTTAAGCTTCCTACTTGGCTAAAAGACATGCTTCTTTATTTTTTGGTAAATCATTTTAAAATATAAATATTGCTCTAAATTTAAAAGGATAATTACATCAATAACTGCCTACCATCTTAATTTAGGAGTAAGTGGCAATTAACCCTATAAAATAAGATTCAAAAAACATCTTATAAGTTCTAGCACAAAATGAATCAAACCACTCATTAATATTTATTTTGTTTTATTTTATTATCTTGCCATGTCTGCACAGATGCAAGCTTTCTATAGACTTTACCAATTGATTCGACCTTTATCGCTTAGCCTTTCAAAATGTAATGGAAAGAGCTAGATAGACCATGGGCCATTTGACCACCCATTTTTGGTTTAAAAAATATAATTTGAAACTTATATACAAGATTTTAATAAAATTAAACTACAGGATATATCCGACCAAGGGTCATAAACGACCTTGAACCGGCCCGTGATCAACGGTTCGAAGGGTCGGATCCATAACCAGCCCGTCTATAGGCGGATCGGTTAAGGGTCATAACTTTCCTAGCCCGTGAATCGTCGGTTAACCGACGGTTCAAGGGTTTATTTATTTTTTTATATTTTTAAATTTAAAATATATATTAACGTGTAGATTTGAACTCATGATCTCCAATTTGAATAATTAGCTTCAATCACTAATTGTGCTATTTAGAACCTATATTTGGTGGCCCATTTTGAAATGCCAAAAGCGTGCTTATCTTTCTTTCTTAAGCACCCACTTGGTATTTATGCGTACCAAGTTGTTAAAAAAAAAAAGGATGACACTTCTAACCCACTACTATCACTAAGGTTAGATGTCATTATTCATAATACATCTTCCTGTGACTTTGTACCAAACATTTTAGTTCCTTTAACATTTCTTAAACTGTAAGTTCTATTACAGAAGGGCGTAAATTTGCTATTTATTTCTTGATTGATTGCTCAAATAACTAAAAACCTATCAAATTAATCTATTATGTTTGTTTATCAAATGGATGACTTTCACATGTCTAATCGACATCTCGCTCTTTTATCCTGGCTTTGGACAGCCAGCGATACATATCACTGGCTGTCAAACTATTAATATTTTTTTTAAAAAAATATCAAATATCGAAAACTAAAATTAAACTGTTTTAAAAAAAAACACATAATATATGTATGGACAACATAATTTATAGTAAATTAATTGTGAAAGTAATAAATTCATAATTATCTACGTATATATTATTTATTGTATCATTCATTTTATTCATGCGAAGCATATATAAAATTATATATATATATATATATATATATATATATATATATGATGTCATAGGACATATTGATTTTGTCGGGTAAAATCCATTTATGAAGATACAAACTCTAAAAACGCCGAGCAGAAGTTAGACCGAAGAGATGGTTACCGAACACAGGATATTGATCAGCATATTATCGAGCATCATTTACCCTATTCAGGATTTTGGTCAAAGTGTAGCGGAAGACCCGGTCATAATTAAAACTAATTAACCGGCTGGGATTAAACGTGCATTAATGGGGCGAATTTCTCGGACACACTTGGCTCCCATCAAGCCACGATCAAAGGACACCATGTTGCTGGTTTTCCGCGAGTTAGTTACTGAGGGCAGCCCTATGAATACCCTTAGATAACCTCATAGAGGGAGTTGGATTTTTCTGGACAAAAAGACTCCGAAGAGAGCAAACTTATGTCTGTTCGGTTCTTTTTGTTATTTCTCTAAAAATATTCGTGTAAGTCATTGAGCGATTATTTTGTGTGTCTAGAAAATCTTGTAAGTCATCAATATTCATAGTGAAGTTTTATACTGGACTAGGTCCCGTGGTTTTTCTCTCAATTTGAGGGTTTTTCACATAAAAAATCTTGGTGTGTTTATCGTTATTTTGCATTAACACGTTATTTTACCTTATAGTCAAAATCTCGAATCATATCATTGGCGCCGTCCGTGGGAATATTTAGGGCAAAGACGTTGAAGTAGGACGAATTTTCTAACAAAAAATAAATCAAAAGGCAAGATGGCCAGAGGTAAAGGTAGGGGGCAAGCTTCCAGGGGAAATGGATCCAATTATCATCCATACTCGTTCGCTGAACCCAGAGAAGGGCCAGAAGATGCGGGATCATCTCAACATGTTCCTTGGTCATTTCCTGGTGGGGGAATGCCCATGGAGCATTTGACAGAAATGATAACTAAAACTGTCGGAGAGATCATGAGGCAATTTATGGCCCCTCCCCAGAAACAAGAAACTGTGCAAGAAGAAGAAGGGGAAGAGTTGGCCTCCAGACAGGAGCCTGAAAAGGAGCCTGAAAAAGAGCTTGAAAGAGAGCCTGAAGAAGTTAGAAATATTCCTAATCATTTGAATGATGAAACTGATAAAGCTTTAAATCGCCAAATGGAAGAGCTGAAAAGTGAGATGCAGCAGATGCGTAATAAGATGGAAGGACGTCTATATCCTCCGCAGAGGAGTACTCCATTTGCTTCCCATGTGGTTGATGATCATTTGCCCCCAAATTTCAGGACTCTAAATGTGGGAAATTACGATGGTGGTACAGATCCCGAAGAATATCTGTCTCGATTTGAAAACGCTTCACTTCTTCATCAACTTACGGATGGAGTGAAATGTCGGGTTTTCCTGACTACATTATCGGGTGCAGCGCAAGCATGGTTTAATCAGTTGCCAGCGAGAATCATAGACTCTTTCCCGAAGTTTAGTTCTCTATTTTTGCATCAGTTTGCAAGCAGCCGGAGTTGCAAGAGAACAGCTCTTAGTCTGTTCGGGATTAAGCAAGCGGAGAAGGAATCTCTTCGAGATTTTCTGAAAAGATTTAGTCATGCATGTCTTGACATTCCACATGTCACCTCTGAAATACTCATCAGCGCGTTCACTCAAGGATTAAAAGAATGAGACTTATTCCGATCTTTGGCAAAAAAGCCACCTTCTGATTATGATGAACTGTTGGGAAGAGCTTCCAAGTACATTAATCTGGAAGAAGCCCAAAGGATGAAGCAAAGAAGAGATGGTAAAATTGGGGAAGAAGTGAACAGAAAGAATAAACCAGTGGAGCCAATCAAAAGAAGTTTTGACCAGTATCTACCGATGAGACCTCATCGGGAAGTAGCCATGAACCAAAGTATGCCGAAGAGGGGGCGGGGTGGACCTCATAGGGGGGACCTTTCCGAGGAGGGTCCTTCCGAGGAAGAGGATATCGAGGAGGAGGTTTTCGAGGTGGAAGATCTAATGAGTCTGATGGAGGGCGGGGATTTAACGAGGAGTTCAAAGACAACAATTTCACTCCTAAAATTAACATAAATCCCGGAAGAGGAGCACCTCATCCAGTCCCTTGGTCAGTTCGGGGAGAAAGAGTAGAGGGAGAAGAGGAAACCTTGAACAATATCCCGAATCGGGGAACTATACACATGATATCCGGAGGAATGTCGGGTGGAGATTCGAACAGAGCAAGAAGGAATCACGCCCGGAAGCTTCAAGTGCTATCTATTGACCCCAATCATGTACATGAGGGTCCGTCCATATCTTTTGGGCCTGCAGATCTGCAAGGAATCCATTTTCCTCATGATGATGCGTTGGTTATCTCTGCTACAGTGGCTAACTATAATGTGCAGAGGATTTTCGTGGACACAGGAAGCTCGGCGGACGTACTTTTTCTTAGTACGTTAAACCAAATGGACTTGGGAAGCTTACCTATATTGAAAGTGAATACGTCCTTGCACGGATTTGCAGGGGAAGTCATAAATCCGATAGGGCAGGTGTCTCTACCAGTTACACTTGGTGAAGAATCAAGGATCAAAACAAAGATGATAAAT
Source organism: Haberlea rhodopensis (assembly GCA_907163345.1). Classification (NCBI taxonomy): domain Eukaryota; kingdom Viridiplantae; phylum Streptophyta; class Magnoliopsida; order Lamiales; family Gesneriaceae; genus Haberlea; species Haberlea rhodopensis. The sequence continues at coordinate 26,537,967 of CAJQUN010000003.1, read as the reverse complement.
TTCCTCATTGTTGATGCACCATCTTCTTACAATGTAATATTGGGAAGACCAGCCCTAGCTGCTTTCGAAGCCGTTGCCTCCACCTATCATCTAACCATGAAATTTCCAGTGGGAGAAGAGGTGGGGCAAGTAAGAGGTGATCAAAGCTCGTCACGGAAATGTTATGTGCAAGAGTTAAGGCAAGAAACAGAGCAGAATAACGAAGGAAGAGAACGAGGGGGAAGTGAAAAGAGGAAGCGGGGCGAGGAGGAACGAGTAACACCCGAAGAGGAGTTCCTCAATATCGAGATGGGTCACCCTAGTCGAATTACTAGGGTAGGATCCCAACTTGATCCAGAATTACGGGAAAAAGTGGTTAATTGTTTAAATCAACATGTCGATGTATTTGCATGGAGTACATCTGATTTAGTGGGAGTAAGACCTGAGATTGGCGAACACCGCCTCAACGTGGACCCCAATGTTCGGGTAATAAGGCAAAAGAGAAGGCATTTTGGACCAGAAAAGGACGCTGTCATTGCCAAGCAGGTAGAAGAGTTGTTAAAGGCAGGCCACATTCGCGAGATCGGTTTCCCTACCTGGCTCTCGAATGTAGTTTTGGTGCCTAAAGCCGGTGATAAATGGAGAATGTGTGTGGATTTTAGGGATGTGAATAAAGCATGTCCCAAAGATTGTTATCCCCTGCCCAGGATCGATCAGCTTGTAGATTCTACTGCCGGACATGAACTGTTATGTCTTATGGATGCTTATCAAGGATATCATCAGATCCCTTTGGCACAGGAAGATCAATCAAAAGTGAGTTTTGTGACAGCAGGGGGAACCTTTTGTTATGTGGTAATGCCTTTCGAATTGAAAAATGCTGGGGCCACTTATCAAAGGTTGATGGACAAAATGTTCAAAGAACAAATTGGTCGGAATGTGGAAGTGTATGTGGATGATGTCCTGATCAAGAGCCGAAAAGCCGAGGACTTGGTCAAAGATATGGAAGAAGTTTTCAACACTTTAAGAAAATTTGGCATGAAGTTGAATCCCGCAAAATGCACTTTCGGGATTCGTAGTGGCAAATTTCTAGGGTACATGGTCACGGAAAGAGGTGTTGAAGCTAACCCGGAGAAAATCCGGGCCATACGAGAAATAAACCCCCCGAGAGCACTAAATGAAGTGCAAAGATTAGCAGGAAGAATAGCGGCACTGAGCCGATTTATATCCCGATCAGCTGATCGGAGCTTGCCTTTCTTCAAAGCATTAAGGCAGGGAGTCAAGTTCGAGTGGAATGACCAATGCCAAAAGGCCTTCGAGGATCTGAAAGATTATTTGGCTCAGCTACCTTTGATAAACAAGCCTGATCCTAAAAGCCTGATCCTAAAGAAATGCTTCTCGTGTATTTATCGGTGGCCAAAGAAGTAATTAGTTCCGTGTTAATCAGAGAAAGGTCATGACAACAGCAGCCCGTATATTATGTCAGCCGAGCCCTGCAAGGAGCCGAGCAACGATACCCTGAAATTGAGAAGTTGGCATTAGCTCTAGTCACCACAGCGAGAAGACTTCGGCCATACTTCCTGTCTCATCCTATCATGGTAATAACAAACACTCCTTTGGGTAGACTTTTATCCAAATCCGAAATATCAGGGAGGATGGTAAAATGGGACACAGAGCTGAGTGAGTTTGATGTCACTTATCAACCCCGAACTACAATCAAAGCTCAAGCTCTGTCAGATTTTCTGGTGGAAGTCACTCATACTCCGGAGGAAAAAGAGTGGAGTTTGTTTGTAGATGGATCATCTACTCGATTGGGAAGTGGAGCAGGTGTCATACTCATTAGTCCTGAAGGGGAAGAAATCAGGGTTGCCGTCCAGTTTGGATTTCTTTCCTCAAACAATGAAGCTGAATTTGAAGCTATCATTTCAGGCCTCCAAATAGCATTGGACGCTGGAGCCAGGAGGATAAAAGCTTTTATGGATTCAATGCTGGTTGTTCATCAAGTGAATGGGGTATATAAGGTGAAAGAAGAGAAGCTTAGAAAGTATGTGGAAAATGTACGGGCGATGATGGCTCAATTTCAAGAGGTGGAATTAACGCAAATACCAAGGGAAGAGAATACTCGGGCCGATGAATTAGCAAAATTAGCTAGTTCAGTACACGAATGGAAGAACAGGAATGTGCTCGTGCAAGAGCTTTTGATCTCTCATATATCCGTCAATAGCATCATGAATGTGGAGCCATGTATTATATCCGATTGGCGAGAGCATCTTATTAAATTTTTGAAGACAAAGGTTATGCATCCTGACCCAAAGGAAGCTGCTAAAGTTAAAAGAATGGGGAACCGATTTGTGTTGATAGAAGGCAAGTTGTTCAAGAAAGGATTCTCAATTCCTTTTTTACAATGTGCATCGAGGCAAGAAGGGGAGCATTTATTAAAGGAGATTCATGAAGGATGTTGCGGAAATCATGTAGGGACAAACATGTTGTATCAGAAATCTATCCGAGCTGGGTACTATTGGCCGACGATGAGGGGAGACGCTGAGGAAGTTGTGAAGAAATGCATTAATTGCCAAAGGCATGCAAATTTATCCCATGTACCTGCGGAAGTCCTTAATAGTAGCATCATTTCTGTCCCTTTGACCAATGGGGAATGGATATTGTTGGATCATTTCCTCCCGCTACAGGGCAGAGAAAATTTCTCCTAGTAGCCGTTGAATACTTCACTAAATGGGTGGAAGCCGAACCATTGGCTAAAATAACTGAGGAAGAAGTCATCAGATTTTTATGAAGAAACATAGTATGCCGCTTCGGAATACCTCGAAGAATAATTTCCGACAATGGAAGACAGTTTCAGGGAGGAAGAATACAAGAATGGTGCAAAGATATGAAAATTAAACAAGTCTTCACTTCAGTCTCCTATCCTCAAGCAAATGGGCAAGCGGAAGTGATTAATCGGATTTTATTGCACGGGATCAAGACAAGACTAGAAGGGGCTCGTGGGGAGTGGGTAAATGAATTACCCGGGGTCTTCTGGGCTTATAGAACGACTCCTCGGGTATCTACAGGAGAGACTCCTTATAGCTTAGTATATGGATCTGAGGCCCTAATCCCAGTAGAAATTGGAGTGGAATCTCTTCGCGTACAAAGCTATAATCCCGATCAAAATGAAGAAAAAAGAAGTTGGAGTTAGATGGGATTATGGAGTTGAGAGAAAAAGCCTTGGCTAAAGTGGAATTGTATAAAATAAGGGTGACCAATGCTTACAATCGGAGGGTTCGCCCGAGGGCTTTTCAAGTGGGAGATTTAGTGCTGCGAAGAATCAATCCCGCGGGGGAAGTAAAGAAGTTAGCACCCAAGTGGGAAGGCCCCTATAAAATAAAAGGGGTGATTGGAAGAGGAGCCTACAGGCTGGAAGATCATGAAGGTCGGGAACTGGTGAGACCTTGGAACATTCATAATTTAAGAAAGTATTTTGTGTAATCTTTCAGTTATCATTGCTGTTCCAATATGTATTTCCTAATTAAATAAATTTCCTTTTATTGAGCAATGTTCGGTTTACTCGTTGGATCGGGATGTTTGGTCAACGTTTAAACTTAAAAACACCATCGTTTACTCGTTGGATCGGGATGTTTGGTCAACGTTTAAACTTGAAAACACCATCGTTTACTCGTTGGATCGGGATGTTTGGTCAACGTTTAAACTTTGAAAATACCATGTTATTGTGCTCGAGGTAGCGAGCTTATGTTATTATAGTCCATTGTTGGCGGGTTAAATACAGGATCAGGAAGTTTGGTCTGTATTTGAACCTAAAATGGGACTAAGTGATTATGCTCGGGGTAGCGAGCAATGTTCGGTTTACTCGTTGGATCGGGATGTTTGGTCAACGTTTAAACTTAAAAACACCATCGTTTGCTCGTTGGATCGGGATGTTTGGTCAACGTTTAAACTTAGAAACACCATTGTTTACTCGTTGGATCGGGATGTTTGGCCAACATTTAAACTTAAAAATACCATGTTATTGTGCTCGAGGTAGCGAGCTTATGTTATTATAGTCCATTGTTGGCGGGTTAAATACAGGATCGGGAAGTTTGATCTGTATTTGAACCTAAAATGGGACTAAGTGATTATGCTCGGGGTAGCGAGCAATGTTCGGTTTACTCGTTGGATCGGGATGCTTGGTCAACGTTTAAACTTAAAAACACCATCGTTTACTCGTTGGATCGGGATGTTTGGTCAACGTTTAAACATGAAAACACCATCGTTTACTCGTTGGATCGGGATGTTTGGTCAACGTTTAAACTTAGAAACACCATCGTTTACTCGTTGGATCGGGATGTTTGGTCAACGTTTAAACTTAAAAATACCATGTTATTGTGCTCGGGGTAGTGAGCTTATGTTATTATAGTCCATTGTTGGCGGGTTAAATACAGGATCGGGAAGTTTGGTCTGTATTTGAACCTAAAATGGGACTAAGTGATTATGCTCGGGGTAGCGAGCAATGTTCGGTTTACTCGTTGGATCGGGATGTTTGGTCAACGTTTAAACTTAAAAATACCATGTTATTGTGCTCGGGATAGCGAGCTTATGTTATTATAGTCCATTGTTGGCGGGTTAAATACAGGATTGGGAAGTTTGGTTTGTATTTGAACCTAAAATGGGACTTAAGTGATTATGCTCGGGTTAGCGAGCAATGTTCGGTTTACTCGTTGGATCGGGATGCTTGGTCAACGTTTAAACTTAAGTTGTATCATGTTATTATGCTGGGGATGTTCTCTCTAAAGCCCGACCATATTTATCTGCTCGGGATGTCTTTTCCCCGAGCTCGGTTATATTCATTACTTCGGGATATTTTCCAACCGAGCTTTATTTGCTTAAAATTTTGCTTGGTGGAGAGACTAGTTTGCACAAGATTGTAAGAAGACAAGGAGAGTCATAATATCATTCCCAAAAGATTATAATTTTAAAAGTTAAAACAAAAGGGGTACATCCCTAAATCTACAGCTGGAGGAACTCATCGGGAACGATATTCAGGGCCTCATCAACATTTATAAAGTCTATTGAAGTTCCTTCAGGAGGATAGCCAGCGGCTTTAAATTGACGAACAGACGCTTCAAAGCCATAGTTAAGGAACTTGGCAGCGCGTTCGCCCAGAATATCGCCCTACTCCTCAGACTTCATAAACTCTTCTTTCTTGATGAGCCAGGATTCTTCTATCTGAGCAGCCCGAGATAGTTTCTCCTGGTCAAGCTGTTCAGAAAGGGATTTGTTCTCATGCCCGCAATGACTTCTCTTGTGAAAGTTGCTCTAAGAGGGATTTATTCTCTTCAGTCACGGACCTGAACTGCCCGGATAAAGTGGTGGTAGCCTCCTCAAAGTCGGCTAATTTCTTGTGCGCTTCCTCGAGAGCTTCCACTGTCTTATCCCGAGTAGCAACGGCAGCAGAGTATCGTTCCTCCAGTAGCTTTATGGATTTCTTCATCTCCTCGCCGATACCTTCTAGCTGTTTGAGATGTTTCTGATTCTCCCCATCTGAGGATCTCATAGATTGGAAGCGAGTCATAATCTCGCCGGCCATTAGATTGGTCTGCAAGAGAATAAATGAAGTTAATATACCGAAGACAAAAAGTTTATCAGATGGAAATGGATATAAGTTACCGGAGTGAGGGAAGTGGAAAAATCATTTATCAAGTTGCTGAAGGCCAATCCTCCGAGGTATTTACGGTCGGGAGAATTGGCCCAATTGCAAATAATAGAGTGAGAAATTTTGGGGTCCGGTTTTCTCAGAATGGGGACGTTGGGGGGATAAATCCAATCGGGTATATGATATCGGGAGGTTGGCCGAGAAGAGCTAGAACCACCAGGAGCAGGTTGAGAAACAGCTCGAGTTTGAAGAGGTGGACTAGCTCGGTGGGTAAGGGAGATTCGAGGAGAAGGAGTTTTCTTGGTAGGAGGAAGTTTAGAGGAAGAACATTGGCCCTCGGGGGCCGCCCTCTTCAATGATCGAGGAATCAAGGCTTCCGCCTCAGGTACTTCAATCACCTCTTTGGGGGGAGCAGGTGTAACAGATGGGGGGGGATTTGTTCCAGTGGTCGGTTTAGTAGCCTTCTCTGGTACGGTAATTTTCTTCAGGCTAGCAGCAATCTTGGCTTTCAGCATTTTGGTTTCTGCAAGAAAGAAACATCATAGCAATTATTCAAGCATGTTAAAACAAAGTAAGCAAACAAAGCAAGATGCTCGGTAAATACTCATCGAGGGGCATTTTTAGGGAAACACCCTTAGGACTAAGCTGGAACAAATACAGCAGTCCGTCGTCAATCAGCTCCCCAAGGTTAAAACACTGATCGCCGAGCTTACGACGAACCGATAGATATGTTTCTCCCTCAAGTAGCCCCTTGATCGACTTGCCCTTCGGTAAGTTTTCTATCCACTCCATGGGACAATCCCAGGGTTGGAGTGGGCGAGCAAAGAAGAAAAATCTTTTCCAATTTTTTATGGAAGATGGGTAATTTTTCAGAAAACCCATCCCTGTTCGAGAAGAAAAGTAAAAAAGCCCGATCTCCTTGCGATTTAATTGAAAGAAACAATGAAAGAGTTCGGGAGTCGGAGAAAAGCCAAAAAAGGATAAGACTATGTAGAAACCCGCCAACAATCGATAACTGTTGGGGAATAACTGACTTAGAGAGATGGCAAAATATGAGGCAACATCTACAAAAAAAGGAGGGATAGGAAAACGAAGTCCCCCTCGGAGTTTGTCTATGTAGAAGGGAAAATAACCATCGGGAGGCAGGTGGGGGCGAGATCCGGGAGGGGGAACAATAATAGATGTCCCCTCAGAAATCCCCCATTTAGTTTGGATACTGGATAGGTGCCGTTGTGATTTAATCCCTGATTCAAATATCTCAAACCAGGGAACGCGGGCTTTTATCAGGTCCTGCTCTGTCGCAGCCTGAAGCTCTTCTCTGCGAGCATCAGGGGCTGGCGACGAGCTGGAAGTCTCCTCACTATCAGAGGAAGAAGAATGTCGAGGAGAGGGACTCAGGATACCCTCCTCCTCGAACATGTCTATAGTTTTTGAATAATCGTCAGAAGAAGACATACTCGATGAATGGAAAGAAAATAAGTAGGAAGGAAAAGTTGGTCGGACGTCTAATGCTAGCTCGGAAGCAAATTGCAGAAAAGTAAGTTAAATCAACGAAATGAGCGAGTATTTATAGTGGGGGCCACTTGAACAGTCGTTAAATCGACACCGTTCAAAATAAATCCCATGAACGGTTATAGATGTGCATCGGGAAACGAAACGTCGCAAGATTTTTGAAATTTTTAGGCGGGAAAATTAGGCGGTTAAAATACCCCGAACATGTCAGGATTTTACCCGAAGACAATAAACCAAGATTTCACTACTTTCATCTTACTTTACTTTGGGGGGGTGAGGTGATGTCATTTGACATATTGATTTCTCGGGTAAAATCCATTTATGAAGATACAAACTCTAAAAACGCCGAGCAGAAGTTAGACCGAAGAGATGGTTACCGAACACAGGATATTGATCAGCATATTATCGAGCATCCTTTACCCTATTCGGGATTTTGGTCAAAGTGTAGCGGAAGACCCGGTCATAATTAAAACCAATTAACCGGCTGGGATTGAACGTGCATTAATGGGGCGGATTTCTCGGACACGCTTGGCTCCCATCAAGCCACGATCAAAGGACACCATGTTGCTGGTTTCCGCGAGTTAGTTACTGAGGTCATGCCTATAAATACCCTTAGATAACCTCATAGAGGGAGTTGGATTTTTCTGGGCAAAAAGACTCCGAAGAGAGCAAACTTATGTCTGTTCGGTTCTTTTTGTTATTTCTCTAAAAATATTCGTGTAAGTCATTGAGCGATTATTTTGTGTGTCTAGAAAATCTTGTAAGTCATCAATATTCATAGTGAAGTTTTATACTGGACTAGGTCCCGTGGTTTTTCTCTCAATTTGAGGGTTTTCCACGTAAAAAATCTTGGTGTTTTTATCGTTATTTTGCATTAACACGTTATTTTACTTTATAGTCAAAATCTCGAATCACATCAATATATATATATATTATCAAATAGTGTAGAATATAAGATATCTTTTAAGTGAAAAATGACCTCTATGTTAAGAATAACACTAAGTGAGATCATTTAAAATAATAATAATATTATGTAATGTCAGTTGCCAAACTGTCTCTATCTTTTACCCATCTTTACGACCATACCACATGCCAGTAGACAGTAAATATTTCTAAGAATACGATCAAAAAATATTGAGTATAATTTGTTAGTAACCGATGAATTTAGTGTTCATCTAATGTTCATTTAAGTGGTCCATTAAAACCCCCATTCAATATTTCACTTTGTTTCCCATGTTATAACCGATGAAAAAAAATGGCTTTTGATGGTATGAGCCTATCCTATAAATACCACATATTGGGTCCCTAAATCAACAATCTCATTTAGTACCATATACACCATCTAAGGGAGATTGTAAAGGTTTAGAAGACCTAATAAACCAAAGCAAGAAGAGCAATGGCTGGAGGTATACTACTAATCCATTTTTTCCGCATTTGATCTAACAAAGTGGTTAGATCATAAAGAAATCACTAACAGTTGGTATCAGAGCATGTTATTGTCTCTGCCTTGCTATTGTTTTACTCTCTTGCCATGCCAATTTTAAAATAAAATAAAATATGCTAGAAACTGTCGGGTTTTCATTTGGGTTGGAACCGGCTGAAGGTTGAAGACAAAGTCTTCCAGAAATAAATTAACAGAAGACGTCGAAAAAAAAAGGGTCTTTGTTTCTTTATCTCTTTGGAAAGGTCAAAGTTGCATTATCAACTTATTTTGCACTGACCGATAAAGTTTCTTTATTGATGAAATAAACAAAAGTTTCATATTTATTAGAATAAATAAATCAAATTAATTTTCTGGACAATGGTATTGTAACTTGCAATGGGCTATTCAAATGTTGTTTCATATATAGTGTTTTTATTAATTATTTTGATGTCTCGGCTGTCAGTTTTATTTCTAATGTAACATTAATTAATATGTTATAATTTAGTTTCATTTCATTTGTAAATGTACATATGCTTCATGGTTTAGCCTTTATTGATTTATGTTATAATCGAGAGTAATTAAATCTATATGCATATGTATATATATTTTATGTGGTTTAATTTATGTGTGCTAAACTATTTATTTTATTATTTTGTATGTATAATTTTTATTGTGTTATTATACATGCAATATTGAGTTAAATAATTTAGTACACCAATTTGGTGTTCATATTGCTTAAAGTTTGTGCAATTTATATGAACACATTTTTTGTGAATTAAATATAATGTTGTGTGATCTATATAATTTTAATTAATTAAGGAATAGCCGCAGCATCTTTAATTATGCAAAATTATATATTAAGTGTTTTGGGATCACATTATAACATTACTTGTAATTTATCATATTTAATATAATAGATTTTCCCACAGGAATTTTTATTATATTTGTATGATTAATTAGGATAGAATATCAAATTATATTTTCTATTGCCCACAGGAATTAGGAAAATTAACATAATTTGATAGTTTTATCATGTAGTTATTATGAATCTAATTGAGTAAGACCTTAGCCCACAGGCAAGTTTTACGTCACTAGATTCATATATTTTTAAGCATGATTTTACATTGGTAAAATATGGATTATGTTAATTAGTCTCAAATTTTGGATTCTAAGCATGTATGGTGATTTTTATGCAGTTATGCAATCTGCGAATTTCTCTGATTTTAAGTGTGATATTCCCGAACTAAAGGGTGATAACTATAAAGTTTGGAAGGAGAGAATTCTTCTTCATTTAGGGTGGATGGACATTGATTATGCCATAAGGAAAGACGAACCACCTCCGATTAATGAAATCAGCATTCCTGATGAGGTTGATCTTTATGAAAAATGGGAGCGATCTAATCGTCTCTGCGTAATGTTCATAAAGACTAAAATCTCTGCTGGTATTCGAGGTTCCGTCGAAGAACATAAAAATGTCAAGGCTCTACTGAAGGCTATAGATGAGCAGTTTGAGACTTCAGATAAAGCACTAGCCAGCACCCTAATTATGAAAGTTTCATCCATGAGGATCACTACTGTGAAAGGTGTGCGTGAGCATATCATGCAAATGAGGGACATTGCGGCTCAACTAAAGACTCTTGAGGTTGAGATGTCTGAATCTTTCCTTGTGCATTATATTTTGAACACTCTTCCAAGTCAATATGGACCCTTTAAGATATCCTACAACACACATAAGGATAAATGGTCAATTAATGAACTTATGACCATGTGTGTTCAAGAGGAGGGAAGATTGACCATGGAAAAGAGTGAAAGTGTGTTTATGGCAACGGAAAGAAAGGACATAAACCAAGCCAAATGGAAATGGAAAGGTAAAATACCGCCCCAAGGTGGAATCAAAAAGGAATTTAAGTGTTTCTTCTGTAAAAAGAAGGGACACGTGAAGAAAGATTGCACAAAATTCAAGAAATGGCTTGAGACAAAAGGTAAACCAATCTCATTTGTCTGCTATGAATCTAATATGGTTGATGTTATTTATAACACATGGTGGGTTGATTCTGGTTCTAAAATCCATATTTCGAATACCTTGCAGGGTATGCGAAACCTAAGGAAACCAGTGGAAAGTGAGCAATGCATTTATTCAGGAAATAAGATGCGCTCACATGTGGAAGCTGTTGGAACATGCAGTCTAGTTCTAAACAATGGTTTTATTTTGAATTTAGAAAAGACATTTTATATTCCTAGTTTTTCTAGGAATTTAATTTCAGTTTCAAGACTTGTACCGTTTGGTTATTCCTTTAAGTTTTCAGAAACATCTTTCAGTTTATATTATAAATCTGATCTTGTTGGGAATGGTACGTTGTCTGATGGGCTTTTCTCTATTGATTTACAAATTAATGCTACTTATGATACTATGCATGTTTACACTGGTATAAAACGATGTGTTATGAATGAGGATTCCTCTATTTTGTGGCACCGGAGATTAGGTCATATCTCCATAGATAGGATTAAGAGATTATTGAATGATGGAGTACTTAGTACTTTGGATTTTACTGATTTCAGTACTTGTGTGGACTGCATTAAAGGAAAGCAGACCAACAAGTCCAAGAAAGGTGCTAAGAGGAGTACAAACATATTAGAGATCATACATTCAGATATTTGTAGTCCAGTAACGGACTTGCATGGTCCGAGATATTTCATCTCTTTCATTGATGATTATTCACGATATATGTATATCTACTTGCTTCATAACAAGAACGAAGCACTAGACGCCTTTAAAGTTTTTAAGGCCGAAGTAAAGAAACAATGTGAAAAGCAAATTAAGATCGTGAGAACAGATAGAGGTGGAGAATATTATGGTAGATACACTGAGGATGGACAAGCACCTGGTCCATTTGCGAAGTTTCTTCAAGAGCATGGGATAGTTGCTCAATACACTATGCCTGGTTCTCCGGACCAAAATGGTGTAGCAGAAAGAAAAAAACCGAACTTTAATGGACATGGTGAGGAGTATGCGAAGTAACTCCAAGCTTCCTGAATCCTTGTGGACTGATGCTCTTAAAACGGCAGTGTATATATTAAACCGAGTTCCAACTAAGGCTGTCCCAAAGACACCATTTGAATTATTCAAAGGTTGGAAACCAAGTTTGCGACATATACGTGTTTGGGGATGCCCGTCTGAAGTAAGAGTTTATAATCCACAAGAGAAGAAACTAGACCCAAGGACCATTAGTGGATATTTCATTGGATATGCCGAAAGGTCAAAGGGTTATAGATTCTATTGTCCATCTCATAGCACTAGGATTGTGGAATCAAGAAATACGAAGTTTCTTGAGAATGACTTGATCAGTGGGAGCGATCGATTTCAGGACATTGTTTCTGAAAGAAATCATATTGACGCTCAAACTTCCACTCCAAGTGATAGATTGATTATCATTCGCAACACTCCTCAAGTTCAAACGGGTGTTGGACAACCAATCATTGAAGTTCCACAAGCTGCTGATAATATTCCAATAGATCAAGATGTTCAAGAATTGCCAGAAATTATTGAACATCCAGTTGAACAACATGATCCTGAGGAAAATGTTGATACAACATTAAGGAGATCTGCTAGAGTAAGGAAATCAGCAATACCTAGTGATTATGTTGTGTATTTACAAGAAGCGGACTATAATGTTGGAGCCGAAAATGATCCTGAAACGTTTTCACAAGCCATGAGTTGTAAAGAATCAAGTTTATGGTATGATGCCATGAAAGATGAGTTGAATTCTATGGCATCTAATGGAGTCTGGGATCTTGTTGAGTTGCCTGATGGTGTAAAAGCCATAGGATGTAAATGGGTCTATAAAACAAAGAAAGACTCAAAAGGCAACATTGAAAGATATAAAGCAAGACTTGTCGCTAAAGGATTTACTCAAAAGGAAGGAATCGACTACAAGGAGACCTTCTCTCCTGTATCAAAGAAAGATTCACTTCGTATCATCATGGCATTAGTTGCACATTTCGATTTGGAGTTGCAACAAATGGATGTGAAAACAGCTTTTCTAAATGGAGATCTAGAGGAAGAGGTTTACATGAAACAACCAGAAGGATTTTCCTCTAGTAGTAGTGAGCAATTGGTGTGCAAGCTCAAGAAATCTATATATGGATTGAAACAAGCTTCCCGTCAGTGGTATTTGAAATTTCATGATGTTATCTCTTCATTTGGATTTGTAGAGAACATTATGGATCAATGTATATACCAGAAGGTCAGTGGGAGTAAGATTTGTTTCCTTATTCTGTATGTGGATGACATTTTACTTGCAACCAATGATAAGGGTTTGCTACATGAGGTGAAACAATTTCTCTCTAACAACTTTGATATGAAAGCTATGGGTAATGCTTCTTATGTCATAGGCATTATGATACATAGGGACAGAATTCAAGGAATTCTGGGCCTATCTCAAGAGACCTATATCAACAAAGTTTTAGAGAGATTTCGGATGAAAGATTGTTCACCAAGTATAGCTCCCATTGTGAAGGGTGACAGTTTCAACTTGAACCAGTGCCCGAAAAATGATTTTGAGAGGGAACAAATGAAGAACATTCCTTATGCTTCTGCCGTTGGAAGCCTAATGTATGCTCAGGTCTGCACAAGACCTGACATTGCATTTATTGTTGGGATGTTAGGAAGATATCAGAGTAATCCAGGTATGGACAACTGGAGAGCTGCAAAGAAAGTAATGAGGTACCTTAAGGGGACCAAAGATTACATGCTTATGTATAGACGGACCGATAATCTGGAAGTGATTGGCTACTCTGATTCGGACTTCGCTGGCTGTGTTGATTCAAGAAAATCAACATCAGGATACATTTTTATGTTTGCTGGTGGAGCTGTATCTTGGAGAAGCGCAAAGCAAACATTGACTGCTACTTCCACTATGGAAGCTGAGTTCGTATCTTGTTTTGAGGCTACATCACATGGTGTATGGATGAAGAGTTTCATTTCTGGACTTAGAGTCGTTGATTCGATCTCTAGGCCTTTGAAAATGTATTGTGATAATTCGGCTGCAGTTTTTATGGCTAAGAATAATAAAAGTGGTAGTCGAAGTAAGCACATCGACATCAAGTATCTTGCCATAAGAGAACATGCTAAAGATAAAACAGTGGTTATTGAACACGTTAGTACTGAATTAATGATTGCTGATCCTTTGACAAAAGGCATGCCACCACTAAAATTTAAGGATCATGTAGAAAGAATGGGAATTGGTTCCTTTATGTAAATTTCGTTATAAGAACGAATGTTTGAGAAACTTTGTTTGTGATATTCTCATATTTTGACTTGTGTACACATTTATTTTGAGAAATATCATTGATGTTTGGACCTTGAATAAACATATGGTTTATTCATTAAGTAATATGGGCTGGGATTTGAGAAACATGACGCATTGTGATACATGGAAGATAATACTCGTATTTAGAGGACCTATCGCCATGATTCATGTATTTTTGTTTCTTACTGTGGTGAACGGTGAATATATGGACCAAGTGGGAGAATGTTAGTAACCGATGAATTTAGTGTTCATCTAATGTTCATTTAAGTGGTCCATTAAAACCCCCATTCAATATTTCACTTTGTTTCCCATGTTATAACCGATGAAAAAAATGGCTTTTGATGGTATGAGCCTATCCTATAAATACCACATATTGGGTCCCTAAATCAACAATCTCATTTAGTACCATATACACCATCTAAGGGAGATTGTAAAGGTTTAGAAGACCTAATAAACCAAAGCAAGAAGAGCAATGGCTGGAGGTATACTACTAATCCATTTTTTCCGCATTTGATCTAACAAAGTGGTTAGATCATAAAGAAATCACTAACATAATTTATAAAGTTAGGCAGATCAATCATTTTCAATAAATATGGCTGGTTGGTAACTACCAAAACCTAAATTTAATTACTTTAAATACTATTTCATTTAATTTTTTTTTATATACATATAAAAAAGCATACCTTATCAGAACCACCAAAATTATACAGCTATGCAAGATATCCATAGAGAGAATTTTTTATCAGTCTTGGAATATAGAATTGTCCTCAGTGGCTTGACATTGCTAATCTAAGAAGATATTCAATTAATGGTCGTGGTTTCTTCTTCGTTAAATAAATTCCCTAAACTCATGATCGGGACTGAGGGACAATGGCCTTTGGATTGTCGCCATTATTTTCGTCTTAAAAAAATATAAACATGTTTATAAAATACAATAATGGAGTTTAAAGAATACATAGTAAGGGCACGAAAATGTATTACAGATACTAAGAACAAATCTCAAATGAGATCCGCCAAGGTTACAAAGATCGCCGAAATGTTTTGGTGATTTTACGTAGACTATAAAGAGCTAACATAACAGCTCTGCTTAGGCTTCAATTTTCGATTTGTTCTTGATGTCTATGATATAAATTATCTCTCATTTTATTTCTTCTTACCTAATACATGCAATATTCTAGGCATATACACTTTTTTTTTTTTGCAAGAGAAAATTTAATAATATTAATAATTAGAGTAGAAGGGGTACTCAACCCACTAATAAGAATTACAAAGACTTCAAACAAAGACCAGGTTCCTTGAACCAATCAGTGAGGCCGAAACTAAATGAATTTTTGAATCTAGCTTTAGTCCATAGCCAACATCGGATCATAATACCTTCACCACTTGATTTGTAGATTACTCCAACCCTTCAAAAACCCTTTGGTTATGTTCGTGCCAGATACACCAAATTGTGCAGATCCATAGCATAGAGCACAATTGATATGAAATGCCTGATGACACACCAAGGTGCCTAGCGAAGTAGGGTTGGTCATGGGGCGGGTTTGGCCAATCTCAGGACCCACCCCATTACACATAAAACTCAGACCCGCCCCGTCCCGTTTAGACCCGCGAACCCGACGAGTTTATCCGCCCCGCCCTGGTTCCAATTGTTTTTTTAAAAAAAAAAAATTCTAAAACATTTTTTAACTAAAAATCAATTTTGAAACACAAAAGTTGAGTTTTGTGATTAAATTTCATGTTTTATCTAGTAAAGATTTATAATAAGCATTGTAAAACTATCTTTACGCTACTAAAATTTATTAATTTACTCTCATTTCCTTCAAAATGTCCAACTTCTTTAATATGAACACATGAATTTTGATATAAAATTAAATATAATGACACTTTATTGTTCAATCAAAGAAGTAAAATGTATATTCAATATCAATTTCAAAAAAAATTAAAATTAAAGCGTGGTGGGTTCGGGACGGGTTCGACCAATCCCAGGACATGCCCCACCCCGCTTCCAAACCCGGTTGAAGCGGGTCCATACCCGATTCGACGGGACGAATTCAATGTGGGTCTGTGTCTGGACTTATCCAATTGCCATCCCTATAGCGAAGTGAGAAACGAGTTCAAGGCCCAAAATAGATAGATGCCACCATAAGTAAATAGCAGACCAAATTTGTGAGCAAACTCGCGCTGTCAGAAGAGGTGTATGTGATATTCTTCATATGGGCAATTACACTTCTGTGACCTTACTGCGTATAAGTGTAGCAATTCTAACATACCATCCAAATATGTATAAATAATTTTAGAAATACAATTTTCATTAAAAAGTGCTTTAAAATAAATTCTCCTGTAAAATAAAACAAACTTCACGATTTGAGAGCTGAAATTAGAGTAATCTATTAAGTAGAACTGATCGATTACGACCACTTCTAATGAACAGTGGATTCAAATTATAGAGAATGAACAAAATGGGCAAAAGAGGTAAGATGAAGCGAACGAATGTTTAGGGAAAAACTTATAATTTTAGGGTGTGTTTGAATTGCATAATAGGATTAGTAATCTTTGGATTATTATTCTCATCTCATATTTGTTTTGTTTTTTAAAAAAAGTTATCTCATTATATTTATCCATTTTGCAACAAAATGACATAAATAATCATTCTCACCTTTTTTTTATTTTCTCAAAATTTGAAATTTTCTCCAAAAATTACAACTTCAATGAAATAATTTCTCTTTTCACCCAAAACATACAAAGCTTCTCACTAGTTACAATTTATAACCTACACATATCCCCTTTACAGAAAGACACATAATAAAATCTTTTCGATATAGAAGCTCAGTCAAAACCGCAACCACATAGCATACTAAGAATTTTACTAGATTCTACAACAAGAGATGAATTTATCTAAAGCCAAAAATTGCTAGATAAACTATTGACTGATGCATTTAAGACATGAGGCATGAGCTTCCTTATATAGTAAAGAACTTGGCTATTTCTTTCTCCCAAACCAATGTGGGATGAAATAGGCACAATTCCAACAATCTCAACTTTGTGATTTTGCTGTCCCAAACAGTCTACCTCGATGAAGATCTCCATAGTTTCTGCTACCAGTACTGCAAGACAATCATAATTCTCAATGTAGAGAAGTACTTTGTTCCACCATAAAAAGCATACTCACTCAGAATAAGTCATTCCAAACATTGCAATTCAGCCCATATCGAAAAATAACCTTGTTGAAATATTATGGTGCAACTCCCACATTTTGGCTCTTTTGGAAGTTAATCAGTCCTTGACATGAATTTTCATCACACATCTTGCATCAATGCAAAACCAATATATATGTGCAAAACTATGGACCCGCTAACATTATACATCATCAATCATGGCAACTTTAGGACAGCTGCATGCCATAAGGATGCACATATTCTTTTCAGAGAACATCATGAAAGGATACAAAGTTAGCTTCATTATTAGTATCTCCATTTACTGACCTGGAGTAATTTACTGAACCCACTGCAGCTTTTTTACAATTTCTTTCGATGTGACCATGTTGTCCACATTCCCAATAGGTTTTCTTCACGGAGTTCTTCTTCCAATTATTAGTTACCATTACAAAATGTTCATGTGAACTATTACTCCCGCCAAGTCTTCTCTCTTCAAAAAGAAGCTTGCGAGTAACCTCTGAGAAAATGTTTTTCTCCTTTCCATGAATCAATAACGACTTCATGTACTCATATGAATGTGGAAGAGACCATATAAATCTCAAGGCTTGATCATCATCATCAATTTTTAACTCCAATAGAGTTAAGTTCAGAAACAATGTCATTGATAATTCTTAAATGATCTGAAATAGTAGTGCCCTCATTTATTCGCAATATATGAATACTCTTTCATATACACCCGATTTGAGACATCCTTATTCTGATAGACATTACATGAATATTTGCTAGAATATTTTTGGCCAGGCACAGACGGATTGCACTTGTTGCTCTCAAATCCAGATCCTCTCAATCTTCATTGCTCATTCCAGTTTACCTGTTGCACTCGTTGTTCCACCAATCGAATTAGTATAACTGTAGCTTTCGAGGATTACCCTGCCTTTCAATGCCTTGTGTAAACCAGATTGAATCAACACATCTTTGGCTTACATTTGCTACAAGCCAAAGTTGATTTTCCCATCAAATTTCTCCACATCAAATCTGAATGCATTTGAAATTCTGCTTCCAGCATTGTCTTGTGATACTGTGATAAATTTTTAATGTAGATCTGCATAATACACACTAAGTAAACTTCCAAGAAGAGAGAATCTTGATCTTTCATAGACAGAATTTCAAGATTCCCATGAAATTTGATGGGGTCACGCTGGTCCCACTTAAATATCGATTTTCCTAGACAGAACTTCTTTAATCAATACATATTCGACTACCACACCAAAGCTCCACCACAGCAAAAGGACTCATGCTCCGATGCCACTCGTTTAAAATTTGGCCCTCTAAATTCACCCATTAGGGTCTGCACTTTTTATGGGAAAGAAAGTAATATTAGAAATAATGACACAATGATTTAACGTGGAAAACTCCTAAATCCGGAGAAAACCCACCAGGACCAGAGAAGAAAATACACTGTATGAAAAATTATTACAACCACGTAATTTCTATTCTCACCTCAAACACACATACACAACTTCTCACTAGCTACACTTTATAACTCACACATTTTTCATTTACAGAAAGACATCTAATAAAATATTTTCTGATGTGGAAGCTCAGTCAGAACCACAACCATAGTGCATACTACGAATTTTATTAGATTCTACAACAAGAAAGAAATTTATCTAAAGTCAAATTTGCTAGATAGTGCACTTAAGACATGAGATATGCACTTCCTTTTAATAGTAAATAAATTGACCATTTCTTTCTCTCAAACCGATGTGGGATGAAGTAAGCACAATTCCAATACGATGTGAACTTCATCTATGGATCAATATTTTTTATATAAAATATGATATATTAATATTGAGTTAGTATATAAACTAGAGTAAACTATTTCCAATTTGAACCCCTCAGCTGATCACGAGTTTTAAGGACATTTATTACGCACTTAATACACTACTCTACTTTTGATCAGTGCAACATGTTTATACAGTTTATCTATATATACAGCTGTGTATTTGAATAATGTTATTTGTAATACATTATGTATATTTCATTTTAATGAATAAATAAATTTTATATATTATATGTGGTATGAGTAATATAAATTAGAGTGTAAATGATACTTGTTTAGTTTTTAAATTACCAAAATAATTAATTATATTTCTTTATACACATAGACACAAACATATTTTAGGGTTAACTTGAACTTAGAATCGAGGTATTATGTCACGTCCCGAGACCGGGGTCAATAACACCGACACTGATTTTCCAATACAACTAGAAAACCAATAAGCCTCGTAATATCTTAACAAACGAAAACCAGTCTATTTTCCATAAATAACCATTGTCTTTACATTGAATTAAAAACGCGACATTAAAACTTAAACATCTTAAACGAATTAAAATCGTACTTAATGATAAACTTAGAGTCTTAAGAAATACGCAGCGGACAAATCACCAACCCCAGAATTGGTGTTCTTCTTCAGCTTCAACCTCTTCTTCAGCTTTATCTGGGGATGTAGAGTAAGGGGTTGAGTGCTTTGGAAAACACTCAGCAAGTGGGGGACAATCGATATGATATCATAATAAATATTTCATAATTTTCATAACATGAATCAAAACTTGACATAAACTGATATGAATGTATCTTGACATAATTGCTCCAACGAGCCATAACAGGACATTTCATATCGTTCATAATTTTTCTTATACTTAAGCACAGTAAATCATCTAATCTCCTCTTGGTACTGATATCAGTCTCTAGACTTATCCCTCCTAGAGATGAGGTCATGACATCGGCTTACCCACGAATAAAGGGTCTGGAAACTCCAGAAACAACGGATAACCACCGTATAAGGTTCTTTTAGCGGTTACACCCCACCGCATCAGGGTCATGGGGAATTCCAATCCAATTAGATTTCGAGTTTAAGGTGCTTACAAATTAATACTTTTCTTAGTTTCAACATAGTTCATATCGATCGAGATTTCAAAACATACTATAGTTTTTCAAAAACGAACGAATAAATAGCAAAATCCCATTTTCAGATTGTAGACGTGTTTGATCAATCGAGGGTGCGAAACGAACGGGTTCTTTCCACCCTTGGCTTTCGATAATTATCCAACACGAACCAAAAGCTTAACGATGGAGTAGGTTGCTGAAACTTGGGATCTTTTGTTCGCTGATTGATCGATAACTTAGTGCCACAACATGCAATGTTTGAGGCTTTAATTATCGACAGATTCTCTACTAGTGGTTTCGAACGGCTTCTGTTAAGATTTATCAAAAATCTTATACACAGATTGATGGAAACTTTCGAGCATATGCTGGTGGAAAGGTTTATGAAAACAGAAGCAGAAGCTACGTCTTTATCCTACGGTGCTGGTTGCTGGAATTATTCGAAAGATTTTGCTGACAAGTTTCTGGAAAACAGACGGTGATTGAGGCTGAAAAACTCGAACAGATTCTGTTGAAAAGGTTCTGAAAAAATTGTGCAGAAGCTTCGGCTATGTGGGAGGAAACTTTCGAAAGATGAAGACTGAATTTGTGATGTAAATACACCAAGGTTGGCACCTATATTTATACATGTTGGTTGGAACAAAATCGAAGAGATGGAGATGAAGTCCTTCGAAATTATTGGACAGAATCTGTGCAAATTTGTTGAGGTGAAGATTAGATTTATTTTCGAAAATATCAGCTGGAAGAGAGGTTGGGGGTTTCGAAATTAACCAGTTTGATTCGATGAAGTTCTTCGAAGAATTAGGCTGCTGTTTTATGCTAAATTTTTGGAGTTTTATGGCTGAAAATTCTTGACAAACAAGTCCAAAGTTTCGAGACTTGTAGCTGGTTAGAAAAGGATTTTAAGTGGTTGAATTTCTTTGGATTATACTAATCAAACTTTTCAAAAAATCTGGACTTGATATGAGGCTGAAGCTCGGCTCTTGATGTGCTGAAATTATGAGTGTTTTGATCTTATTTATTAAGTTTTGATGGGTCAAAATATGATACACTTCTATCCCTACTAGAATTCTAACTCATCTTTTAGAGTTTTACACCTCCTAGAACACTTAATTATCTATCTATTAATAGAGTTTTAAACCTACTAAAATACTCACTATTTTATCTCCACTTAACTAGTGTTTTAGTTAAACTATAACACTACGGATTTCAAATAACTCAAAGAGTTTAACATGGATTAGTTACCTAAATGACTCTAAAATCTGGGTCTTTACATCCCTCCCTCCTTATTGGAAGTTTCGTCCTCGAAACTCGAGTCGACTTGATCCTGGAAAAGGTAGGGATATTTCTCCCGTATCGTTTCTTCTACTTCCCATGTAGCTTCTCTTTCGGTGTGGTTTGACCACTGGACTTTGACATAAGGAATGGTCCTTCGTCTCAGAACTTGGTTCTTGGAATCCAGAATACGGATAGGGATTTCTTCGTATTTCAAAGTTTCGTCCAAGCTTCCTTGAGTTACTAGGGGTTCTGCTTCAAGTACATGGCTTGGGTCAGCAATGTATTTTCTTAGTTGTGATACGTGGAAGACATTGTGAATTCTTGACAAATTTGGTGGTAGTGCTACTTTATAGGCTAGCGTTCCCACCTTTTCTAGAACTTCAAATGATCCCACATATCTTGGATTCAACTTTCCCCTTTTGTCAAATCGAATTACTCCTTTCATTGGAGAAATCTTCACATAGACTTTCACCCACTTCAATATCCACTAGTCTCCTTTTCAAATCAGCCCAACTCTTTTGTCGGTCCTGGGCTGTCTTAAGCCTATCTCTGATGATGGCTATCTTGTCGGTAGTAGCTTGTACTAACTCCGGTCATGTGACCGCTCTTTCTCCTACTTCATCCCAGTATAATGGTGATCGACATTTGCGCCCATAGATTGCTTCGTATGGCGCCATCCCAATGCTACTATGATAGCTGTTATTGTAAGCGAACTCGACTAGAGGTAATAGTTCGCTCCAATTTGCAGTAAAATCCAATACACAAGCTCTTAGTATATCTTCGAGGGTTTGGATAGTTCTCTCTGTCTGGCCATCGGTTTGTGGGTGATAGGCCGTGCTAAGAGTCACTTTACTTCCCATGGCTTGTTGAAAGCTTTTCCAGAAACGCGACACGAATCTAGGATCTCTGTCAGATAGAATGCTCACTGAAACTCCATGCAATCTCACTATATTAATTGTCAAAACTTCAAGAGGTCTAACCCGTCCAGTAATCAGCGAAAAGGACCAGCGATAGGCCCAACCCAACAGAGGTTTCCAAAATGCTCAAACTGTGGCTACAACCATCCGGGGGAATGCCTTAAGGGAAAGGGAGCATGTTTCCAATGTGGAAAGTTAGGACACAGGATCGCCGAATGCCCTGAACCTGATGTAAAGGGGACTATTGCAAGGAATGTCGGCCATCCGAACAAACCGAATGCCCGTGTCTTTGCCATATCACATGAAGAGGCAGAGGACGCAAACGACGTCGTGGCAGGTACCATTTTATTAAACGAATTACCTGCTTATACATTGTTTGATTGTGGTGCCATGCATTCGTTTATGTCCAAAAGGTTTGCTAAGAAACTAGCCCTTAAACCGGAATTGCTTAGTGAACCATACAATGTAGCAACATCAGCCAATAAGACCCTTATAGCACATAGTATACACCGAGATTGTAATCTCAGTATTAATGAAATAAGGTTTAATGCTGAGCTAATTCAACTCAACATGGTGGATTTCGATGTTATACTGGGAATGGATTGGCTATGTAAACACCATGGAGTAGTTGATTGCCGCAACAAGAATGTTAAACTACGAACTCCAGACGAGGGAGAGATCGTATACCACGGCAAAACTAAGGAACGAAAATTCCTTCTGTCGGCAGCACAAACGTATATAAACTAGAGTAAACTATTTCCAATTTGAACCCCTCAGCTGATCACGAGTTTTAAGGACATTTATTACGCACTTAATACACTACTCTACTTTTGATCAGTGCAACATGTTTATACAGTTTATCGATATATACAACTGTGTATTTGAATAATGTTATTTGTAATACATTATGTATATTTCATTTTAATGAATAAATAAATTTTATATATTATATGTGGTATGAGTAATATAAATTAGAGTGTAAATGATACTTGTTTAGTTTTTAAATTACCAAAATAATTAATTATCTTTCTTTATACACATAGACACAAACATATTTTAGGGTTAACTTGAACTTAGAATCGAGGTATTATCCCAATACAAGGATCAAGGGTTCAAATTTTGTTTGGGAAATGGGTCCCACAAAAAACAAGTGGATCCACTTCCCAAACAAAATTTGGACCATTGATCTATCCTTCGGGTAATACCCAAAAGGGTATGATCGAATTACCCAAAATAATCGAGACTCCAAAAGTTCATCTTATATATACGTAGTCAAATTTGAAAATTTTATATTTTGGACTGTCAATTTAACACATTTCGATATTTTTGCTTAAAACTCTCGGTTGTTGTACGCGTTAGCATACAAAATTTATTAAGCATATTCAAATTTTCTACCATAAATATATTAAATTTTAAATAGATTCAATTTTTTTGTGGAGAGAATGACTAGTTTATTAATTAGGATGTAAATTTTTGTTAGGATTAAAAAAATAATAATGTCAATTTCGTTACTAATATTTTTCATAAAAGCTACAAAAAAAAATTAAAATTATAAAAAGTCTCCTTTTACAGCCAGTGATGATGACACATACATTCAGACACACACACACACACACAAAATTCAGTACATAGATTAGATTCCCATTTCTCTCCCCCCTCCTCTGTTTCGCGTACAGATATGCATTAAAACTCGCCGGAAAACCATTTACCGGGGAACACCTGTCAGATTCCGGCGTCAATGCATCATTTCGTTTCTGTTATATCCACCAAAACTCCTTCGATCCATCTACTTTCCGCAGCTAGACGTATTTACACGCAACCGATCTCACACAGTGGCACATACACGCATTTATATACGTAACCTGTACACACACAATTGCGATGAATCTCCTTTTCTTAAAAATCAAGAAATCCAATTCCGATGTGATTTTGCATGGATGGGTTGTCATT
The DNA here is from genome assembly GCA_907163345.1 of Haberlea rhodopensis. Lineage (NCBI taxonomy): Eukaryota > Viridiplantae > Streptophyta > Magnoliopsida > Lamiales > Gesneriaceae > Haberlea > Haberlea rhodopensis. Next base: position 26,513,856 of record CAJQUN010000003.1, on the reverse strand, counting down.
AGATTCACACTTCACAAAGTAGCACACTACACGGGCTGATTAATTTATAGCTAAAAATGTCTGTGTACAATACTTTGTTTGTTGACTCTCAGCTGTCGAAGAGAACCTCGATTTTTGGCCTGCATCTGGGGGTCGTGATTGGAATAGTCGTCGGAGCTGTGATTGTGCTTATCCTCTTCCTGTTATCCCTTTGTATCACCGCCTCGCGCCGCCGCATCGGCGGAAAGGGCAAACCTAGCCGTTTAGGGAATCTCTCCGGCGGTGGCGAGACTACTCCGGTGGTCTCCAAGGAAATTAAGGAGATTGTTCATGACTCCGCCGCTGATCACCGTCCAATTGTACCTCAGGTATTTCTACTTCAAGATCTAAAACTGAACGCGTTTCTTTTATCGAGTAATGTGGAGTTGAACTGGGTTGTTAACGGTAAACCATTTCAAGAAATTTTTATCTAGTTTTTCATGTCAGGATTTATTTTTTAGGGAAATCTCTCTGATTTTTATTATAACATTGTGTGATTTTTCAATGTTGTGCCAAGTAATAGTTTGTTCTTTCTTTTTGGAATTTGCAGGCTGAGATACAGATAGATATGGGGAAAATTGAGCATCGAGTGGTGTTTTCTGATAAGGGGGCCTCAAGTGGTGAGAGTAGGGCTACTAGTGGAGCTGACACCGGTTCGTTTGGAGGCAGCGGGTCGTTGCCGGAGGTGTCACATTTGGGCTGGGGAAGATGGTATACTTTGAGAGAGCTTGAGGCGGCCTCGAATGGATTATCTGACGAAAATGTGATTGGTGAAGGTGGATATGGTATTGTGTATTATGGTGTTTTGGCGGATAATACTCGAGTCGCCATCAAGAATTTATTGAACAATCGGTATGGAAATTTCTTGATGTTATTTGATTTCTAAAATCTTGTTCATTTTACACTGAATACTGTGTGACTGTGAATAAGTTCTTCTTTGAATCTATTGGGTATTAGACATCTTGGATACACACCTTTCTCATTTTTTCGTTTGGGTTCGAGGGAAGGAGCCCATGGTTCTTTGCTCGCATATGTTCTCATGATGCCTAGCTTAAGGAAATACTGATTTTTAACATAATATCATAGCCAAGCGGACATGTGGTGCTATCCTTTAATATTTCATTAAATCAGTATTTTGTGCTTAACTGCTTATTAATGAGCCTCTGTTGCTTAACAATTGACCAACAGCACTTATTATTTCGGATATATGCTTATCAGTCTGTAGTAAACACCTGCAGAGGCACATTAGGGAAATGGAAGTAAGAATTATGTTTCATGTCACAAATTTGATGAAATATTATCTTGTACAAAGTGCGATAACAATTGTAGTTACTACAGAAAACATAATAGGTTTTGAGTAAAGTCTACAAGGTATGCTCTTTTCGACATATTAATGTGTAGTTCCCACTTTGGTTGGAGACTGAAACTTGCACCGCTGATGCATTGCAGGGGTCAAGCTGAGAAAGAGTTCAAGGTGGAAGTGGAGGCAATCGGACGTGTCCGGCATAAGAATCTAGTAAGACTGCTGGGGTACTGTGTTGAAGGAGCTTACAGGTATGTTTGTGTTCCATTTCATATTGCTACTTGATAGTTTCGATTATTACTTCAATTTCTTTCGTTGTTCCATGTAGGATGCTTGTCTACGAATACGTGGAAAATGGAAATTTAGACCAGTGGCTTCATGGAGACGTTGGGGAAATTAGCCCTTTGACATGGGAAATTCGGATGGGCATAATCATAGGGACAGCAAAAGGGTATGGTATTTTTAGAACTGTCACACCCACACCCTGAATCCATTGGTCCGTTCAAACTAGATTCTATACAGTGAGCTTCCCTCATAATTAGTTCTCACTACTTGCTTTAAGAAAATTATGTATTAGAAGGGTTCATTGCATTTCCATGTAAAGCTATTACACACACCTCTTCGACCTTCCGATGCTTCACATCATCACCTGGAAGGCATTGTCCTTTATGGCTTATTTTTTGTGTTATTCTTTGTGATAGCTTGGCCTATCTCCATGAGGGTCTAGAACCAAAGGTAGTTCACCGTGACATCAAGACCAGCAACATACTGCTCGACCGTCAGTGGAATCCGAAGTTGTCGGATTTTGGGCTTGCTAAACTTCTGAATTCGGAGAGGAGTTATGTGACGACTAGAGTTATGGGAACATTTGGGTTAGTTCATTCGACATGACATTATGCTTCTTTCGGCTTGTTTCCAATAGTATTAACCTGACTTGATATGTCTTATTTTTCCATCGTTTGCAAGTTATGTAGCACCAGAATATGCTTGCACCGGCATGCTGAATGAAAAAAGCGACATATATAGCTTTGGAATCTTGATTATGGAGATCATAACCGGTAGATCTCCTGTTGATTATAGTAGGCCACCTGGAGAGGTAAAGTTTTTAAAACCAAAATACCCAATTTTCTTGCAATCTAAACGTGCTTCTTCTTGATTGTTAAATTATAAACATCGCTAACGATGAAATGCAGGTCAATCTAGTTGATTGGCTGAAAATGATGGTAAGTGACAGGAAATCTGAGGAAGTAACAGATCCTAAGTTGCAAGAAAAGCCTGCTTCGAAAGCTCTGAAACGTGTGATTTTGGTCGCCCTTCGATGTGTCGATCCCGATGCTCAGAAGAGACCTAAAATGGGTCATGTCATACACATGCTTGAATCGGAAGACGTATCTCGTGACGTATGCCTTTAAATTCAATTTTTTTTGCTTCTGAATTCTCGTTCAAACGAGTATAGTTTTGAAATTTCTCCAGCAACTAAAAAGTTCTTTGAAATGCAGGAAAGACGTGTTGGTCGCGCATCTTCCGGTTCCCTGAGAGAAAATAATCGTCATGAGCCGGAATCGGTTGATAAACAAAGCAGTGAAGGCATATCTGATGCTGGTGAAGGGGATAGCAGTAGGTGCCATAATTTATTACCCAAGTAGGTGGAGATAGATAGTAGAATGATTGCGTACAATTATTCTATTATTCAAATTTTTCTACGACTATTTATACCATTCCCTTATTATCAGATTGTTATAATTATCATCACAATATCTATCATTTGTATAAAATGAATGATTCTTTCTTGCCTTTACTTTTGTAGAAATCACAGCTAATTGCTTTTGGCCTCTCTTGGATTGTACAAAAGACAAACATGCAACACTCTTTTGTTTCATCTTTATTTAACCTTAAAACTATGTGTTATCCCATCACGAATAAATTTGTGGTAGCCCCAAAGTGTGTGTGTCCGAGTTGGTGCAACATGTGAGCTCGGACCGCAATATCATGAGTTCGACCCCCTGCTACCAATTTCTCGGTCTGACCGTATCGCACCTGGCTTGCCTAGTGCGGTGTGGTTTGCAGGCTATTGGGTCAACTCGGTGTTCACCCAATGCGCATCCCAATGATAGGACTGCGGCTACCTCGTCAGCAAAAAAAAAAAGAATAAATTTGTGGTCTTGAAGGTTTCACTTGACTTCGTACTTTTTTACCTGCGACTTTAACCCAGAAATTGATCAGGTTTTTTTTCCTGTAAAGTTCACTGACACGAGAATGGACTAGTTATTTAGTAGTAATCCTAAGCTCTTAAACATTGATTTATTCGATATTACACCTAAGGATAATGCCTTTAGAGATGTATCTCACTATTTATTTCACGTTTTTCAAGTGAAAGATGTGAAATCAATGGTGATGATGTCCTCCATGGACATGTCAAATCAATGGTCATGTCGCCCTCCAGTGTATGTCAAATCAATGGTCCAAGGTACTACTCCTAGGCAGCGTCACATTTTCCATCGACACCATGTCCCACTTGCACATTCATGCGGACTTGCCATTGTTCTCTTCAGAATAAAAATTTTCATTTATGTACTTTTCTCCAAAATATAAACTTAAATTCTTGGGAGGAGCCAACATATTACGGGAGTTGCATCTTTAAATATAAACTGTACATTCTTGGACGACCACTGGGTGCGGAGCTTTGTGGACCAGGTAGAATAGAACCAAGTAAGCAGAACATGGTTATGAAAAACCGGGTGCAGTGGGACATTATAGCCAGCTAATTCTTGTCCTGGTTTCCCATTGGCAACTAGGCTTGCACATGCAATGTTACTTACTGGAAAATTGCATTGAATTCAACATGAATGCAAGTACTGGTCACAATTGGTTTTGATATGAGTGAAATGAACTGGCAAATGGCTGTATCTGCTAATTCTTATTTTTTGTTTTTGGCTGGCACATCAAATGTGTATGCCAAGTCCTTTTCTTTTGCCACTCAATTGATGAATTATACATAACTCTGTTTATTCAAAAAGAACAGAACAATAAGTATATTGTCAATACTCAGTATGATACAAATACATGATCTTTCTTCCGACGCTTAGAGGCTTGCCTCAATGGTGTCGTCTTCCCCCTTTGGGGAAATGGCTCAAATCTACCTCTTTGCTAATTTATGTAAATGTTATAATTATGATGTATTTGAAATGTAACTAAGATGTCATTTTAAATTTATTCTCAAATCAAATCCCCTACATTCAAATGAAATTCATCCATCCAAACATAATCTTATTGGAACGGAATCATCTTCATTAGCTATCCTTAGATCACAAAATATTATAAGAAAAAAGCGCGGATTCCTCGTGAAATTTGGTTGACAACAGACTCACGAGATCTGACCAACTGTATTAACTAACAACCAATAAAATTGAGGGCTTATTGGCATCTCGACAGTGTCATAAAGTAAACAACCCAAAGATTGAGTGGATTTATCAGCTCAGCCGAATTGGACTTAGCCCGGTCCAAATTTTCCTGGTGGAGACCAAACGCTTTGTAGTTGTTTACGTGAAAAATAGGGGAAGTACATTAAAACATATATATATAGTTTGGGTTCATTCTTGATGCGATTACTATAATTACTATAATTTTAAGTGACTCGTTTTAGTCCTTAAAATTAAAAAATTTTCAAATTCAGTCTCAGATGTTAAGTCGGTCTTAAGAAGCAAACAATGAGGGAACGAATCGGGAATATTCTTAAAATATTAGGAACTGAATTGTTAAAACCAAACCCGATTTAGTCCCAAATTTTCAAAAATATTCCAGAATCAGTCTCTCTCTATTTGTTTCTCACTGTCGACTTAATGTCGGGGACTGGACCGGGAAACTTTAGGGACTAAATCGGGTTACTGAAAATTTAGGGACTGAACCAAGAATATATTCAAAATGGACGAACGTTTCAATGTATTATCTTGGAAAAAAAAATTAAAACACAATGATAACATTTTAGAATTTATAAAATCCTATAATTTATTTTTTCACTAAAAATTTCATTTGAAAACAATAATTAATAAAAATTTAAGTTGTTAGCTATATTTTTTAAAAATTATTATATAAAATCAAAATTTTAATAATTATATTTATATAATTTTGTTGTCTTGAACTGAAACAAATGAAAGCAAATGTATACTCGTTTTATATTCAAATTCAACATATTAAATTAAAGATTATTGAGATAAGTTTATTATTCATGGAATTTAACAATTTGAGATCTGCCTATAATAACTTCCAGTTAATCGTATATTATATCATTTATCTATATATTTCTATGTTGAATAACTAGATACGTCATCAGAAAAGTAAAAATAAAAATAAACTCTCAATATGGTGTCCGAGTTAGTGGAGTATGGTGAGTAGGGATCGTAAGGTCATGAGTTCGATTTTCCCTGCCAATATTTTCTTGGTATGAGCCCATCGCATCGGGCTTATCTAGTGCGGTTTACTTAGTTGTCATGGTTTGCAGGCTCTTATGTCAGTCCGGGGGTTAACCCAATACGCACCCCAAAAGTAACGACTGTGAGTCTATCCTCATAAAATAAATATATATATTATTAAAAATTAAACGAAATTAACTGGATTCTACCGACAAATCCTATTGTTAATATTTAACTAAATTTATTTATATATATCAACCAATATAAATGATATCAAATTAGTTAAGGTTGTGCTTGGATTGAAGGATTTGAAATGAATGAATTTCAAATTACTCACTCAAATCCATCATTTATGTTTGTGTAAAATAATGAAATGAGCATTTCAAATTTCTCCTCCTTCTTGCATGCATATTTCTTTGTATTTTGGGAGGATTTGAAATGACAATCATTTACATGTCATGTCAAGTTTATGAATTTCAAGTTTATGAATTTCAAATGACATATTTCTAATCCATTCATTCAAATCAAATTCTTCAATCTAATTACAACCTAAGAGTATTGAGTGAGAGCCGAAATTTGATACTTGAATTTTTCCATCAGAAAAATCATGTCAACCTCCCCATGGAACTTCAAAGGCTTTCTGGTCTTGCTTCAAATTTGGCCTCAAGATCTAGCCTTCCAAGAACTCAACTTCGAATCGTAATTTTCTGGATCCAGGCCTCAAATAGTCCAGTGAACTTCATGACTAAGGAGGTGGCCAAGCTCATAGGAAATCACATCGGCACTTACCTGGCGGATGACATATCTTCTGAAGCCAAGAAGTGGCGTCCCTCCCTACGTGTTCAAGTGGAGATTTCAGTGGCGAAGCCTCTCAAGAATAATCTTTTAAATAATAATTCGGCCTCCCATAATCTGAGTATCGATATTTGCTATGAAAGATTGTCTGATTTTTGTTATAATTGTGGATGTGTGAATCATAGTGTTGAGTTATGCAGTGTGTTAGTTTCGGATGCGGAACAGACAATCTCCCTTTTGGACCTTGGCTTCGTGCGCTTCCAGCTGGTCGGCGCAATCCCTATTACCACTCTTCTTCCCAGCCGATCCCTCCGGTTACGTTTAGTCCTGCTCTGAATAAGAATATCCATACATCCATAGCCACTATTCTCGAGTCGACTAATGAGGAACTTATTTCCCCTCCTCTTTCCGTGAACACTTTGAATACCCTTAACTCTATCGCCCTTCATATCCCTCAAGGAAATATGATGTCGCCAACACCTTCCCATGGCCGGAAATTCAAAGCCCTTCATCTCTATTCTCCTAATAAACAGAGCATTAACCCATGTTTAAAACAGATCGATCCTTGTACGCATATTACTCTACCAACCCAACACTGCCACAAAGCTAAACATGGTCTGGAATGGGGTACTCATTCAATGAATGATCCTAAGATTGATATAATTCAAATTACGGATGATCCCCAAAATTCTGAAACTCAAGATCTTCTGCCCTTTGTTGAAGCATTAACTTTGGAGACGGGATTAATTAATCTGAAAAGACCTATGCCTCACATCTCATACCAGCCGTTTAAGAAAATCAATTTATCGACTTCCCAAGAACATAAATCTATTCCCATGTTTCGCTCTACCACGGTCAGTCCAAATTATCACTCAAGAAATTGAGGTTGTCTCCCGAGAAAGATACCAAAACAAAGTCATCAACAGCCTCATCTGTCCAACTATCTGAACTTTTTTATTATGATATTTCTGGCCCGGGAGGGCTAAAGGAGTAATCATGAAGCTTCGCATCTGGAACTGTCGGGGGATGTCCAATCCCTCGGCCATTCGAGCTCTCGCGGCTTTTCTCAAATCTCTTTCTCCCTCCCTCATTTTTCTCTCCTAAGTTAAATCCCAAGTCAATCAAGCGCTTTATAAATCCTTTCAGCTGCTAAACTCACTAATATTTTCTATGTTCCTTCGTCTGGCCATGCGGGCGGCCTCTGTCTGGCCTGGGACGGCACGATCAAGATCTCGGTTGTTTACTCTTCTCCTTTGATCATTCATTCTACCATTGATCAGTCTCCCCATCCTGTCAGCTCTTTCATCCTTGCTACTGTTTACTATCCTCCTTATCAATCCTTAAAGTCTGCTTTTTGGGAGGAGCTGGGGAATTCGTCTGCGTATTTCTCTGACCCGTGGTTGGTTGCGGGCGACTTCAATGCTATTGTGGCTCAATGTGAAAAGTAGGGGGTCGCCCTTTTGAGCCTAACTCTTTTTGTAATTTGCAGAGTAATTTAGTTTCCCTTGACTTGTTAGACTTGGGCTTTGTTGGCCACCCTTTCGCCTAGAACAACAAGAGGGTTGGTATTCACAACATTCAAGAGAGGTTAGATCGAGATGTGGCTACTGATTCTTGGTTTCTTACTTTCCCTAAGGCTGTTGTTTCTCATCTTACCGCTCTCAATTCGGACCATAAGCCATTACTCATCTATACTACCCCCAACGTCATCTCGGGCCCAAAACCTTTCCGTTTTGAACAAATGTGGCTATAGGCTCCTGACTGCTCTTAATTCGTCATCCCTAAGGTGATTGATTCTGCGGTCCGTATGTTTTGGTGGGCCGACTCTAAGCACCACCGTAAAATCCACCTAATTGCTTGGGACTCAATTTGCATACCAAAAAAAGTGGATGGCCTGGGCTTTCGCCACACTTCGGATTTTAATAGAGCTTTAATGTCCAAACTTGCTTGGGCCCTCTACCGGGATCCGTAAGATAATATATGCCTGAATCTTCTCCATGGTAAATATATAGGTAACTGGAATTTTTTGGATTACCCTAAATCTTTCCCCGGTTGCTCCTGGATTATGCGGGATATTATCCATTCTAGGGAGCTCATTGTCAAAGGAGCCTATTACAAAATTGGAATGGATTCTAACGTTTGCACCTGTGAAGACCATTGGATACCTACGCTTCCCTGCTTCAAACTCCCTTACAATCACCTTGACTGTAGAACGATTATAAAGTATTCTAAGGTTAGTTCTTTCATGTTGCCGGGTCAGCTTACGTGGAATTTTACCCTACTGGATTCCCTTTTTGATATTGAGGTTTGCAATGCGATTCTGCGCGTTCCGATTCTTCCTTCAGAGGAACACAATGCTCTGGTGTGGACTCCATCGAGTAAATGAGTCTTCTCCACCAAAAGCGCTTATTTAACCGATCAAGCCCACAGGTTCCTTAGTTCTGACCCGAGTAGCGTGGCCAGGAAATCTGCTATTTGGAAGCTTAAAGTTCATGAGTGCCATAAGTTTTTCCTATGGAAATTAGCTGCAAATGCTTTACCTACTCGGATGCATCTCGAACAAGTGTTCCATGTAGAGGAATCCGGGTGTCTCTTGTGCAATCAGCATGATGAGTCTATCGAGCACCTATTTATCTATCTAAATGGAACTTCAAGTTAAATGCGTTCGAGGGTAAGCCATTTGAGATGTTGTTGGATTTCTTAATCCATGGAGAGAATAGCCCTTTGGACCGTCCGAGTTGCCTTGAGTTCTTAATATATTCAGTCTGTGCTATGGAGGAAATTTGGAGTCTGCGCAATGGGAACCAAGTGAACAACAGGGAAGTTAACATGCAAATCCTTATCCGATGTATTAAGACTAAAATGATGGATCGCTTTAATTCTCAAGTTCATCTGGCGCAACCCAAGGAAGCTTTGCAAAAGGTATGGTCTGCCCCTATTTTTGGCAAACTCAAAATTAATGTCGACTCTTTCTTTGTTGTAGGAATTTCGGTGGCTACGTGGATCATCCGGGATCACCTAGGGATGATTATTAGAGCGAAAACTGCCCAAACTTGGGCATCAGATGTGCTGGCAACGGAAGCCAAAGCTTTGCTCCTTGCTCTGAATGGTGCTATATCACTTCATCTACTGGATATCACCTTCGAGAGCGACTCCCAAGATACGGTGGAACAAATCCGCAAACTTGACCCTGTGCCTAGCTGGACGGCACTCCCAGAAATTATTGCTGCCCAAACCATCTTCATGCGCAATCCATCTTGGTCCATCGCCCGCATTCCTAGAGAATGCAATACGTCTGCTCACAAGTTGGCAAAGTGTGTCTTGTTTAGTTCTTTGTTGTGTTGTTGGCTTAGCTGGATTTTCTTTTCCGTTTGGTGTGGTCGAGTAGTTCTGTCATCGACATGTCCTTGTAGACGTTTACCTTCAATGTTTATTTTAACCATAAAAAAAAAGAAAATTTCAGTTATGATGTTTAAAAACAATTGTTTTTTTTAAAAAAAAAATTAAATCGTTTTTTTTCATGTTGGGTGAGTTTTGTAGCTTCCTAAATATTCCATTTAAACATAAAATTAGTTCATTATTTAATATATATATATATATATATATATATATATATATATATATATATAAACGCCTAGAAAGTTACTTGTCAAATAAATAATTGATAGATTGAATAGTTATATATCTACATTTTCCAAAATTAACCATCCCAAAATCAAAATAGTATTTTGTACAACAAAATTAAAATTGATATATATTTTTTTATAGTTATAACATAAAACATTAATTATATTATATAAGAAACAAGTACAATCAGTGTCCGTCCGAAGGCCAAAAAATAAAACAAGACAGATAAAACCAGTAAGTACAAGTGGTCATCCTAATTAAAGCTAATACACATCTAAGAAGATGTGAACTACACAAAGTCTAACGGGAGATCAAGTAGATCGAAACACCACTAAATCACAATAGCTTGACCTGGATGGTGCAGGAATCATCAGAACCAATACAAGTCCCCTCAAAATCATATAGTCCAGCATGCGATCGAGCACGAAAATTGGCTTCCAAATGAGCTGAAGGAACAAATATTAGTAAACATGAGATAATTGATAAAAGTTGACAAACGAACATGCTCTCGTAACAAAATCCCGCAATAAACTATATCGACCAATCCAGGGCACACCAATGGATGTTTTCGTTAATATTTTGCTTTGTTCGATTATTTTACAAATGATTTTTAAATTTACTCCACGACAAAGTCTTGCCAACATTTTCTACCCACTGAAATCAAACCTATGGTCCAGTTTGGCAGTTAGCCGCCCTTAATTACGGTACTTTTTTTAAATTTAATTGATTTTAATTGCCACCAAAAGCATAGCTGTAAGATCTGCACAAAAAAGAGAAATTATTCTTGGCTATCCTATGGGGCACCACCACATATGGTACAAAGACCATTTCAAAAAAGAGATCCCAATTTTGGGAAATTTGTTGCTAAAATATAGGCATCCAAAATTGATTTGGGTATATAAAATCCATTTATTTATGTAAATCTCATATACCCAAATCAATTTGTGATATTTGGATCTAAATTAGGGTACTACCATATACGGATAACCCCCAATTTTGCCGACTCCAAGAACTAAGATCCAATCATATTACAGCACGTGTCCTCTCCTCCACTAAATATTAATTTATCATTTATATCCCTCAGTACTATTAGACAACACAAATACAGATAACCCGATCTTTACGACGACTTTCATCGAAGTTTCACAAGTTTTCTACGCCTCTCCGAGTACTGTTTCAGGTTCGCCTCTTCTCTCTTTATATATTTAGGTACATATATATTAATATATCTTTGATTTCTTTATTTTTATGTCTGTCATGTGATTTAATTGGTGCTTCGCTTTAAATTTCTGAGTTAATTTGTGAATATTTGCGGGAATTTGGTCCCATCGGCGCAGATCTGATAGTTTTTGTAAGTTGTTTTTTTACATTATCCTTTTTTGTTTATCGAAAGATTGATTTTGCTACATGATTATTGCTGAATAGTGATAGTAATTAGGGCTGCACTTTAATTTGAATTTCGGGAGAATTTATGCGTTGACCTTTTTGATAGTTGAAGATCTAAAGTTTTTGGTGTGAATATATGAAGGTAATAATTGTTTATTTTCTTAGAAACAATTTGCGTGACCGAAGATCTAAATTTTTTGGCGAAGATTTGAAAAGTATCTCTAGTTCCTCTGAGATTTGTGGGTTGACCGTGCGAATCGCTGAAAATCTAATGTTTTAATTGAAGTGTTTGATGATTATTTTTTAATTACTTGAAGAATTTTTATGTTGACAGACCTTTCGAATTGGTTAATATCCAAAGTTTTTTTAAATTTTTTTAATGATCTCTGTCTATTGTCTATGTTTCGTTGAGTTTCTGGATGAAATTTGAGTATTTTATTGTGACGTTTAGATCTGTTTATGAAATTTGAAACACAGCTGTCATTATGGCACTGATTCGTTGCTAGAAATACTATGATTTCTGGGGAATACCCCATGTTTTAATTGTCTTAATTGTAAGATTGGTGAATTCATGTTTAACATCTGTATTACTATCAATGTTTGAATTTGTAGTGATTATGCCGTAAGTATCTAAGGTCTTATACCGATTCTTGAACTTGGCTTGCCGCATTTTGTGTTTCTTTTACTTTGCAGTTAGATTTTGGAAATGAGCCATGCACAGGAACCACAGAGGCCTTTCCTCCCATTTAGAAATCCCTTCCGTATGATTTTACCAAAAGGCACTCACCTTTCCCCAAAGCTCCTCGCTTTGTTGAATAATTTTGAGGAGACATTGGCAGCGAGGCTTAAAAAACTTAAGCCAACCAATAAGAAAGATGTCCTTTGTCTATCATGGATGATTTCTGCTATGGTGGCGTTGTGTGACATTCATACTGACATAAAAACTCTTATTACGGCACTTGAGCTCCCTGTATCTGATTGGGAGGACAAGTGGATTGACGTGTACTTGGCCAATAGTGTAAAATTGCTAGATATATGCATTTCTTTCAGCTCCGAAATTGCTCGACTAAAACAAGGCCACCTTTATCTCCAGTGCGTTTTGCATAATTTGAGCAGTGATTCATCTAATCAGTTTGTTCGGGCACGTTTGTCGCTCGACGGGTGGAGCAAGCATATAGCTTCCAAAAATCCGAGACTTGATAACTGCTTTTCAGTAATGGACAGTTTGCTCCAAATGCTAGATGAACCTAAGGTTAAAAACTCTGCAAAGGGTAAGGTTCTAATGAGAGCTATATATGGGGTGAAGGTCGTGACCCTTTTCATTTGCAGCACTTTTGCAGCTGCATTCTCCGGTTCTCCTAAAAAGCCGATCGACCTTCCAGTTCCCGAGTCATACTTGTGGGCAGGTGAGTTTATGGGCATCTATGATTTTGTTAATACTGAAATAAGAAACATATATGCCACCAGAAAGTTCACCATATTGAAAGAGCTTGAAGCTGTTGACACGAGAGCAAAGATGATGTACCCTATTGTGCAAGATGGGGTAGACCCTATTGAAGCTAGAGTATTGAAAGATTCAACATCGGATTTGAAAAAATCGGTAGAAATTTTCTCGCAAGGACTTGATCACCTTGCAAAGGAGGTGGACAGGTTCTTCCAAATTGTTTTAACTGGACGTGATGATTTGATTTCTAACCTTAGGATTGGTGGTGATGCCTATGACCAAGTGCGGGGTAGCAGTATCGGAAAAGACCAGATGGTAAGGTGAACGGAAGGTATAAAATTTTCCTTGTATACGAAAATGTGTAGTTTAGGAGTGTTATGTTTTTTAGTTCAATAATATATGGTTGTGATGTGTGGTACGTTGATGTAATTGTGGTTTATAAAATGTATGAACTCTTATGTTGGGGGTAATGGAATATGAGTGTGGGGTTTGATGTCTCCATGAATGTGTTCATCCTCGCGATGGGGCTTTTCGTATGTTTTTTTCTTTGCAGCCCCAGGCTCGCTCGGCTGGTGAGCAAAGGTTTGGGGTGCGAGTTGAATCAAATCTGGTTTCGGAGTCGAGCTCGAACTCGAATTTTATTGAGTTGAGCTGATGATGATGATGATGCTCGGCAAATGAATATTTTTTTTTAGATCGAGCTGATTTTGAGTTAGAATTTATTCATTAAGGATAATTATTTTACATCTATAAATCAAGATTTTAAATTTTGTGAGTTCCATTTATTTTAGATATTGATCTTAAATTATTTGTAAGTATAATAAAATTCATTCTGATTGTGAGTTGATGGGGAAAATAAATATTTTGGCTTGTGTTAAGCCCAAATAATTATATAATACGATTCAAGTAATTTTGAAAACGAGTTAAGTTTATGTTTGAGATGACTCGCTCCAAATTTTCAATTCATGGTCATCCAGCAGGATATTGCCTTTAAATTCGCTAATTCTTTTAATAAACGAGTTTTACTTGGTCTACGCAGACAATTTGAGAATGAAATGTGATCTTAGAATGCTAACGTCGTTGACTTGAACACATTTGCCAATGATGACATGGTCGCCTCCCGTAGACTAACGTCGTAATTCTATCGTTCAACAACGATGAACGGACACACATTTAATCAAAGCCCACCAACACTAAGGTCATGCCTTGTAAAAGAGTTGAATACGGAAAATTTCCAGGAAATTAGATGCAAGTGATCCATAGTGTACCCTTTTGAAATTTGCGCTGAAAGCTTCAGATCTTCAGATAAACCATCCAGGATAATTGTCAATTACTCCCCACCACAGTTCAGTTGATATAGCTCGAGATCTTAATTTCCCCACTATGAATTACTCAATGCTTTCTTCCCATAGATTGATGGATTGATTGAACAATCGTTAGAACACAATCAATGGATTATACATAATGAACATGGTAAAAAATGTTGATGTTCAAATTAACTCCATTCACACCCAAAAGTAACTTAAAGAAATCATGAACGCGTGGAAATTCCCAATGTTTTGAAGGGTGAAACACGTCGGGGAGTCAAAAATGTTGCTTCTGAAATTCATCAAATTCACAGCCTAATTGGTAATCTTGTCTTATATATGTGAAAGGGTGGCAGATGCAACATTTGGTGTCAACATAGGGTATCTTCCTAAGTTCTGGCTAACGTGGCACCATGGTGTTGGATTATTCGGACAGCCTGCAGAAGAATATCCTGCTCCGCCTCATTTTCCTATAACCATCAAAATGGTAAGGACCTTTTCATCTAAACCGAGTTAAAAAAAAAAAAAAAGAATAAAACTAAAACATTATATAAGAACTTAGCATGTCTACACCAAAGGGCACCCAGAGGAATGGAAGAACAATGATGATCATTATACCATATCAATCATATTCGATTTGGATAAGAAATTTGAAAACTTTGATTAAAATTTAAAGGATTAAGAGACTGGGAAGATCCAACCAACTTGACTGAACTCGAACATAGTTTAACAATTAGAGTCTATTAAAGTTTAGATGATCGATAGAATGCTAGAAATCAACCAACTTAATCGTGAACTCAAATTATTAGAGGGAAATGTATCTAGAGAATAGTATTGTTGTTCATCGAAATGACTGATTTGAATATAAAGTTACAGATGACCAAATTCCATGTTACTGGAAGAAATTCACAGCATTGAGTTACATTAAGTAAGGTCAGAAAACAGAATAAGTTGGCTGCGAATCCGAAAGAAAATAAAGCTAGGAACAAGCATACCAAGTATTCCCAGTTGGGGTGTAAATATAGAGTGAATCTAGTCTACCGGTGGTTTTCAATTCTATAATTATAATAATTTGAAAAAGATAAATCATTGTAAAAGGCTTTTCGAACTATTCTACAAGTATAGCTAAATCAAGAAAAGATAAAAGTAAACAGAGTCTTGTTAATCAAGTGTGTATGGACGTTTCATTATACAATTAACTTGTGTTCACATTATAAAATATTTGAAACTTGAAGAAGACATACCATATTCTTGAGATCGCATCCAATTGTCAATTCTGCATATGATCTCTCAATTTGAGACAAGAAACAAAATGGGGCCACCTTCTCCAAAAATACATTTGAATTCGATCGGAGCATGCTTTTTATATCCTCTGATATCTGCGAAATCTTGTCTATGTCATCAACTTGTATGGGGATTTTTTTTGTCATGGTTCGCCATTTGGCCCTTGATTTATTCACAATGACCTATAATTGGAACAAGGAAATAGTTAAACCTCTCCTGAACTGAAAAATCCAGAACTCCATTATTGACTTTTGTGCTTACTATTTTAACTGATTCATTTTACAGTTCACAAACGAACATCTGGATATGATTCATAAATGGGTGATATAATGCAAAGTGTTAAACATAATAAGCCTGGAAAATTGATATTAATACAAATTCTAATCACGATAGTTTCAAGAATCTGATATAATAATTCATTATCTACAGCTGGATCCATCAATCAACAATAAACTTTGTTGATGCAAACAAAACATATTACTGCAAGTATAACCTCTGGTCGTTGTTATTTTGACCAAGAAAATTCTGAGAAGAAGAGTATTTCAACAGATGAGTATGAAATAACTATGTCTACCTGACTGGAAAACAGAGAATTAGGGACAACTACTGGGAACTTTTCTGCAGTCAGCAATGATGTGGTAGTAAGACCCATATCTATCACCTCACCTTCCACACATCCAGCCTGCAAACCGAAGTGCATAATGACGAAAGGAAAATTAAAAGGTAACAGATCATTTGATTTGCAGAATGGTATTGAAACTTGAGCGATAAGGTGCCAGTGGACTCAAGAAACATGACCAACGTGATGCAAAGCCTTTAATTTACTAGATCTCTCAACAATCAGAAAGAATATGGATAGTGTCCTTTTGTTCTAAAAATGTGAATAAAAAAAAATAACTCCGTTTTATAGTTTTTGTTCTGATTTTCACCATGAAGGTAAGGTACTTTCGGAAGGTTAAGGGAATGAAAGGGATATTGTGCAGGAGGTTCTCTTTTATCACAAATTACAAATAATTCGTTGAAATATAACACTAATTGTATCACACAAATCTTAGCACC
The DNA here is from genome assembly GCA_907163345.1 of Haberlea rhodopensis. NCBI lineage: Eukaryota > Viridiplantae > Streptophyta > Magnoliopsida > Lamiales > Gesneriaceae > Haberlea > Haberlea rhodopensis. Next base: position 26,497,224 of record CAJQUN010000003.1, on the reverse strand, counting down.
GAGAATGTCGGGACTGACTAATTGATATGACAATCACAATGTGGTGTACGATGAAATTTATCAACAACGATAAAGAAACCTTTGCAGAAAATGCATGATATTGTCTGTAATATGATTCATTTTCAAAATTCTAGTCTGTAGATCCTACAGTATCTTGTGTAATTTATTTATTTAATTCCTACAACCGACCTTCCTCCTCTCCCACCCAAAAAATAAAATATTTGGGACAGAGTAGAAGAAGGGAGGAGATTCTTGAATGTAGAAAAGGATCCAATGAATTCGAAAGAACTGAGAAAGAAGCCGTATGAGGTGAAAATCTCATGTACGACTCCATAGTGTGGCAGTACACTTATCTCTCAACCTTTTCAATATCACCCCTAAAAAACCAAAGTCTTGACAAGATTGAAATGATCATGTAACTGTGCAACACGATTCCATTATTTTAGACGCACAAGGAAATTATGCTAATTCACTAGAAGCATATATTGCAATATTTGTCTCGATGACTCAGTCCTACAAAACATGAAGTAGTTTGGTTGATAAAGTATAAAATTTTGAAGCGTCCGTTCACCTGAGTGCTAGTGGTCTAGGAAACAAGTGTGAACTTCATTTTATCCTTCGTCAAGCTAACGAAAAAGAAATGTCATAGAAGAAGAAAAGAATGTAAGAATTAACGAGGTCTCTCTCATTCTTTGAACTACAAGTTATTTATATAATATTTCTAACCAAGATTTCAACCTGTAGGCTAGAACCATAGTTTTTTAACACAACTAAAGATATTTTACGTCGATCGTGTCTCCAATTGAAAATGGTCGTGATATCTGCACAAAGAGACCTTTGAGAACGTTCCCAAATATGTCCCTTGCAGCAAAGGCAGTTGCCACTCCTGATAATATATCCAAGATGAGTCAGATTTGATTTTATAAGAGACGAAATTCATAAATAAATATGAATGTATGGACAAGATATCATTGCTATAGTTCTTTCGGAACTATCAATTGACATCTCCAATCAGGTCGTCACCAAATTAAAAAGAAGTAAATAGAGTCTTCATTAAATATTCAGTTGTGTCAAGATGGAACAAATCAAATTAGAGTTATTAAAAAGATATAAGATTTTAAGAGTACAATAGATTACAGGAAGAAATCACCAACATTCACCCATATTTGAAATGAGAAATATAGTAGAAAAAGGAGAATGAAACTATGAAAGGGCAAAAGTAAAGGACTAATGAAACCATCCAGCCGGCGGTCTTATTAATAATTTGTCGTGGTTTTAACTTGGAAAATTGCATCACCTTTTTGCCAAAGGATTTCCACTAATACTCTTTTAAATGAATAACACTTGATCAATTATAAACTGGAGACTACTCATAGCTGTTCTGATATGGTTCTTGCTGTAAAGATCCCATATCATGGCAAAATCAACAGTCTCAATTTTGTTTACAGTCATTAACGAAGTTGAAAACAGTAAAACAATCTGCTGACTAAACTAATTTAATTTAAGTGCACAAAAGGATCACTTATGATTCATGGACACCTCATTTTCACAGTCCATCAAAAAAGTTATCCGTTAAAATATACTCTGTATCATTTGTAATGTGGACCATTTGCATTGACAAAGACTCACCTCCTATGCCTCCTACAGTAAGAACAGACTGCACAGCCACTCCACACGCCTCTGCTAGAGCCATTAACCCAACAACAACGAGTCCAACAGATGAGATTTTGTCTAAAGTATACAACTTATCCATATCGGCACGTCCCATGCTCTTAGCTGTTAAAGCTCGAGTAATGACACTTGTTTTCCACCGATGCAGGAACCATACAAGTGAAACAATAAGAGCACTCCTCCAAGCAGGCACAACGTATTGTGAGGTAGCCGTTGGAGCCACCATTTCACCACTGCAAAAGAAAACAAGATTAGAAATTCACTTTTCCTGCATATTGAAAGAACATCAAACCAAATACAGATACACTAACATTTGCAAAAATGCCATGAAAGTAATAAAATATCGAAATGGATCCTCCAATGCACTCCAAAAGCTTTTCTCGTAAGGGACAGAACCCCACAGTGAGCTCCCAGCCGACAAAGCAACCGGATTTTGCATAGAGTATCTATGGAATCGCCTCAAGATACTTGGCAACAATGACCATGCCAATAATGTTCCGACCAAAGTAACACCGACTGGTACAATAACATCTCTAAGATAAGGATAGGTATCAAGAAACTTTTGAACATGAGGAGCAGCTACATCGGACGCCTCTTTCACCTTTACCCCACTATATTTCATAGCTTCATTCGCCGATTGCCAAATGTCATTTGATTTACCAATCCAATCGTCCCGTCCAACACTACCATCAGTCACACTAGTCCCACCTGCACCCGAATCAGCAATAATATTTGACCCACGAGTAATACTATCTTTACCTTCACCAGACGAGGAGAACAGCCTATCCCTAGCAAAAGGGCTGATCCCTATAAAAGAAAAACTACCTCCCCCTGTCGAGCTCCGAGCATAAAAGGCAGAGTTCAAACACATAATTCTAGAATTTTTGTTCTCAAGATTCTGCACATGCCCAGATTCTCTACTGTGATAACTTTTACTTGTACATACAACACAAGGTTTAATATTAAATCCACAACTAGTTTCTGCAGAAGCACATAAAGGTATCAGCCAAGACATTCTCACCGCAGCCACAGAGTAACTTTCGTTGGAATTTTCCAAAACAATCACTTAGTAATCAAAATCCTTAACAAAAGCAAAGTCCAAGTCCCAGCACTCACAAGAATTACACTCCAAATCTGCAACAAGAAAAATACAGCAAAATGAGGGAGAAGTGAGAATTTACAAATGCAAGTATCATACTAACATTGATAAATCTTACGTAAAAGGTGATTCAAATTAACACGCAAAAAGAAGAACAAGATGTTTATGAAGAACCAGTTTGTTTTCAGATTTCAACATCTCAACCAGCTTCTGGACTTTAAATAACAGAAAAACTATTACAAATATCGGAGGAAATGGACAATCTAAAGAACACCTCTGCAGTTTCTCTGGGTACCAGACAAAGAAAAAGAACTTTCTAAAAAAAAAGGAAAAGAAACGGGTACTCTCACTTTTTTACACGTAGCCCTCACCTTAATATATACCTGATCACGGTTCAGATCCGATTGTTAGACGATTTAAAACCGCCGGTTCTACAGTCAAAAAACATCGATCCTTAACGTTAACCTTCCTTAACGGTTCCAATTACGGTTCATAAACCGTACGGTTCCCAATCCGATTACGGTTAACCAATGGTTATGATTACGGTTACGGTTTGAACCTTATTTTTAAAAAAATTAAAAAAAAATTATTAAAATTTGAAATAAAGTATAAAAAGTATTTGAATGTGTTTTCATCAATGGGTTAAATATTAAAAAACGTGAAATAAATTCAAACTCAGATAATCAAAATGTGTAAGATATATTTGTTTGATTAATATATATAAATTATAACATTATATTTATATAAACAAGGCTCTTAAGCTTAGTGGTTGAAACTAATTATTCAAGTTGGAGGTCAATAGTTCAATACCATAACATATATTTCAAATTTAAAAACGTAAGAAAAATTAAAATAAATCATTGAACCGCCGATTAACCGACGGTTCACGGGTTAGCAAAATTATGACCCTTAACCGGCCCTTCTATAGATGGGCCGATTACGGGTCCGACCCTTCGAACCGTTGACCCGGTTAACCGGCCCATTGACCACGGGCCTATTCCGGACCGGTTCAGGGTCGATAATGACCTATGGTCGGGTATATGACCACGGTTCAAAATTGCATGTTAACCTTCCTTGAAGGTTTCGGTACGGTTCATGAACCATCGATTATGGTTCCGATTTCAGTTACGGTTAACCAACGGTTACGATATGGTTTGACCCTTTCTTTTTTTAAAAAAATTAAAAAAATTATTAAATTATAACACTCTATTTATATCAACAATGCTCTTATAGTTTAGTGTTAAACTAATTATTTCATGAGTTCAAATATACACCATAACATATGTTTTAAATTTAAAAATGTAAAAAAATTAAAATAAACCCTTTGAAACCGGCAGTTCACTGGTTAGAAAATTATGACCCTTAACCGGCCCACTGCCATAACATATGTTTTAAATTTGAAAATGTAAAAAATTAAAATAAACCCTTTGAAACGAGTGGTTCACTGACTAGAAAATTATGATATTTAACCGGTCCGCCTACATACGGGTCGGTTACGAGTCCGATCTTTTGAACATTTGACCCGGTTAATAGGCCTGTTGACCACGATCCAGGTCGTTTATGGGTTATTTATGACCCATGGTCGGGTCTAGGTCCCCAAAATTCATTTTTAGGGTCTATTTGGTAGGAAGGATTTGGCAGATATGTGGGATATAAATTTCATTTTGGATGCGCTTGGTACGTAGGATGTGATAAATTGATGATAAATAATAAGAGTGATTAGAAACATATAGTTGATGATAAATAATATAGTGTGATAAGCTATAATGCATAATGCATTTGGTATGATTTTAAAATGATAGATTGGTTCTGCGTATTATATTGTGATTACCAAAATACCTCCATAATGTATTAACAATTACTAAGATATATATATATAGACCAAATTAATAATACATTTTTTTATTAGTTGGATAAAGAATTAAATATTTACAAAGATATTTAATAAAATATTATATTTATAATTATTTAAACGTATAGACATTATAGAAAGAGAAAAAAAAGATAATCCATTTTTATCCTCAACCCCCCATTGTATTAGCTAACCACCAAATTAAGGATTGTAATGTGTATAGTGTGGGTCGGATGTGGGCCGAACGGTCTATCTCAATACCTGTCATACATACTAAACACATGATAAGTGATGTTAAAATGTCAACCATTCTTTATGCATACCAAACATAGCCAAAAGTATTAGAAACATTGTATTTCACGATAGAATTGGTATTTGATGAGATTTGATTTAACTATATTAACTACCTTTAAAATTGAAAGGATTTCATGAGATTTTGGTTATGAAGAATACAAAAAATATTTTTAATATTGAAGTTGTATCACTTACTCATAAATTTATAGTATATTTTTCAAATAATATTATTTTTAACTGTTAAATCCAATTCTTAAATAATATGTTAAATTTTCAAATCCAACTCCAAATCCAATACCAATTTCCAAGTTCCAGTTTTTATTCAGCCAAACACATTGTTAGTATCTAAAAAAACAATTATTTTAATTATTGATAGAATTGTCACAAATATTATGTAATTTCTTGGTTAAAAAATTAAATAATTTAAAACAATAAAAACTAAGATTAATAAAAAAACTAATTTTTAAAAAAGTAAAAAATAAAAAAGTTAACTTGTTGCACCAGAAAATAATGCAGCTACAATGCTGCACCATTTCTACTTACCCAATGCTTCCCCGGTTGGAGATAGTCTAAAAGATGTATAATTTCATTAAGGACTTTAAAATGCAAAGATCATCAGTGTTCGAAAATTTAAAAAAAAAACATTAATCAAAGCACCATTGGCCAGTGATTTTGGGTTGAAAGACTGTAACTTGTATAAATATCAAAGCACCATTTGAATATTACAGAAATCCTCCATTAAGTAAGGATTATTTGGGTTATCAATCCTGGCTCGTCTGCTAAGTGCTAACTCAGTCTCAATCAATCATTTGTTTAACAGGCCCAATAAAAACCAGATTGAGATAATGGACCAGGCCCAACAACTAACACGATTAATTATCCCCGGCAGACCAGAAAAACACCCACGGTTGGGCACTCTTAATTTTTATTTATATTGGTCTTAAATATATTAATTAATAGGGAAAATATTGGGCCGGTACCATTTGGTAAAAGATTTTTCAGCCCAGTCACCCCAAAAAAAATTCTTTCAACAAGGTCCACTTTTGGTTAAAATGACCAAAATAGTCTTCTATCTTCCTTGAATCACATCCTTCAATCTAAAACCCTAGTCTTCAACCATCACACCAGCCACATGTCCCAACCACCAACGCTAATCGTTGAAAATTGTCGCTCCTCCCATGGCGTCGGAGCTGCGCGCACTGGTCGCGAAGAAACGAAAACAAAAAGGTTGTGCAAGAAGACAAAATCATCTCATTCTTCTGTTTATCGTCTATTTACCGATTGATTTTGTTTTATATTTCAAATTTTTTTGTAATGACTGTTTGTAGAGTTTTAATGTAAAACGTAAAAGTATAATGTATTTGAGATTCGATCAATTGTTTGAATGAAAATTTTATATTTATTATGAATTTCAATTTTATTGTAATGATTGTTTGTAGAATTTTAATGTAAAACTCAAAACTATAATGTATTTGAGATGTTCGATGAATTGTTTGAATGAAAATTTGAGAATGTAATGAAATTGAAACCATTGGTGCATGTAATTTACATGCACCGACAACTCATGAGTCTATCGGTGCATGTAAATTACATGCACCGATAGACTAAGTGGTGCATGTAATTTACATGCACAAACAATTCATGAGTCTATCGGTGCATGTATTTTACATGCACCGATAGGTCTAAAGGTGCATGTAAGTTACATGCACCTTTAGAATTAGGTGTTGCTTTCGTATTCAGTTTGTTATTTCACATCACGAGCCTTCTATTTCAGTTTGCTATTAATTTAAAAAAAAATTAATGAGGAAAAATGTTTCATATTCAAAATTATATATAAAAAGACCATTTTTTTGCATAAATATAATAGAAGTCTATCGGTGCATGTAATTTACATGCACCAATAGACTCAGCGGTGCATGTAATTTACATGCACCGACTTGCTAAAATCTATCGATGCATGTAATTTACATGCAGCGATAGGCGGTGATGTACTAATATACTATTATTTTTTATCTAATTACTAAATAACAATGATCAAATCATAAAAATGTGAATTAATTTTTCATTCTATAATTTTTGCAATTGGTCTTATGACAAATTAAAGATACAACATATTATTTTAGAAATTAGATTTTTATTATGGATGAGTATATACTATACGATAAATTATTGAATAATCTCATAACAAAAAGTATATTATTTTTCAAACAATAATATATTACACATACGTATCTTAATTTTTAAGTGTTATTTGTGAACGTCTTTAACACTTACTGTATGATACTTATTTGATATGTAATTTGAGAGCCAATGTAAATGTTGAGTCTATCGGTGCATGTAATTTACATGCACCGGTAGACTATCGGTGCATGTAAATTACATGCACCGGTAGACTAGCGGTGCATGTAAATTGCACCTTATGTGTTCGCTATGTGTTACTTGCTTGTTGATCTTATAACAAATTAAAGATATAATATATTATTTTAGAAATTAAATTTTTATTATGGATGAGTATATAATGTATGATAAATTATTGAATAATCTCATAACAAAAGTGTATTAATTTTCAAATGATAAAATATTGCACATGCGTGACTTAACTTTGAAGTTTTTTTTGTAATCATCTTTAACACTTATGTATGATAGTGGTTTATTATGTAATTTGAGAACCAATGCAGATGCTGAGTCTACAGGTGCATATAATTTACATGCATCGGTAGACTATCGGTACATGTAAATTACATGCACCGGTAGACTAGCGATGCATGTAATTTACATGCATCGGTATGTGTTGCTTGCATGTTTAAGCTTGTTAGTTCTTCAACTTTTATTTGGGAAGATAAGATAGTGCTACCTCACTGATATATTGTCAGGAATTTGATATATGCATCGTTTATGTTATTATAGATCCTTCCACTAATGTAGTGACATGATGTCTGAAAGTTTATAAATGAAAACAGTATTTAAACAAATGAAAATGGAATTTTATAATCTATTTTTTTACTTGGTATGTTGTACATAAACAAATGAAAATGAAAAAAAAAATAAATCAAAACCTTTGGAATGAGATGATATGTTGTTTATCTTTTCCAAATTTGCTAAAAAAAATTGTTTACGTAAAGAGACATTTTAACAAACACATAATGTGTACCAAAATTGAAATAAAAGTTCAATGTTAATTAAATCCAAAAATACCATAAAAACAAAAAACAAAATTGAAACAAAATGTCGGTTTTCTGTGGTTGGAGAATAATGATATTTGGCAAAACGAAAAGGAGTCGTCGCCGCCTCCACCGCAACACCGCCACTGCTCCATACCGCCTAACCACCATTGCTGCTTTCCCAGAACACGCGACCATCACCAATTCTCACGATGATGAAGAGATAATTCAACTATGGGTATTTTAGGAATATTAAATGACTAATCAGATTAGGGTTTTATAAAAATGGACTTAGTTGAAAGAAGATTCTCACAAGATGTATTTAGTTGAAAAGAAAATATTTTGCTAGATTTAGTTGAAACATATTTTGAAAAATGGTACCTATGTGTAATTTCCTCTAATTAATATAGAGCAAACTTCGTGACTGTACCATTTGATTAAATATTGGGGAATTTGCGTTCAAAGTATCCTAACCTGAAAGTTTTTTCATATAAATCTCCATTATAAAAATGTTTACAACGAAATACAGGGTGGGGAGAAGTTTCTTAACATAAGTTCACTTTTCAAAAAATTTGCATCAAAAAGTCTATTTTCATTCCCCAAATATCCCTATTTAAATAAGGATTTTTCAGAAACCCTAATCCCAAAATAAACTATCTTCTCCTTCAAGACACAACTGGCTGTTGTTCTTCGTCTCCACCAGCTAGCGAGTGCTTCAACTCGAGCGAAAAGCTTTCGCACCACAATGTTGCAACAATTGCAGCACCACCCGAGGACCTTCCCGTCCAACCGAGTAGACCCGGACGAAGTCACTGTGGTTTTTCCACTGCACAAACTCACACATGAAACAACAGACATCGTTATATGATTTTGTGAGTCTGTATGTGTGTGTGTTCCTTTTTTTTACGTGAATTAATGGGTGAAAGAATTAATGGTGAAAGAAATGAAATCTTGGGATTTGGGTTTTCTTGTGCAAGTTTTTCTGGATTTCATATTTCCAAGTGAATTAATGGGTGAAAGATTTGAAATTGGGATTTGGAAAAACTCAAGGTCGGGGATTGCTTTTTCATGTACAAAATGGTTGTGGTACTCTTTAGACGTTAACTATCATTTGATCAAACTTTGTGCTGCTTGTGTTTTTTTGTTGCTGTTTTGGGAGAGAATCTGATGTGGGTTGAAAAATTTCTTGTTGCTGATATTTTTTTTTGTCTAGAAATTTTACATTTGTTTAGATGGTTTATACATGTTTCACTTTATGTTGGTATTGAAATGATCCTTGTTGTTATTCGATTTCAGCTGTTGGTTCGATCTATTAGTTACTCTGTGCATATTTGCATAATTCACATTACATAACTGTTGCACGAAAATTAACAATTGGTGCGAACTTTGTGTTAATTAAATGGTGCACAAAAATGTAACACTAATGCACGAAATATAACAACTTGTGCATGAAAATGTAATATTTTGTGTAAACTTTGTTTTAATTAACTGGTGCACGAATTTTACAAATGGTGCACGAAAATGTAACATTGGTGCATGAAAATATAACAACTGGTGCATGGACTCTGTTTTAATTCACTGGTGCACGGATTTTGCAAAAAAGTAACTGGTGTATAAAACAAAATAACTAGTGCATGAACTATATAATCCCGGTGCACGAAAAATGCAAAAAAAGTAATTGGTGCACGAAAAATGCAAAAAAAGTAATTGGTGCACGAAAAATGAAAAAAGGTAACTGGTGCACGAAAATATAACAATTGGTGTGAACTTTGTTTTAATTAACTGGTGCACGAATTTTACAAATGGTGCACAAAAATGTAACACTGGCGAATTATAACAACTGGTGCATGAACTTTGTTTTAATTCACTGGTGCACGAATTTCGCAAAAAAATAACCGGTGCACTGAAACAAAAATAACTTGTGCACGAATGAAAAAAAGTAACTTGTGCACGAATATATTACTGATGCACGAAAATATAACTCTGGTACACGAAAAATGAAAAAAGCAACTGGTGCACGAATATTACTGATGCACAAAATATAACTATGATGCAAGAAAAATGAAAAAAACTAACTGGTGAATGAAAATATAACAATTGGTGCGAACTTTGTTTTAATTAACCGATGCACGAATTTTGCATTTGGTGCACGAAAATGTAACACTGGCACGAGAATATAACAACTTATGCATGAACTTTGTTTTAATTCTTTGGTGCACGAACTGTATAACCCTAGTGCACGAAAAATGCAAAAAAGTAGCTTGTGCACAAAAATATATTACTGATGCACGAAAATATAACTCTGGTGCACGAAAAATGAAAAAAATAACTAGTGCACAAAAATAAGTTTTTGCATCAGTTATTTAATAAGTTCGAGCACCAGCTATTGATTTCCAATTTTCGTGCATCAATTACTGACTTTCAATTTTGTGCATCACTTACTGATTTCAATTTTTTACAAAATCGTGAGCATGCACTGAAGGTGCGAAAACACGCAATATTCTCTTCATCGCAGTCCACCTCCGTTCAACGAGCCCAATATACGAACATGTTCACAATTCAATTGCTGTCATTTCTACAGCAGATATCCACCGTGACTTGCTGTGGAATCATCAGATTTGATCTGGAAGGGGTGAAATTGCATGACCTAGGGTTCAGCTCTTGGGTTCGATTTCTTCGATCCATCCATGAATTGGTCCGAGCACATACACCGGTTAGCTTCCCCTCACCATGAACAAACTTTTGAGACCGGCCACCGCCCATCTTGTCGTCGGTAGTTTGAAATGGTGGTTGTTGGGTTTTGAAACGAGAGTGAGGGAAATAGGAAAGCTGAAAATGTGAGTGAGAAAGATTAAGGGTACTATTATCATTTTAACTTCAAATGGACTTAAGTGATTGAAGAATTTTTCCCCTGACTAAATTGAATTATGTTTCATCATTGTGTATTGGCTTGAAGTTTCCCCTTAAATATTTTTCGATATAACCAAAAATACTTGATTTAGTAAAGGCCAATACTCATATAAAATTACCAAAAATGCCATCCCTTTTTTCCACCGTCCTTCACGTCTCCTACATTTGCTACCACATAGTCACCTCCCGCCAACACATATGTAACCATCACTCCACATCTTCCACAATCTGTAATGCCTCGATATGAATCGTACATGTTTGCTATGATTATTGAGTAATTATGTGATAATTAAGATATAAGGTGGATCCGAGTTTGGATTGCACCGAGCGTGTTACAATGATAAGTATGTGAAGACATGTTATATGTTGAGTTGAGAACATATAGTTGGCTATGTTGGTACATGTCTTGTTGTAGTATGACCAAGAGCATTTAGATGCATGAGGTGTGTAGTGGACTATTATGTTGTGATTGGAGTGATGCATTTCACATGCATGTACACTTGAATTTGCATTTGATATAGAACTGAGATGGTTGTCTATCAATACTCTTGTTGTGTGATTGTTTCTGTAGGGACTCATAGACGTGGGAGGACGGGATTGTGAGTCAAATTCTACTGCGAGCTAAACCACTGAGTAGGAGTTGAACTTCTTTAGGTTGTTCTGATGTACATGTGTTGTATATTATGTCAGGGTTTTGTTAGGGTTTTGTAAATGTTGTAACAACAGACATAGTAAAACTCTTAATCAGTGTGTATTATTAGTTAAATCCTGTACACTTGAATTTACATTTGATTTGGAAGCTAATATATTATAGCAAATCAGATTTAAAACACATAGTTCCACCAAAAGACACCTAGTAATCTCTACCAAATTCCTCTCCTCTTGTGTGTTCTTTTCATTATTGTTGAAGTTAAAGATTGAAAAACAAGCTACGACCTGAAGTTAGAAGTGAAATCAAAGCTAGTTGGTAAGCATGTAGTGGTATGAAAGCTTGTTGTTCAACCATATGCATGTGTAGTGTGAGTTGTTGAACATGAAAAAGCATGCTTATGCTTGTATGAATTAATGCTTGATATCATGCAAAGCAATGAATTGAAATATGCTACAAACATGTTTATATGATGCTAGAGTTTGCATGTATCAAGTTTGGATGATAGAACTTGAGGTGTATGAGAAGCACCAAGAGGATAGACTTGAAATCTCCATGTTTTGAAACTGTTGATGTCTAGCGATCGAACGCTAGCATCGTACCGATCGTTCGCTGAGACAGAGGAATGTTTAAGGCGATTTATGCTTGTAGCGATCGATCGCTACATGTGACCGACCGATCGCGAGCTGTAGCGATCGATCGCTAAAAGAGTATCGTTCGATCGCTAGAAGACCGTAGCATTTTTTAAAATCAGACTTTAATAGCGATCAATCCCTACCGAAAATCGATCGATCGCTATTAGTTGGAGTGATCGATCGCTGGGATTGACAGATCGATCGCAAGATCAAGATTATGAAAATGTGGTATTTTCTTGGTAGTTGTCTAATGAAATGGTTTATGACATTGTATATTGTTGATTTTCATGTAGCATCATCATAGGGGACGGGACAACGAGGCGGTTAAACATTGACGCCTGACTTTATAGATATTGTGTCGCACGTGTTGACGTACGGGTATTGATGTTATTGATATGGTGATGTTGAATATATATGTTGAGATACATATGATTGTTGTAATCATATTATTATACATTCAAGTTATTGAGACATACATTTGATGCCATATGATAGGTATGCCATTGTTAGGCATATGCTTTGGCTGAGCATACAGTTAATGCCATATGAGAGGTATGCCATTGTTGGGTATATGCTTTGGCTGTTATAACGTGTGATGACGATTATATGATATGTGCTGCTAATATGAGACGTGAAGGCTGAGCCACTGACATATTGAGCTGAGAAGCATATCATATCGGTACCGTTATAACAGGATGATAGTTGAGACATGTCATGACATATTTGCATATTGTGATGCATGATACAGAACAATCACAGTTGCGATTTTACGATGGTTATTTATCATATGATGTTTGCTTATTGATACAGGACTGAGATGGTTGTCTATCAATACTCATGTTGTGTGATTATTTCTGTAGGGACTCATACATGTGGGATGATGGGATTGTGAGTCGAATTCTGCTGCGAGTTGAACCACTGAGTATGAGTTAAACTTCTTTAGGTTGTTCTCATGTATATGTGCTGTATATTATGTCAAGATTTTGTTAGGGTTTTGTAAATGTTGTAACAACTGACAGAATAAAACTATTAATCAATGTGTATTATTACTTAAATCCTACTCATATTAGTATTTAATTAGATAATGGATTAAGTAACGAGGACCCCACACAATCCCTACCCAATCAAACCTCATCGTGGGGCTCAAGCAAGAGGTTATCAACCCGTACCTGAAGTTTGTGTTCTCAAGAAGAAATGAAAAGTGGGAAATGACACTATTTGCTCGATCTGCTTGTGTAATTACAGATACGCGGAGATACTGAAGATGTTTCCGGATTGTAAGCACAGCTTTCATGTCACGTGCATGGTTGCTTGGCTAAAGATTAATACTTCATGTCCCATCTGCCGGAACTCTCCGTTGCTGATGTTGTTAGTCGTTGCAGGAGGTGGTGCCACAGTCCCAATACTCCCATGGGTGAAGGATACTATCGAGGAGGGTTTGCATTCGGCAGTTGAATATTTAGGGGTGGGGGTTTAGGGCTAGTTATTGCGTACATCGCGTCGCGCATTGCATGTGCACGCCAGCGGCGATGCACTTAATTTACCAAAATAGATATGGACAATCCTCTTCATTTCACTTTGCTCTTCTCCCTTAATTCTTTTCTGTTTCTTCCATCCTTGCTTCTACTTACTCTCGAGCTTCTTCTTTCTTCATTTTCTTTAATTTTTGCTTCTGCCAGTACTGCAGTAACCAAAAGACACGCAAAGAAAAGAATCAGAATTGTTCTTAATTTCATTTCCGCTTCATTGATGGATCACTTAAGCTTTGTTTCTTTTCTTTAGACCATCTTCATACGAAGAAAACCCACCATTTAATGCAAGAAGATTCTTGATAAGCTGCATGTTGATTTGAAGAAAGCTAAATAATGCGAATTTCTATATGGAGTGGGTAGATTTTCCAATTACTTGCAATGAGAAATTAATAACAAAGTTGCCATGTGTCGTGGGGGATTTAAAATGTGCAGATGGGTGTACTGTTGTATCTGTTTTATGTAAAATTAGATAACACGTATAACTATCATATTTTAAAAAATGTTTTTTACAAAAAAACTGGAGGGAATGTTATGGTTGTGAATGTGTGCCACTTGAGTCTAGCGGTGCACGTGAGATACATGCATAACTATATTCAAGTAGTGTACATATCAAAACATACATTTTTTATATTAAGATTATCGTGCATGTGCACCACTTGAGTCTAGATGTTGGATATATGCACCACTAGACTCAATGTGTACCGCTATATTAAGATGGTGATGCACATGCACCGCTTGAGTTTAACGGTACATTTTGGATACGTGCACAGTTAGACCTACGTGCACCGCTTGAGTGTAACAGTGTATATACAATGCGTGCCCCTAGACTCAACATGCACCGCTATATTAAGATGGTGGTATATGTACACCGCTTGAGTCTAACGGTGCACGTGAAATACGTGTGTCGCTAGACACCTGTAGAAGCAAAAATTACCAGTGATAATACATAGTTGCTCCTCTCAATATCTAATTTTAATTGCTTATTAAATATTCAAATTTCATTCATAGTTGAGGCGAATATAAAAATTTGGGACCAAATAATTCACAGATCTAAAGAAAAATGAAATTTCATTGAATAAAAAACCAGAGGTGTGTGTATTAATAGCCCATCAAGATTGGAACAAATTTACATTGTGAACACTAAATATCCAACAAAATCAACAGAAACACATAACCGAGTTCATAATTTTAATCACCAATTCCAAGTCTCACCCCTAATCCTCCAAGCAAGCTGAAAATTCATGGGCATTATAGTAACCCCTCTTAGCATGAATAGCACACATGTTAGTATCATCAAAAAGCCCAACAAGATAGGCCTCTCCCGCTTCCTGGAGCGCCGCCAGAACGAAGCTCTGGAACCTCAAGTCTGCATTGAAGTCCCGAGCAATTTCTCGGACCAGCCTCTCGAATGGGAGCTTGAGTTTGAGGAGCTCCGTGGACTTTTGGTACTTGCGGATTTCTCGAAGGGTGATGGTTTCAGGGCGGAAGCGGTGGGGCTTGGTGACGAGGGTGGAATTTCCAGGTGGCCTTGGCGGTCAGCTTCTTTCTTAGGACATTTGGAAGGATTTTTTGTGTTTTAACAAATAGTGGTAATTAAGGGATGAATTTTTTTTAAAATAAATAAAACAAAATGGACGCCATTTGATTGAAGTTTTCAAGAAGAGGATTTAGTTGAAAATTTTAATGAGGGAGTTAATGAGGAAAATATATCTTTTGGTTTGTGTTCAGCTCAAAGCCTCAAATCTTTGCATAATGCGACATTTTCAGCATTAACACAATCACTGGATTATACACAAAAACATGGTAAAAATGTCCATATTCAAATAAACTCCAAGTGTTGCTTGTGAAATTCATAATATCGAGTACTCTTGTACATACAAAATGGTTCAGTGTGTCACTATAGGGTGTCCTCCTAAGTTCGGCCTAACGCTACACCATGTTGTTGGATTATTCGGACAGCCTGCAGAAGAATATCTTGCTCCACCTCATTGCCCTATAGCCATCAAAATGGTAAGGGCCTTTAAAAAAATAGAATAAAACTAAAGCATTATATAAGATCTTAGCATGTCTACATCAACTGGTCAAAGGGCATTCAAGAGGAATGGAAGAACAATAACTAATCATTATACCAGGTCAATCATATTATTTGGATAAGACATTTAAAAAAATTGATTACAATTTAAAAGATTATGAGACTGGGAAGATCCAACTAACTTGACTGAACTCAAACCTAGTTTAAAATTGAAACTCAATTCAAGTTTAAAAGATCAAGAGATGGGAGGATTCAACCAACTTAACCGTGAACTCAAATTATTAGAGGGAAATATATCTAGAGAATAGTATTGTTGTTCATCGAAAGGACTGACTTGAATGTAAAGTTACAGAATGACCAAATCCCATGTTACTGGAAGAAATTCACAGCATTGAGTTACATTAAGTTAGGTCAGAAAACATAATAAGTTGGCTGTGAATCCGAAAGAAAATAAAGCTAGGAACAAGACCAAGTATTCCCAGTTGGGGTGTAAATATAAAGTGAATCTAGTATACCGGTGTTTTTCAATTCTATAATTGTAAAAGGCTTTTCGAACTATTCTACAAGTATAGCTAAAAGTAAAGAGAAAGTCTTGTTCAATTAAGTGTTTATGGACGTTCCTTCGTACAATTAACTTGTTTTCACATCTTAAAATATTTGAAATGGCCAAGAAGAAGACATACCGTATTCTTGAGATCGCATCCAACTGTCAATTCTGCATATGATCTCTCAATTCGAGACAAGAAACAAAATGGGGCCTCCTTCTCCAAGGACACGTTTGGATTCGATCGGAGCATGCTTTTTATATCCTCTGATATCTGCGAAATCTTGTCTATGTCATCAACTTGTAAGGGGATTTTTTTGGTCATGGGTCGCCATTTGGCCCGTGATTTATTCACAATGACCTGTAATCGGCACATGGAAATAGTTAACCTCTCCTGAACTTCTGCGCTTACCATTTTAACCAATTCATTTTACAGTTCACAAACGAACATCTGGATAAATGTGGGAAATAATGTAACACCCTTGTTCTTTGTCGCACATTGGATGAAAAAAGAAGTTTAAAATGTTTTGTAATGGCTTACAATAAACTACTGTAGCAACTTAAGTTAACGATTTCGAAAAGCGAGAACGGATACGAAATAGCTACAATAGGAGCCCATCATACAACTGCGCTTGCGCGGGCCTGGGCCCGGGGGATGATAGAATGGTATCAGAGCCGGTCACCACAGTATGCTGGACAAAATGCTATGTGCGTGGGAGCTACCTCTTGAGCCTAAGGGGCAAAGTGCTACATGACGGGGCCAGCTCTTGAAGCTGCGGAACAAAGTGTCACGTGCGTGGGAGCCACCTCTAGAACTTGCGGGCCGAAGTGCTACAACCACATCTTGAACCTGTAGGAGTCATATCTAAATTCCCAGCGCTGATGGATCGACGGATTAGGCCACAACGAGGACGTCGCGTTCTGAAGGAGGGTGATTTAATACCCTTATTCCTTGTCCCACATTGGATGAAAAATAAAGTTTAAAATGGTTTATAATGGCTAACAATGTACTACTATAATAATTTGGTTAACTATTTTCGTAAAGCGATGGCAGATACGAAGTAGTTGCTATACGAGACCATTGTTCAGTCGCGCAAGGCCGGGCCTGGGCCCGGGGTGTGACATATAATGCAAAACGTTAAACATAAGAAGCCTGGGAAATTGATATTAATACAAATTCTAATCACAATAGTTTCAAGAATCTGATAAAATAATTCATTATCTAAAGCTGGATCCATCAATCAACAATAAATTTTGTAGATGCAAACAAGACAGATTACTGCAAGTATAAACATTGGTCATCGTTATTTTGACCAAGAAAAATCTAAGAAAAATTTAGAAGAATTTTTCAACAGATGAATATGAAATAAATAAGCATACCTGACTGGAAAACAGAGAATTAGGGACAATTACTGGAAACTTTTCTGCAGTCAGCAATGATGTAGTAGTAAGACTCATATCTACCACCTCACCTTCCACACATCCAGCCTGCAAATCGAAGTGCACAATTGAAGAAAGGAAAATTGAAAGGAAACAGATGATTTGATTTGCAGAATGGAATTGAAACATGAGCGATAAGGTGCCAGCGGACTCCAGAAACGTGATGCAAAGCCTTTAATTTACTAGATCTCTCAACAATCAGTAAGATTATGGATAGTGTTCTTTCTATTCTAAAAATGTGTGAATGGGAACACAAAAATTCAGTTTTATAGTTTTTGTTCTGATTTTCACCATGAAGGTAAGGTAATTTCGGGAGATTAAGGGAACGATAGGGATATTGTGCAGGAGGTTCACTTTTATCACAAAATACAAATAATTCGTTGAAATATCACTCATTGTTTTCATCAAAAAAATATTAGCACCAAGAAAGATACGACTGAATAAATGATATGACAATCATAATGTGGTGTACGATGAAATTTATCAATGACGATAAAGAACCATTGCAGAAAATGCATTTTCTGTAATGTGATTCATCTTCAAAATTCTAGTCTGTTGATCCAACAGTATCTTGTGTAATTTATTTATATAATTCCTAAATCCTCTCCCCACCCAAAAAATATTGAGTAAAGAATAAAAGCACTACTCCTCATCACAAGGTCCTAGTTACTTTTCGGGACAGAGTGGAAGAAGTGAGGTGATTCTTGAACGTAGAAAAGATCCAAAGAATTGGAAAGAATTGAGAAAGAAACTGTATGAGATGAAAATCTCATGTACGACTCAGTAGTTTGCGCAGTAAGGGTGACTTATCTCTCAACCTTTTCACCATCACCCCTAAAAAAAACAAAGTCTTGACAAGATTGAAATGATCATGTAACTATGTAACACGGTTACATAATTTTAGATGCACAAGGAATTGTGCTAATTCACTAGAAGCAATATTGCAATATTTGTCTCAATGACTCAGTCTCACAAAACATGAAGTACTTTGCTTGATAAAGTATAAAAATTTGAAGTGTCCGTTCACCTGAGTGCTAGTGCTCTAGGAAACAAGTGTGAACTTCATTTATCCCTAGTCAAGCTAACGAAAAAGAAATGTCATAGAAGAAGAAAAGAATGTAAGAATTAACAGGGTACTCTGGCTCATTCTTTGAGCTACAAGTTATTTATATAATATTTCTAACCAAGATTTCAACTTGTAGCCTGTAGGCTAGAAATCCATAGTTTTTAAGACAGCTAATGATATTTTACGTACTTCGATTGTGTCTCCAATTGAAAATGGTCGTGATATCTGCACAGAGAGACCGCTGAGAACATTCTCAAGTATGTCCTTTGCAGCAAAGGCAGTTGCCACTCCTGATAATATATACAAGATGGTTCAGTCAGATTTGATTTATAAAAATATGAATGTATGGACAAGACATCATTGCTATCAATCTTTCGGAACTTCCATTCACATCTCCGGGCACCCAACTAAAATGAAGTAAACAGAGTTTCCATTAAATCTGTAGTCAGTTGTGTCCAGATGGAACAAATCAAATCTGAGTTATTAGAAAGTTGTAAGATTTGAAGAGTACAATTGATTGCAGGAAGAAATCACCAGCATGCAACCATCCACGAAATGAGAAATATAGTAGGAGGAGGAGAATGAAACTATGAAAGTAAAAGAAAGTAAAGGACTTGTGGGAAATAAAGAATATTTTATTAATGAATTTACAAAGGAACAATCAAGAATTTATATACACAGTTACTGACTAACTTTCCTTGTCATGATAAGGAAATAATCTCTCTAAAATTTTAAATTTAGGTAATTGGGATTATTACAATATCATCCCTGGATTGTAGTAATCTTAATATTCATATTTCCTATCTTATTAAATCTTTAACATCTAGTTTCCAACACTCCCCCTCAAACTGGTGCAAAAGCATCTATCACTCCCATCTTGGAAACAAGTCCTTGAAATTCCCATTGCGTTCTTTTGTGAGTATGTCTGCAAGTTGGTTGTTGGTTTGCACATATGGGGTGCATATTACTCCACTATCCAACTTCTCATTTATGAAGTGTCTGTCTAGTTCAATACGTTTTGTTTTGTCATTCTGAACAGGGTTGTGGGCAATACTGATGGCAGATTTGTTGTCACAGTACAATCTCATTGGTCCTATCCACTTGATCCAAATGTATTCTAAAATTATTTTGATCCATAATAGTTCACACATTCCTTGAGCCATTGCTCTGAATTCTGCTTCTGCACTTGATCTAGCTACCACATTCTGCTTTTTACTTCTCCAAGTAATAAGATTGCCTCCAAGAAAGGTGCAATAGCCTTTAGTAGACCGTCGGTCAGTAACTGAGCTTGCATAATCTAAATCTGAATATACCTCAGGAACTACCCCTGTATTTCTTTTGTATAAGATTCCTCTGCCAGGATTAGCCTTCAGATACTGTAATATTCTGTGGACTGCTTGGAGGTGGACTTCCCTCGGGCTATGCATAAACTGGCTTACTATACTTATTGAGTATGCAATATCTGGTCGTGTATGGGCAAGGTATATGAGCTTCCCTACTAGCCTTTGATACATTTCTTTGTCAACGTCTGGATCTTCACTTGCTTCTCCCAGCTTGTGATTTTGATCAATTGGTGAAATAGCTGGTTTGCAAACAGATTTTCCTGTTTCTTTCGAGAGATCAATTACATATTTTTGCTGAGAAATAACTATACCTTCCTTTGAGTGAGCTACTTTGATTCACAGAAAATACTTCAGTCTTCCAAGCTCCTTTATCTCGAATTCTTTGATCAAGCAGTTCCTCAATGCCTTCTTTTCTACCTCATCATTTCTTGTCAGTATTATGTTGTCAACATATACCAGCAATACAGTAACTCCCCCTGAACTCGAATGCTTTATGAAAAGGGTATGATCTCCTTGACTTTGTTTGTATCCAGTTCCAAGCATTACTTTAGCAAATCTCCCAAACCAGACCCTTGGTTGATTGTTTAAGCCCATACAGAGCCCTTTTTAATCTGCATACCTTATTATTCTTCAACCTTCCATTGAATCCCGGAGGGAAATCCATGTATATCTCCTCCTCTAGTTCGCCATGAAGGGAGGCATTTTTTACATCTAACTGTTCCAATTGCCAATTGAAGTTGGCAGCAAGTGATAATAGGATTCTGACTGTATTCATTTTTGCTACTGGGGCAAATGTCTCCTGATAATCACCCCGTAGGTTTGTGTGTATCCCTTTGCTATGAGTCTGGCTTTGTACCGTTCAAGGGGTCCATCAAACCTGTACTTCAATGTAAACACCCATTTGCATACCGCTTTTTTTTCCGAGTGGAAGATCAACAATGTCCCAGGATTGATTCTTCTCTAAAGCCTGCATTCTTCTTTCATAGCATTTCTCCAATTATCATTAGATAACGCCTCAAATAAAGTATTAGGGATATGAATGATGTTCAGGCTAACAAGAAATCTTTTGTGTGATGGTGAGAATTTT
This sequence comes from Haberlea rhodopensis, assembly GCA_907163345.1. Lineage (NCBI taxonomy): Eukaryota > Viridiplantae > Streptophyta > Magnoliopsida > Lamiales > Gesneriaceae > Haberlea > Haberlea rhodopensis. Next base: position 26,475,909 of record CAJQUN010000003.1, on the reverse strand, counting down.
TTAAAAGACACAGGCTCAGAGGTTGAATCTTGGACTTGCACTGGATTAGGATCCAAGCGACGTCGTGAGTAAACCTGTGAAAACAGCTTAGGATCACGGGGCACGTGGTTGTCTGTTTCTGGAGAATCATGGGGCGCATGGTTGTTTGGTTCTGGAGAGGCTGGTGAAGCGTCAGAAGAGGGTGGTAAATCAAAAATAGGATCGACTAAGTTTTCCTTATCTTCAATGTGAGGCTCCCTGAAGATAAGGTGGAGTGAAGTATGGAAGGTGTTCTTGAAAAGTGGCATCGATAGAGACAAAAAATTTCTTTGTCGGCAGGTGAAAAGCACTTGTAGCCTTTTTGGGTAGAGGAATACCCGATGAAAATACACTTAATGGCCCTTGGATCTAACTTCCCTCTATTATGGTTATGGATGTGTACAAAGGCGGTGCAACCAAAGCCTCGAGGAGCTAGGTTATTACTGGTTTTGAGGTCTGGATAGTATATGGAAATGTATCCATTGGTGATTGAAACCCCAACACCCGAGGGGGAGACGGTTAATGATATGGGTGGCTGTGAGGAGGGCCTCACCCCAATAGTGTTTTGGAACATTTTGATGAAAGAGGAAAGCCCGAGTCGTAGCTAGTAAATGGTCATTTTTCCTTTCGGCTACCCTAGGTGTGTAAACACACGATGACTCATGGATAATTCACTCTTTTTGAAAAAATGAGGATAGGGTTTGATTAAATAACCCTTTGCATTATCAGTGCGAATCATTTGATCTTAACCCCAAATTGATTTTGAATCACGTGATAAAATGATTGTAACACCGTACCCACCTCCGATTTTTGTTTAAGAAGGAAGACCCAAGAAACTCTAGTGCAATCATCAATACAAGAGGCAAACCATCATGAGCCAGATAAATTTGGGACTATGGACGGTCCACAAACATCACTATGTATCAAGTAGAATGGAATAGAACTTTTATTAATAACTAGAAAAGAGACACGTTTATGTTTTGCCAACTCACATATATCACAACTAAAATTATTAGTGCTAAGACCCGTAAACAGAGAAGGAAACATAGTTCTCAAAATGTCAAATGATGAATGTCCTAAGCGAAAATGATAAAGCCAAAGGACGTCTTTATTGGATGATGAGAAAAGCGATGTGGGTGACTTATTGGTGACACAGGAAGAAGTCAGTGGGTGATCAAAGTAGACTAGGCCATCCTTCTCCTTAGCAAGTCCAATCCTCTTCCCTGAAGCCTGGTCCTGAAAAGTACAATGAGATGGGAGAAACACAATATTACAGTTCATGTCAGATGTAAGTTTATGTATGGAAATAAGATTAGTGGAAAGCTTTGGGACATGTAACATATTGTGTAGGACAATGGTTGGGCTAATTTGAATGTTTCCAAGGCCAGCAACAATGAGTAGGGAACCATTCACCACTGTTATTTTCCTATTACTCGGACAAAGAGTATAAGTACAGAAATGTAAAGGTGAGTTGGTCATATGGTCAGAAGCGCCATAGTCAAGCACCCATAAATCCTTAAACATATTATCTGCGACATATAATCCATGAGAAGAAAAGAGCTTACCTGAAAGTGCAAGGGAGCAAGCTGCAGGAGATTTTTCCAGAGAGCTTAACAAGGTCCGCAGCTTCTCGATCTCATCTTTGTTGAAATCAATCTGATTGGGGGCTTTGACTTGCTGTGGTTTTTCAATTGAAGTACCACTGAGATACGCTTGGCCTTTAGGTTTGGGTTGGTCGCCTTTGCGACCCATTCTTGGGTAGGCGGTTTTCCATATAATTTCCAGCACTTGTCTTTGGTATGCCTTGCTTTCTTGCAGTAGGTACACCAAAGGCTGTCTTTATTGTCTCGTTCTAGTCAGTCTGAGCACGATGGCTCATGTGGACCATTCGCTGGCAATAGTGGTGATGGGGAATCCCTTTTGGTGACGATGGCAGATCCTTCAACATGTTGTGGGTCAAGCATAACTCCAAGGCGGCTCTCTTCTGCGCGTATTAAGGAGATAATTTCATTTAACGATGGTATATCCTCCTTTCCGAGAATCTGAACACACTTGATCAAACTTCACATTGAGGCCGGCAAGAAAGTCCTAAACCCGATCCCTTTCAATAAAATCTTTCAGGAGTGCTGCATCAGAGGCACACTTCATCTCAATGCAGGGATAATGATCCAATTCTTGCCATAGATTTTGCAGGGTGTTCGCATATTCAGTCACTATCTTGATGCCTTGTTTTGTTGCTCCAGTCTTGGTTTTGAACTCATTAATTTGTGTTGTATCACGTGCTTTGGAATATGTTTGGCGGACAACATCCCAGATCTCCGTGGATGTGGTCAAGAACATGCACGTATCGCTAATTTCGGGGCTCATAGAACTCCATAACCAAGACATGATCATAGAGTCCGCTTCGTCCCATGCACCGAATTGAGCGTCTTTTGGCGATGGTCCCATACCAAGTATATGACTGATTTTTCCTTTACCCTTCAGATACTTGCGGACAAAGTGGGACCATTTGAGATAGTTTATCCAGTCATACGGTGGATAGACTGGATATGTTGGAGATCACTGATACGTGGGGCATGTGTGATGAGTTCCGAAGTGGGTTCAGACGAGACAGTGGAAGACATGTTGAAATAATCGAGGAATTGGATAGGAGACGGCGATGAAGGCCGAAAAACAGAGTTTCAGCGAATAGGGCAGAAAAAAAAAAATTGGTTTTTGCAATTAAGGCAAAAAAAAAAATTAGCAATGAAGGCTGATAGAGAAATTAGGATCTATGTAGGCTGTGATACCATGTGGGAAATAAAGAATATTTTATTAATGAATTTACAAAGGAACAATCAAGAATTTATATACACAATTCCTAACTAACTTTCCTTATCATGATAAGGAAATAATATATCTAGAATTTTAAATTTAGGTAATTGGGATTATTACAATATCATCCCATGATTCTAGTAATCTTAATATTCATATTTCCTATCTTATCAAATCTTTAACATTTAGTTTCCAACAGGACTAATGAAACCATCCAGCCAGCGTTATTATTCATATTTCCTATCTTATCAAATCTTTAACATTTAGTTTCCAACAGGACTAATGAAACCATCCAGCCAGCGGTCTTATTAATAATTTGTCGTGATTTTAACTTGGAAACTTGCATCACTTTTTTGCCAAAGGATCTCCACTAGTACTCTTTTAAATGAATAACACTCGATCAATTGTAAACTGGAGACAACTCATAGTTGTTCTGATATGGTTCTTGCTGTAAAGATCCCATGTCATGGCAATATCAGCAGTCTTAATTTTGTTTATAGTCATTAACAAAGTTGAAAACAGTAAAACAATATGCTGACTAAAAATAATTTAATTTAAGTGCAGAAAAGGATGACTTAGGATTCATGGACACCTCATTTTCACAGTCCATCAAAAAAGTTATCCGTTGAAATATACTAGAGAATAATTTGTAACGTGGACCATTTGCATTAAGAAAGACTCACCTCCTATGCCTCCTACAGTAAGAACAGACTGCACAGCCACTCCACATGCCTCTGCTAGAGCCATTAACCCAACAACAACGAGTCCAACAGATGAGATTTTGTCTAAAGTATACAACTTATCCATATCGGCACGTCCCATGCTCTTAGCAGTCAAAGCTCGAGTAATGACACTTGTTTTCCACCGATGCAGGAACCATACAAGTGAAACAATAAGAGAACTCCTCCAAGCAGGCACAACGTATTGTGAGGTAGCCGTTGGAGCCACCATTTCACCACTGCAAAAGAAAACAAGATTAGAAATTCACTTTTCCTGCATATTGAAAGAACATCAAACCAAATACAGATACACTAACATTTGCAAAAATGCCATGAAAGTAATAAAATATCGAACTGGATCCTCCAATGCACTCCAAAAGCTTTTCTCGTAAGGGACAGAACCCCACAGTGAGCTCCCAGCCAACAAAGCAACCGGATTTTGCATAGAGTATGTATGGAATCGCCTCAAGATACTTGGCAACAATGACCATGCCAAAAATGTTCCGACCAAAGTACCACCTACCGGTACAATAACATCTCTAAGATAAGGATAGGTATCAAGAAACTTTTGAGCATGAGGAGCAGCTTCATGGGACGCCTCTTTCACCTTTTCCCCACTATATTTCACAGCTTCAATCGCCGACTGCCAAATGTCATTTGATTTACCAATCCAATCGTTACCATCAGTCACACTTGCACCCGAGTCGGCAATAACATTTGACCCACGAGTAATACTATATTTACCCTCACTAGACGAGGAAAACAGCCTATCACTAACAAAAGGGCTTATCCCAACAAAAGAAAAACTACCTCGAAAAACCGAATTCCCCAATAGCCTGTTAGTATAACATGCATCAAAATAACCCCCTGTCGAGCTCCGAGCATAAATGGCAGAGTTCAAACACATAATTCTAGAATTATTGTTCTCAAGATTCTGCACATGCTCGAACTCTCTACTGTGATAACTTTTACTTGTATATGCAACACAAGGTTTAATATTAAATCCACTACTAGTTTTTGCAGAAGGACATACAGGTCTCAGCAATGACATCCTCACCGCAGCCACACAGTAACTTTCGGCAGAATTTTCTAAACAATCACATAGTAATCGAAACCTCACAAAAGCAAAGTCCAAGTCCCAGCACTTTCGCAAGAATTACACTCAAAATCTGCAACAAGTTAAGAAGTGAGAATTTTAAAATGCAAGTATCATACTAACAATGATAAATCTTACGGAAAAAGGTGAATCAAATTAACACGTAAAAAGAAGAACAAGAGTGCTTATGAAGAATCAGTTTGTTTTCAGATTTAAAAATTAAACACCTCAACCAGCTTCTGGACTTTAAATTAAGAGATAAACTAATAAAAAAAAATCGGAGGAAATGGCCAATCTAAATAACACCTGTGCAGTTTTCTTGGGCCGTTCCGGACAAAGAAAAAGATTTTTTTAATAAAAAAAGGAAAAAGAAATGGTAAACTCTCACTTATTTACACGTAGCCCTCACGATGTCCTAAATATCTGCTACCACCAATAACATTGATATTAGAAATATATCTTATCGTAAATTAAGAATATTCTATTTGAAATATTCTCGATGCATTAGTGTAATTGTGTGCATCAGTGTAATATTATTATGCACCAATGTAGTACAATTTTTCAAATTTAAGTGCATCACATTGTAAAAATCATATGCACCATATTGTTAAAATTAAGTACATCAACTTATAAAATTAAGTGCACCATCGTTTTAATTAGATTGAACAAAAATGACAATTGTTGTGTTTTAATAAATGCATTGTTTGAGTCTAGTCGTGCACTTATGCATCGGGATAAGTGCACGACTAGACTCATGCGATGCACTTGTTAAACTGAGGTGTTCTACTTTTTTTAAAATTAAGAGGTTGCACCACCTCTATACTCTACGTCTTCTTCTAATGCTCCAAGACCAGGCCAGCGCAAATGCTCGATAATCCATCCATGGAAGTTGAATTAACACCTCATATTCAAAAACTAAATCTAAATGAAAACTGGAAAATTCGAAGGAATCGGATTTTGAGTGAATATGAAAATATAATTACTGATTTGCTTGGATTATAGTGCTTTTGAATGGCGCAAACTGAAACAATAACCAAATCTTTTGAGAAGAGTGACGAGGTGGCAGAGAATTTTTTTTATTGTCCAGAAAATTCGCTTGTGTCAATAAGTAGTTCATTGTTTTCATAAAAAAACAAACATAGCACAGCACAAATCTAGGTCACAATGACTTTATTATTACCATCGAAATTTTGATTCAAACTTGGATGGTAAAACAATGTTCGACGTCATTTCTTCTTTCTCTTGTTGATGCTTCATATTTGTTCAGTGGTTGATGCTTCATATTTTTCAGCGGTCGTTGCGTCGGGGAAGGAGAAGATTTGTGTCTAATTTGGTTATTCCCCCAAAATAGACTCAAGGGATTTGAAGCTTTTTTCATGGACTAATTTGAATAAAGTGTTTTGAATGTGTACCTATCTGAAGTTCTCCCAACCATTATTAATTCTTTGATATGAAATCTTTTACATAATACGAATATGTCAGATTGAAACGTTTTCAGTATTAACACAATCACTGGATTATACACAAGAACATGGTAAAAAACGTCGATATTCAAATCAAATCCATTTACTCCCCAAAGAAACTTAACAGAAATCACAAGAGCGTTAAAAATGTGAATGTCTTGAAGGGTGAAACGCGCCGGGAATCCAAAATGGTGCTTGTGAAATTCATAATCTTGAGTCTTGTACATACAAAATGGCTCAGTGTGCCAATTATAGGGTGTGTTCCTGAGTTCGGCCTAACACCACACCATGTTGTTGGATTATTTGGACAGCCTGCAGAAGAATATCCTGCTCCGCCTCACCGCCCTATAGCCATCAACATGGTAAGGACCTTGTCACAGCAAAACCGAGATATATCTAAAACTAAAACATCATGTAAGATCTTGGCATGTCTACACGAAAGGGCACCAACAGAAATGGAAGAGAAACTATGACCATTATGTGAAGTCAATCATAATCGATTTGAGTAAGATATTTATACAACCACCAATCAATCATTTATCTCACCTGCACCCTCTGTGTTATATTCCCTACTAAATTATCATCAATATTTAATGAATTTTATCATGTTTATCGTTGTCAACCAAGTATTATTTGGTCCTGGATAAATTATCTATAAATTTTAAAAATAATAATAATAATAATAATAAGAGACGGGGGATTCAACCAACTTGAATGAACTCAATCGTAGTTCAATTGTTCGATGCTAATAAAATTTAAAAGATTGAGAAACTGGGAGAATTCAACCAACTTGACTGAAAATTATCAGAGGGACATGTAGCTAGAGTCACTTATGTTGTTCATCAAAAGGACTCACTTAAATATAAAGTGACAGAATTACCAAATCCCATTTCACTGGAAGAAATTCACATTATGTTGCATTATGTCAGTTATGTTGGAAAACATATTAAGTTGATTGTAAATCAGAAAGAAAATAAAGACTGGAACAAACAGAATAAGTACTCGCAGTCGGGTTGTAAATATAAAGCGAATCCAGTGTTTTCAAATCTGTAACTATAATAAGTCGAAAAAGATAAATCACTGTAAAAGCTACTCTACAATTATAGCTACATTTTAAAAGAAGGCAAAAGTAGAGAAAATCTTGTACAATCAAAGTGTTTATGGATGTTTCTTCGTACAATTAACTTGTTGCACCTTAAATATTTGAAACGACCAAGAAAAAGACATACCATATTTTTGAGATTGCATCCAATGGTCAAAACTGCATATGATCTCTCGATTCGAGACAAGAAACAAAAAGGGGTCTCAGCCTCCATGAACACATTTGAATTAGATCGGAGCATGCTTTTTATATCCTCTGATATCTGGGAGATCTTCTCTATGTCATCAACTTGTAAGGGGATTTTTGTGAACATGGATTGCCATTTGGCCCGTGATTTATTCACAATGACCTATAATTGGCACAGGGAACTAGTTAACCTATCCTAAACTGAAAAAATCTAGAACTCCACCATCGATTTTTGCACTTGCTATATTAACTGATTAATTTTACAGTTCAAAAATGATTCATAACTGCATGCTAATGCAGTGTCAAACATAAGAAGCCTGGGAATTGATATTATAATAATTCTAATCATGATATTTCAAGAATGTGTTATAATAATTCATTATCTACAGCTCGATCCATCAATCAACAATAAAATTTGTTGATGTAAACAAGACAGATGACTGCAAGTATAATCATGGTGGTCGTTAACTCAGAGAAAATAAAGAAGAGTAATTCAACAAATGAAAATGAAACAAACGCATACCTGACTGGAAAACAGAGAATTCGGGACAATAACTGGAAACTTTTCTGCAGTCAGCAGTGATGTAGTAGTAAGACCCATATCTACCACTTGACCTTCCACAGACCCAGCCTGCAAAACGAAGTGCAAAAGGATGAAGGAAAATTGAAAGAGATAACAGACTATTCGATTCTTCGAATGCAATTGAAGCTTGAGCAAAAAGGCGCCTGCGAACTCAACAAATGTTACCCATTAGATGCAAAGTCTTCTCCATAGCTCTCATCCACCAGAAAAGGATATGGATAGCGTGCTTTTGTTCCAAAAATGTGAAAAGAACAAAAATATTCTCTTTTATAGTATTTTGTTTTGATTTTCACCTTTGAAGGAAAGGTAATTTTTGAAGGTGAAGTGGAGGATACAGATATTATGCAGGAGGGTCTCTTTTATCACATATTAGAAATAATTCGACGAAATCACACTTGGACCATGGAATGAAAATACATGTTGTCCCCGCTGAACCCTCTGGGTATTGCTTATTCATTTCTTTTTGGAGACTACCAACCTCGAATTGAGAAAATGGGTATTGCTTATTCATTTCTTTTTCGAGACTACCAAGCTCGAATTGAGAAAATGTATCTATATATTCATGGTATTGTATTAAACAAAATATGGAAAAAAGTCAAAACATGATCACATATATATTGCAATATCACACTCTTTGTTCTCATCATAGAAGTCTTAATACTAAGAAAATTAGGACTAACTAACTGATATACCGTACGATAATATGGCATATGATAAAAAACAATAGCAAAGCTCCCCAGAAAATGCATAATGATTTTGAAGTTCAGTGATTCATCTTCAAAATTCTAGTATGTAGATCCAACAGTCACCCAAAAATAAAACATCAGGGAAAGAATGAAAGCATAACTTCTTATCATAATAAAAGATTGAAATGATCACGTAACAATTCACGCAAGTCCATTATTTTAAACACGTGATTCACTAGAAGCATATATTGCAATCTTTGTCTCAAAGCCTCAGGTTTACAAAACTTGGAATTAGTTGGGTTGATAGGTGCATTAGGAAACAAGCGTGAACTTCATTTTATCCCTTGTCAAGCTAAAGAAAAAGAAATGTCATAGAAAAAGATAAGAATGTAAGAATTAGATACTTTGTCAAATAATTACAAGATAAATGTCACCGGGACCTTTTAGCTCATTCTTGGAACTCCAAAGGGGGGGGGGGGGGGGTATTAATATAATTTCCTAACCAAGACAATCTCTAGGCCAGAAATCCATATATTTTATGACAGCTAAAGACGTTTTACTTACTTTGATCGTGTCTCCAATGGAAAATGGTTGTGATATCTGCATGGAGAGACCGCTGAGAACATTCCCAAGTATGTCCCTTGCAGCAATGGCAGTTGCCACTCCTGATAATAGGTACAAGATAGTATAGTAAGATTTGAATTTTTTTTTAATTTATAGGAAACAAAATTTATTAATAGACATAAATGTGCAATTGAAGGATAGGACATCCTTGAAATCAATCTTTTGGAACTACCAGTCGGCAGTCGGCACTACAATTAGAATATTGAGTCTTGACACAAAGAACGTACATAATGATCGACTCAGGGTAATATAGGTTGCCACCCAAATGAACTAAATAGAGTTTTCGTAGAATCGTTATTCAATTGTGTCGAAAACAAAAAAATCAGATTCGGATTATTAAAGAACATATAAGAGTTGTAAACAATTGATTGCAGGAAGAAATCACCAACAATCCCAAACAGAAAAATAGTATGAGAATCAAAGAACGGTAGAAAGTAAAGGATTAATGAAATCATCCAGCCAGTGGTCTTCTCGATAAAATTGTAGTAATCATCGTGGTTTAATCTGGTAAATTGCATCACTTATGTGCCAAAGATTTTATACGAGTACTCTTTTTAAAGGATAACGCTTCTTGATCAATTGTAAACTGGAGTAAGTCAAAGTTATTCTGATCTCGCTGTAAAAAAACCCATATCATGGCTAATTCAACAGTCTCAATTTTGTTTACAGTCATTGACAAAGTTGAAAACAATTAAGCAATCTGCCGGCTAAAATAATTTAAATACACAAAAGGATGATGTGTGATTCATGGACGGCTCATTTTCACAACTATAAAAAAAAGGTTATTCCTACAAATACGCTCAGTATCATTTGTAATCTGTATCATGAACCAATTTCATTAACAAAGACTCACCTCCTATGCCTCCTACAGTAATAATAGACTGCACAGCCACTCCACATGCCTCTGCTAAAGCCATTAACCCAACGACAAGGAGTCCAACAGATGAGATTTTGTCCAGAGTTAGCAACTTATCCCTATCAACATGTTCCACGCTCTTAGCCGCCAAAGCTCGAGTAATAACATTTCTTTTCCACCGATACAGGAACCAGACAAGTGAAACAGTAAAAGCACTCCTCCAAGCAGGCACGACGTACTGCGAGGCAATAACCGTTGGAGCTACCATTTCACCTCTGCACAAGAAAAGAAGATTAAATCCATTTTTCCTACATACTGGAAAGAACCTCAAACCAAATATAGATACACTAACATTTGCAAAAACGCCATGAAAGTAATAAAATATCGAACTGGATCCTCCAATGCACTCCAAAAGCTTTTCTCATAAGGGACAGATCCCCAGAGCAAGTTCCCAGTCAACAAAGCGACTGGATTTTGTAAAGAGTATCTATGAAACCGCCTCAAGATACTCGGAAACAATGACCATGCCAGTAATGTTCCAACCAAAGTAACAGCCACCAGTGCATCCGACGCATCTTTCGCCTTTTCCCCACCATGTTTCACACCTTCAACTGCCGATTGCCAAATGTCATTTGCTTTACCAATCCAAGCATCCTGTACTGCACCACCATCAGTCACACTAGTCCCTTTTGCACCCGAATAAGCAATAACATTTGCGTCACAAGTAATACTACCTTTACCCTCACTAGATGAGGAAACAACCTATTACTAGCATTGTCTTCCCCCCGCCCCACCCACAAAATTACATTTTGCACCCCCAAGATTGAAGATTACCCTCCTAAAATTATATTCCCCAAAAATATTCCCCTATTTTTAATGCTTTTTGACCCCCCAACTTAAATTCTAAATCTGCCATAGCCTGTTTGTCTAATATGCATCAAAGTAACCCCCCTTTTTAGCACCAAGCATTAACAGTAGAGTTCAAACACATAATTCTAGAACTATTGCTCTCAAGATTCTTCACATGCCCAGATTCTCTAACATCATAATTTTAACTTGTATACGCAACATACGGTTTGATATCAATTCAACAATTAGCTTTTGCAAAAGAACATAAAGGTCTCATTCAAGAAACTCTCACCTCAGCCATACTGTAATTTTCGGCAGAATTTTCTACACAATCACAAAGTAATCAAAATCCTCGCCAAAGCAAAGTCCAAGTCCCAGCACTTTAACATGAATTACACCCCAAATCTGCAATAAGAAAAATGTAAAATGGGGAGAAGTAAGAATTTACAAATCTACGTATTACAATAATATCAATAAATCTCACGAGGAAAGGTTGAATCAAATTAACACACACAAAAGGAAACAAGAAAAATGCTTAGAAAGGACCAGCTTTTGCAGATTTCACTACCTCAACCAGCTTCTGGACTTTAATAAGAGAAAAAGTATAAATAATTTGGAGGACATGGTCTAAACAACACCTGTGCATAGAGAAACTATAACGATTTCGAGGAAATCACCGGAAATGGACAAACTAAAGAACACCTGTGCAGTTTGCTTGGCTACCTGGACAAAGAATGTGTGTGTGTGTATAGCATATATATATGTACACACTATCTGGGCATGGCCCATTTACACTGTTGACATATTAAAGATTGGGCCGGGGATTAAGAAGCCCAATCCTAAACCAATCCTTCCAAGTAAATACCGTAACTCCAACGCAACACTAGAAGGAAAGAAAGAAAAGCATCTCTCCTTCATAGCGGTGAAAAGAAAACACAGAAGGAAACCCGGGGAAGGAAATTTACAGGGAAAAAGACAGAGAGAGAGAGAGAGAGAGACGTCGGATCTAGGGTTTTTGTTTCTACGCCGCGATGCCGAAGAACAAGGGTAAGGGAGGTAAGAATCGTAAGAGAGGAAAGAACGAAGCTGACGATGAGAAGCGAGAGCTTGTATTCAAGGAGGATGGCCAGGAGTATGCTCAGGTGCAGCGAATGCTCGGAAATGGCAGATGCGAAGCCACCTGCATCGACGGCGTTAAGCGTCTTTGCCATATCCGTGGAAAGATGCACAAAAAGGTCTGGATCGCTGCCGGTGACATTATCCTCGTCGGACTTCGCGATTATCAGGTGTCATTCTCTTTTAATTTTTTGAAAATTTATTTGTCGTCTTTAATTGGCTGTTTCTCTCGCTGATTTCGAGCACTTAGCTCGTTGACCTGTTGATTGGGGATGTGCGTGCTGTGAGCTCTGTTCTTTATGCCTGTTTTTCGAGTTTTTTATAATTAGCTGAATTGTGTGGATTGGGCTGTAAGAGAATTTCATCTACAATATAATAAATTGTATGCTTCCCGTGGGAAATATTTAAAGGAAAACTTAAGCAGAGTATGAACTCTAATGGCAGCCAGTTCAAATTTGGAATAACTTCCCTTTGGGAGTCGAGACCATTCTTCGTGAACACTGTCGTCCATTCACATGTCGTGGAACAATCATGGTTGTTGTCGTTGTAAAAATAATTAGATATTTTGGATATTTTTTTAATGAAAAAATTCAATAAGAACTGGAAAATTTTGAAAAAAAATTAAAAAATATTCCGCGACGGCTGCGCGATGGCCATGAAATCATCGTTTTGTTCCGCAATAGACGCAAAATCACCATAACAGTTACACATCCGTTATAGTCTGGAACTTTAATGCGGTGGTTGTCGTTCTGCAACCGATTCTGCGAACCAAGGTTGAGATGCAGCTACGCAATCACATAAGTATCATATTATGTTGTGTTACCTATATTTTGAGTGGTTTAATTTTTGGCCACTTTTGGGTGCTAATAGGATGACAAGGCAGATGTAATACTGAAATACATGCCGGACGAAGCGAGATTGTTGAAGGCTTATGGTGAGCTGCCTGAAAACACGAGGCTTAATGAGGGTATTGCTGGAGGGCTTGATGAGGAAGATGATGGTCCTGGCGACGATTACATTGAGTTCGAGGACGAGGACATTGACAAACTATAGAGAGTTTGTGAGAGTATTGGGGCATTGCTTTGAACTGTCAGCATGTAACCTCTTTCAATATTGAAGAGATATAAATATATATAAGTACAAATTGAGGGGCAATAAGGAGGAGATATCTTGATGAAGCTTTTTCGAAGTGTGGGTGTTAATGTATGAACATTTATGAGGATGCAATAACAAGGAGATATCTTCTCTGTGGCAACAACATTCGTATTGTGCAACTCATTTTACTGTCATTTGAAATTGTTTGAATCTTAAAGTCTTCTTCCCTACTTTTATAATCTATGGCATGCTTGGCTCGGTTACATATATTCCTTTTCTTTATCTTGCTAGGTTTGAGATTTAAGTCCTATTTGATAACATGTGTGTAATTGATATTCATATTCCCTGTGATATCACTTGAAATTATTTTTGGGTTGGGTTGGAAACGGATTAACCTGATTTTTTTCTTATTTTTAATAAAAAAATCATTGAAAAAAATTTAGAAAATAATAGTTATTTATAAATAATTCACAGGAGGGCATTTGCTGAGTTTATAAACATATTAATATAACTAATAAATTGTTTATAATAGTTTCTCAATTTAAAAAAAAAAAGATTTATGCTTAAAGATGTACTGAGAGCCTTTGAATATAATGTCTTTTAAAAAGAAAGCAAGGGCATTCCAAATCAATTTTGAGACGTTATAATTTTCATTACTGGTAGTCTGGCACCAATATTTATTATTATATCCAGTTTATCCTTCTACCCATTCCTTTGGTCGGAAACATTGTTGCTGTCCTGAAGGGCACTGCCCTCAGGGGCATCATCCACCATCCACGTGGAATCTTTTTTTTCTTTTTAAAAAAAAGATTCCAAATGAACGGTGTTGATGCCCCTAATGGCACTACCCTTAAGGGCATCATCAAACAAACCCCTTTGTCCTATCAATAATTTTTTTCGTCCTTTGTTTGATTTTAAAAACAATGGGATAATTATTAAGATATTTATTAATTGATTAAGTTGATAAAATATTAATTTATATATAATTGGATGGCTTTACCCAGCTAGAAATCCATTATACATGGAACCTTGGGGTTCTTTGAATTATAAATCTATTGCTTGTATATATGTAATTTTCTTTTTACATCTCTTGTATGTATATCTCGTAACCATATCCTGAGATTTCAACAATTATCACAGGTTGTATGGGAAAATAACATTACAAGCACGAGTTGTTCGATCCCAAGGGTTAAATACGACGACCCCAAATAATTATAATATAGGTATTCAGTATGGGAAAATAACATTACAAGCACGGGTTGCTCAAACAGGCCCTTACGGCACTGCCATGAGAGTAATCAAGCAAACCCAAATTATTTGGGACCGTTAGATTATAGTCAGAATAAAACCTTGATTGAAGGGTCGAACATTCCCATAAGCGCAATGCTCTCTGTTTTCACCCTTGAAGGTTGACCACACATACACACACATACATATAATTAACTGATTTTTAAAAAAAAATTATTATCGATACTATATTCTCATTATAGTACAACAAGATGTATCGGGTACAAAGACATAAATGTATATATCAGATTGTTTCGAGGACTTGAGCACCCGATGACATGGATTCATTTATTCATTCGGTCCAGAAATCTTCTTCTTCAACTCTTCGATGTCTGATACAAGTTCTTTCCTACTTGACTGCAAGAATATAACAAGATTTATCAGACCCAACTTCGAACTTTGTTAATTGAAAGGGGGTTTTGGCTAAATTTTCCTCAAGAATTACAGCACAAGAAGGCCAAAATTAGATTATATTGATCCTCGAGTATTAGTTTTTATAAAATCTTAGTTAAAAATATCCTTGAAATGGTACCTTGAAAAGAATATAGCGGTACACAAACCATCCAGTATATCCAAGACCCACTAACTCCATGATCTTTGGAAGCTGAAACAATGAAAATAAACTTTTCTTTGTCAAGGAGAACTTATACATGCGCTTTGCAAGTTTGATATTTCGAAAACATACCAAAGGGACCGAGTTGACAGCACTCACAACAATGGAGGCTAACCAAACGCCTAAAATTGCACCACCTCCATAAAGAAGTACTGTAGGCTTGTTTTCGATAGCATCCCACTATAAAGTATGGTGGAAAGACACGAGTTCCACAAGATTAAGATATGAGATTTAAAAGAATACATAATAAAAGTGAAGATTTTACCCTGATTTGAGTATTATTACCTTCTCCTTAAGGTTTGTGAACAATTCACTGGCATCTAGTGAACTCTCCTCTGATGAAGATGCCTTGATCAGGAGTTGAGAAGATCTCCCCTTCTCTGTTTCAAGCTTACATAATCGACATTAGCTCAAAAATATTTTAGCAGATGATCAAAAAGAGTCTGTAATTCCTCGTCAGTGGAGATGTCAGACGTGTATGATTTCAACATTAAAGCCATTGAAATAAATTCATCAAATTTCCTAGCTTGAAATCCAATGGATCGATAAAAATATATAGTCTACTATTTGTCCAGCATATATTTCCCGCTAGTACTTTCCCTTTCTATGTTCAAGAATATGAAAGATAGAAGAACCAAGCAATCCTGTTCTTCTTGCGAGCCAGAAATTTAATGCAACCATTTTTGTTTATGCTAACTATTTAGTTCACTTGACATAAATAGGAGTAACAGGCTCAATAATGGTATCTAACTTCGAATAATACCCAGATATAACAATGTCACAGTGACCGAAACTCTTGATAAAAGTTAATCGCTTTGAGGGTGAATTATTAGAAATGTGACGCCCTATTTTTCTCTATCTATATGGTATTAGAGTAGAAGTATAAAGATCGTGTTTGAAACGATACAATGTCATCAAAGCCAAAGATACATTTGGCCATTGTGAGAAGAACAACATTTCGGAGACTATCTAGGCTAGGGAAAATTTGATGCTACGCAGATCTGGTTATAGCATCCACCATTAATTTCCAATCGACGTCGTCAATGGGAATGATGTTCCTAAGTCATCATCAAACTAACCCTAGGCATCGACAAAATCTATCGGATTTACTCAAGAAAACCATTTTACTAAATTCCATAATCCTACATTGTTGAATAAATAGAAATAATTAATAGCATTTAGTTTATTCCAAACACAAGGTATTGTAACTTCAGTAACACGGTGACTTAGAGATGTGTATCTCGCCCATCGCGACTGCAAAAAGTTTTCAGCAAAATAATAAAGTAGGGGCTCAAAAGCCAAAAGTCAAACTCAAACCCAGTATATACCAACGAAAATCCTAGTTTTAGTTGGGTACCAGATGAAATCACAGCACGTTAAACGCATACATATATTTTTAGCAACATAAGAACCCTAAAATCACTCCAGCAAATAATGCATCCAAATCCATAAAAAAGTTTAGTACCTCAAAATCAGAGCAAAATGAAAAGATATGTATATAATTTGTACCTTTGAGTTGCTTGAATGGAGTGGAGCAAAGGGGTGGACGGATGGGCAAGGGAGAGAAGAATGCGGCGCGGTTGGTGACCGGGAAGCGGTGCATCATGACGGTGGCCACCGTCATGAAACTCGAAGCTGCCGCTGCCATCGTTTACTGGCAAATCGAAAAACAAATTCCTTGATTTTTGAAATGCTTCTCACAAAATAACTCTGGAATTTCTAAGAAAAAGCCTCCTTGTTTCAAAATATCTCGCTATCCGCCCCCCAACAAATACAATCTAGGTCAATGCTGAAATGACTTTAAGCTGCTGACACGTGGAAGAATCTGATATCCTGATTGGTGGAATCTATATCTTCACAAACCTATTTCTTTATTAATTTTAAATATTATTTACTGTATTCATTTATTCTAACGTGTACGATTTTCTTGTAGCAAGACGTGTCAAGATCCAAATAAGAGAACATGGTAGAAAGGTACCATATCCTAAACAGAACGTACACTAACAAAACCATCAACTTGCTCTTCAATTAGCACAATCTAGGGGGCGGGACCAAACCGAAATTTCGGTTCCAAAATTTAAAAAACTGAAAATCGAATTGAAATTGTTCAATTTCGATTTTAACCTAACTTTATCTATTCGTTTCAGTTCAATTCGATTTTGGTAAAATCATTTTTTTAATTGGATGATTAGTCGAAAAAAAATTCAATATAAATAGAAATACTAATACATCATACGTTGGTTTAAAAGAATTTTAAACATTTGACCTTTCAGTTCTAAACTTTTATTATATTATTTTGAAGTTATTTATTTCAAAAAGTTAGTTTAAATAAGACAAACAAAATAAATTATAATTATACTTAAAAACACGTAGTTAATTACGAATTCTTATTTATACGATCATAGTGAATCCATAAAAATAATTAAACAATTAAAAAAGTTACTTTTTTAAAAAAAATCAGTTTTCGGTTCGCTTTGATTAATCGAACCCTTAATCGAAAACCGATTATTTTAAAAAACGAACCAAAATTTTTGGTTCAGCTGATTAATCGAACAGGTGCACACCCCTAGGCCACAACCATAATTTTTTCTACTTTCATCGAATAATTATTGTTTATTTTAGTTTTTTATTGAATAATCACACATCCCAATTTCTACTACACATCACAACTACTTTTAAAATTAAAGTACAACAATATTCAAATACAAACAATTTTTGAAGAAAAAAATGAGTTGGAATCAAGTATAAACATAAGCTCAATAGAATCCCATCTAAATCTTTATTAAGAATCAAATTTTTCGTATTTCTAAATAATGAAATAATAAATTAGACTTTGTTTTGTGTAATTATTATCAATGCTGAATATTTGAAAAGAAGGATCGAAGGGTGATGTTGTATAGTTTAAAATATTGAAAATATGATACCTAAAAGCCATAATATTTTTTCACTTACTACTTACATGGTTATATTATTGGCGTGCTTAATATGGAAAAAACGTAGAAGCAAGATTTGATTTGATGTGGAAACATAAATACGAAAAAGTATTATGTTATACAGTAAATTTTAAATTATGTATTCTTAAAAATCATAGAATAATTTTTATATTAATGTAGTGGTTGAAATAATTTTTTTTTAAAAAGTTAAATAGAAACCACATAACATATGTTATCTTCAGAAACATTTAAAAATATATATTAAATCTTTTGTCGGCAGTTACGATGTACGAAAATTGACACGACGACACAACATGGATTTTCAAAATGTTTATGATACGACATGGCTGTGACAGGACTGTATGCTTTTAGTTATATTATACAAGTACAATAATATTACAAGATATTAAAATTCATATTTTTAATTTTTAAAGCATGTAAAAGCAACAAAAATATTCTTACCAGATTCAAGAATCATATAAATAAATGAATGTCATCATCTTTGTATCACTCATACTATACAATTACTTCAACTAACATATGTAAGTATTTCTTCATGATCTAACACATGTTTTATTAGATCAAATGTGGAATAAAATGGATTAAATTCATACATCCAACCATTGCTCTTCTTGGTCAAGAAGTCTTCTAGTTTTTTGTTCTTCTAAGCCTTAACAATATCTCTTTATATGGTGTTTGTGGCTGAATTAGATGGTTGGCATATGGACCCAAATACATGGTATTTATAGACTCTAACCATCATAGAGAATCTCCATCAGTTATGACATGAGAAGATGAATCAATGTGAAATTTATGGCCACTAAATGAAACTATTAACATCCTGGAGTTTAAACTGGTCGGTTACTAACATACTCCCATTTGGTCCATTTTTTCAACATTCACCATAGTAAAACAAAAATACATGAATCATGACGATATGTTCTCTAAATACGAGTATTATCTTCCATGTTTCACAATGCATCATGTATCTCACATACTAGCCCATACAAATTAATGAATAAACAATATATTTACTCAACGTCCAATCATCAATGATATTTCTCAAAATAAATGTGTACACAAGTCAAAATATGAGAATATCACAAACAAAGTTTCACAAACATTCGTTCTTATAACGAAATTCACATAGAGGAACCAAGTCACATTCTTTCTACATGATCCTTAAATTTTAGTGGTGGCATGCCTTATGTCAAATGATCAACAATCATTAATTTGGTATTAACGTGTTCAATAACCACTGTTTTATCTTTAAAACGTTCCCTTATGGCCAGATACTTGATGCCGGTATGCTTGCTTCGACTATCGCTTTTATTGTTCTTAGCCATAAAAACTGCAGCCGAATTTTCACAATACATTTTCAAAGGCTTAGAGATCGAATCAATGACTCTAAGTCCATAAATGAAACTCTTCATCCATACACCATGCGGTGTAGCCTCAAAACAAGATACGAACTCGGTCTCCAGAGTGGAAGTAGCAGTCAATGTTTGTGAATCAACACAACCAGCGAAGTTCGAATCAGAGTAGCCAATCACTTTCAGATTATCGGTCTGTCTGTACGTAAGCATGTAATATTTGGTCCCCTTAAGGTACCTTATTACCAGGGGCGGATCTACTGTATGGGCTGTGGTGGGCTTCAGCCCCCCCAACCCATTCTGTATATATATATTATTTGTTTAGAATTAGTTGAATGAAAGTAGTGGTGCAGACGGTAAAAGCAAAAGTTCATTGCCTTTGGGCATATGTTCGAATCTTGCTCATGGCATTTCATGAAAACTGATAAAAGTTTCGGACTTTTTTTACTTTTTGTGAAGTATAATTTTTTTGTATATGCCCCACAAAATATTTAATTTAAATGTCACCCCATAATACTTTTGGATATATGTATTAGTCTATTTTTTTAAAATATTATAAAAATAAAAATAGTTACAAACTTATTTGTCCCGATTAACATCTTTTTAAATGTATTTTTAAAAAAAAATATGTAGATATATATTACTTTTAGTTTTAAAAATATCTTCTAATTGTGTACAACTCTTGTATCTAGACTTAATATATATATATATATATATATATATATATATATATATATATATATATATATATATATTTATGTATTTGTCCAAACTATTTTTTTTAAAAAAATTATAAAAATAAAAATAGTTACAAACTTATTTGTCCCGATTAACATCTTTTTAAATGTATTCTTTTAAAAAAAATATGTAGATATATATTACTTTTAGTTAAAAAAAATTTCTTCTAATTGTGTACAACTTTTGTATCTAGACTTAATATATATATATATATATATATATATATATATATATATATATATATATATATTATACTCTCGTTAACGAATATGCAAAATGAAGTGCTTATATATAATAATTATGAAAAATAAAATATTGTGAAAATTTATCTCTTTTAATAAAAATTATACATGTTAAATAAGATAACTTATACATGTTTAAAAACATTTATATTTTTCATGCTCAGCCCCCCAAATTAAAAATCCTAGCTACGCCCCTGCTCATTACTTTATGTGTAGCTCTCCAGTGGTCCACACCTGGATTACTCTGATATCTTCCTAACATCCCGACAATAAATGCAATGTCAGATATTGTGCAGACATGGGCATACATTAGGCTTCCAACAACTGAAACATAAGGAATGTTCTTCATTTGTTCCCTTTCAAAATCATTTTTCAGGCACTGATTCAAATTGAAACTGTCACCCTTCACAATGCGAGCTATACTTGGCTAACAATCTTTCATACGAAATCTCTCTAAAACTTTGCTGATATATGTCTCTTGATATAGGCCTAGAATTCTTTGAATTCTGTCTCTATGTAGCTTAATGACAATGACATAAGAAACATCTCAAAGTTGTTAGAGAGAAATTGGTTCACCTCATCTAGCAAACCCTTATCATTTGTTGCAAGTAAAATGACATCCACATACAGAATAAGGAAACAAATCTAACTACCACTGACCTTTTGGTATATACATTGATCCATAATGTTCACTACAAATCCAAATTAAGAGATAACATCATGAATTTCAAATACAACTGGTGTGAAGCTAGTTTCAATCCATATATATATTTCTTGAGCGTGCATACCAATTGCTCATTATCACTAAGAGAAAAATCCTTCTGGTTGGTTCATGTAAACCTCTTCCTCTAGATCTCTATTTAGAAAGGTTGTTTTCACATCCGTTTGTTACAACTCCAAATCAAAAAATATGCAACCAACGCCATAATGATACGAAGTGAATCTTTCTTTGATACATGAGAAAATGTCTCCTTGTAGTCTATTCATTCCTTTTGAGTAAATCATTTGGCAACGAGTCTTGCTTTATATTTTTCAATGTTGCCTAATTAGTCTTTCTTCGTTTTATAGACCCATTTACCGGTGGCTTTTACACCACCAGGCAACTCAACAATATCTCAGACTCCATTAAATGCCATAGAATTCAACTCATCTTTCATGACATTGTACCAATTCTTTAGAACTCATGACTTGTGAAAACGTTTAAGGATCATCTTTTGCTCCAATATTATAGTCTGTTTCTTGCAAATATACAACATAATCACCAGGTATTGCTGATTTCCTTACTCTAGCGGATCTCCGTAATGTTGTATCAACATTTTCCTGAGAATCATGTTGTTCAGCCGGATGTTCAATAATTTCTGACAATTCTTGATCATGATCTATTAGAATATTATCAGCAGCTTGTAAAACTTCAACGATTGGTTGTTCAAACTCGTTTGAACTTGAGGGGTGTTTTGAATGATAATTAATGTATCACTTGAATTAGAAGTTTGAGCATCAATAAGATTCTTTTCAGTAACAATGTCCTAAAATCGGTGGCACCCACTGATCAAGTCATTCTCAAGAAATTTCACACTTCTCCACAATCCTAGTGCTATGAGACGGACAATAGAATATATAACCCTTAGACCTTTCATATATCCAATGAAATATCCACTAATGGTCCTTGGATCTAGTTTCTTTCTTGTGGGTTACAAATTATTTCAGACGGACATCCTCATACATGTATATGATGCAAACTCGGTTTCCAACCTTTGAATAATTCAAATGGTATCTTTGAGACAGCCTTAGTTGGAACTCGGTTTAATATATACACTGTCGTTTTAAGAGCATCAGTCCACAAGGATTCAGGAAGCTTGGATTTACTTCGCATACTCCTCACCATATCCATTAAAGTTCAATTTTTTATTTCTGCTACACCATTTTGGTCCGGAGAACCAGGCATTGTGTATTGGGCAACTATCTCATACTCTTGAAGAAACTTCGCAATGGACTAGGTGCTTGTCCATCATCGGTGTATCTACCATAATAGTATCCATCTCTATCTGTTCTCACGATCTTCATTTGCTTTTCACATTGTTTCTCTACTTCAGCCTTAAAAACTTTAAAGGCGTCTAGTGCTTCCTTCTTGTTATGAAGCAAGTAGATATACATATATCGTGAATAATCATCAATGAAAGAGATGAAGTATTTCGGACCATGCGAATCCTTTAATGGACTACACATATCTGAATGAATGATTTCTAATATGTATGCACTCTTCTTAGCACATTTCTTTGACTTGTTAGTCTGTTTTCCTTTAATATAGTCCACACAAGTATTGAAATCAGTAAAATCAGAAGTACTAAGTACTCCATCATTTACTAATCTCTTAATCATATCTTTGGAGATATGTCCCAATCTCCGGTACCATAAAATAGATGAATCTTCATTCATAACACATCGTTTCATACCAGTGTAAACATGCATAGTATTATAAGTGGCATTACTTTGTAAATCAATAGAGAAAAGATCATCAGAGAATATATCATTTCCAACAAGATCAGATTTATAATATAAACTTAAAGATGTTTTTGAGAAATTAAAGAAATAACCCATCCGTACGAGTCTTGAAACTGAAATTAAATTCCTAAAAAAACTAGGAATATAAAATATCTTTTCTAAATTCAAAATAAAATCACTATTTTAGAACTAGACTGCATGTTCCAACAGCTTCCACATGTGAGCGCACTTTGTTTCCTGAATAAATGCATTGTTCACTTTCCAATGGTTTCCTTATGTTTCGCATACCCTACAAGGTATTCGAAATATGGATTGTAGAACCAGACTCAATCAACCATGTATTATAAATAACATCAACCATATTAGATTCATAACAGACAAATGAGATTGGTTTACCTTTCGTCTCAAGCCATTTCTTGAATTTGGTGTAATCTTTCTCTTCATGTGTGTAGGGCCCCTCGAGTTAATCTCACATTAGCATGCAATTATACATTTAATCGCGATCAATAATCAAGCAATAATATTCCAGCTAATTTTTTTTTAAAAAATTAAATGTAAAATCTTAACCAGACACACTGGGGCCCTCCTAAAACCAAGACTGACCACGTGATGATGTATCAATATATTTGAGCCGGAATATAGTAAAATCAAACAACAAAACAGACAGCATATTGAGTATAAATATCAGAATCCAATATCACAATCCTAAGCAACTGATGACAGGCCCACTATTGCCAAAGTAAATGCTTTCCATCATAAATAAAATTTATATACCTGATCGAGAAGCTGATCAATATCACATAAACACAAATATAGACATAAATATACAATTTCTTAAACATATTGGACATCAAAAGTATATTCTTCCAGTAATATCAAACACTAGAAACCAGTGGGCTCTACCCTATATCACGTCGTCAGTCTAACTCTGACCCGTCCACTAGTACCTACCCTGTCGCCTGAAAGAATAAAATTCATAAAAGGGTGAGCTAATGCCCAGTACGTTCTTATCAAAATACCAACAGAAATTCTACAGATCGTAAACATCTCATCAACATAACTCAATAGTTTAACAAATAATAATACATTGTTCCGTTACCTCGGAACTAATCCTGTCAAACAAGACAACAATAATATAATATAATTATGATGTCCAATATTACATCATATCATCTCATCATCTATATATGAAATGCATCGCAATGCATTCACTATCATCAGACCAGATATGTCATCCACTGTCCTACATCAAGGACTCGTCAATCCATATCATCCATATATATGATATCAGGACCAGGAATTTAATCCACTGGCCCAAATCCTGGACACATCAGTCCGCATCAACAACATATATATAACATTTATCCAATCATCAATTCATATATAAAATATACAACAATGTTCACACCATCATTCTATTATGTTGGAATCGAAGAGGGGGGTGAATGAGATTCCTTGGCTACTTTAGCTTTTTAAAATGAGTTTGCAAAATAAAAGAATTTGCGCTTACGGAAGGCTTAAGTCAATCGATAAATAAATAAAATGAAGAAGTAAATAAATGCGTAAATTAAATAAAGCGATAAAAGACAAGAGAATTTGTTATAAAAGTTCGGCGATGAATCGCCTACGTCTTCTCTTCCCAGTTAGAAAACCTTTAACCGAGGTTCCACTAGTACGAAAAAGATCTTGGCCTTAAGGGCTCCAAGTTAGCCACAACACACTCTTCCCGTGTACACAAAGCTCTTCACGAGCACCACACTCTTCACGAGTCTTCTTGGCCTTAAGGGCTCCAAGGATAGCCACACAAAACTCTTCCCGAGTTACCAACACTCTTCACGAGTCTTCTTGGCCTTAAGGGCTCCAAGTATAGCCACAACACATGCACCAACTATACTTGTTGATGAATTTTACAATTTCCAACTTGTGTCGGTGTTGGAGGACCTTACAATAAATCAACAAACACCTTCACGGTGTACCAACACGAAGAATCAAAACCCACACAACAAGAAATGAATTACAAACTCCAATACAACACAAATGTATGAAGTTTGCAATGCTAAAGTAATTTGAATTGATCAATGCTTTCTTGTAGTTTATAGTCTTGTTTCTACTCTTCAAAATGCTCCGAAACATCCATATTTATAGTGTAGAAGGCTCACAAGGCTCCTACTAGCCGGTGCTACACATAAGGCTTGAATCACTCCTCGATCGCCTCGGACATCGCCTAGGGCGATCTCCATCGCCACGTTCTAACGTTCAAATCTGGCCCAGATCGCCTCAGGCAATGTCCCCATCGCCTTGGGCGATCGTCCTTTGAAAAAATGCCGTAGGATGAATTCTGGATCGCCTCAGGCGTTCCAGGCATCGCCAGGCGCGCAGCGTGCCATCGCCTGGGTCGATGGTGCGCGGCGTTGGCACGCATGGCTCGAATCGCCTGAGGTGATGGCCCGGATCGCCTCAAACTATCTGTCAGATTTCAACACTCTCAAACTTTGCACTATTCGACCATCTTAAGCTCGTTTCTGGGAAAAGTAGTAAGCATGAAAGTTGTAGCCCTTTCTCTTATCTAGGTGTGGACAAACATTCATTGCATTTCATCAAGGTATGAAGAAGTTATGCCCAAAATACTACAGCCGCTCAAACCTTGCTATAATCTGCACTTGCTATGACTTCCATGCCATCTTGCTCCATGATGCAATTCGAATTGGACTGAGATGTTTGAATATGAAATCTAGAATATTGAGTTGGCTTTCCAACCTATTTGTATTCACATTATTCGGAGCATCGAGCCAAGAGATATAATCAAAACATTGCAGTGCGCTCCAAATGGCTTCTATACAAACTTGCCCACCAACGGACCATTGGTTCGTGGGTCTTCATCCCATCATAAGATATTGTTCCAACATCATTCCACACATGTTGAGCACTTAGTTTGGTTGTTCATAGATGGCATTCCTTCTCGTCCAAGCTCAATAGATTCCTTGATAAAAATCATCGATTGTTCTATGAACTCGCATATGTTAATGTATAACTTTGGTTCTCTTCCATTTAGTCTTCCCAATCAATTTATCAATCTAACCATGTACACTAAGTAGACATATTAGTATAACAAACACAAGTTTTGTTGATCATCAAAACTCAAAAATAATCCGGGGATAAATTAAACATTAAACTCGACCATGCGTTTAAGGCTCAACATATTCCAACTCATTATATACCATATCATTATTCTATCTCAACTCATCAATTTATCACATATTCTTAAATTTTCTCATTTAATGATATTCGATCAATATATTTACTCAAGGATAATTTACTGCTCTTATTAAGACAGAACGTACCTGATTGATATGAATAAAACTGATCATAGCATTCAACTCTCCACTTGTTGCAATTTATCTGATTTTTTTTTAAAAATAAACGACACAAGATCTCACTTTTGATAAAACATATATGTACCAACAAATCAGTCACACTTTACGGGATATTGTCTAATTCAAGATTCATTAACAATAATAATTAGACAACCATCTCGATACTCCAAATCCGATAATAACAAAGAATGATTCATACCTGCTTTACATAAGATTTTGATAAATCTTCAACTCCATTTTATATCATAAAACTGAACTACTATTATTTCTAAATTGGTTTACATTAGTAGTACATTACTCTATTTCATCTTTAAATCATGAAAGTAAATTAAAATACCCAATACCCAAATAAAAGTCTCAAATTATAATCTCCAGTAGCTTGAATCAACTTCAGCTAGTAAAATGAATTCAGAATAATTTATTATAGAAATCCATAATCCTCGACCACTTAAACTTTTCATTAAAATTAAACAAAGTATTTAAAGTAAGTAATTTCATACCAACATCTCAAAGTTACGTACATGCTCAAGTCATTCTAAGTTCAAGTTTTAATTATTCTCTAGTATCATAATGAGTCATTAAATATAATTACACGAGAACTCACAAATCAACAATTTCAATCTCGTTTATTCATCTATTTCATCAATATGAGAATATCCAATAAACTTACTTCCAGAAAACAAGAACAAGCAGCCGTTAAATGATGTTGAAATGCCCGAAACCAGTCAACAATTGAAGGCTTGAAGTCTGAAATTTTTTGAAGGATATATGCTCTATTGTGTTGATTTCATTTTTGTTAAGAGTAAATGGTACTAACATTTCACCAAGGTGTTTGTACAGAGTAAGGCTTCGATAAGTGTCACACATGCCCTATAACTTATCACCAGCTTTCACCCTTCAAGCACGTCAGGTCTTCAACTTTTTTTTTCTTTTATAAACATTAGTCAACTTCTAATAATCCTACTATAGTTAATTACTACAACAAAACATGACATAAAATTCCCCTAATTAAATTTGACAGATTTTATTTTATTAGCTTTGTAATAATATCAATGCTTAATTATTTTTCTTAATCTTTCCATCATTACCTTGTGAAATATTTGCGGGTGTTACAATTCTAACTTTATGGTCGACTCTAATTGTGTTTTAATATTTACGAGTGTTACAATGTGTTCCTTCTTTTTACAGAATAAACACTTAGATTCTTTTTTTTATTCCACCTTGGGCGGTATTTTATTTCCATTTGGCTTGGTTTATGTCCTTTCTTTCCGTTGCCATAAACACACTTTCGCTCTTTTTCGTTGTCAGTCTTCCCTCCTCTTGAACACACATGGTCATAACTTCATTAATTGACCACTTATCCTTATGCGTGTTGTAGGATATCTTAAAGGGTTCATATTGACATAGGACAGTGTTCAAAATATATTGCACAAGGAAAGACCTAGACATCTCAACCTCGAGAGTCTTTAATTGAGCCGCAATGTCCCTCATGTGCATGATATGCTCACGCACACCTCACAGTAGTATCCTCATGGATGAAAATTTTATAATTAGAGTGATGGCTAGTGCTTTATCTGAAGTCTCAAATTGTTCATCAATAGCCTTCAGCAATGCCTTGACATTTGTATGCTCTTCCATAGAACCTCGAATACCAGCAGAGATTTTAGTCTTTACGAACATTACGCAGAGACGATTAGATCGCTCCCACTTTTCATAAAGATCAACCTCATCAGGAATGCTGATTTCATTATTAAAGGTGATTCGTCTTTCCTTATGGCATAATCAATGTCCAACACCCTAAATGAAGAAGAATTCTTTCCTTCCATACTTTATAGTTATCACCCTTTAGTTCGAGAATATCACACTTAACATCAGAGAAATTCACGGATTGCATAAATGCATAAAAATTATCGTACATGCTTAGAATCCAAAATTTGAGACTAATTAAGATAATTCATGTTTTACCAATACAAAATCATGCTTAAAAAATATATGAATCTAGTAACATAAAACTTGCATGTGGGCTAAAGTTCTACTTAATTAGATTCATCAATAACTATATGATAAAACTATCAAATTATGTTCATTTTTCTAATTTCTGTGGGTAAATAGGAAATATAATTTGATATTTCATCCTAATTAGTCATACAAATATAATAAAAATTCATGTGGAAAATCTATTGCATTAAATATGACTAACTACAATTGATGTCATAATGTGATCCAAAAACACTTAATATATAATTTTGCATAATTAAAAATATTGTGGATACTCTTTAATTAAATAAAATTATATAGATCACGCAACATTTAATTTATTTTGCCAAATATGTTCAATATACATTGCATAAAACCATAAGCAATATGAACACAAAATTTAATTATTAATGTACTAAATTATTTTGTATGTATAATTATTAAATAATAAGAATCATATATACTAAACATTACAGTAAATAATTTGGCACATAAAATTGAACCATGAAATATGCAAACATACGTACACAAGATGAAACAAAAGTATAACATGATACTTAATGTTATAAAAAGCAAATTACATGTGAAATTCACGAAATGTTGCAGATTTTGGAGAAAATTAATAATTTATTACCATTTTTTAAATATATGAAAGCTTTTGTCTTTTCTAAAAAAAACCATATATCTTTCCAAATGACAGCTACAAATTGTAAAAAAATGTAAAAAAAAAAAAATAAACCCTTGAACCGCCGGTTAACCGACGGTTCACGGGTTAGCAAAATCATGACCCTTAACCGGCCCTTCTATAGACGGGCCGTTTACGGTTCCGACCCTTCGAACCGTTGACCCGGTTAACCGTCACGTTGACCACGGGCCGGTTTCGGGCCGGTTCAGGGTCGATGATGACCCTTGGTCGGGTCTAGCTACAATTAATGAAGGTAACTTTAAGTTTCATTTCTGAAAGGTGTCATCCCTAACCTCTTGATACCATATTGTCCCTAACGGTTAGCCGAAATAAAAACCCAGCAATATCTTTGCTTTTCAGCCACTAAAAAATGTTCGGTTTAAACTCCATAATGCTAGAAATCTATTTTCTTAATGATTCCTAACCAGTATTTATCATAAAACATGTAAGAACCTGGGACGAAAATTTCACAAATAATTTATTTATTCACGGTAGGGAGCAAAACAGTAGCAAGGCAGATGCGAAACTAACAACTCTAAGTATTTCTTCATGATCTAAACATGTTTTATTAGATCAAATGCTAAATAAAATGGATTAAATTCATACCTCAGCCATTGCTAGTTTTTTGCTCTTCTAAACCTTAACAATCTCTCTTTAGATGATGTTTTGTGGCTGAATTAGATTTTTGGCATAGAGACCCAAATACATGGTATTTATAGACTCTAACCATCATAGATAATCTCCATCAGTTATGACATGGGAAGATAAATCAATGTGAAATTTATGGGCCACTAAATGAAACTAGTAACATCATGGAGTTTAAACTGATCGGTTACTAACAACATAAAGTTTAATTAAACATATCCAAATAAAAGATAATACCCAAAATATTCTTATCAAAATCAAAAAAAACATATAAATAAATTTATGTCACTGAAATCATCACAGTATCATTCATACTAACATCAAATATATATTATTTCAATTAACATAAAGTTTAACTAACACGTTCAAATTTATTTTAGCCAAAACTTTTAAAATTGTACAATTAACCTTGTTGGACACACTCATCGGCTATGTCTGATACATGTGTATGATTATGAGGGGTGTGTTCGATTTTATATTTTTTTAAAAATGAGTGTCGATGTCCTAAAAATATATGATATCGATGAATTTTTAAGAGTATCCATGTATTATATATATAGGGACAACCATGAGAAAGAGAAGGAAAACGTGACATTAGACCATTTGTAAAGCTATGCGGGCAACAACAACATCCTCTAGAAGTTAACGTGCGTGAGCTAGCTCACGCTGATGTGTGCGTCCTACTTAAGCCTAGCCTTTCACGGATTGACACGTAAGCCCATTGAGTCACATTACTTGTGACTGACCGCTCCTTTTCTGTGGCCCTTTGGGAAAATGATGCGCCACCTTTTTGCAACACTGTAGCGTGGATTATCTCTAGCCGTCCGATTGGACATATTTCGGATGACTTCTTTTTGTTTTATTTTTATCGATCTAATATAAAACATTTAACGCGTTAAATATTCAACAAGCTAAATGTTAAATCATTATATTTTTACTTTTAAATTTTATTATTAAATTTTATTATTTTTAAACTTTTACTAATGTAAGGGTAGTCTTTCAGCTCATTCAATCCAAGATCAAGTGACAGAGTTAGCAATCTGATGCAAAACTTATGAAAACTTGGAAGTTACTCGTCTAACTAAAGAGCAGTCTCTCACTGCTCCTCGAGTTCCATCAAGTAGGTCGTAGTCGAAGAAACTTGTCTATGTATCACAATGTTTGTGGTACAAAATTTTATGGATGTGCATCTTAGGAAAGTAGCAAGCAAAAACAATAAATGACTTTGTATTAGAAATGTTGAGGCGATATTTGGAATATCTGTCATTAAGACAATATTATCCAGCTACAGTGCTAACGGTTTACTTTAACAATTTGTCTCCCAATATACAACGATTATGATTTGTGATAGGAGCAATCCAAATCACAAATCCTTTAAACAAAAAAGGTCGAAAAACGCTCAACCATAACAATGATGAATACTCACAAAATTCCTCAAATTTTGATATTCAAATATGATGTGATTTTTTTAAATTCCATGTCTAATTCATTCAAGGGTTGTTTCTTATATAGTATACCAAGTTGTGTCATCAAGAGACACCATTTGGAAGCATCCAATCATGAAAAATTACACCCCAACATAAATGGACACACCATTTAATTTGGAAGCATCAAATAATGAAAAATGTACCCCAAAATGAATAGACACGCCATTTAATTAATTCAAATTTCCAACAATGTTATAGTTTTAAAATGTAATATTTACCTTTTTATAATAGTTAGGTGGATTTCATTATTGTCCAATTTAGAGGGATCTACATATAATTCACCTTTATTTTAATCATGATATATAAAACAAAATATTGATATTTGATAATATTTTTAATTATATATATATATATATATATATATATATAAGTTAAGTGTATGTAGTAATAATTACAATGAAGTGCATCTCCATGTTTGCACATATTTTCGATTACTTTCAATTCGGCCCAACAAACAAGCCTTTGGATGCAGAGTCAACATGTGGGGACATGGGAATTAATTTGTGATTGAAGTTCATGGTTGACACGTACTACCTTTTCTCAAAGTGTTTCCAGAAATTGACCTGATTCCGATTTCCGACGTTATCATTTTTCTGTTTACCCATCAACCATTCCGTTGTGACCGGTTGTTGGTTGCTCGCCGCGTCAATTATTGTATAATTTTTTTTTAATCAGATGATTTGATATCTCTTGAATATATGTATTTAAGAGGGTTATTGACGTCGAATCCTCATATGATTTTTCAAATAGGTTTATTATCTTTATATAGTTTGAAAATAGACAGTTTGCTCATTATAATTTATAAAAAAGGCAGTTATCTCATTGTGGTTAAAAATATGGAGTTTATCCCGTGGTTTGCAGAAATAAACATTTTATCATTTGTTGTTTGTGAATAGATGCACAACATTCATTCTGTATATACTATATTTTGCAAACCAAATAAATATAAACTGTCTAATTTGAAATTCATAAGGGGTGAAATGGTCTATTTAGAAACCACGATGTAGTAAAGTGCATAATAGAGATACAAAAAGGGAGTAAATTGACATTTAGCTCGTATTTAAAATAATTTTTAAACGGTAATTTGAATCCAAATAAATAATTTGTATGCGGTGAATTATCAAAATATTACAAATATAATACACAAAAACCCGATGCTACTGGAATTGAATTAAGCTCACACTAATTCAAACTCGAATTAAATCTAATTAATTATAGAAAAACTTTTGCAAGAATGTAAGTAAATGAGCATTAACATCTCTTAATCTTTACATTAATTACTTAAAAAATCTCTTAACTGATCCGGATTCAAAAGGCTCCATCAAATCCAATTAATTTTCCAGTTATGATTAAACAATAATCATGATACTGAATTAATTATTTCTAAAAAAGAACACGTCAGCCACATGCGTGGTGTTATCGATGTCTAACAGGACCAGCGTGATCGAGCGGGATGTAAACACGTGTACGGCAGACGATGACGTTGGAATAAATATTATTCAGCCACCACCTTTTCTTCGTGCCAACTCACTAACCACCTCCATATTTTCTACCAAACGCTTTTCCAATTTTTGACCTGGACTCCTTTTATTAATTATTATTCTACATAATTAGCAGTTCTGTGAATATTCTTTGTATTTTTATTTTTTTCTTCTAGTTTTTTTGAACATGTATTTCCCAGAATTACATCATTCAAGGGTATAGCTTCACTATCACTAGGAGTGATTGGGTGGCTAGCCTTGGATTCCTTTGAAATTTTTTGCATGGACAGCGTTATGTCATACATCAACATATATAAATATATATGTATTAGGTGTATGACACACCTATCTATGTGTAAATATGTCTCTATGTACGTTGGGATATGACATGACACGGTCTATATATAAATATGTTTATATTTGTATGTATATTTCTATATGTTTGTTGATGTATAGTAGGATTCAGTCTATACAAGAATTTCTCGGCTCCCTTTAACCTTTTCACTATTCTACCACTTAAGGGCTTAGTACAATTTTTTTTTATAAATTTCTTAAGCTTACCTATGTTTAATATTTACTCATCAATTCCTAATATTTGTTTCAATTAATTCTTATTTATATTAATTCTAAATTCTAATACTCCAACATCCAAAAACATTAACATGGGGAAGAGGTGGGGGTTTTTTAATTATTTAACCTGAATTTTTATTATAGTTATTAAAATAATCGGATTTTTTTTTATTATGGCGACACTAATAAAAATTTATTAATGTCGCCATCTGAGATGGCGACAACAATATCATAAATTTTGTTTTTAATGTGTCGCCTTCTCAGATGGCGACATCCAAGAAATTTTTTTTTTTTAAACTTATGTCGCCATCTCAGATGGCGACATCAAAAAATTTTTTTTTTTTATTGATGTCGCCATCTGAGATGGCGACATCAATAATTTTTTTTATTGATGTCGCCATCTCAGATGGCGACATCAACAAAATTTTTTTTTTTTATTGATGTCGCCATCTAAGATGGCGACATCAACACTAAATAAAACCCTACTTCATTTTTTATACATCGGCCGCCGCAGAAGCTCTTCCTTCTTCAACAAACATTTCACTCTCACTTTCCATTTCCTTTTGTTCTTGTCGTAGCATTTTCTCGTAAGATCCGGAGTGTAAAAATCAATTTCTCATCTAACTTATTTAAGGTATGTTTTTCATTTTTGTTATGCTTTGATTTTAGATAAATCATGATATTTTATTTAGAATCTTTTGTTTGATTTTTGTTATTGTTTAATTTTAGATTAAATATGATTTTGATATGTAAATTGGGAGTATATGTGTCGTTGGTTAATATTTTGACGATATTGATGTTGAAATGTTGGTTCCGGTGGGCGGGGTGAAAAAATTAATTTGTCCGGCGAGGTGGCGGCCGGCGAGGTGTCGGCCGGCGAGGTGGCGGCCGGCGAGGTGGCGGCCGGCGGCGGTGGCGGTTCGGCGGGGGTGGCGGTTGTTGATGGTCGTTGTGTGACGATCGTAAGTAGTCGACGGATATTGTTTGTAATGTTAAGATTAATGTTTTTAATTTTTTGTGTTATATTTCAGGATGGATCAAATGAGGCAACCAGGCCCGATCGACGCACATCTTTTGTCATTGCAGTCTTCACATCGATCCGAGGATGTGTGGGCAGGTGATATGGATAGCATACTACGTGGGAGAAACCCAGATAGTTATTTTTGGGATTTGTGTCCATTAGATACACGTGTTGTTAATTTGTTGCACGTGATAGGTTTTTATGGTATATATAGGTGTGGTAAGATTGAGCTTGATATGCATCTGATCACGGCTTTAGTTGAGAGATGGCGCCGTGAAACACACACATTTCATCTCAGATCGGGAGAGGCGTCTATCACACTGCAAGACATTGCAGTAATATGGTCATTGCCGGTAGATGGCATCGTAGTGTCGGGGATTGATATTGATAGGAGTCTACCCGATTGGCAAGAATATTGCCATACATATTTAGGTTTTTTACCAGCCATAACAGACCTTAAGGGCGCACGTTTGAAATTAGTTGCTTTGTATAATCATTTGCTGCTCAATCCATTGGTTGAAAATAGTACAGCAGATGATGTTGTTAAGTTTACACGGGCTTGTGCGTTGTTGATGTTAGGGGGGATTATGTGCCCTGATACGTCAGGTAATTTTGTTAGATTACTGTATGTACAGAAGTTGGAGGATATCGACGCTGCCCATACATATAGTTGGGGTAGTGCTGTGTTGGCGTACTTGTATCGTCAGTTGTGTACGTCATCAGAGAGAGGGAAAAAAGTGATATGTGGTGCCTTGCAAATCGTACAGGTAAATATGTTTGTTTATTTTAAATAATTAAATATGTTTGTTTATTTTAAATAAATCTAACTTGTATTATTGATGTCATTACAATAAATGAGATGTGGGCATGGTCACGAATCCCAAGTTTGACTCCTCAATTGGGTGTTGAAAGATCTGATTATGGGCCACTAGTGATCGGTCCAAATAATGTGTTACCTGCTGCTCCATATGGTGCAAGGTAACAGGAATATGTCTTGTTTTATAACTGTTTGTATATGTTAATGCGTCTAATCATTTATCTGAATATATACAGGTGGTCATGTCATTTACGATTTACTGAAACTGGGAGTCATTCTATACGTATCATGAGGGACATTCTCGATGAGCAGCCAGTAACTCAAGTAAACATGCTGTTAAATTTGTTTATACAAACAACACTACTTTGATATTTTCTAAAGCAATGTTATTTTGTAGTTTATTTGGCAGCCTTACCCCGATGAGTATACTGAAGGAATTACGGAGTTAGGAACATATAAAGGCCCGTTGATTTTCTTCGATATCGTTGAGATGCAACGATCTGAGAGAATACTCCGACAATTTGGTATGCTACAAGACATACCAGAAGATCCTCAATCGGGGGATGAGGCTGAGGCATTGCATCATATTGGTCGAAGGGGAAACGTCAACAAAGACTGGAGCGCCCAGCATCTCGCATACATACTTTGCTGGGAGATGGCAAATGATCTACGTATTGAGAGACCACGATTTACTGATGGTGGTTACTACGTTGTTGGCGGATACACCGAGTGGTATGAACAAGTCACACGTAGATACATTGGACGTGGCCAGTATTTTGTACAGACGGGATATCAACATGGTGATGGCCCGGCATGGCAGCACGTGGTACGTGAATTACGTTTAAATTTGTTTGTATAATTGTGATTAGATGTATATATTTTATATTCTATATTTGGACTTTGCAGATTGAGCAGATGGAGCAATTAACTACAAGCTATGACCGACATCTGGCTGATGACTTGCCTATGACGACAGAGTCGATGAGGCAACACAGAAGTATGTTCGAGAATGTGGTGCGAGTGGCTCGTGAACGTCGAGATAGAAATTTCCCGGCATACAATGAAATCCAGTCTGTTGATACACATATGCCGGCAGATGTTGCAGGTCCATCTACATGGACAGGGTCGGATATGCAGACAGATATTGCAGGTCCATCTACGTGGACGGAGCCAGATATGTATACAGACTACTATATTCCTGTGCCTGCACCATCAGATGATATATCTCCATTCACGCCATATCCCCCCATGTCCACTCAACCCCAGTTCAGCAGCATGGGTACAGATGTCAGTCTTGGGTTTGCGACATATGCAGCTAGGACTTCACCTTTCGATGTCTCGCCCGTTCTATTCCCTCAGTTGACGCCAATACAGGAGCCTGCCAACACACCTGTGGCAAGGCAAAGAGGCGAGGAAGTCGTTGAGCCACGAAGAGTTAGGAGACAGACAAATCCTCCTCCTTGTGGTACTGGAGGAAAACTTGCTACTCGTCGTCGTCGTTGAAGTCATAATTATGTTGTAAATTGTTACCGATTCTTGTAGTTATAAAATTAAGTTTGAAAAAAATGTTTGTTTTGTGAGCATACAAATAAAAGTCATAATTATGTTGTAACGTACAATAATTTCAGAATAACGTAAATTTATTTACACAATAAACATACAATCAATTACACGACAATAATTTATTGATTTCTAGAACTTGAAGCCATCTGTCGTCTTGCTCGGGCTTCTGGCCAATCCATCTCATTTTGGATACGTGTAGTGCGATCACGACCTACACGTTTGGACGTGCGCAGAGTGGAGTTGTGGAATAACTCGAAGCACGGGGTGTCCCAATACTGCTCTGCCCACAGTGGATTGAATTGCCCTTGATATGTGTTCCAGTACTCAGACATATTATAATACTGGATGACTAATTTTTTCGCATTTAAACCATAATGTCGACACACCTGTATCGCATGTGAACATGGTATGCCAAACTGTTTCCATTTTCCGCAGGAGCATTCCCTTGCTTTGAGGTTGACCACGTGTGTATTGCCGCCACATCCTGCTTGCTCTCTAGTGATTACAGAAGCGGTTAATTGTCTTCGGTCGAACATCCGAACATCATGGTGAATGGAATTATGATCAGCACGAGCATATTTCTCAAATACATAATCCGGCCAATCCTGATTATTCTGGATCATTCGTTCCGCTTTCTTAAGTCGTTCAAGAAAATAGAGCACACAGCGATCAAAAGTTAATTGCACAATAGCGGTGATTGGAAGGCGACGAGCACCCTTCATAACTCCGTTAATGCACTCGGACATATTTGTCGTAAGAATACCACACCGCCATCCACCATCATGTGCAAGAGTCCATTTTGACTTGTCAATCCGATTCAAATAATCAAATGCTCT
Organism: Haberlea rhodopensis; assembly: GCA_907163345.1. Classification (NCBI taxonomy): domain Eukaryota; kingdom Viridiplantae; phylum Streptophyta; class Magnoliopsida; order Lamiales; family Gesneriaceae; genus Haberlea; species Haberlea rhodopensis. The sequence goes on along the minus strand of CAJQUN010000003.1, from coordinate 26,438,558 downwards.
TGGTTCAATACTTTTTATTTCTTCCATTGTAGAATCGAACTTTCTTAGCTGATTTTCTGAACCAGCTTTCCAGCATAAGTCTTTCAAATGAACATTTTTGAACCGACTATTAAAGTTCGAGCACACATGTCTCAAACAAAATCGATGCACTCCATGCGAGGAATTGAAGTCGGCAACACATTCAGCGGCTGCAATAAGGCCCGGATGCCTATCAGATATCAAGCACACACCATCAGATCCTCTAACAATGTGCTTGCTAATCAACTCCAAAAACCATTTCCACGACAAAAAACTTTCCTCGTCAACGATTGCAAAGGCCAAAGGTAAGACTTGATTGTTAGCATCCATGGCCACGGCAATCAACATCTTATGTTGATATTTTGTATACAGATGTGTTCCATCTACACTTATAACTTTTCGACAGTGTCGGAATCCATCTGCACATGGTTGGAATGCCCAAAACACGTAATTCAAAGTCATCTCTGTTGGTCTAGCATTCGGTAGGTGGTCCCATTCGACGACTGTGCCTGAGTTCCATTTTTGCAAAGCTCCCATGTAATAAGGCAATTTTCTTACAGAGCTCTCCCATGTTCCATAAACATTTTCAACAGCACGTCTCAAACTATACCAGCCTTTTGCATATGAGATCTCAAAACCATACTTATCTTTAACAGTTTGAATAACATACTTTACCTCATAGGATGGATCACGTCGAACGATTCCCACTAGCAAACTAGCAATCATATTTTTGTCCAGATTTGCATGATCGATCGACAAATCACTCAAAAGACAAGTGTGAGAACCCCCAAATTTTGTTATTTTGAACATTCCATGTTTTTTCCCCAATGAGGCGCGTAGAAACCATCTGCAAGGCATATCTGGTGTACTATGTTTGCACACCACTTTCCATAAAGTTTTTGTACTTTTGACAACAAGATACTCACGTTTTACAATCCGTACGGAGTAATCCTTCACAGCTGCCTGAAGATGACCTTTATCTTTAAATACCATATTCAGATGGATATCTCATTTCGAATAATCGTAATAACTCCCCCACTTACCAGTTGGAAGGTCGATCGAATCACCAAATACTTCTGCATGTGTCGTGGAGAAAAATGGAATTGTTTGATAAAGCTCAGGTTCATTTGTTGTGGTTGTGTCTGCTACAGTAACTGGCATTTCTACAATATCAACCTCATCGTCAGCAGACTCATCCTCAGATGGAATCCCCTCCGGTTCAGACCGAATATCATCTCCAAAATCCACAAAACTGTCTGCTAGTGGCTCGGGAACAACATTGTCAGCAACTATCGGAGCATCATCTTGAATCATAGAGGTAGTTGGTCTTTCTGTAACTACTACAGATGGACCACTACCAGTTGTTGGCATTTCTGTACTAAAATCATAAGCACATGGTTCTGTTTGTATATACATCTCCAAAAAAGTATGATTTTGTTCAATATCCAATAGCCATGATAGATTGTAATCGCTGTCAACGGGAAAAATTGTTTGTTTCATCCCCGAAAAATCACTGAATATATATTTACAAGATATTTTCAGAATGAACTGGTGACGATCGATGCCAGTAATATCATATACATCGCTCAATAACTGTAAATAATTAATATTGCGAGATATTGTCATGCCTTTTGACGGACCACGATCATATCTAACAGATTCTGAATCTTGTAATATTTGGCCTCCCCAATACAACAAAACTTTAATTGACATACCTTAAAAAATAAAGATAAAATTCATAAATTAATACATGATATATAATGCTGTTAAATATAATTATTTATATAACAACGTACCTAAAATATGCTGATCGGAGCAAACAACTGGAGGATCTGAAATGAGTTATATAAAATGAGCTGAAGATTTGAATGAGTTATATGAAATGAGCTGATTTCGTTCGAATAAATAGAGAAAAAATTGATTAATGTCGCCATCTCAAATGGCGACATAAAATAAAAAATGAATTTTTTTTTATTGTCGCCATCTCAGATGGCGACAATGTTATAAGTATTTATATTTTTACGTCGTTTTCTGCCGACAGCACGTAAAAAATATTTTATAATGGTATTGATGTCGCCATCTAAGATGGCGACATCAATAAAAAAAAATTTTATTTGATGTCGCCATCTTAGATGGCGACATCATTAAAAAAAAAATTGTTTTTATTGATGTCGTCATTCCATATGGCGACATCAATAAAAAAAAAAAAACTTTTTATAATGTCGCCATCTTAGATGGCGACATTATAAAAAAAAAAATTTTTTTATTGATGTCGCCATTCCAGATGGCGACATCAATAAAATAAAAAAAATTTTTATAATGTCGCCATCTTAGATGGCGACATTATAAAAAAAAAAAACTTTTTACTATGTCGCCATCTGAGATGGCGACAATAAAAGAATTTGGTAATTGTCGCCATCTCAGATGGCGACTTAGGTTACTTTTATAAAAAAAAAAAATTCCGATTATTTTAATAACTATAATAAAAATTCAGGTTAAATAATTAAAAAACCCGAAGAGGTGGCGCACAAAATCAGATTTCTTAAACTTTTTTATTTAATTTGAAACGCAATTACAAAAAATTCACAATATATAAAGGCGACACGTGTTGAATGACGTGGTTGTGTGCCATGGCGCTCCCTTTTTTGATTTTCCCTGTTCCTTCATCTCTTCTTTCACTCCCCGAAGGTATATTCAGAAAATACTCCAACTTAGAGAGAGAAAATGTGCAAGCCGGTTTAGAGGCCTAAACTGGTTGAAGAAATTATGATTTTTCTTTCCATTTTTTAGGCAATTGAGGTAGGTAAATTGCGGTGTTTATTTTTTCTGCGTGTTGCTTTGCTGTATGTAAGTTATTCTCTTTCGATTTTTAGACGAAGATTTTTCTGAGATCATTGAATTTATTGGTTTATGCTAACTGATTACTTCGAGTTTTGTGAAAGTAAGGTTTACTAGAATTTTAAATGTATGAAATTTCAATTTCTTGCTCGAAATTAGCCCTTTTTAAGTACGTAGAGAGAGTTTGATTTAGTCTTGATGAGAAAGCTGAATAATTTAGGTTTGAATTTTTTGAACTTGTAAAATTTTGGTATAGATATATTTAATTAAGAACTACTAGAGTCTTTTGATTAGTCAACACAAGGATTTATAAGGAATTGAGCATTTAGCTCGGTCTTCTGGGGTCTTCGTAGAGAGTTTTTATCTTGAATATCTTGTTTCGTTTTCAGTTTGAAGATTTCAGGTTGGTAATCTTCTACAATTTTCGGTTTTGGAATTTTAGGTGGTTGATGAGGATAAATTTGTCATAACATACTAGGTTTCTTGGATGTCAACTTCGGTACAGCGTGTGGGGGGCTTGGATGGGGATGAGAAAGGACAAGAAATCCCTTGTTGAGTCTTTTCGTCTTTACTACACTTGGTGGCTGCATTTTCAGTTTTTCCACCCACATAATTCACTTAATAATCAATACTCAATCATGTGTGCTTTTTCGCGTACGGAACCTCCTCTATGGTCGTTTTTTTTACTGGAATAATTCACCTGAATTCCTTCAGTTTTTGAAGAAAAACGTACAGAAAAATTGTTAAGAATTGTCAGTTATTAAACCAGATCAGAGATAGCTTATAAGTAAATAATAGATCTTACTATTTTCAAGTAATTCTGCTGCCATTATTCTATTTTTAGTAGTTGATATTTATTTTGATAAACCGCAATTAATTGATAATCAAATTTTCTTAGCCCTTCGCATTCAGATTTTATACTATTAACCTTATCATATATATTTGTTTGATTTTGCAGTAGGGAAAGATTTATTTTCATATTTATTTCAATATAATTCAAGAACTAAGATAACTAGCGTTTTAGCTATCCAGGGATGTCTCGTGGAATTGGGCCTTTATGATCAAACCATGTTAATACTGTTCTGAGTTGCATTCTCTTTGCACTATGTTTATACTATTTTTAAATTGTCGGGGACTTGAATTTAAAGTATTATTGGAATGCGAAAACATTTATTGCCATTCAGGCTTTTGAAAGGCAGTCCTCCCTCAGCTGTTTGGATTAATCCGCAGTCTCTTAATAGCACATACCATGGGAGACAGTGAAGAATCTAGCAAGAATGAAGCATTAGCATCAACTGCGGTGGTGCGTCTATCAATTGCCTTAGTAACCGAACATAATAATGTGGAGTTTATTGCTGAGTCGGTTTTCCATGTCTTGCATTTGCAGGACCAGAATAGCATTCATGTCTATCCTGATTGGGCGGCAATGCAGGTGATTGGCTTGAAAGCTTTACCGATTGACATTAATTATACAAAATTCTTGTGACCATGTTTGGGAGTTTGTTTATGCTAATCAGTGGCGTTAATCTTCAGGCTTATTATGGCCCCCGACTTGCTGTACCGCCATATCATAACTCGGTTGCTGCTTCTCATACTCCTCCACCTTATATGTGGGGACCACCTCAGGTATTTGGAAGGTCTAGCGACTAGCGATGAGGAGGTCACTCTGGTTTTTGAAGGACTAATAGACTGAAACAAGTGAATTATGATTAAATCTTTTATTTTCAGTCGATGCTACCTCCTTATGGGGCTCCATATGCTGCTTTTCATGCTCATGGAGGCGTTTATGCACATCCTGGAGTCCATATGGTAAGTTTCACATTCATTGGATTCAATATTGGCTTCTTAAGATCAGGGGCACATCCAACAGTTTTAATTTTTTGTGTAATTTTTGCTTACTTTTTAAAATCGTCCCCAAACCTTCTGTCAGACTGTCACCCCCTTTTATTTGAATTTGGGTCTGCCCTTCCCAGCGGTACAGTTTTAGTAGTTTTTAGTTTTCCATTTAAATTCTTAAAGCTGCACAACAATATCACCAAACAGATAGAATAATAAATGCATTGTATCTAAGAATTGTAGCATATAATATGGTTTGTAGGCTGGTGCTACTTTGAGCATGGAGACCCCTGTCAAATCTCTCCCTGTCAAATCACCGGGAAATAACGATGGAGGATTTTTGAAGAAGTTGAAAGAATTCGATGGACTTGCAATTTCAATTGGCAATGGAAGTGGTGACAGTGCTGATGATGCAGCTGACAATGGAGTCACGCAAAGGTTTATGGACCGTCAATGACACGAGTTTCACTTTTAAGTTTCTATCAGTAGTGTAGAATTTTTCCTGGATGACACCATTTGGCCAGGGGTGGCCTAGGAATTTGGAGGGGTACGATTATATATTTGAAGGGGGGAAATGTGAACTTTTATAAATTTTACGCATAAAATTTCAATTTTTTTCCCATTGGGGTTGATATCTCCCCTCGCCTCCTTATTAGATCAGACCTTGCTCTTGGTTTATCCATTTGGGGTTGCTTATTTAGCTTTTTATGTACACTAAAAGACCAAATATTATTCCCTGTGAACAGTGAGGAGACTGAAGGCACCAGTGATGGAAGTAACATAAGTAACGGTGTTGGAGCTGGGGTAAGGATTCCTTTCTCCATTGACTTGATTCTTTCCTTTATTTTGTTGTCTGAAAGGTATTTACTTCTACAAGAATTCACTTGTAATTTACTAGACTGGTCAGAGCGGCAAGAAAAGAAGTCGACAAGGATCTCCTAACAGCGGTAAGCTTGTGGTGCATATATAGAACTACCAGGAAATATCTCATCATGTTCTGCATTCATTTCTGTAACTTGATTGCAGCTGGAAATGGCAAGGGTAAAAAATTGGGTCAAGAGTCTGAGAAAGTAATTAATGTGATTCCTCCTGTTACTGTATCCGCAAAAACATCAGAGAAGAATATGAGTACTGCCTTGGTGCTGAAAGATCCTTCAGATTTGGATGTGAAGTTGAGTCCAAGCAGTGTTCCACAAACTCTGAAGCCAAGTGAAGCCTGGTTGCAGGTATGTTTTGAGCGTATCTAAGACTATCGTCATTACTCTATTCTATATTTTTTTGGAGTTAATTGCTTTTTAAATAATATACAACATACGAAGATCTGTGTGTCCTCTTGTGTCATGGTAAACTTTTGAGGCTGATGTACACCACAAGCAACTGAGCAGGTTTTTAATTTATTGCAGAATGAGCGAGAGCTGAAACGGGAGAGGAGGAAACAATCCAATAGAGAATCTGCTAGAAGATCAAGACTAAGGAAACAGGTCAACTCCCAGGTTTAGTAACTCACATTTTTCAGCCTTTTGCTTTAACCTCTTATATATCCAGGCTGAGCACGAGGAACTAACAGTTAGAGTTCAAGCACTGACTTCTGAGAAAATGACTATCAAATCCGAGATCAATAAACTAATGAACAATTCTGAGAAACTGAAGCTTGAAAACGCTATGCTAATGGTGATTGTAATACCCTTTTATTTTTTTTCCTTCTGCATTTCGGTTTCTTGCTGATCGGCTGATGTTAAATTCACAGAAAAAACTAAAAGATGCTCATCTAGGGCAGACAGAGGATGTAACACTAAAGATTGGTGATTTTAGGCCAAAACCAGATGGGACAGTGAACCTACTTGCTAGAGTCAACAATAATTCTGACGAAGGTGAGGCGTATGAAAGTACCAGCCCTGGAGCTAAGCTTCACGAGCTTCTTGATAAAAGCCCCAGGACTGCCAGGACTGATGCTGTGGCCGCTATTTGACAACCAGGAGTCGCTGTTATTTTGGCATAATTTGAAGTCCAAAATTGCCTTTTAACAATAGTAACGGAACATAGTATTACTGTAATAACTCAAATCTAATTTATTGACCATTTCTCAGCAAAGATGGTGAGCGTTTTAAAGTTCAAATTTGCCGGGAAGCTACATTGCTACGGATTAGTGATGTATATCGGAGGGAAAACGACGTAGTTTGGCTGTGTTTAGATGAAAATGTATTAAGATGGTGTCTATAATTTGTATGTTCTTGCGTGAGAGCTCTTATCAATGGACTTATTCATATGGCTTTTGTTTTTTCTTTTCTTTCTTTATGTTTATATCAAAAATCAATATTTAAGATTTTACATATTTTCTTGCCATGAAAGAATAATGCGAATATGTATATATATTTTTGAGCTACTCTCAAATTTGTGAAATAGACAACTATTGGGGTAAGTCTTGGTGTTTGAAACTCTGAATGCGAATATTTAAAGATGCCAGTTTTCTCGAATTTGCAATCATACATGCCGAATCACTATTATATAGAATTGAATAATCTAAACACAAAACAAAGTAATGGTTTGTTTTCATTATATATAATATATTTTCGTTTTCCAACATTATTTTTTATAAAATAATTTTTCTTTTTAATTAAATTATTTTATAGAAGAGAAGATGCAAGAAAGTCGCTTACGATGTTTGGTCATGTTCGACGTAGGCCTAGCAGTGCACGTGTGTGTCGAGTGGAGTCCATGGATTTCGGCCAGTTCACGAGAGCGAGAGGACGACCGAAGAAGACATGGCTTGAAGTTATACGCAAAGATTTGGAGTGCAAGGGGATTACAGAAGATATGCTGACTGATAGGAGCATTTGGAGAAGACTGACGCATGTGTCCGACCCGACTTGATTCTCTATATTGTTCATGTAGCCTACCCCAATTCATTGGGATTAAAGGCTTAGTTGTTGTTGTTGTTATAATTCTTAAAGGTTATAAATTTGTGTTAACTAGTGCAAACGAAACTAAAAGGGGTGTGCAAAAGCTAAGAAAAATTATGAATTAAACTAATATGCAAAATTAAACTAGATGAATTAACTTATGAGAAAAGAGCTATTCTTGGTTTTCGATTGACTTTAGGGTACTATCTCGATCATCGATCTTCACATACGATTCAATTTTCATATGAATATTCATCGTTGAACATTTAATCAAATAATCAAAGTCATATCTCACCTTACGTTTAGTTAAGTAGCCCAAGCGTTCTAGTTTAACCCTTATCAAACAATCAATCAAAATACAAGCGTTTAAAATTTAAATCGATGATAGCATATTAACTAGTGAGATAGATGAAGCTAAACAACATAATCTAGGCGTCTATGTTTAATTTTGTCAATTATTTTTCCTAAGAATTTAACAAACTCACAAGCTGAAATTTATTAATCTTAATTGCTTCGTAAATTAGAGGAATCAAACGATTCCGTATTTGATATATAATTTATCACTAAATTGCATGCACAATAGTTAGGTGATCAATCTAACAATCAAACAACACAATCATAACAATAAAATCAGAAAAATAAATGATACTCAATAAAAATCAACAAGCAAAACGTAATCTCACGAGAATCGTAAACTCCAATGTATCGTCTTCCTTAACCAAGAATCACAAAGGTGTTTAGCCACTTATTACCAAATGAAAAATAATCAAAAATAATCTAGAAAGCATTAAACAAAAGCTAAGGAAGAAGTTACTAAAAGATGAATCTTCAAGGTGTTCTTCGTGCTTGAATCTTCAAGGTGTTCTACAAATGTTGAGAGAAAAAAATATAAAAACTATTCTAAAGTCTAAAACTATGATAAAAAGTTTGAATTCCCAATTGTGGAGGCTAATTTTCGAGTTACAGGGTTAGGAAAGCTTGGAGAATAGGTTAGAATCTTCAAAATATGGTAAAAATCAAGTTTCCTTATTTTTCCCGGACTCCTCAGGAGATCGATCGGTGATGGCTGACGATCGAGTTCGGGCAAAAAGAATGGGCGATCGATCGCGCTGGTTGGCAATCGATCGATAGCTTTTTTATTTTCATCTGGTAGGTTTTGTCGATCGATCGGGGAAATGTGCCGATCGATCGGTGAGTTATGAATATTGTTGCTCGGAGTTTCTATTTTGGCGATCGATCGGTGCTTGTTTGGCGATCAATCGCGGCCCATTGTCCACTTTTATGCATTATTCTTGGTCTATTTTGATCACTTGTCAATTCTAATGCATCTCTTGATCTTTATTCACCATTGTTAACTTGATTTCTTCGATTTCACCTATATTTACACAAATATACGAGTATGTAGCATATGTATCAATTTATCTATATAACATACCAAATAGTAGACAATTAAGGGCAATAGATATGTCTATTTCTAGTCACATCAAACTCTCGCATACTTAATATTTACTCGACCTCGAGTAAATCAGACAAAACTACAATCTTTTTGATGGCTCATAACATCATAACAAACTAACTTGTCCCCACTTTAAAGCCTCAACAATTATAAACATGCATAATAATGAAAGACAGTTAAAAGTTAACAGTGGAACAAGTTCAATCCGAGGCATGTCATACTCAACAAAGCAGCGAACATGCGTTTGTGGTGATAAACAAGTGTCATGTACAAATTATAGATCCAATAAATGCAAACCCAAAATAGATCAAGTTATACACTAACACAATTATAGGCTCACTTGCACACTCCTCTCCACTATCTTAGCCACTTGCAAACATCAATCAAATAGGTCTTTATTAGCTTGTAGCTTGACCTATGTATTGACTTATGAAATAAATGATAATGATGTATCAAACAAGAGAGTATGATGATATGTACAATTATAATTTCTCTTCTTGCATGATTTTTTCAAACCTTGTTCATTTTTGCAAGGTTTAATCAATTCTTTTCTTCTTTTGTACATTGGCTCTCATTGGAGTCATATTTTTAGCAATTTTCTCAAGGCATCTATTTTCTTTCATGCGTCCCATTCTTTTAACAATAAGGTCACAAATAAATGATTTAATGATAACATACGTGCATGTGAATGAAACACATCATACTCCCTTCAAATGTATGTATAAAATTCATATTTAGGCTCATTAGGGAAGGATGATAAGCTAGTCAAAGAATGTTGAATGAGGGTTGTTTGTATGATTAGCACGCAACCATTCTTTTTGCTTTAAAGCTCAAAAAGGGTACTAGCCATTGATTTTATTTACATGGTAGGCTTGAAAGTCTCAAACGCATCAAAGATCGTCTATATCACTTTCATGTTCGCAAGTAGTCTATACATACGCCTCAAAGAGCATGTAGTCAAGTTCTAGCATGCATCAGAAACTTCCTAAGACTATCACAAAGTTCACACAATCTTCACTACACTATGCACATTTCACAATTCATGACAATATCGTGCTAAAAAAATTCAACTACTCTGTCAAAACATAATTTGCATTAGAGTTCAAAGTTTGCCAAGATTAACAATTCACATGTGTTCAAAAACATACATGTCATCAATTATGTTTCATCATGGGCTAGTGTTCCTTCGGTTGATTCCCATAGCTCTGGTTCGGATGGTCCCTCCAACCCTTGGTTGTAATTGCTCGATGATTGGTCATAGTTCCTTTGTGGTGGACCCGAAAATCCTCATGTTGCGTTTGCGTACTCCGTGGATGTTTCTTGTAAGGGGAATTTAACATTAAAATTTGTGCTGCGAACTATGGTTTAAATGATCCTAACAACCACGTCACAAACCATAAGTTTCAATCCAAGAAGTAATAACATAAATTTTATTGCTTTAAACAAATATCAACATTACATTTGTTTAGAATCACTCCATTCTTGGAGTTTACAACTTTCAAAGATACACAATCAAATTGAGCGGTAACCAATAGGTCATCCAAATCATTTGAGAGACGATCTTCTTCGGTCACGTTTACTTGATCCATACCCTACCCACGATCATCTTTATTGCGACAATCCAACACCATGTGATTGAGTTTTCCACATTTGTAGTACTTGCCTTTGAAATTCTCCGCCTTTCCAGATTTGGAGGCCATGCCGTCAAACTTGCGCTTTGTTCCGGCGGGTTTTTTCACTAAGTTCACTCGTGCTTCATGTTGGTGCCAATTTTCCTTCATTTCGGAAATGCTGTTGTCCTATTCGATTCTCAAGAGAACCACAAGGTATTCAAGATTCATCTATTTTCGTTTGTGCTTGAAATAATTCTTGAAGTCCTTCCACGATGCAGGAAATTTCTCAATCATTGCGGCCACTTGGAATGAATCACTGAGAACCATTCCCTTCACATGAATTTCGTGCATGATTACTTGCAAATTGTGCACTTGCGTTATCACCGACGTTGTGTCAACCATTTTGAAATCCAAGAATCGCCCAAAGATGAATTTTTTTTCATGCCGGCATCCTCGGATCTATACTTTTTCTCCAAGGATTGTCGCAATTCCTTGGTCGTATTCACTAGACAATACACATTGTATAATATGTTGTCTAATCCATTAAGAATATAATTCTTGCACAGTAAATCTCTTTGATTCCACGCATCAACCGCAACCTTCTTTTGGCTGTCGGTTTCATCCTCCATGACTGTAGGAGCATCATCATTGAGGAACTTTGCCAAGACCAACGTTGTCAAGTAAAACATCTTTTGTCACCACCGCTTGAAGTCATTTTCATTGAACTTCTCTGGCATTTCACCATGATGTACGAGAGTCTTTGTTACACTCGAAGAAGCCATTTGTGGCTATTATTTTCTTAAGATTGTTGCACAAAATTTTATGGGTGTGTATCTTAGGAAGATAGCAAGCAAAAACAACAATGTATTCGTTTTAAGAATGTCGATGCGAGATTTAAAATCTTCGACCGTAAGACAATATTGCCCCGCTACTCACCGTTCAATTGACAATTTGTCTCCCAAGATACAACGACTATGATTTGTGATAGGAGCACTCCAAATCGCAAATCCTATAAACCACAAAGGTTTAAAATCGCTCAACAAGGACTAGGATGAAGATGCACAAAATACTCAGATTTTGACCTTCAAAGTTGATGTTAATTTGAAATTCCATGTCTTAATTCGTTCAAGGGTTGTTTTTTATACAGTATACCAAGTAATGTCACCAAAAGACATCATTTAGAAGCATCACATGATGAAAAAAATGCAGCCAAATGCAAAAAACACGCAATCCTACGCAGAGCGCGATCGATCGCGCAATAGAACGGATCAATCGCGAGTCCTTTATTTAATTCATAATTTCCAACCTATATTATTGTTTCACTAAAGAGTGAAGTTCGTTATGATGAAAATTAGATTGAATCTATATGCAATTCATCAAATAATATATATCTAAATAATTAAAAGGATAAAATTTAAAATCTAGAAATCTAATTCATATTTCTTAATATGTTTGATTGTTTTTATTGCACAATTAATTTATTATTTCGAATACATCAATTCCTTATCAAATCAAATTAAATAAAAGAAATAAAATAAATGTCACACAATCTTCTGCCCTAAGTAGTTGGTTTGTGTCAAGAAACAGCGGTAGCTGCAGCAAAACCAGGAGAAAACCGAGGAAAAACTACAAGTAATCGCCACCCGTTCTCTCTTTTAATCATCACGTGTTTATAGATAAAAATATGTATGTTTTCCTTATTCCACACGCAATCAACATAATTTTTGGGTTTTTATCTACATTTTACATTTACGGGTTTCCTTTTCTTGGTGTAATTTTGCACTAGATCGGACATTTTTGGATCGATGGCTTCGAAACGGATCTTGAAGGAGCTCAAGGATTTGCAGAAAGATCCTCCTACTTCTTGCAGCGCTGGTAAATCTTTGACCTTTTCCATTTTCGTTACTTATTCTTTTAGCCTGTTGGATGTATCTATGTTTCGTATATTCGTTATGTTTTTTTGACATTGTTACTATATTTTTGATCTGGGATATTTTTACTTTCATTAATCCGTGTATAGGTTGGCATTTACCAGTGTTGGTACGCGTGTTTTTGTTGTTTGCAGGTAAAAATGTTGTCCTAGAGTAATTGTAAGTTATTATGTGTGCATATGGGTGTGTCGATTAGCATTTCTTTTTGTGGGTTTACATGATTTTGTTGTTTGGACTATTTTAGCATGTAAGGCATCTCTAACCCAAAATTTCATTTTAGTGCAAGTTTTGCACTAAGATATTGAAATTTCTGCACCAAATACAAACTCATCTCCAACCCATCTACTCCAAACTTTACTTCAAAAGGAATATTAAAGGAATATTACTTACGATATTCCTTTTAATTTCATTTATAATAATTCTTTTATTCAATCAATTATCTACTACAAATATATTTATATATTTACTAGTATAATTAAATTTAATAATGAAATCGTTAAAATTTAATCGGTAATTCAATTTAATTAATTAATTTAATTAAATACAATTAATCATTTATTTACTTTGTAATAATAATAACAAAAAACATTTATTGTTGGCGCAGCAAAAGTTTTATCGCCAATTTAACGCAACAAACGCAACAAATAATGCACGCTTGGAATGACAATCTCACGCCAAGATGGCATGGGGTTGGAGATGGCCTAAGAAAGTGACTTTGGCTGTAAAGGTTATGGTGCGGTGTTGTTGATCCTTGTGGGAGCTTGTTAGTGAATATGATCTGGAAATAAATTAACAGTTTTTCCTTATGAATATGAGGAACAATTTTATGTAAGGGACAGCATGCGTTGGTGGTTATGATTGTTGCTGGTGGAAGTTATCTTGGTTGTGGAAATTTTGTTGGTGGGCAACTTGATGTTAGTAGAAGAGTGAAGAATATTGTGTGCTTTTTATGTTGATTTTTTTAGGTTGGTGTATGTTATGACATTAATTATATGTCCATAAAGCCTCTCAAATTATGCACCTTGAGGTGAAGATGAATTTTCAACCAAGGAAATTCGGAGAGTGCCCCTTTGTGATCCTTACCTATTAAGAGCTAAGTGTCAAAAGATGTGAAGTATGTCATGAACTGATATTATTTGTGCAAATATGCAAGTCTCTGGGCAGAATTATGTTGTTGTAATACGTATGAAATTATATTTGTAACCAAAGGTCGAGTATTCATATTTGCTGTGTGCCCGTAGGTAACAGTCTTTAATCCATTTTCTCGTTTGTGGTAATCCTGTTCTCTTGCCAACTATCTGAAGTTCATAAATTGAGTGAAAAGAGATTATTCAAGTATATATGCATTATTATACATCTACATATCTTTAATCACATAGAACATTGAGAACTTCCAACAGTTTTAATGGACTGTGTGAGGTAATTCACTTACGCAGGGCTTGTTTCCGCAATTCCTTTTACACGTCCTTTATCTTTTTAAACCAACTGCAGAGTTGTTATATGCATCCTTTTCAGCCTGATAGTACAGACGTTTCCATCGATTATAGTAGTTTTTTAATGGGAAAAAAGTCATAATCTTCAAATATTCATGGTTACTCTTGCAATGTTTTGTTTCTTATGAAAGAAAAGTTGATATGACGCCGCAGGACCTGCTTTTGACACTTACACTTCACTCAATTAGTTATGGCACCCATTTCCTTTTTCACCGTTTTTTCATGTTTTGAACGAAAAGGTGGTATTCCTTTTGTTGTAACAGGACCTGTTGGTGAGGACATGTTTCATTGGCAAGCAACAATAATGGGACCACAAGATAGTCCCTATGCAGGAGGAGTGTTTTTAGTCACTATTCATTTCCCCCCTGATTACCCATTCAAACCTCCAAAGGTAAGGCATTCATGATATAATATTTGCAACTCTTAATTTCTGTCTTGTTATTGTCACCAAAATGAAAATCTTTCCATATTTGTCCTTCATTCAATGTTATTGTTGATGACTGGTGAAATGATTTTATTTTCATTTTCTTTTCGAATGCAACTTCTTAGAGCATTTGTTTACAGTGTTGTGAGTCAGTTTCTTAATTAGTCAAGGTTCTACTGGTCTGACTTCTGTGGATATATAGCATTCCAACTCTGATTTCTTTTGATACTACATAAGATAGTTCTTTTATTCGACTTGTCACTTAATTAGCTGCAGTGGCATAGTAATGGAGATTTCATGTGAATTGAGAAGTTGATTTGTTATTGAAATCATTTGGGGAGGATTATGGGAAGTGGTTTCACCTGTATGTATTCTGCGAAGGATAAATTCTTGCAATTTCTATGTTCTGCGAAAGATAAGTTCTTGCAATTTGTAACCTGAATCTGGTGGAAACGTACCTAAGACTTGTTTCGGTTTCTCCTTTAAGTGTCGATAAACTAATTAGAAAATCGAAAAACTTGAAATTCTGTTATCAATTTAATACTTCATTCCGTGATTTTCTCGAGAAGCGTTAATTTGGTTCTTGCAAATTATTATGTCCAAATTCTTTCGTGCTTTTTAATGTTGTTGAAATTGTAACATGCTTTTTATTGAACTTTTGCAGGTGGCATTCCGTACTAAAGTTTTTCACCCAAATATTAACAGCAATGGTAGCATTTGCCTTGACATCTTGAAGGAGCAGTGGAGCCCTGCCTTGACAATTTCCAAGGTTGTTACTTATTATTGCTTGACTGCTTTTTTGTTAACCTGTGCCAAGTTCACATTTACAACTCAAAACCAAGAATGACGTCGTCTGAGTAGATTTGAGGTGAATTAGCTTTCATATATGGATGGGTCTTCGGAATTAGGTAGAACACTTACGCACCACGGATGGTTTTTCTTTTCCAATGGTTCCCAAATTTCCAAGAATGTATAATTTATAACTTCGTGACAAAAATGCACTTTAAAGCGTACTTCGGACTGAATCTTACCGTGTCTCTCTTCTATAAGTCCTCCCTCATCAATTCGTCAGCACAAAAGACATTTCCAAGGTCTTGCCATTCTTATTTCTGAAGTCATATATGAAACATTTTTACTGCTGACTGTTCAATTTCTCTTTAGTGATTTATGCAGAAGTAGAGAGGATGGATGCGTAAGCATAGCAATTTTATATGGCTTGACACCTAGTACCCTAGGTAAAATTTGAATATTGCACTTGGCCTGCCTTCAAGAAAATGGTTTTTCGTGGTTGATAGAGGCTGTTCAATTTAATGAGATGGCGCTATTAACTATCCTTTTCCATTTAAAATTCTGTTTTTATAGATCATGTCTTGTAGTTGATGTGGAGCATAAGTCATATGGAGTAAAGACTTGCAACAATTGATTTATATTGATTGGATATGATTTCAGGATATTCTGTTTGTTTTATTTTTGTAATTTCCTTCTATTTCTTCACAGTAAGCCTACTATAGATTATTATTATTTATTTTAAGGACATGCTTTTGGATTAACAATATTGTCGGGAATTTCTTTCACTCTTCTTCCTCTATGCTTCTTTTCCCTTACTCTATTTTATTTCCTTTTCTTCGTCTGCTCTTCTTCCCTCTGGAATTCTCCTTTCCCATCCTCTTCACCCTCTATTCCTACAGCAAGTGGTGACTGAGTCAGTCACAGATCTTGTGACTTAAAAGACAGTTCTTTCATAGAAACTCTGGGAAATTGGAAGGGAATAGGAAACTCATCTTTATCCGCACTATGGTCCCGTCTACCTTCTTACAAATGTAAAGTAGTATAAAATAATCTGTAGCAGTAGCGTACAGTATATAGTAACGTAAGATGTTATATAATAATAGTATAAACTGGTATATATTGGTTTGAAATAGTGAATAGCAGTATATAGTAGTGGTCTACACAAGTTCTTTGGTCGTTCAGCGTATGGCTGTTTGATTTAGCAGAATCTGCCAATGCAACTTATCTTATTAAGCTCTCGCGACTTGTTATATCTGTTTCTTGAAATTAAATTCCTCTCTGTTCCTTGACGATTGATCTATATTGTTTCTAGGTACTGCTGTCAATATGTTCCCTTTTGACGGATCCAAACCCCGATGACCCTCTGGTGCCAGAAATTGCTCACATGTATAAGACGGACAGAGTTAAGTATGAGCAAACAGCAAGGAGCTGGACTCAAAAATATTCTATGGGTTAGTATTATTTGTCGCGGGTGACCTATTATTATTTATAAATATGTGTCTGTGCTCTAAGTTCTTATAGTTGAAGAAATCCTGATACTGATGCAATAGTGTTTTGAATTGTTCATGTGAATGATTGTTGGGAAGGACTGGGCACGTTCTGTTGACTATGTGTGATCTGTATCATGGAGTAACTTCTATTATCTTTTAATCTACCATTATTTCGTACTATAGAAATACGTTATATTTACAGTTTCTGATCGAGGAAGCAAATTCAACCATGAATCTGTTATATCGAGTGTTATATGTCGTGTAATACATTGCGGGTTTGCCGAGTGTAAATTTGCATTGGAATGACTACCTTTGTAGAAAAAAATCAACCATGAATATGTTCCACTGACTTTAATTTTTTTCATGGATTAAATATACTGATGCGAAGTTAATCAGTTCTATCATGGGTTTGTATCGAACATCCATCCTTGTAGAATAGGTAAATTTGCACTCGGATTAATACCTTAGTTAAAAAAAGCATGACCATTAATCTGTTACGTTGATTGTACATCTTTCTTGTCTTAAAATTTATTGATGGGATAATAATCAATTCTATTATGGGACTTGTCGACATCCCTGAGGCACCGTTTGAAAGGGTATGATAAATCATGATTTTTTAATTATTCATCCATCACTTATCTCATTCCATCCTTTGCGCCTAACGGTGCCTGAATTGATAATGTATCGCCGAATGTAGGTTTGCATAAGATTTGAGTACCTCAGAACCACATTACCAGTGACAAAAGGCACTCCTGATCAAGTAATTGTTTTATCTTGCATCCATGTGCATTTCATAAGATTAAAAAAAAAAGGTATTGAAATTGGCATTAATTTGCTTCAGTTTCTTGAAACTGGAATGTCTCTAATTGAACCTGTTCATACAAAGCTTGAATATAAACAAAACACTTAAATTGTGATCACAGCTCTTTTGATCGAAGAATTGATGATATTTTACTATTCAACGTGCTTGTTGACTCTTTGGTTTCTATTTTGGATAATTTGGTTTAATTTTCTTGGAGCAAATGCCATTAAAGGTGTAACAGAAGCTACTTTTTTTTTCATTTGGGTAACTTGCTGTCAATTTTGCAAACCTGTATTATTGGGAAACTTTGTGACAATCAATATGTTTTGATTTGTTTGTATTCAATTTTGGAGCCTTCATTCAACAATGGATATGATCCTAATGACGATACTTTATGATTCATGCCCAAGGTAACAAGTGGCTGATCTTTCTTATTACATAAGATATTTAAAAATTATATATTTAAATGGGTAATAATCTTCATCAAACTGTCGCAATGTATATATTTAAATGGGTAATAATCTTCAACCTTGAAATGTAATGAGATCGTGTGGTTACATTGGAAGGAGCAATGTGTAAAGTGGAATGGTAAGTGACAAATTAAATGTTGATTTCTAATTAAAAAAATATTAATATACTTTAAATTTCGAAATATATTTAATGTTTCCTTCGATAGGTGAAATCACCACTTATATCATTTACTCCACAATAGTGGCCAACTTCCGTAGGGTTTTTAATTTCACAGATCCATTGGTTTATGCTACTTTCCAATAATCAACATTCAACAACTATGATGCACAGACATTCCTAAAAATAATTCGATGCAGTGTTGAATACTTCTAGGACACCGGCACCTCTCAGACACGTCCTTAATTTTCAAAAATAAAAAATAAAAATCTAACACTTTTAGGGGTTAATAGTACAATTTAAATTTTTTTTGACAAAAATGAAATTTGGACGTTTGTTAAACTTTATGTTAATTGAAGTAATACATATTTGTTGTTAATATGTGTGGTATCATGATGATTTCAGTAACATGTATTTATTTATACGTTTATTGAATTTGGTAAAAATATTTTTGGTGTTATCTTTTATTTGGGTGTGCTTGTTAAATTTTATGTTAATCGAAGTAATATGTATAAGTATGAGTTATATTATGATGATTTCACAGACATGCATTTATTTATATGTTTCTTGAATTTGATAAGAATAATTTTGTTGCTTTTACATGTTTTTAGAATTAAAAATATTAATTTTAGTATTTTGTAACATAATACAAGTACAATATATATGCTCTGTGTCACAATCGTGTCGTTTCCTAAAAAAATTGAAATACATGTTGCAATGTCACATCCTAACTCAACAGCCTTAACTTGCCAACCAAACGAAAGTTTTATAATTTACTGTCTAATATTTATGTATTCCTGTCTTTAAATTAATCATTAATAAAATTTTAAAAAATTCATTTACTCGGCCCCTCGATAAATTAGACTTGTGCGTTTCGAGAAACAGGAAAATGTTGATTTGATTCCTAGTTAGTAACAATGACAGCTATTGTAACTTCGTCAATTTTTATGAACCAAGAAATTCCTTTGATTAATATCTCTATAAACAATGATCAATTTAAAAAAAAAAAAAAAATTGAATCAGAAATCCAATGGCTGAAAGGTCTGATACTGTCTCAACAAACTACGTACATTCCCATGTAGTCCATAAATTCATCCAGCAACCAATTCAAGAATCCAAATTATCTTATCATTGGACTTGACATAAGCTTGTCTGAATAATCGAGTTAAACAATGAACAGCACCCTAGTTCTGGGTGAAAGCCATCAATAATGTATCAAATATGGCTAAGCATTTGAACTTCAAAATGAAGAAGAATCAGTCCAGCGCTAAATTGTTGGCAGAAGACGGCTGTATCATCACCAGTGTCGACTTCAATTGCCAGTAGAAGTTTCCGATCTTTCATAAATCGACATTCTCTTCCGATGAATAAAGTATCACATAAATACACAGACTTGCAGGATCTATGTGAAACTCCATTTGTTCTGTGTGGCTGGTAATTATATTTGCGTGATAATGACTGAAATTATTCGAGTTACACGGTTATTACTTGTCATGCGGATTACTTTCAAGAAGCAGAAAGTGAAAATGTAAATTAGAGAGAACAAGGGTACACTGTGAAATATATTTAATACAGGACAAGTTGTTAAATTGCCAAAAAAAGACATGACAAGGTTTTGGTTTACATATGATATGTATCAAGTAGTTTATACAGTACTGAATGACACTGAAACAAACATATATTTCAAAATTATGAAATAATCACATCAATTTAAAAATATAATGGGGAAGAATTCCAATTTCAACACAATATCTGCCATCAGTAGATATTTCTCATTGAATTGCGTACTTAACCAAGTATTTTACAACACAAAATTTCACTTCTATTATGTCCTAACAAAATTTCTAACCTACCCCTGATAGAATTTGTGGGCCTTTGGATGTTGGTGATCATACATCTCACACGTTTTCTATTACGATACATTAGCATAGCAGTTACAAGGTAGCTAGTTAGTTTAGCATATCAATTATAAGTTGGTTAATACAGCTGTAATAACTGAATTACAGTATTAACTAACTTATAACCGCTACGCTAACTGCTGAACTTAACTAACTAGCTAACTTGTAACTGTTATGCTAACTGCTGAACTTAGTTGACTTGTAACTGCTATGTTAATGTATCGTGATATTTTCAACTAATAGAAAAGCTCGACTTACCAAAGTCGTTTAGGAATCTGTAGAACGATCAACAGAAACTTCGAGTAGACTTTGTGGAGTTGTTTTTGTTGTCAAAGGCAAATCAACAAGCATGCTCGGAGGAGCGAAATACATATGCAATGACATCATGCAGATCATTATTCCCAGATAGAGCTGCATGTGCATGACAAGATCATAGACCCCACAAAAAAAACGAAGGGGGAGAACCGGCTAAAATAGTAAATGATGTTTCTATACTTTGCAAGAGATGCAAGAAATTTACCTGAATTGTTGGTTTGAAGTTAAAAAGGAAAGCAGATAGTAGCATTGTCAGCAACATGGCCATGGATGTAGAGTACACCTGTTGAAATTAAAAAAAAAAAAAACTTGAAAATATATTGAAGTAGAATGAGTAAAAGAATAAGTTCCTGATGATTGATTCAAGCAAAACCATAAATGGGTATGATGAAACAAGAATTTTTACATGGCAAAAATACACCGACTAGATGAAGCAAGTTTCACAATGTCAGCACAAATGCCTTGCTTGCACTTGGATCATATTTTTGGCTTGATTAAAGATGTTCAATGGATTGGCCCAAGAAACGTAGAAAAACCACTCAAACAAGGGGAAGCTAGAACTAGTCATGCTTAAGAGAACTAAACAAGAATGCGGTCATCTAAGAAGTTAAACAGGATTTCACTTCTCAGGCACTGGTTTGATGATTTTGTCTGTACATAGAAATATTTTGTTGGTAACATTGACAGGTTTTCACACACACACACACACGCGTGTTAACATACTGTTTTCTTTTTTTTTTTTTTGGGAATAGTTCTTTCTTCAAACTTCTAAGTTCAAGCAAACATTCATACACATTGCAGATAAGCGGATACTAAAGTTTAGAATTCATCAACAGAGATTAGTTATAAAAAAAAAGGTTAAGATACCTTACCTTCACGATATTGTCTGCATATTTCATTAACCACGAGACTAGCAGCCCAGTAGAGCCCAGATTTAAAACCACCAACCAAGTTGTGATGTTGTATCCATTAAAAAGGCGTTGCCACCAAGGTCCTTTCTCAAATCCACTTCTAAAATCATCCAAGATAAGCCGTGCCATGTTGAATATAGCACCAAATCTGAAAATAAACCATAATCTTTGCAGTGTTTAATCCAAGTTAATCATGTGAATCTAATAGCTAGCCTAAACAAAATAATAATATTTTAGTCTCATTGCTCCTCATGACAATTAATCCACTGGTGTGTGTGTGTGTGTGTGTGTAATTGAGTGTCTGCCATCAAACTAAAAACTAGCTCATGGTAACTGTTCGATTCATATCGTTCAACCGTGTTGCAGGGTGCTACTTTTCGATTGCTATACATATGCCAGCCATGCAGGAAAAATGAGGCAATTGTTAGTCCCCAATAATATTCAATATGCTTTGTACGCTCATGAAACACTGGATTAGCAGTAATCTGAATAGTACTAGTGTTATCTGCATGAAGAGGAGTAGAATGCATTTGTGGAAATCCAAGTTCACCCAATAACCCACGGAGCCAAGTGATCTCAGAACAAACAGATGACATATCACGATACTCAGATTCAGTAGAAGACTTGGAAACCCGATCTTGTTTCTTACTTTTCCAAAAAATGAGAGCAGAGCCAAGGAGCATACACCAACCGGTGACAGAGCGGCGAGTATCTGCACAACCAGCCCAATTAGCATCACTATAAGCCGTTAACTGTATGGACGAATCTTTAGGGAATAAGAGCCCACGAAAAGAAGTGCCTTTGAGGTACCGTATAATGCGACGAACAGCAGCAAGATGAAGATGTCGTGGAGCCTGCATGAATTGGCAAACTTGTTGAATAGCAAAAGAGATATCTGGACGAGTGATTGTCAAGTAGTTCAAACTCCCAACAAGCTGCCGATACAAAGAGGGATCAGAGAGAAGGTCACCCTCGTCCCGATAAAGTTTGAGATTAACTTCCAAAGGAGTAAGAACTGAATTGCCCGATTGGAGACCAGCCAAGGAAATCAACTCCTGCGTATATGTATGCTGATGTAACATAATACCAGTGGAATTGGTATGGACCTCAAGACCAAGAAAATACTGCAATAAACCAAGATCCTTCATATGAAATGATGTCTGAAGATGCCCCTGCAACTGCTGAATCAAGGCGGTATCTGAACCCGTAATAACAATATCATCGACATAGACCAGAAGCATGACAATGCCCGTAGAAGTTTTGCGAAGAAAAAGAGATGAATCAAACTGACTTTGAGCAAACTGAAAAGCAAGTAAAATGGAGCGAAATTTGTCAAACCATGCCCTCGGGGCTTGCTTCAACCCATAGAAAAAACGACGAAGGCGACACACTTCCGAGGAAGGAGTAATAAAGAGACCAGGAGGCGGAGACATAAAAATTTCTTCCTTTAGATCGCCATGAAGGAAAGCATTTTTGACATCCATTTGCCGGAGGGACCAACCCTTAGAAGCAGCGAGTGCTAATATAGTGCGAACCGTAGTCATTTTGGCAACTGGAGCAAATGTTTCTTCGTAATCAATGCCATATTCTTGGCGATTCCCAAGAGCCACAAGCCGAGCTTTATACCTATCGATGGACCCATCAGGCCGGAATTTGACAGAATACACCCACTTATAGCCAATGGGCTTAATGCCTGGCGGACAAGACACAAGGTCCCAAGTGTGATTGTCTTGAAGAGCCTGGAGCTCTTCCTGCATAGCGTGCTGCCAACATGCTTGGGAAGCGGCCTGAGAATAAAAACGAGGAACCAAAACAGTATCCAGAGTAGCAGTAAATGAAGTAGGAGAAAATCCATACCGATCAGGGGGCTGAGAAGCCCTAGTGGAGCGACAAAGTGGTGGAACTGTGGAGGGGGATCAGGTGAAGAGTTAGTGATCGGAACGGGCTGCGGAGCACGACGATGGTAGACCAGATCTGTTTTAAAGCGCTCAAAAGGAGGAGACACATGAACAGTAACGCCCGTGAACAGTACCCGGAACAGTACCCGAACAGTAACGCCCGTGCACAGTAATCGCACGCACAGTAACACGCACACAGTAGCCGTGCGCATAGTATCCGTGCACGGTAGACGCACAGAATCGCATCGCACGATCAGAAAACGCGACGCATAGGTCGCAACTCTCAGCCACCGCGCGCAAAACCCTAGAACGCGCATGCAGATCCTACCTGAAACCCTAGAGCGGCGCCCCCAAATCGCTGCAGAACACTCTGTGCGAAACCCTTAATCAGAAAACCCAAAAAAAATCGAAACCCAAATCTGAGCCAAACTAGAACCCTAAATCGTGAATTGTGAAGCCCAAAAATTCTGAACGGGCTCTGATACCATGTCAGATTTTTGATTCAGTGCCCATTACTATGGGTTTCCTCATTTATATAGAACAAATATGGTTACACAATCCCACAAAATGTGGTTACACAATCCCTAATTTAGAGCTACAAAATCCTACAAAATCCCCTAATTATGCTATCAATATCCCTGAAAATATAGTAAGATATAATCAATATGTACAACTACAATCTAATCAAATCAATCTAGGATTTATCAAATCTAATATCATTAACATTTACAGCAGTAGTCAAGTAATTTAAGAAGGGCAGAGGCTAGGGAGTAAGATTATAGGAAAAAAACTCACGTATATAGTTGAACATTCTGCCAGTATAAGCTATCATTGTTCTTCTTCATCAAAAACTCTGTATATACACCAGCCAATGCTGAAAGGCAAGCAGATAATAGGCCCAACATATAGCCCTGAATAGGTGACGAAAAGAGCGAGTCACAAGAAGCTTCTCCACAGCCCTTTACCTGCATCGACACAAAATGGGTATTAATATGTTCAAATGTTAGTATTTTAAACAGACAACTTTACCAAGAGCGTATCATAAATGATTCACTATAATCTTCACTTGATTTTAAGCCACTTATAAATTGATATATTTTATGCACACTAAAAAGAAGAATTGGTTATGTTGGTGGTCCATCGTAAGAGTATAAAGAAATGTGCGTTAGAAATCAAACTCTTAGACTAATTATGGTCTTCATAAAGGTTACCAACACACCTTAACGTTAATTTTTTTCATACATCAATAACTAACATAGAACCACAAGATATAAAACCAAGAGTTATTGAAACGATCCCTGCAGTACCTGACTTGTGGTGGTCCCAATAGCCAATAGGCCAATTGCCATCCACTGCAAATTAGAAAGTTTCCTCTTCAAAAATAGCCTAGAAAAAAATAGAAAAGATTCCCTAATTCTTCTCAAATGAGAAACATGCATCGGGTTCATAAAGTCCCAAGTAAAGACTTTTGTATGTACCATTATAACGAATGAAAATGAGTATGCATCACCTGAATAGGATTCCGGTTGTTACAATCTTTAAATTGCCCATTATTTGATACGTGGAGGTATCAACGTACGTCAATGTAGCAAACTGCACATTATTGTGAACCAGATATATGATTGATGGGATGGGGTATAATCGGACACTCTTCCATTCCATGGTCATTTTAGGAGGAGGTGACCTCTGAAACTCCCTCCAGAGTAATAGACTAGATACAATAAGCTGCAATTCAACGAAGACTTATTAGTAGCAAAGAAGTTGATGCAATATTTTATACTATAAAAAAACGTATTGTGTAAATATTTATACATCAATACTGATAACTGGTTCTTCATCTAAAATTCTTATTTGGATACAATGGTTCATCTCTTTCAACAAAAGAGTACATGGGTTCTATCTGAATTCTAAAAATACAGAATCTTTAATCCTAACTATGTCTAAAAAAAGCTACCACAAGATGAACATAAAATGGCTCATATTTGTCAAAGACCATGAATAAAAAATTAGCTAAATTTCAACTCGAACAAAAAAAACAGGTTTAAAAAATAATTAAAGAAACAACATTTAGATGTTGGTTTCAAGTGAATAATTTAAATATACAACCCCATACCATACAAATTATTAAAGTACCTTGAAAACTTCAACAAGAAATGGCACTGTGGCATAGTCATATTTATATCCCCCATTACTCTGTGATAATGTCGTCAATATTCCCTACCAAAATGAAATGATATCAACAATCTTTACTCCAAATATCGTATATTCAAAATCATTCATATTTTCACACAAACACCTCCGATATGAATCAAGATTCAAAATTTGAGTTGTGGATTCAAAGTGAGGAGAAACCTGAGAACTTGTAAGAATCGTTAGAATCGAAGCGACGACGTACCACTGCATCTCCGCCTTCTCTCTCCCCTCACGGTATGCACATTGCACCGAACCGTATAATTGCTCACTTGTTTTATAATTCAACCCCCTCTATCTGCACTTATTCCGAATAGTAGCCCCACATTTTTGTTAAACAGTAAAAGTAATACATTTATTTTCTTGTTTATGTTTATCTATAATGCACGGACACTGACACGACGATATTGACACGGCAGAACACCGATATGGCGACACATTTTTTCAAATTTTTTATGATACGACACGGCTGAGACACGTCTATATTTTTTTATTTATTTGTATATATATTATATGTACTATATTACAAAATACTAAAATTCACATTTTTAAAATCTAAAACCATGTAAAAGCAACAAAAATATTGTTACCAAATTGAAAAAAACATATAAATAAATCATGTCACTTGAACCAACATAGTAACATCAATTACATATTACTTCAATTCACATAAAGTTTAACAAATACGCCAAATAAATATAACACCAAAATATTATTTCAAATTCAAAAACAAATAAATAAATGATTATCCTGAAATCATCATAATATCACACATACTAACACAAAATGTTTATTACTTCAACTAACATAAAGTTTAACTAACACGTCCAAATTTTATTTTAGCCAATTTGTTTTTTATAAAATGTACAATTAACCTCTGTCATTTATTTGTCGGACACGCCCAACGTCTGTTCGATTTTGAGGGGAGTATATGACACGGGTGTCCGATTTTATTTAAAAAAAAAAAAATTAAAGACACGCCACGTGACGTGTCCGACACGTGTCCGAGAAATGTCGGTGTCCTAGAAGTACACCGCACCGAGTAATTTGTAGGCGTGTCTGTGTTTCATAGATGTTTATGTTTGTTTTATTTTTCTGACAATTGCCGGTAATATATTTTTTTTGTGATAATGGAGATGCTAAATTTTTTTCCTCACGGGACTCGAACACGAGTCTTATTCAAAATGATAGTGAGCTGCCGACAAAATCGGAAGCTCTTTTGTTATATTTTTTGGTCTTAGTTTTCTATTATATTTTTAATCAATCTTGTTTTTTTAACAGAGAAACATACATAGTATTAGGTAAAAATAGTTATACAGTCCAGTACAATTACAAAGAGGTGGTGAGGAAATGGAACCACTATAGCAGCACAAACCATGAACCACTCTATAACCAAGCTATATTCCCTCAAACCATGTAACCATCCTGACGAGGAAAGGATCTGCCTTTGACAAAGGTGGAAGGCAGATCATTGTTAGGAGCATACTATGGAGAAACAGGTATAGATATTTTAAACTTCTGCTCATGTTAGGTCATACGCCATATTCACCTAAAAAGTAAAACTATGGAAGATTAAATAGGTGATCACTGACACCGCACTTTGCACGGTGTAAAATTAACTAGTAATTACCTAAATGATGAAACCCAATAAAATTTGAACGGCAACCACATTTATAACCAACCATTGGCCTGATCTAAGGGAGAAATACATTTGTCTAGCTTGTGTTGGCAGTCCCTTTGACCATTAATATCTTTATAAAGAAAGTATATAAAATATAAAACGAAGAAAATTCAGACCCAAAAAAAATACATTATCCTTCAAGATTGAAATCATCGACATACAAAGGTGTGATAATTTTCTTGGTACCCCTGATCGCAGTCACAATTTCGCAAAGGTAATCATACAAATCTCTTACACTTTCTTGTGTGTTTTTGTTTATGAAATATCCTTCAAGGAACTTGTTACTTTTTGACAGATTTTGAGCAGAAAGATGGCGGAACCAGTGGTGAATACATCCCAGGAAACAGATATAGCTGAAGATGAAAAATATGAAGAAAATGGTGATGAAAATGGGAATCTTGAGACGGATTCATCTGTTATTTGTGGGCTTAATATTGTTGTTATCCTCTCTTATCTGTCATTATCTGCCCAAGAATGCTCCAATTTCGAGGAAATTGATGAAAGGGAAATGGGAAATTACGACCACAAAGTGAGGCACGGTTTGAGTAGATCGAATGCTGTTTCAAGGAAGCGAGAATTGAATGAATTTAGAAGTGTTGTTGGAAAACAAACATCAAAGGATCACACAAGGATAAGGGACTGCAGGTAATTTAATTTGTTTGGTTGTTTATTTTGCTATAAATTCACTAAATTGGACAACCATGATGGGGTCTTGGTTAGTCATCGAGATCTGATTAGAGTTCGAGTCTCTTCACCACCCATAGTCAGGATTGTTAAAAAATTCACTAAATTGAAGCATCAGTACGTTGGTGAAAAATATTTACATACCTTTTGTTTAAATTTTTTAGTTGGAAACAAAAATTTCAGTATTTCTTGAGAATGTTTTCTGTCCTCGAGATTTGCTCAATTACACCCATATTTTCCCAGACACTGCAGAAGATTGTGAATTCTTGAAGAGTGACATTGAAGTAAAGCATGATTCCAACAAGGTCAAGATTCATATTGCGAGCTTGGAGATATATTCCTAACTTAGATAGGGTATGAGTTTTCTTGGTCCAATTTGCTCAATTTAGTGTATAAAACTCTTGAATCACACCAGACTATTAGATTCTTATGGTCTACCTCTGGGAAGGTTTATTTGCCGGAGTTGTGTGTCATGGTAAGGATTGTGCGGTTCTTTCTTTCGGTAACATCATTTTGTTGAGGTGAATATGGTGGGATCAGGTCAAAAGCCGACGAATACCATGTAAAAAAAATAGAGAACCAATTGGACTGAGCTAGGAGCGAGCTACAAAATATGTACATGACTACACGTGCTTGCATAGTGATATTAGTTTATATATATATATAGATTCAGTATGTATTTATTTGATAAATATATATAATCTTGAGGCAATTGTATGGAGCAAGCACCAAAGTGAGACTATTACATGGTCTTTAGACCCAAGTGATCGTGTCACAGTTAGAGCAAATCTTCTGCTCTATTTAATATTATGTTTTCTACTATATTCACTGTACAATCTCTAGGTATATCAGTAGACATGAGGTGAATATGCAGTTAATGAAACATAATAACGAAACGTAGCGTAAGATTAGCGTAGTCCATGGCAAGCTCAGTTCACACAGTGCAACAGTTCAAGGTTTCTGAATAGGCAGATCGTGTCCTTGTAAAGTACAAAGTCCGTATAAAAGCTAGTCAATTACAAAGCAATTAATTCTTGTACTGGGTGTGGGCTCTGGTCCATACAACAATACATATATACATATGTATTTGTGTGTGTTGGTACATGGAGCGGTAAGACCCACAAAAGGAACCAACAAACTGGAAAAGGAGAGAACAAGTTTCCCAGAAATGATACAACGAAGACGTGATTTCACACACAGTCATGATGAAAATCTTACTCTTATCTTTCAAAAGCAGGTCGAATTCACTCATCAATAATCTTTTTTATCCTAGTGTGAATACTGGTTTCACGAGGCCTTACCAGCAAAATTAATTCATTTAGATTCATCCAATGTAAATGAAGTAATAATGTTAAATATATAGTTGATTAGTGTTTAAACAGCCATTCTGCAGTGTCTGAACATTCAGTTCACATGCTCTGTAAATCAAGTCACAAATGATTAGATAGTAATTCAAGTACGATGATGGTCATAATCTGCTGTCGTCTTTTCAGGGTGTGAAAATAGGTATTTGTCCATTGGATTTATTTATGGATAAAACAGCATTTTTAATTGTCGCTTCATCGCAACTAGAACAGTGAAAACTGACAAATATCATAGCAATGATTGGTTTGCCCCGTACATCAAATCATTGGACGAAAATATTATCATCAATATTCTCATCCAACATTGATGACAATATTTTCATTAAAAAATTGCTATCGCTTAAGGGTAATGCACATAGGGGTAGCAACCAATGAACCCATAGTAACCAACAGATACTAAAGTTAAGTAAGAATATGAGGACTTACTATTGGCCAGTGATGGCTTATGTCCAGAAGCTTTGAAGATCTTGGATGATGGTCGGAGGCTCTCTTGCACTATTCATTTGAAGATTGTTGCCTCCTGTAGTAATGGAGGCTGGAGACTGATACACAGTGAAGTTTTGGCACTTATAAATACACCACAAACTCACTTTACAGATTATCCTTCAAATCTGTATATATCTTTATATCACTTGGCTTTTGAGCTTCTCTACCAGTATTTGTAAGTTGTGAGGTGGTTCTGGAGGGTTTGTAATTCTTGTCCAAAATTATCAATAAATTGTGTTTGCATTTCAGGCAATTGACGAACCATGTAGGGGCGGGACCAGAAAAATAAATTCGGGGTGCAATTTTTTTTAATATTTAATTATCAAAGAATATTAAATAGTACAAAAGAATAATCAATATTATGTTTATAACTATATTCTAATAATAATAATATTAATTTAGTATAAAAATATTTTATTAAACCCAAAAACATGAAACTAAAAGTAATAGCAAAAATTCAGTTGGTTGATTTCGAACCGTGTCTACACATCACCAACACCTTACAAGTTCGGACTCTTACCATAATGCCATGCAAAATTTACTACAACGTTGCCATAGTATATTTTCCCTACCATGCACACCCCCGAGTTCTGCCCCTGGAACCACGTAAATATTCATGTTTTTGTCTGTATATAATGTTTGCACTTCAGTTAGTGAATTCTGGCACAACACTTACAACATCAATGACAACAGAAGGAAGCCAACCCTTGTATAAAGCAAGGAAATCTTCCTCACGAAGCACATAAGATAAAGCATGAAGCATTCCTCTGTACTGATAAAGAGATTTCCCGTTCTGCAAAAAGTCAGAAAATAATAGAAATTTTCAGAGATAAGTACGTTATGGAAATCCTAAAAAAATTCAGAAGGCTGATGAAAACTAGTAGGCATTACTTTTAGAAGATGCAGCACAGTCACCATGTAAAATAATAATTAAAGAATGTCCAAGTGATTTTAGTTAAGAACGTCATGATTTGCAATAATGCGATAGATTTCTGAGCAAATGATTGTACTATTCAGCTGAATTTCGCTAATTTTTTAGTGAAGCTCCTCATTTATAAGTTGAAACTCATTTGGCCACAAACTCCCAGGGCTGAGAGGTTGCCTCGAGACTTCACAATCCACTTTGGATCATCACAATTTTCAGCTATTTTCCCTCAAGTTTGATAGTGTTTATGCAAGGATAGAACCATAGAAAGCACCCCACGTGCAAAAGATGTCGCCAAAAGGATAAAATCGAACTTGCTTGTCATGGTGATAACCCGACTTTACCAAGGTTGTGTGGGGACTGCACAAGGTCCAGTGCAGGTTGTATATGTTGGATTAATAATAATTGGATTATTGGGTTAATAATAAGAGCCCAATAATTATGTTATATTTTGTTAATGAGAACAAAATTATGGTAAGTTATTATGAAAGGCAATTAGGCTAAAGAAATCCAACATTGAGATTATGATACACTTATGGTTTGTTTATAATGAGATATAAATCAATAGAGTGTAGTTAAGTAGTAAAGATGGGTGCCCCTCGCGCGCCGTCCGTCCGTCCGCTCCGCTAGGCAAGGCACGTCACGATTCGACTCGCGTCGCGTCGCGTCGCGCGTGTCGCTGCCGCGAAGGCAGTCCTATCTTTTTACTACACGGATTTCTGAAATGACTTTTCATAGTTTATTTAAACTGTTTGTTGTAAGTTTTTACTGTTTCGAGTATTTTATTATAACAGAGTATTTGTGATCTTCTTATGCTTTGTCTATTTGTTTTTCTAAGAAACAGAACCAACAATCGTAAACTCTAAATTCTTTGTTTGTTTTGTTCTGTTTTATCAAAACTCAGCTTTCACATTTACTTTAGATATTGTTCATGAATTTTCAAAGGTTTAAACTTACTGTTTAAAAATCTGCTTTGATATTATTTGTGCTCTCCTATTTGTGTTCTGTTTTAGCTAATGGCTGACCAGTTTACCCAACCACCTGCTGTGAATAATGAGATTCCGGTGATCAAAGCTAGCGGTACCGAGGCCGCAATGCCAATTCTGAGAAGTCCAATGCCGTTTTCTCAATTTGAGAAACCGGAAAAGTTCAAGGGTTCCAACTTTAAACGTTGGCAACAGAAGATGATGTTCTTCCTTACCACATTGAACTTGACCAGGTTTCTGAAGGAGGAGAAACCGGTGGAGGACAAAGAGGATCCTCAATCTGCTGTGATAGTTGAGTCCTGGATGAGTGCCGACTACCTTTGTCATAACTACATACTGAATTCTCTTGACGATGCACTTTTTAATGTGTATTCCCCCAAGGAGACTGCTAAGAATCTTTGGGAATCGTTAGAGATAAAGTACAAAGTTGACGACGCAGGCGCAAAGAAATTTGTAGCCGGGCGATTCCATGACTATCGAATGGTAGATGGCAAGAGCGTTGTTGAGCAATGCGAAGAGCTGCAGCTGATATATCATGAACTTGCTGCCGAAGGTATGGGGCTAAATGATGCTCTCCAAGTGGCAATGATGATTGAAAAATTACCGCCATCTTGGAAGGACTTCAAGAGCTACCTAAAGCACAAGCGAAAGATGATGAGTCTAGAGGATCTTATCAGGAGGCTGCGCATCGAGCAAGACAACCGAAAAGTTGACAAGAAATCATTTGGAATGATTTCCAAGGCCAACGTGGTTGAAGTTGGGGACAACTCCCATGGGAATAAGCGCAAACGTACTTTTGAACCCAAGGGAGATACTCAGACAAGAAGGTTCACCGGTGACTGTTATGTGTGTGGTAAGCCTAACCATAAGGCCAAGGACTGCACTCAACGTCAAAACAACTGCACTCAACGTCAAAACAATGACGGTAAGAGGAAGATAGTCCCTTACAAAGGCAAAGGCAAGAGGCCTGCACATGCCCACATTGCTGAGGACAATCTGAGCTCTGACATGGATGACATGCATCTGAGTGCTGTGGTATCGGAGGTGAATCTTGTTGGAGGGAACTCCAAGGAGTGGTGGGTGGACACTGGGGCTACTCGCCACATTTGCGCCAACAAATGGATGTTTAAGACCTATCAACCGGTGAATGATGAGCACTGCTACATGGGAAATTCAGCAGTCTCAAAAGTTGAAGGCAAAGGGACGGTTGTGCTAAAAATGACTTCCGGAAAAGAGTTGACTCTTACCGAGGTGCTCCACGTGCCAGAGATCCGAAAGAATCTCATCTCCGGAGCAGTGCTGAACAAGAAAGGCTTCCGGCTTGTGTTTGAGTCCGACTAAGTCATTCTGTTCAAGGGTGGTATGTTTGTGGGCAAAGGCTACTTGGCCAATAACCTCTTCAAGATGAGTGTAATGACTTTAGCTCCTAAGGCTAAGTCTAGTGCAGATGTTGAGGTTGATGTTAATGCAGCAAATGAGGCTAGCACAAGCAAAAATAATGTAATGACTGTTGCCAATGTGGCTAATAAAACTTTAAAGTTTGATTATTCTTGCGAGTCTTTACATTTGTGGCATGGTAGATTAGGACATGTGAATTATAAGTCCTTACAAAGGCTAATGTCTCTTAATCTATTGCCTAAATTTAACATCAATCATAAACACAAGTGTGAGACTTGTGTAGAGGCCAAATTAACCAAGTCATCATTCCACTCCATTGAGCGAAGCACCGAACCATTAAACTTGATTCATACGGATGTATGCGATCTAAAGTATGTACAATCTAGAGGCGGTAAAAATTATTTCATAACATTTATCGATGATTGTACAAGATATTGTTATGTCTACTTAATGAGAAGTAAAGACGAAGCAATTGATATGTTTATTCACTACAAGAATGAAGTTGAGAATCAACTTGATAAAAAGATTAAAATTCTTCGAAGTGACCGTGGCGGTGAATATGAGTCACCATTTGCACAAATATGTGCTGAGAGTGGCATTATTCATCAAACAACTGCGCCTTATTCTCCCGAGCAAAATGGTATTGCTGAAAGGAAGAATAGAACGCTTAAGGAAATGATGAATGCAATGCTTATAAGTTCCAACTTACCTCGAAATTTGTGGGGAGAAGCTCTGCTTTCTGCCAACTATGTGCTAAACAGAGTACCACATAAGGAGTTGGATAAAACGCCTTATGAATTGTGGAAAGGTCGCTCACCTAGCTACAAGTTTTTAAGGGTTTGGGGCTGTCTAGCAAAGGTACCAATTCCTCCTCCTAAACGGACTAGGATAGGACCTAAGACAGTAGATTGTGTATTTATCGGATATGCGCAAGATAGTAGTGCCTATCGTTTTCTGGTGCATAAATCAGATAATGCAGAAATGCATGTAAATACTATCATTGAGGCTAGGGATGCTTCGTTCTTTGAGGAAATATTTCCCCACAAAACTCCGACAATGCCTGAAACCAATGTTGAGAGAAATGTGGGGGATAGAGAATCTCAAGAGAATGTAGAATCGCCTAGACGAAGCAAAAGAGCGAGAAAAGAGAAATCTTTTGGCTCGGATTTTCTAACATATCTGTTGGAAAAAAGATCCGACTACTTTCAAGGAAGCAATGTCTTCACAAGACTCTGATCTTTGGAAAGAAGCGGTGAACAGTGAGATAGAATCTATCTTACATAATCATACTTGGGAACTAGTGAATCTTCCTGCAGGTTGTAAACCACTAGGCCACAAGTGGATCTTCAAGAGGAAGATGAAAGCTGATGGTACTGTAGATAAGTACAAGGCTAGACTTGTAGTCAAAGGCTACAGACAAACTGAAGGTGTTGATTATTTCGACACATACGCTCCTGTATCCCGGAAAACATCTATAAGGTTGATAATTGCATTTGCTGCATTATATAACCTAGAGATCCATCAAATGGATGTTAAAACGGCTTTTCTAAATGGAGAGTTAGAAGAGGAGGTTTACATGGAACAACCTGAAGGGTTTGTAGTTCCAGGTAAAGAAACGAAGGTGTGTAAACTTGTGAAATCCTTGTATGGATTAAAACAAGCACCTAAACAATGGCACGAAAAATTTGATAGCGTCATGCTTTCAAATGGGTTTAAAACAAACCAATGCGATAAGTGTGTCTACGTGAAAGGAGATAATACAAACTATGTAATAGTATGTCTATACGTGGATGACATGATAATTGTTGGTAATAACGATAACATCAAAATTACCAAGAAAATGTTGTCACGAAATTTTGAGATGAAAGACCTAGGTCTTGCAGATGTGATTCTTGGAATGAAGATCACCAAACATGCAGATGGATATTTTCTCTCCCAGGGTCATTATGTCGAGAAGATACTTGACAAGTTTGACAAGGGAAATAATACCATCGCTAGAACACCTATGGAAGTGGTGTCAAATCTTTGCAAGAATCGCGGAGAATGTGTGCAACAACTTGAGTACTCTAGAGTCATAGGCAGTCTAATGTACCTCATGGATTGCACTAGACCTGATATAGCTAATTCTGTCAATACATTGAGCAGATATACGAGTAATCCTAGTTATGAGCACTGGAAGGCAGTAGTTCGAGTTCTTAGATATCTAAGATATACTTCTAACTACGGACTACATTATACGAGATACCCAGCAGTAATTGAAGGGTATTCAGATGCGAATTGGATATCGGACTCCAAAAATATAAAATCTACGAGTGGATATATATTTATAATTGGCGGTGCTGCTATTTCATGGAAATCATGCATTGCTAGATCAACTATGGAATCTGAGTTCATAGCTTTAGATCTTGCGGCAGAAGAAGCTGATTGGCTTCGGAGTTTCTTGGAGGATATTCCAATGTGGTCAAAACCAATGACACCCATTAGTTTGCACTGTGATAGTCAGTCAGCTATGGGAAGAGCACATAACAATGTGTATAATGGGAAATCACGACACATTCGTCGGAGACATAAATCCGTGAGAAATTTACTAAAAACCGGTGTCATTTCTTTAGATTATGTGAAGTCTAAAGAAAACATTGCTGACCCATTTACGAAAGGTCTGACAAGAGACCGAGTAGAGGTTTCATCGAGGGGAATGGGGTTGAAGCCCATGAAATTGATTTCCAACCATGATGGCAACCCAACCTGAATTGTAAAATCCAATTTGCAGGTTCAATGGGAAAACCGAATTGTGGGGGGATCGAACAAAGCACTCGGGAAATTGAGTTCCTTACCTATTCCTGTGATGAAAGAGTGATAGACCTGTACTTTGGGAAGGCTGAGCTCATGCTCTTAATGATTCTTCTATCTCGAGATGATAAAGTGGGGTATTACAGGATACTCTTTAGGAGAAATCACCTATGTCGAATGTGAAGGGGCCGCTTCTATGAGATGACCTGAGGGCTAAATCTCTAGAGCATTCGATGAAACATCCAAGGCAGTCCAGGGCCAAAATGGACAACAACGAAAGAACCAATAATAGTGTGGAGATGAAGCTGTGTGAGTATTGTTGTCTTGTTATACATAAAACGTCGAACAGTTCAAGGCATCGCGTCCACTGGTTGACAAGTTTATCCGATGATATTTTACTAAGGAAGGTTCAAGGTTAATCACAATCTATCCTGATGCAGTGGATTCTCAAAGTACTCTCAAATCTTCATCTATGTGCATTGTGTAATTTTTTCGCCATATTGCATTCATGTGGGGGATTGTTGGATTAATAATAATTGGATTATTGGGTTAATAATAAGAGCCCAATAATTATGTTATATTTTGTTAATGAGAACAAAATTATGGTAAGTTATTATGAAAGGCAATTAGGCTAAAGAAATCCCACATTGAGATTATGATACACTTATGGTTTGTTTATAATGAGATATAAATCAATAGAGTGTAGTTAAGTAGTAAAGATGGGTGCCCCTCGCGCGCAATCCGTCCGTCGGCTCCGCACGGCACGACACGTCACGTCACGTCACGCCTCGCCTCGCCGCGCCGCGTCGCGTCGCGCGTGTCGATGCCGCTAAGGCAGTCCTATCTTTTTACTACACGGATTTCTGAAATGACTTTTCATATGCCTGACTTTTCATATTCTGCTGAGTGTTAAGTTTGAGACTTTTTACCTACCTGCAGAATTGATGGTAGATTTAAGTGTGAGACTTAAATCCGAAATGAATATGATGTTAAGTGTTGAGGCTTTTCATCTAACCCACTATGCATTGTCATTTAAGTTGTGGCCTTTGGTAGGCCTGCTGTTGCAGCTATATAAGCTGCTCCAGCCTCATTCTTTATCTCATTCCGAATTTGCATTTGCATATCATATCATCTTCTTGAGAGTAATACACACTTCTTAGTGTTCGAGTGAGTCTGTCTGGGTTTCTGCTTCAACCCATACAGAGGTGTTTCGGACGTTGTACCTTGGAACTCTCTTGTCCAGGAGGCCAGAAGTTGTAGGCGGGCAATTTAGAGTTTACGGGCACACGGTTTACTGTGGCCTCGTCCAACAACAAAGTTTCTGCCCAGTTTATTTAAACTGTTTGTTGTAAGTTTTTACTGTTTCGAGTATTTTATTATAACAGAGTATTTATGATCTTCTTATGCTTTGTCTATTTGTTTTTCTAAGAAACAGAACCAACAGTCCATTCGCAATCGTTGAATGGAAGGAACTTCTTGTTGGGTCTAAACCTTTTTTGGGCTGTTTTTATCAATATTTTTTATTCTTCTGAACCTAATTGATTGAGGTACTCAACTAAAAACAAATAAAGTTTATAATTTTGGCTAGTTAATAAAATTTGTATGGATTTTGAAATTATAAATTTGATAACCAAATGATATCACTGTTTTTAATAAAATCTTTAGGGTTTAAACCCAATGCTATAACATTAATCAAGTTAAGAGCGTTCTATTCTATGATGAATCGCATATACGGATACACACAAATAGTATGGTATATTGAATTCATTTTAATACAAGTATATTAAAAATAATTCAGTTCATAAGATTATTTAAACAAATGACATTTGTTTGATCGTAATTTTGAAATATAACATTTTTATTTATATTTTATATTTGTTTCATTTTTTTATATGTTTTTTAATATCATTTTGCAAAAAACAATCTTTAACAAATATCACAAATAAAAAAATTGTTTGACCAATATTATTTTTCAAACTATCTTTAATTCAGTCGGCACAATTTCAAAAACAGCTCAAATTATTCATATAACTAGTTATTATATCATGAATTTCCACCTTATAGTATACTTGCTAAAGGGGCAAACGATAAAAACATATCCTTTCTCCATTTATCAAACATGCATTTATTTTATTTTTTACAAATAAATCAGATAGACGGAATTAGGTTTTTCTTCTATACATAGGGTATGCATGCTAGGATCGATTGATGGTGAGTGGCCAGTTAACACCCAAGTTCAATCAACTTGGGCACGTTCTTGAAATAATTGCATCGAGAGATTATATCGAGTTCGGTTTCTAGACCGAGCGGAAGAAACTTGACATAACTCGCTCTAAAATTGAATACCATTTGTAAATATTAAAGGAATAAAAGTAAAATATGTAAAAATAGTTTGATTGAAGTATTTTATCAAACATTTGGAATGCTACACTTTTATCATGACCCGAAATTTTACAAGATCATTCATAAGCATCATGACAGATATTAAAGTATGCATAAGCATAACTGCATTTCTTTTGGTACTGTAGATCTAACATCAAAACACACACACACACACACATATATATATATATATATATATATATATATATATATATTGCGTGCTTATAAATAATTTTGAAGTATTCACAACCCTTTATTAAAGGAATTTCAAAATTAGTCTCATTGAATATAATTTTTTTCAATATTAGTCTTAAACTTTTAGAACTAATTAAGTATAGTCCCACACAAATTGTTTTTAATCTCCCACATAAATGTTTTTTAACAAATTTAGTCACATATAAATTAATTTTTAACAAAATTGATCTCATAATGAATAGGTGGTTTTGAGACAACTTTTGATTAAAAACAAATGTTTATCACTCACATTGATTAAAACAAAAGTCTGAGACTATTTTTGATTAAAACCAATTTACATAAGGTTATATTTGATTAATCCTAAAAATTTGAAATTAATATTACAAAGACTCATATTCTATGATACCATTTTTTTTGAATTTACCCACTACATTATTTTAACAAATATGGTTAAAGTCATCACTTGATGCTGAAATATTATTTTCTAAAGTAATTATAAGGTGAGAAAAACACTAATTTTGCCTTTACAGGTTACGGCCAAGACTTAAAAATCACTTGATCAAAAAGCTCGAATCATCATAATTTCTTTTATGTTGTTTTTTTCTTCACAATATTGTTCATCCTCTTCCTCACCATTCAGACCTTAGAACACTACCACTTTATGATATCTGCTTAACACAGACTCATCAAATCCTTCCTTCAAGCACTTCCCTCAAATAATGCAACCATGTGTTGCATTTGAATTGAAGAATTTGAGAGGAATGGTAATGACTCCATTTATGGAAATTGAAATTCATTATATAAGTTAATAAATAAGTCAAAAGTATAAAGAGAGGATTTCAAAGTATCCAAATAAGTGAGATTAGTTAGGATCAAACGCTTACCACTAGGATAAAAGCTATAGCTATTACTAGAGACACAACTTTATATCCTTATACATTGGCGGTGCAAAGCCCCGGACTAAGAGACTGATGGACATGAGGGGCTGCAAAACATGTGTACCATTGAGTCATGATTTTTATGTCTTAGACGGTAGATAATTGCACGTCCGTCCACGAGTACACAGAAGAATTGTTGGGTACACCACTCCCAACAATTCCCTTTGCTTTCTAGGCGGCTCGAACCCATGATTACTGTATATATCACTCCCAACAAGATGTATTTAAGTCTACTTGGATTTAAAATCCTCCCATGCAAATGCACATTCAATGGTTAAATATTTGAAATCATTAACTTGAAATCAATCAATCCAAATAAAGAGAATTGTTTTGTTTTCAAAAGATTACTTATATACTAATTGAATCTAAATGAAATAGTAAATGTTTTAGCTAGCCTAATCTATCAGGTTGACAAATCAAATAATTTCTTGGAGATAGACTTTTGCAATTAAATTAAACTACATATGTTTTGAAATTAATATTTTGGCACAATTTCTGCGAACTTTAATGTGACGATGCAACTTGTCTGAATTTTCAATCGATGGATTTATTAAATTTTAATCAATACTTAGTTATGCATATGCAACGATGCAACTTGTATGAATTTCAAATCGATGGAATTATTCAATTTTAATCAATAATTAGTTCTTTTTTAATATCAACAAAAATTATATTAGATTAACAACAATTACAACATAGTCCACTAGACACGAGTAAACAAACTAAAAACAACAACAAAGACATATGTCAATCGTGTACAACAGCTAAGAGACACCGATAAAAAAACATACTATAAGCGGTAATGATAAACTGGATCACATCAGCAGCAGAGTCAAATTAGATTCTCTCAAATCATACATCCTAGAGTATGATCGAACAAGAGAACTAACTAATTAGTTATGCATATACAATCACATATTTATTCCCCACCAACTCTGCCAGGTTATATAATGTGGTGTATAATTATTTTACTCGAATTCATTTCATTAATTTTGAAAATTTCCATACTCAATTCAAATTTGACGTTATAATCTACTTCTACATATTAAATAAACGCTGCCTTTTTTCTTTTTTTTTTTGGCTTGGTAAAGAGAGAACATAAAAATAAAATATGTGTCTACAAGCTGAGCCGGGAAAGTGAACCCACACGACCAAATTCAAAGAGAAAATCAAAATACATTACAACCCAATATAAATCAAGGATGATAAAAAAATAAATCTATCCAACACATGGGATGGAGCAGAAACAGCTCCAAAAACGCTAGCGTTGTGCGACCATCTTGCCAAGTTGTAGACAGTCTGATTAAGAGCTCTAGGGATTCTCGCAATGGTCCAGGAAGGATTGCGATACAATAGCTTCTGAGCAGCAACAGTTTTCGGAAAGGCAGTCCAACTCGGGACATGATCAATCTTGAGGATTTGCCTCACCGTTTCTTCTGAATCACACTCAAAAATAACTTTTTTAAGTTGAAGAGAATAAGCACCGTTCATAACATAGATCAAAGATTTGGCTTCCGTCATAACATCAGAAGCTCAGGTTTATGTTGTTTCAGCTCTAAGAACGGCTCCCAGATGGTCACACATGATCCAAGCAGCCACCGATTTACCTACATAGAAGGTAGAGTCAGAAATAACTTTAAGCCAGCCAAAATCAGGAGGGGACCAAACGGTAAGGGGAATGCACTTAGTTTTAAAAAAAGGCATTTGAGAGTTGAAATGATCAGCAGTTTTAGCATTGATTTTGCGAATAAGATAATGTATATCCACTCTATTGCTGTTTGCACGGATCATATTGCGAAGATCCCAAAATTCCTCCATAGCACATAAAGAAAAAAATCAAGAATTCAAGGGATTGGAGACCATCCAAAGGGGTATCCTCCCCATAAATTAAGAAATCCAGCCAAGCCATGAAGGGTCTGACAGCAAAGGAAATCAATCTGAAGCTCCATTTAGACATGAACCATATTTGTTGTGCAAGAGGGCAATGAATAAACATGTGTTCAATTGATTCAACATGATGGGCGCAAAGCAGACAACAATAGTCGTCAATGGGGAAAATCTTGCCTAGGCTAGCGCGAGTTGAAAATGCATCTGCAGCGAGCTTCCAAAGGAAAAACTTCTTTCATGGATTTTGAGGTTCCAGATTGCAGATTTTCTAGCATTACCCACAGCGTCCAAAGAGACGAACCTATAAGCTTGATCTATTAAGTAAGCGCTTTTGGTGGAGAAGACTCATTTGCTCAGGGAGTACAGATCAAAGCATTGTGTTCTTCATAATGAAGAATATGAACATGGAGGATCGCATTGCGAACCTCTGTCAAAAAGAGAATCCAAAAGTAATATCCGGCACCATTAAAGAATGGACGCGAGCATATTTAACAACAGTAGCACACCCAAGATGATTGTAGGGGGTTTGAAATTTTGGAGCGATGTAAATACATTGTAAATACAACAGTAGCACACCCAAGATGATTTTAGGGGGGTCATGGCAATGAGTATATTACTATGGCAATGAGCCTTTAACAAGGGTTTGAAATTTTGGAACGATGTAAATATATTGTAAATACAACAGTAGCACATCCAAGATGATTGTAGGGGGGGGGGTGTCATGACAATGAGTATATTACTATGGCAATGAGCGTTTAACAACAGTAGCACACCCAGAATTTGATAACATGTAAATTATTACAAAAGCTTTATTGATACATTGTAAGAGGAAATCAAATAAATAGTTAATTTATATTGTTCTCGAGCTAAAACATTTTTATCCAGAATTTGTTGATTGATGTCAAAGGGATGTTTAAAAATGGCAATGAGTATATTGTTATTTTTATGTGACCAATATAGGTGCTTTCACATGAGCACCACTTAGAATCCTAATTAAAGATTTGGGGATTAATTATATTATAATGAATGCTTTTGGTAATAGGGTTATGCTTTTTGTAATAGCTTCTTTTACAATTTTGTGGACCGATTATGTATAAGAGTATTTTTTTTTTATAAATATTTCTAAATAGTAATGAATTTTCTTAAAATTATTAATTTGTTGCTAATGAATAAATTGCATAAACATCTATGTTGA
This sequence comes from Haberlea rhodopensis, assembly GCA_907163345.1. Taxonomy (NCBI): domain Eukaryota; kingdom Viridiplantae; phylum Streptophyta; class Magnoliopsida; order Lamiales; family Gesneriaceae; genus Haberlea; species Haberlea rhodopensis. Next base: position 26,396,218 of record CAJQUN010000003.1, on the reverse strand, counting down.
TATGACAAATAAATATTATAAATTGTTGTAATTCAGCATCCGAAATTTTTTGAGCTTTATGCACAAATTATATATTATATTAAAGTGTGATATTCGGCTATTTGTGCCAAAATATGAATTTGTATAATATATTCATTTATATATAACATAATCTGTTAAGTTTATAAAGAAAAAATAAAAATTATATTTTGTTATCATTTATTCACGTGTAATAAATACCAAAATTGTATTGTTTTCATACAAAATTTCATGTGTAATAAATACCCAAATTATATATAGAATTCATACATATTTTATGTATGCTTAGTACTTCAACTGTATATGTTTCATATCAATTTCACGTGTCATAAGTACTGAATATAGTATAAGTTGTATACCAATTTTATGTGTAACTAGTACCAGAATTGTAAAGATTTTATATTAATTTTATATGTAATAAGTTCCGAAAATAGTATATGTTTCGTACCAGATTCATTCGTAATTAGTACCACAATTATATATGTTTCATACTCATTTTATGTATACGTCGCAGTGAAATTTTATAGGCTGTTCTAAGGCATCATTTGCGCAGCTCAGAATGACGTCCTCCACCAAATCATGAAAAATGATTTCCAACACTTCGAAAATAGAAAAGGTCGATATCTAATTGGCGACTGAAACTGAGAAACAAAAAAATTTGTGAGAAGAAATAGATTAATAGCGAAATATGAACTTTTTACTGGAGAAGACGAAGTATCATGTGCATTTTTGTTATTATGGACAATCAGTGAGTTAAAACAAACAATAAATATGGAATAAGGATTGATGCACTATTTCTTTTGACATTGTACTCGAATCAATTTTAACTTTGGGTGAGGGGATATTTGGTTAATTTGCCCTTATTAATTTATAATTAATAATAATTGACCTTACCATAAATCCCAAAACCATAAGATACAACTTGGACCACCAATTGTCCTTTCCTCAATTTCTTTATTAAACTTTGTTAATAGTAGGTTGGATGTATGCATGTAGTCGTACAAACGACAGCAACAACTCGATAATCGTGCAAATTGCACAACTCGCTATTAGTTCAAATGGAAAATAATCGATAATAGTGCAAATTGCACAACTCGCTATTAGTTCAAATGGAAAATAATCGATAATAGTGCAAATTGCACAACTCGCTATTAGTTCAAATGGAAGATAATCAAAAAATTAAATAATATTCTCCTTGGGAAAACTATAAACAATATTTAATCATGGGGAACTACATTAAAACAGCGTTGTTCATTCCTCGTTCAATCCTTAAAGTTTTCAGTACTTGATTTAATCCCTAAAGTTTTAAAAAATTTCACAATTCAGTCCCCACAATTAAGTCGGGCGTAAGAAGCGAACGTAAAGGGACTGTATCGGGAATTTGTTTAAAATTTTAAGGACACACAAATCAAGTAGTTTTTTATTAGCTTGTAGCTTGGCCTAGGTATTGGCTTATCAAAGAAATGGTAAGATGTATCAAACAAGAGAGTATAATGTTATGCACAATAAAGCTTCTCTTCTTGCATGATTTTTTTTTCAATGCAGACTTTAATCATTTTTTCTCTTTTGTGCCTTGGCTCCCCTTGGAGTCATATTTGTATTAATTCTTTTCAAGGCATCCTTTTCGTTCATGTATTTCATTCTTTTGACAATGAAATTCAAACATATAATTCAATGAATTCCTGTGAATAAATCAGATCAGATATAGCCCCTAAAATTTTATAAATATTCTCGAATTAGTCGCTCTCTGTTTGCTTCTCTTGGCCGATTAATGTCGGGGACTGAACGAGAAACATTTTACATTTTAAGAACTAAAGCGAGTCACTGAATACTTTAGGGAATGAACCGGGATTGAACCTAAACTGTATGGATACTTTATATTTTATCCATTTAATCATGTATAATGATAAGTGTATGACCAAACGTTTACAGCATTACCAAAAGCTATAGCTAGTGGTAACGATAAAACTCTAATATATAAATAGTATAGCTCGATCGTTTTCCAAGCAGTGATAATTATTGCACTCCAACAATCTCACACTCGATAATTATACTACATTGCAACTCAACCGAACATTTGCATTTGACTTTGATACAAATGGTAGGATTAAGCGTTTGCGTTTTACCAAAAGTTATAGGTGGTGGTAACAGTGCAACTCTGATCTCTAAATCGTATAGCAATCGAAGCGTCACGCTTCGATCGTTTTTCAAATAAGGACAATTATTGCACCAACAATAAATTTTGAAATATGTTATATAAAAAATGACAATGATATTAAGGTGCAAAATATTAAATCACTGGACTTTAGGAAATCCATTTTGCACATTAGAAAGGGGATATCGTTGGTTTTTTTTTTTTTTGTCATTTCAACTTTTCAAGGAGTAATTCTCGATATTGAGGAGCAAGCAAGACCAATCACTTCATTTTACTTGAATTAAATTTTATCCCGTTAATATTTTAAATTGTCTCTAAAAAATTATATATTTTTCAAAATACTAATTATGTAGTATTCAAGATCAATGAAATTTGATTGGGGGAAAATAATAATAATTAGTAATTGAGAACATTATATGTAAAAAAAATACGTAAATATATTTTATTTTATAATTTATTAATATTAGAAATTAGAAATTTATATAACTAATTAAACGAAAGAAGCATTTCAGAAAACTAAAAGCAAGATATGGTAGATAGTTATTAAAAAGGGAGTATTTTAGGAATGATAAAAAATATATTAAGAGAACAGTTTATATGTGGTGCGTACAAATTCGATGTATGAAGTTTTTATTATATGCGAGATTTGGGAAGAGGTCGGGTAATTTTGAATCGAAGAAAAAGGAAAAGTACAAGGAATATTTTATGAGTCGGGTAACGTGATATTATTATAATCTGAACACATCTAGAGATAATAAAGTATATTAAATATTAAAAAATAGCTACACTTTCTCGCAACAAAGAAAAATCCCATCTTTCTATATTTTAATTTAAACCATGCGCGAAACGTGTTTACTATGATAAATAATTATTAAATATATGCATCACATAAATAAATATATAGATATTATATGATAAATATGGAAAAAAATTGAATTTTTTTTGTCAATCACAGTGCAATTTGATTATATGCATTATAATATTTAATCATGCATCAATCATTCATAACATCAAAAAGTGTCTTAAAAGATTTTATGATTTTGTTTTCAATCATTGGCAATTGATTTTACCATATTATTTGTAATCTGCTGGTCACTCTATATAAATATATATATTAATCTTATTTATATTTTTTATTTTATAAATACATTTTATTTTATGTTACATACAATTTACTTTGTCAATAAATGTTAATTTACTTATTTTTTTCCATAAAATGAAATTTAAATATTATAAAGTACAGTATGAAAAAAATATTGACTATAATTTTACTATACATGATGATACAATATTAAATCTTCAAGGCTAAAATAGTCCAATCCAGATACTTGCATTCTTTCACACATTCGTGACCACGTAAAAAAAAAAAGTACAAAAATCCCATTATACGCATGGTTCAGAAAAGGACCGAGTCACTTTAGACCAAATGTACACATATTTATCTTAAAATGTAAGATGTTGTTTAAGTGACTCGAACCAATGACCTTCAAGATAATATGACAACAACTTTAACAATTGCGTTATGATTCACTCTTATTCGTCACCACATAACCTAACTATAAATAACCGAGTCCCCCTGTATTCATATATATGATATCTGTATTACATTATAATATGTGAGCATATTAGAGTAATCACTTTGATATGATCATTATGAAATTTCAAAAATACCATCTATTTGCTTCAGTGATAGTCACGAGACCATGAGATAAATAGATAATATCGAAATATCACATATTAACTTCCGAACTTAGTTCATAATTTTTCACCTGTTTTTTTTCCTATCGAATATTTGCGACAGTTTTTCTCTTCCCCATAAAAGATCATATTTAAATCAGATATTTCAAATATAAAAATTTAGTATATATATACAATATATAAAATTTAAAATTTTATTTCACATGCTACGCGTGTGCGTCGACCGTTAATACGTATAATATGCAGTCAGAGATATACAATGCAGACAGAGATATACAATGAAAAAAGACTCCATTTTGCTTGTCAAATCTCCGTTTTGCTGAAATCCCATGTCCTCTTTAGTCTTCAACTACAAAATCCACAAAGAAAAACTTTATATTTGTTCTCTCCCACGAACTGTCACAGTAAGTGGTTATTGGAGTTGACGATACTCTTTCTTGATTTCTTTCTTCATTGTCCATCTCGCAGAGCTTATATAGACTAAAGATTTGTGAATTATTTGAATCTTTTGTGAATGGGTTTTTGAGTTTCTTCTTTTGAGTTTTGACCTCTGGTGTGAGATTCTTTTTGCAAATTCTTTCTGAACTGATGATTCTTTCTTTTTGTTTTTTCCCCATAATTATATGGTTTGCCTTTTCTTTTAATTATTGGATTATGGTTGCCATTTATGTGGTACATGACTATATGGAGATGGCTTTATTTGAATATTCTTGAAACTTTTTGACTATCTGTGATTCTCGTGATTTTATGTGTGTGAAATACACGCTGGAAATGGTGTTTTTCTTGAAAATTTTCAAGTGAATTAGTGTCGTGATCATGCATTAATGGAGACTATATTTTTTCCTGGATTTCAGCACACTTCCTTTAGCCATCCTCTCAGTTCGTTGAATCTGGGTCTTCTTTTTTCAGATAAGATATATATTGCTGGCGTGTGAAATTTGTTTGTTGATAAAGTTACCTATTCTTCTTCCAAGCAGTCAATGTGATCAAATGATTTGGATCTTGCTTTAATCTTTTATTGCAATTTCAGTTTTTAACTTTTTGATATTGTGATTTCTTGGCGCTTACTAAATTTGGTGTTATGTAGCAGTCCCAATTAGATTGTTGATATGTTAGAGAAAGTGGAGGAAATATTTGATCTAGATGCAGTCATAGAAGAATTCGAAGAGTTGTCGGTTACTGCAGGGAAAGTTCAGAAGGAGGCCCTGAAAAAAATCTTGGAAGAAAATGGTGAAGCAGAGTATTTGCACCAATGGGGCCTCGATGGAAGAACAGACCCCGAAAGCTTCATTGCTTGTGTTCCCCTTGTCACTCACAAGGACTTGGAGCCTTACATCCAGCGAATTGCCGATGGCGATACAGCATCAATTTTAACCGGAAAACCGATAACTACGATTTCATTGAGGTACATCTTTATCTTAATTGATCAAAAGATTCGTGTTAGAACTTTTCAAACAAGATCGATATATTTGTCATATTTTTGAAATAAAAGATTTTCAAAAGACTTGGAAGGGGTTGATAAACTTTTGAGAATCTTACAGCTCTGGTACCACTCAAGGGAAGCCAAAATTTGTACCTTTCAATGATGAATTGGTGGAAAGCACCATGCAAATATACAAGACTTCGTTTGCATTCAGGAACAGGTAAACTTTATGCTGTTCAATGGTTCTTTTTTGGCATGTTGAATTGACTTCACCTAGTTCTTGTCTGCCCTTACTGAAAGTATCATCAAAGATAGTGAGTGTTGTGAAGCAATAATAACTCTGGTTGTCTTGTGTACAATTATACGAAACATGATGTTTCAGCCACTATATATTTTAAAATATTTAATGTGTTGCACGTATATTTGAGCATAGTCACCAGATATAATGGTTGTCACCTGTCATCTACACAAACACATACATTACAGAGGACACATGAATAAGGTCTCCTCATATTTGGATCCCCAAGAAGAGACAAAACTTAGCAGCGCCTCAACTTTCTGATTCTTATTGCTAAGGAAGTTGATGTATATAACACAACTTGACAGACACAAAAAAAAAAACAGAGAGAGAGAGAGGAGGAAGTGTTGTTCTCTCATAAAAAATCCAATTTTACTTTCTGATTTGTGTTCATTGGCTGTGGCTTCTTCTCCCAAACACAATTCCTCCTCCACTTTATGTTGCTCTATTGTTGTCAAGAAACCTTGTAATGGGTCCGTGGTTTTTCTCAGAGTTGTTCATGTAAAAATCATCTGTCTTGATAAATTATACTACATGGTAATTTTTTCTTGATAACATAATGCACTATTATTAATATCAATAGCTTTTGATATACCGGTTCAATGTCATTGAAAGTTAATAACCATCAATTGCAACATTCCCCATATTTCAAGTGAAAATAAGCTCTTCGCATGCTCTTCCATCCTTCATTTGATTGATCAAATATGTCCTCATAGTGTATTAGGTTTCTGTGATCATGCTTGTGTGCAACATTCACTTTTGCAGAGAATACCCGATTGGGAATGGAAAGGCGTTACAGTTCATTTACAGTAGCAAACAATTCAAAACAAAAGGTGGGCTAGCAGCCGGAACTGCCACCACGAACGTGTATCGCAACCCTCAATTCAAGAAAACAATGAGGGCAATGCAGACCCCATGTTCCAGCCCTGATGAAGTGATATTCGGCCCAGATTTTCACCAATCTTTATACTGTCATCTCTTATGTGGGCTAATTTTCCGAGAAGAAATTCAAGTTGTTTCCTCCACATTTGCCCACAGTATCATCCACGCCTTCCGAACCTTTGAACATGTTTGGGAAGAACTTGTTACTGATATCCGAGGAGGGTCCCTAAGTAACCGAATTACGGTCCCATCAATTAGACTGGCTATGTCAAAGCTGCTCAAGCCTGATCCTGTATTGGCAAATACTATTTTCGACAAGATATCGGGATTAAGCGACTGGAATGGACTTATTCAAGAGCTATTTCCAAATACCAAGTACATCTATGGGATCATGACAGGTTCCATGGAACCTTATCTCAAGAAATTGAGGCACTATGCTGGCCAACTACCTTTATTAAGTGCCGATTATGGATCTTCAGAAGGATGGATAGGGGTAAATGTCAACCCCAAATTACCACCTGAGTTTGCTACTTTCGCGGTGCTTCCGAATATCGGCTATTTTGAATTTATACCTTTGAAAGATGATACTAACTGCCCAGAGCAAGAGAGGTCCTGCATATCATCTGAGCCCCAGCCTGTAGGCCTAACAGAAGTTAAGGTTGGTGAGGAGTATGAGATCATAGTCACAAATTTTGCAGGTGCGTAATCTTCTCTTTTCTTGATCTGTGCTACAAACTGGGTAATGTTAATTTTCATTCTTTTTGCTGGTCTGATATGTCCTTAGACTTTGTTGCCTATTGTTATCATTATATATTACTTCATTTATAACTAAAAGACGATTAAATATTCGTTAAGGCACATGACTACAACAGCTCGACAAGACCTTAGACTTGTCTCGAGATTTCAGCATTTGATAATTACCATTGTTGGACGGTGGCTTCTTCCAGAAGTCAACAATCTTTGGTGCAAATCCTTCAACCGAGAGAGTTTTGGTACCTATATAGACACCTCAAACTCATCTCACAATTTCATCTTTCACCAGTTCTTGTATTTGTATATGTGAATAGATCAGTTTTGTAATTCTCGTGAAAATATCAATAAATTTGTGTTTGCTCTGTAGACATAGATGATTGCCGAACAACGTAAATCTTGATGTGCATTTGATGTTCGTTTGGTGTGTATGATGCTTGTACTTTATTTTTGAGCGTTCTGGAGACAACAACCATCTATAACACGTGCTTCTCGTGTAGTACGGGGGTGGGGGGTTGTAAAATGTGAAGACGCTATGACATTGTTTTATTATGTCTTGCCTAAATGAGCCATAATTGTAAGAAACAAGCACTTGTTTCAGATTGTGTGTCAATGCTTTTTAACCTTTCCATATATTTTTCTTGACTACTTGGTTTTTAAGTGAAAATATTGTCTATATGGATGCATTAGCCATCATTTCTTAATGTCTACGACATGGATTTCTTACTTTGTAGCTTCAGTTTGCTTTAACGTTTCTTGCCTTAATGTTTTAAGTCAGAAGTCTCATTATAACTTCAATTTGCATAAACTCTTTCACCCTTTCCTGACGTTATTGTGAAAGGATCTTGAATGTTTTACTTGGAATCATTTTTTGTGTGCAGGGCTGTATCGTTACAGATTAGGAGATGTAGTCAAGGTTAAAGGATTCCACAACTCGACTCCTGAGATCCAATTTGTTTGCAGAAGAAACCTTCTTCTCACTATTAACATTGACAAAAACACCGAGAAAGATCTACAATTAGCCGTAGAAGCAGCAGCCAAGCTGCTATCTGAGGAAAAACTTGAGGTTTTAGATTTTACTAGCCAAGTTGACACATCTACTGACCCAGGACGTTATGTAATCTTCTGGGAAATGAGTGGCGAAGCAAAAGATGAAATTCTCAAAGAATGCTGCAACTGTCTTGACAGATCATTCTTCGATGCAGGATACGTGAGTTCCCGAAAGGTTAACACAATTGGAGCCCTCGAGTTACGAATCGTGAAGAGGGGTACTTTTCACAATATTTTGGATCATTATGTGGGATTAGGTGCTGCTGTTAGCCAATTCAAAACACCAAGATGCGTGGGGCAAAATAACGATGCAGTGTTGCAGATATTGTCGAACAATGTTGTCAAGAGTTACTCAAGTACAGCATATTAGTCGAAAATTGGCCCGAGTTTTCTGTTTTTCATGTGGTATCGTTGAGCTGTCTTAGGTAAACTGTAGAAAATGATTAGTTTCCGTTGCTTCTGTTCTTTCCATTTATTCAACATTGTATTCACACAACATTAGAGATTTTCGTCCCTTGATATGTTCTTTCTTCCTAAGAGTCCATATAAATCTCAATATAACTTTTAGTTTAACGATTGATGCTCGATACTATAACTGATATCGAAGTTAATGTCACATGGTTGATTCTCTTACGTTGTTAGTTACGATAATTAATACATCAAGGTTAGTCTATCACACATAATTACGAGTTGAACCAATCAATGAATCAAGCGAGCTCCCCTTGCATGCAACGATGTGGTGCCTAACCTCTCATTCTATTTCAGTGCTCTGATCTCTTAACCATCCGTAGGCTTCACTACAAGAGAAATTGTTGGGAGGCGGAGTCAGACTCCCTAGCCAGTAGTTTATCTTGCAGTCATCAGTCCATATACGTCCCCTTTATGTGCTGTGTTTTGATCCTATTGAAAGATTTATCCATGGTTTTCAATCTCATATTCACTAATCCGTTTAACAATTATGAAAAATTATATCTCAGCCTGACTAATGAAAGTACAAAAGACCGATGGATGCTAGGTCTTATTATTGGCTTCATCAACGTAAGAAAGTTGGAAAGATGTTTGTCCAAGATTTTGGAGGTACAAAGTTTAAAAGCTTGGAACTCAAATTTGTTTATAAGCTCTCCTAGCCATGGGTAATACCCAATTAGTGATTTCTGATATTATGCCAATTGTACAACCAGAGGTCCATTCAATATGCATGGGCTTAGCTGCGTGAATGTGATCCTTTATCCTAGATGGAGGATAAATTACCAAACGTCTAGCATTCCCTCACGCTTGGCGCGAATGAGGTTTTTTTTATTTGAGAGGAAAAAGAGAACTATGCCTTCGTCATATGAATATTAAGTAATAATAGCATGACACTTCAAATTCGATATGAAAAATTTATGTATTGTTTTTTGCCCCAAAAGAATCGATTATGTATCGAGAGAACAATATGAGATAAAAGGGACTTCCAATTTTCTCTTTACAAAGTTGGAGAGTGAAACCGACAACCAAAAGAGGGTTGCGCTTGATGCGTGGAATCAAAGCGATTTTCTATGCAAGAATTATATTCTCAACGGACTAGACAACACATTATACAATGTGTATTGTCTAGTGAAGACGGACAAGGAATTGTGGCAATCCCTGGAGAAAAAGTATAGATCCGAGGATGCCGACATGAAGAAATTCATCTTTGGGCGATTCCTAGATTTCAAAATGGTTGACACAAAGCAGGTGATAGCGCAAGTGCAATATTTGCAAGTAATAATGCATGAAATTCATGCGGATGGAATGGTTCTAAGTGATTCATTCCAAGTGGCCGCAATGATTGATAAGTTGCCTCCGTCATTGAGGACTTCAAGAATTATCTCAAGCATAAACGAAAAAAGATGAATCTTGAAGACCTTGTGGTTCGCTTGAGAATCGAAGAGGCCAACAGAATTTCGGAAAGGAAGGAAAATTGGCACCAACATGAAGCACTAGTGAACTTAGTGAAAAAACACGCCGGAACAAAGCGCAAGTTTGACGACATGGCCTCCAAATCTGGAAAGGCGAAGAAGTTCAAAGGCAAGTGCTACAAATGTGAAAAACCCAATCACATGGCAGATGATTGTCGCAATAAAGATGATCATGTGAAGGCTATGGATCAAGTAAATGTGACCGAAGAAGATCGTCTCTCAAATGATTTGGATGATCTAGCGCTTACCGTTTAATTAGATTGTGTATCTTTGAAAGTTGTAAACTCCAAGAATGGAGTGATTCTAAATAAATGTAATGACGGTATTTGTTGAAAGCAATAAAATTTATGTTATTACTTCTTGTATTGGATTTTATGGTTTGTAGATTAATTGTTAGGATCATTTAAACCACAGTTCGCGGCACAATGTTAAATTTATTGCTTGTGTGGGGACTAAGTTAACAAAATCTTCATTCTTTTGTTAGAAGAATCGTAACGTCTCTAGAGTTAACTCACAATGATGTTTCTGATGGAAAGATTGTGCAAACTAGAGATGTGAGAAAAGTAATTTATGACTTTATCAATATTTGCACATGATATTGTTGCGACTTCTTTGTTATGAAGCACAAACGAAGCCAATGAGGTGTTTAAACACTTCGAGAATGAGATTGCAATAAATTTAGCAAATGAGTTTTGCTATGGGAAATTGTGAGTAGATTATGCTTGTGTTGTCTCAGATTTTGACGCTTAAGCTTGAATCTGCAAAAGTATAAAATATTGAATTCGAGTTTCTAAGCTTTGTACGCTTAAAACACAAGTAATAAATCGAAGCCACAAATTTTGACTAGGCGTTGTAATATCTCAAATTGGTTCATTTTGACTTATAACATGAATTTGCAAGATTTAAAATCCTGAATTCAAGTTTTCTAAGTTAGCCAGCTTAAATTGCGAATTGCGAATCGTGGATCGAGTTTGAGAATATTATCCAAGTTTCAACTTTTGTAAGCAAGTACGCTTAAATCAAAAAATTTCAAGAAATAAAAACTTGAATTTGGATTTGTAAGACGATAACGCTTAGAACTTGAAACACGGAAGTTTAAACGACAGTGCACTTCTTTACTACCCGAAGTTGTGGGGGGTTGAAATTCTAGGATTCAATTACATACAAAGTACCTTCAAATCCGTGATTTTGATCATTTACGTTTCTTCTGTCAGTGATTTCGACCCTTTATCTTTTATACTGTAACTAGTTCTTCTTGGCACCGTGTAAGACACGGTGCCAGTAATCAGAATATCGATAAGCTGTTTTCGAGTTTTATTTTTCTTGAAATTTAACATCCATAAGCTCGAGGCTGTCAGTAGCATCAAGCACAAAAGAAACAATCATAAAGGAGCTTGCACCAAAAAGTCAAATAGTACAAGAAGCAAGGGCGAAAAAGGAAACATAGTGCACAACATGACAACATTGCAAATTTTGAAATACGCCTGATGAAATCAAAAACAGGAAAGAACTCAAAGCTAGCTTGGGCAAAACGTGACCAACCCGTTAAAAGTAGGGAACAACCACAAATCCTCCAAACCCCTAGATAGATAAGTGAGAATAAAGAAAAGAACAAGAAATTTCAAGACAAAACTTGAGAAGATAAGACAACTTAAAAACTAACCAAGTTTGAGTCATACATGGAGGCATAGATCCACAAAGCTTACCTATACAATAGTGTAATGACACGATTCGTAAGATTTGCATTTTGATCACTTTAAAATGACCGAGCTAGACCAAAATCTGCAAGCTTCAAGTTTCCTTCATTGTCTACCAAGAGACACCTAATTTTAGCACCGTATATGGGGAATGGAATTTAATCTAAATACTTATTTTGCATAGAACCTTTGATATCACGGTGAAGCACTTGATTTACATGATAGTATTGAAGCCCGGTCAAAAGCTATCTCATGCATCACTAAGAGGAGAGCAAAATGAAAATCATTATTTTGATTGTAATGTTTGAGTTGTTCTGTGTTAAGAAATCCCCACTACACCCTCATTCCCCTCACTTTACCCTTTCCCTCAAAATCCCCAATTCATTCCCAAAACCCTTCCCATTCCCCATTTTCGAAATCCTCCAAGGAATGAGAAGGAAAGTTCCACAAAACTTTTGTTTGTGTGATTCTTGTCAAGATTTGGAGTCTTCAAGAGGTATGGAACCCTTCCTAAAGTTTTTATGAAGTTTGGATTTGAAATGGGATGATTTTGAAGTGATTTATGTGGGTTTGGTTGGGTATGTGTTGTATGTTGTTGGTGTATGATTTTTGAAGTGTTTTATGTGGGTTTTAGTGGGTTATGATGTTGTTGATGTTGTTGGAAAGTTTGGTTTTGTAAGGTATGAAGATGAGCTCGAAAAATGTACAAAAATGACGAAAAATCGCGCACCAGGGAATTGCGGCGATTTTTCACCACATCGGGGAAAAGCAAGATGAAAAGACAACGACAATGGCTCCCATCGTTAAACGAGAAAGCAAGACGAAGAGACGTTTGAGGACGGTGTTGATTGGACGAAAGAGATATATCATATAAAAAAACAAAAAGAAATGTCAACCAAAAATCACTATTCATTACTTTATGAAAACATGACTCAAAACACTATTCATAGTGTTTGCCTCTTATTATATTGGTTAATTTTAGTCATTTAATCATCAGAATCCTAAACTTTCATCCTTTATATTATACTATTCACAATCCTTTACTTAATTTGATATGATAATTATACATTTTCTTGTATCGGAGCCTCCTCCTCTCTTCTCCAGTGATGTATGGATGCGTAACATAATGGAGGGTTTCCATGCGCTAGTGCTTTCTATAAATCAGAAGAGATTGCATCTCATATTCAAAATATCAGCAAAATGTTCTTATTTCATTTTTTACCCGCTTGACCAAACAAAAAGAAAATTAATCTTGGTTCTTGAAATTATGCCGTTCATTTCAGATTTTTATTGAACATACAGAGAGGGCTAAACTAATTACACCAAAAATACAAGATTCATTGATGATGACTATATAAACAAGTTTGAATGAATCACTCTCGATGTTGGGTATGGCTTGGATCAATAAGTACGCAGGCACAACTTTACTACTTATTCCACACTTCTTGCTTTGCGGTGAATCAATAGCATATGAGATTTGTTTTAAAAATAATATGACGGGTCGATGAAACAAGAGTCAAACTCGATCTGATCCATCAAGAAACCCAACTCTCCAGATGGGAAATCCTCGCTTGGGGTTGGATTTAAGTTTATTTCTGCAAAATCTGATTCTGAACTCTGTAAAATGTCAGTAAGCTCAATATCATTAATCTGGCATGGTGAAAGTAGGAGATAGGACTCGGATGTCTCTGGAGACAAAAACGCAGGCGAATTACTCGTTCCAACAAAGTTTTTAGGCCCCGAAATGGACCAAGTTTCCACATTATCACATCCAATTGGTGTGGAAGAAAAGGTAACAGTAGGAAAATTGTCATCCTTGATGAACATTTCTTGATTCTCTGGTTTACAGGTCATATTTGTATGTCCTGGACATATTTCATCTTCTTTGTCTTCTAGCCTTTTTCGTACATCGAGATTTTCCTTCTTCTTTTTCCGCATTTCCTGAATACATGTGTGTTTCCCTCTGTAAATCACTTCAAAGATCGAAGGGTCTTTGTCGGTCCGCTGAACTTGTTTAGTAGCCAAGCAACCTTGCGTACTGCGATGAGTGCATCTATAATATGCCCTGCCATTTTAACACATGAAAATATCACCATTAGATTCTTGTTTTTACTAAATATAAGTTCTGAAATTCCTTCAAACAAATAGAAAAAAAGCAGGGAAACACATTCTCAATCTAACAATTAAGTTCAAACTTCCAACTCAATCTGATGAATCTAAAGCTTGCAGTACTCCAAGAAATAGTAAATTTATCAAATCAAATCCCTCATTTCACTAAATTTAGTTAGCACTAATGATCAAGATATAATAAGATTAAAATATGTCTCACCTGGGATGCTTAGCCCCTAAAATATCTTTCTGCCCGTATTTCCTCCAGTAATATCCATCATCAAGTTTACCTTCGAACCCTGTCTCAGTGCACACACGCATTTGTTCACTCCATCTTGCCAGTGCCTTTCTGCAAATAACAATTTTTTTCCCAAAAAAATAAAAAATCAGAACAATTTCATTGAGCAAGGACCCAAAAAAAAGGAAAAATAAATAAAAAAACTAAAAACAGCAAACACTAACCTTTTCTTGGAACCATTATTATGCACTTGACCCTTAGAGTCCGGGTCGGATCCTTCACTTCTAGCATCTCCATTTCGAAGCAAAGGCATGCAATTAACTAGTGATAATGCATTATCATAAGAAGAAAGTACTCTCTCCAGCAAATAACCACATGAAGCAAGAGTGGGGTTAAGCTCTTTTTTCAGCTGATTTGCATAATCTCTCCCTCGAGTTAGCTCAATCATCACAGTGTCTTTGCGACAGGCTCCAGATTTTTCCATTTCAAAATTACCCAAAAAGATTGTAGCTTTATTTGATGTAGCTTGATTGTGATCAAGAAAATCATAAATTAGGAACAAAGGGTATTGGCTTCACCTTTCTTGTTTGACGTTTAATGGGGAATGCGATGGAAGATGGTGAAGTTTTTTAATGTCACGATGGCTATATATATAGACACAAATACATAGGTATTTACGTGTGTGTGTGTGTATGTGTGTGTGAGAGGGAGAGGTGGGTTTAGATTTTTGGCAAATAATCGTGTGGAATTGTGGGAAGAGAGATTGTGATTCCGTAGCTGACCAGTTCTAAAGGCCACCACATCGTACTACCTACTTGAAATTCAGTAGAGTTTAATAATAATAATAATAATAATATATAATCGATATGATATGAGAGAGAGGATAAGCGAAGTCACATGAGAACACATACGTACGTTTGGTTGTTCTTTCTCAATGGACATTTCTTCACTCGGAAAGTTCACAAATAGGGGGAAAAACATCATATAGTCGATAATTTTGTACAAAGTGTACTTTATAATTATTAGGGAAATTATAATTTACATGAAATTTCATAAATTGTAACATTTTGTATTATGTTGACTCGATTTGATCGAATATTTAACTCTGTATTTCATCATCGACATGCATCCTCAAACTTGAAACCCCTTAATCGAGCTATTGCAAATTCTTAAAAAAACAAAATAAATTTTCTATTGTCAAAATTATCTTTTTTCCCAAAATCAAACAATTAGATAATTTGATACCCAAATTTTTTTTTATCTTCTTTTAAAATTCCCAACAAGTAGGTTAAAAGACTTTATGTTTGAAGATATAAGGTGACTATGGAATGCGACGACTAATCTTCAATAAAAATATTAAATCGGGTCAAGAGTATACAAAATGTTACAATTTATAAAAGTTGCACATTCAAACTATTATTTTCTGATTTGGGATAATAATGCTCTAACCGGTCTAGATATCGCATTCTATTAAGCGATTATGCAATTATATAACTCTCAAACATATGACATTGATTCTAGTGCTAACCATACAACGAGACTCCTATATTTGGTGATTCTCTTGTGTGAAAATTATTAGTTGTTCATAAGGCGGCGAGGAAATAGAATCCACCGTTGTTTGCTTAGCAAATTCGTGGCATGGGATTTCATAGACTTAACAGTCCGTCTAGCCAACATTTTTGATAAGACTAAAGTCAAGAAAAAGAAGCAGTCCCAATTCCATGAATCATCGAACTTGCTTCCGCGTTGATACCTTTATTTATGTTGGAGAAATAAAACAATTATATAATCCACTTTGATGACGTACTTTATATTACGTCATGTGAGATTGGATAACCAAAGGTTGTTCGCATTTTAGTGGACAACAAATATGATAAAAATTATTTGATTTTCATTTTATATTCCACATAATTATTTTAAAAAATACATAAAATAAAAAATATCCTTTAATAAATGTTTTTAAAATTTACATATAACGCAAAATTCAATCCAAAGCGGCCCCCGACGTTTGAGAAAGTGTTGACGACCATTTTAGTTTTAATTCAAAATCTTAGAATATGATTGTTTTCGATAGTATCCGAAATTTTTAGGATTAATTAAATATAGTCTCAGATATATTATTTTTAACAAAAGTAATCTCACATAAATATTTTTAACAAATAAACGTAAATTATTTTTTAACAAAAATAATCTCGAATTTGTTAATGATTTAGGGACTATTTTTCTAAAAAATGAGTAAGGGATATTTTGATATATACAAAAGACTAGTATTTAGGCAAGTTCAAGATTTCCGTATCGTGTCGTGCTCCTCCTATATTATATAAACATAATTATATTACTTTTTTTATTAATATAAGTTTAAATGGTCCGGGGAAACGAACAAATTTATTTGTTGAACTATTTATTTATTGCATAGTTAACAAAATCGCCGGCGGCTTACGTGTATCGAAAGGACAACCATTCTTTATTACCTACTGCCCCTTCTACACGCGTTACACACATATGTATATATATTTTTTTAAATAATGTGATAATTATACCATTTATTTTTATTTTAGTTTTACTTTTTTTAAAATTTAAATTATTAAATGATTGTATAACATTTTTATATTTTAATTTTTTTTAGATTTTAATAAATTTTGTAGGATAATATGGTAATTTGTATGATATATGTTATGGTAATTTGTAAGATTGAGAATAATATAACATAAATTCGTAGACACATAGATAGAATACGTGATTATAATATTTTAGATTGACAGAGTCATGCGTTTAATTAGTCACTGATCTGAAATAGTCGGAGATATATACGCATTATATAGTAAAATAAGAATAAATCATATGCAATTAAGTCAAAAACGGTATTATTTCTAATTAGTAACATTAATTTTACCATGTTGATCTCCGATCTCGTACTTTACTAGTAATCGGGATTAGTACATATATTACGCATAAATATTAAACTAATAATATTTTATGCATAATTTATCACAATAGTCACACTTACTATACTAAAAATATAATCTTTTTATTGGTTTTGTACGTTAAGATGCGGATAATTTTTTAAATTATACAGTTGATTTACCTCTCAATCTGACCAAGTAGTAGATTATATATCAGTCCTCTGTTAAATATTCATATTCTAGTACACCTGTTCTATAATGATTTGTATGTGCTTCAAATATTGTATATCTAACAATTTCGATTAATTTATAATTATTTTTTATGATAAATGAATCTGAGTTTTTTAATTAATTAACCCAAAAAAACATATATTTAACAAAATAAACTAATTTTTTCTTATATCAAATTATGTTGAAGTTGTCATCTCAGATGACGACTTCAACATAAAATAATTTTTTTTATTGAAGTCGTCATCTCATATGACGACTTCAATATATTACGGTTTGTGATCATATTAATTACAGTAATTTTATATATGATAGCTTACATCCTCGTGCAATATATGCCTTTCAAAATCCCCCAATTTTGACCACAACTTCGAATTTTTTAAAATTTAAAATATTGACACATCATTTGTTTAAATATTTAATTATGAAAGAGAAAATCATTATCTCTCACTCAAATTGTGCCAATCACGATTTTTTTTCCTAACCTAAACTTCAAATTTACGTAAATGTCACTCATTATCCAATCTTTTTTTATATGTTTTTTTTGGATTAATTAATTAAAAAACCCCGTGAATCAATCGGAATCCATCCATTGTATACTATATAGCATTTGGATTCACATGCAGTAGGCTCTTTGAATTTTTGGGAATTAATTCAGAAATTCGATTCGATTATTCCAAAAATTTGGTTTTAATTTTTAAAAATATATGTTAATTCTGTTCAGTTTTGGTTTTTAATTTTAAAATATCGGTTAACCGAATTTTTCTAATAATTTTTAAAAAATTAAATATAATTTTTTTTCAATCAATGCATCTCTTTTTAAAAAAAAAAAAAAATTCAAAATCAAATTAAATTGTTTTTTTCTAATTTTTTTAAAAAATATCGGTTGATTCGGTTAACAACTGAAATAAACGCATTTTTATCTGTTCGATTTTAATAGTAAAAATCACTCGATTCGATTGGTCGAAAAACAAATTTTGTCAGTTCGATTGGTCGAAATTTTGTTTCGCTCATATCGGTTTAGACTGAAGACTCATTTTTAGAGAGTATATTGAGAATATTGGTTGTTATGAGTTTTGTCAATATAAAATTATATTATAACTATTTCAACAATCGATTTTGTAAACTATTTCAACAAATATATTGATTTGTTTTTAGAAAAATAAATAAAAAAATTATTGTTAGGTAGAATTTATTATATTTTATATAAGTAATCACAACAAATGGGCCCGAGGTGTGCTCCCGGTTAGAATTTGAAAAAGTGGTTTGAATGTATCAACGATGGCTTGAATTTTTTTTCCAAATTTTTCAGTTACTTTTATGTTTATTGTTCATTTTATTCACGCGTCGGCTATATATTTTAGACAACCAAATAAGAAATAAAGAATTAATAAAACAAAAACCACGCGTCTGTCTGATACCGCCCATTATTGATAGCGGTTTGATAATTCGAATCTACAAACAAAAAATTTATATGAACCGGATATTTGTAAAGACCAAGATATATAAATATATATATATATATATTTGTATGTGTATTGATATTTGTAAAATCTTGTGTACAGAAGTGAGATCAATCTACAATGGGTTTTTATTTACTTTTTAAATTTTAAAATAAATTAAATTCTAAACTTTTTTTTATAAAAAATTTACATTATAAAGGTGGTATTTTATTTTAGTTTTTATTGTGCCCAATTCAAAAACTTTAAACCTATATTCGAATATGGAGTTGAAGGTTTTATGTGAAATATAATAAATTAGTGATGTATGTGTGACTTATATAACAAATATTTGGAGTCCAAAAAGAGTAACGAGAATATTTTGACCGAAAAAAATATTGGAGAAAACTTACGCATATGTGCTATCTGATTTAATTTTTTTTGTGTTTCATTTTTATTAAATTGCAATTAGTGACTTAATAGTTGTATAATAAATTAGTGATGCGTGGTGCAATATATGATTATTTTATGACCTTATCTTGAAAAACTGATTTAAAATATAAATTGAGTTGATTACATTCTCAAAATATATGAATACTCAAACATCAACGTTGTTGACAAAAATATAATTATTGTTATTCTTCCCAATTTCCAGGAAAGATCTTAGGCTATAGTGAAGAATTTCTTGTGAATTTCCATTTCGGGACTTTTCGTTTCACTGTAATTCAACTTTCGATTACGTTCTGTGAGTAAGTGTTAATTTATTTAAAATATGATATCATTAATAGATATTTTATCATCTCATGGTTTGTAAATAAATATTTTATCTCACACTTCCTTCTATTTTGAATAACACAAATGGGTAAATGCCTAGACACGTCATACACGGAGTTACATTTATATCTATTTACAAATCATAATGAGATGAACTGTCTATTTTGAATATTACAAGAGGCTAAATATCTAGTTTAAAATCACACATTGTAAATTGTTTATTTCAAAAATCTCATGGGTGTTGCTAACCATGTTTTATTTATTTATTTTCAGTATATATTTTGTTTTTGTCGAAAACAAAAAACTACGTGTTCATCTAAGAGGATCTAATTTTTTTTATTTTACTTTCAATTCCTGTGGAAAAAATCTAGGAAATAAATAGATATCAACTTGAAATTTTTAAAAAAATATTTATTAGAAACAAAAAGAAGTGATTTTTTGGGAGGAGTACTAATTATTTGTTCTTGAAACTACAGAAAAGATATTTTAAAAATCGTATTTTTTTTATATATGTTTAAATTTTAAATAAGTAAACACATTTACAATATATTTACTAACTAAATGGTTAAATTTTGCAATAATAATTTTAAATTAATAATGTATTTTAATCAGTTAATAAGATATACAAAGAAATGTTTATAAAATTTAGGATAAATTACCTAATGACCCATCTTTTATGATTAATAAAGAAATCAACTCTTCTAACTTAATTAAATAATAACATATACCTCCTGCTATGTATGTGTATATCAAATCATAGAGGATATAGTTATAATTTTTTGTACATCTATTACAAATTAGAGGATGCGATATTATAATGCAACTATTCTATATGTAGTCCATTCAATATTGTTCAAACTAGATATCGAAGCATATGTCTGTGTAATGGCATTGACCAAATAACCTCTCATATGTGTTAAATTTAATTAAGTTTTCCTTCATACGAACAAATTAATATATTATATTTGGTTTTATTTTTCATCCAATCAAATAGTAATACCTATATTTTTATAATTCAAATGTTTCATCTTATAATATCAAACCAGGCCTACTCAGAAGGTCTTTTACGAGGAGATCATCTCAGCCTGATCCAGACCTCCTATGTTTTTATACGCCAATTTTCGGCTGGCGTGACATAATAAGTAGCCGACCTCCTGAACTCCCGAGCTCCAGGGGTATACTCAAATAAGCTCAAGAATCGAGTACATGCCTACAACTTACTCGGCAAATCATATCTTAACAATCGATTTCAAACGAGATTTCTAGATTTGATTAACCTTACGAAAGATTGAGGTGATCTGTAGATCTTATCAGATATATTTCATATTTTAGCAAATCCCGAAAAACATGGAAATAGATCTACACATATGATAACCCTTTGGTCAGGTTAGATCGTCACTTTTTTATTCATGCACAAGATATTACTTACTTTACAACATATGTTTTCCCGGTCATCTTGTTTGACTTGAACTGCCTTAGCATCGGAGAAGAAAAGAGAGGTACTATCTTAATGTCAAGATGTCATCACACTTTTCTTTGACATTATAAAACCAAAACCTCGAACCAAACACTTGCACATCCCTGGTTTATTTCGAACATGCTAGTTTCATGTGTGTTATGTGTATGCAATCATCTTTCTCCGTGGGTAAAAATACTAGTTGGGCCGTCGATTACTATAGTGGGCTGAGCTGGCTCATTCTCATGGAATGAGCCAAGTTGGCATGGTCCATATAACAAAACAGAAAGGGCCGTTGCACAAGACCGGGCCTTTTTGCCAGTTGTAGCACGAATCTATATCTTTTATGGAACATTACGTACGAGTAGAGTACAAGGACAATCCTCAATATATATCTACAATCTTGCATCTCCATAATGAAATATCTGTTGGAAAAAAACGAGAAAATGAATTCAATTTTTTTTTGGCCAAAAGTTGTCTCCAAATGGTGTCCCTTGAACATGAATTTTGGTTAACTATGTGAAATGGTGTCCATTGATATTTGAGGTGCGATTTTTGGCCAAAAGTTGCCTCCAAATGGTGTCCATTGAACATGAATTTTGGTTAACTATAAATATAACATTCCCACATGTATTGAAACATATTTTTCGAAATCATTATCAAAGTTTTAGTGAAATTTGAGAGCATTTGTTGTTCATCAAATTGAGTGCTTTGAACCTTTGTGGTTTGAGGACTTGTGATTTGGAGCGCTCCTATCACAAGTCATAGTCGTTGTATCTTGGGAGAAAAATTGTCATAGCAAACCGCTAGCACCATAGCGGGGCAATATTGTCTTAAGGACGGAGATTATAAATCTCGCATCGACATAAAAAATTGTTTTAAAAGCCATTGTTATTTTTTCCTGAGATACACTTTGAGAGAAAATTATAAACAACAATATCAACTATCCTACAACCCGCGCTGTTTGATATCATTGGCCATGAGCAGAATTTAACACACACATTCAACAAAAAACACATGAAAACTATTGATTCATTGAAAAGCAAATGAAAAATTTCGGTATGCTACTTTGACTTTCGACACGATTAGCTATCTACTTAACCTTGTGCCCCAGTCATTCAGAAGAGCAAAACCCCTACACACTAGCGTCATTTACACCGGCTGCAGGAAAATAAAGGGTATGCATTCAGTTGTATGCAAAGTTGATGCGAAACCATCAGCGCCAATTTAGAACCCAAACCCTTTATATAAGATTAAAACAGTTCTAAATAGTTCAGAAGGTTTGGGTTCTAAATTGGCAACTCCAAAGGTTAAGTAGGTAGCGAATCGGCTGCAGATGTTATATATACATATAGAAATTGGGAAATATGTGTACGAGCCCATTCTGAGATTTGGCACCAAGAAGCACTGATCGATTTGTTCACGAGATAAAGTTACTATGTATTAAACATTTCAATGTATGGTAAAGGTAAACAGGATATGAAAAAATAAGATTTCAGGAAATCCGCCTTCTTTACCTTTCTTGAGGCACCTTATTGGAGGAAGAATCCAACTCCAGGAGTTGCTGCCCAATTTCAATCAAAGCCAAGCTTGAGTCATAATCAGCTGCATAGAATGATAGTGGCAACCCACAAACTGCAAGATCCGTAACTTCCTCTGTTTCAACATTCATCAATACCAATAATTCGTCACTTGTTGCAGCTATGATTTCACCATCATTTACAATCTTTATGGGAACAAAAACCTGCTCTAACACAATAACATATTTTAGCGTCCAAGAATCCACCTTCCCATAATCATTCATCAACCAAACATTCCACGACTCGCCCATATTCTCACGATAACTTACAAAGAGAGACAATGATTTCTCATTAACCAAGGGAGACAACCTCAATTCCTTACAGTTGGGTCCAAGATTTTGTGGCAACTCCATTATCGTGAAAGTCTCCTCGACTACATCAAAACACATGATGCAATTCCAGTGTCCGTCAAATTCTGGCCTCCTATACGCCAGCCAATGCACAACACCATGAACAAACACATTGCTACACCAATTTTTGGGCATGAAACAAGGAACAACCTGTCCCATACTCCTCCAAGATCCGATTTTGACTCCATATACCAAAGCCTCGGACCGTAATTCATGCTCATTATTATCATAACCATACAAAATTTTCACAACTTTAAAGTCAAGATTCGTGTGATCAAATCCAAACCCAAGAGCCATATGCGAGAAACCACTCTTAAAAATATGAAACCCTTGCAGACAAGGAAGAATCTTGAACTTCCCGATAAAGGGGTTCCACAAAATCACAGTGCCAAAAAAGTTAAAATAATTGGTATCGAACAAACACACAACTCCTCTGCTAGAACCCACAAGCCTCAAGTAACCATTAACACTCTTGAATGGGGTTTCGAGCTTTTTACACAGAGAAAACGTCTGGGAATCATGAAAAGAAAAGTATATTTTCGTGTAATCCGATGACTCATAGTAAAGGAGGAGGTGGGAGGCGGCGGTGGCGGAGGATAGGCGGAGTTTGAGGAAATATGGGTGAGAGATTAAGGAAATAAACGATTTTGAAACGCACCTGAGATTAAGTAGGGTTCTTGTGGGGAGCTTAAAGAGGATTTGGAACATTACATCTTGAGGGAGTTTGACGTAAAGATCGTCGCTTTCTTTCATTTCTCGATTCTCCTTAATTTTTGCTCCCGCCGGTACTCTACTTTACTTGGAGTGAAGTAAGAATTGAGAAATGATATTAGATCCGGGTCAATTCAGAAAATATATATATGGATCGGGTGTTTTTAAGGACAAATATACATAAATATATATATATTTGTATGTACGTTGGTGTTTGTAAAATTCGGTATATAGAAGAGGGACCGAGACAATTACCGGTTTGATCCCCTTATTTTAGTATATAATATTTTGATCTTTATTATTTTTGATGGGTTAAAATGGGCATCATGTTTCACAATAGTGGTCCGATCTATACAAGAACTTCTCAATCCGTCTAGGGTGTCCGAAGAAAGCAAGGAGTTGCAAAAATTTATGTTGTTATGGTGTTGTGATATGGATGCGATATTAGCCAAAAATTATTTTGTTATGGTGTTGTAGATGGATATAAAAACCTTGAGTTTCAGTGCAGCGAAATCTTCAATGGAAGAAAGGAGTTCTTCGAATAGCGAGACGAGAGAAGATGCTTACATATTTCTATTTATAAGGAGGCGGCAAAATATGTAAGGAAAAATTATGCCAAACTCCATGTAGATAGTTCTATTACGAATTCTTAAATCTAGTTTGAATAGGATAGACACCATATAGAATAAATGTCCTACGAATTTATCCATTCTTTTTTGTAACTGATAAAGAAAAAATTACAATTGTCGCGTCTATGATTTGATATAAAAATACATAACAATGGAGATAGACATTATTTTTTTAAATTATGAGAGTTAAAATAACAATTCTGAAAACTAGATAGGTTATGCATGTAATTTACCCGATAAATATAGATGAGAACGAAATTAGTCATTGCACTCTCAATTGTGGATGTAGTGGGTGATCGTTTATTTTTAACTGTCAACGTAACAGGTGAATTAAGTTGGGTGCATGACTATAAGCTAGCAGCATACGAGGCCAATAGCGACTTATATTCGAAACAATAAATCTGCAATCACGAGGTATAATCTGACTTTAAGTAATAAAACTTGATTTCAAATTTCTATACCAAAATTTAAAAATTTCACGAGTATATTACTTGAATTAGCAATCCCTTATTTTTAAAAAAATATATAAACTGGAAGTACCCAAAAAAATTGATAGATTAACCATATGAAAACACTTCAACCCCTTCTTCAAGTTACGAGAAATTCAATTTTGTTTTACCACACTTGGATTTCGTACTTCTATGCTAACAAAATAAATGTACCTAAAGATATAGATTTAAATATCCTAAAAGCTTAGGCAGTCATCGATCATTATTTAAGAAAATGTTAAAACTTAATTATATATTCTTTAAAATATATAGATTTCATCATACCGTAGCTCTCTTTTAAGGGTAAAATCTACATTATACCTCGTGTTATAGTAAATATACATGAAACCTTATATGTTTATAAATATAGGTAACAAAACCCATTTATTTTATTAAATACTGCACGAAACTCCTTTGTGTTAAAAAAAAAAAAGGCAAAGAAATCCTAAATTTTCTTAAACGTTGGACGAAAACCCCTCTCCTTTACAAACATATTATCAAAAGATAAGTTGTATATAATCTTCTATGGACGTTTTATGAGAACAAGTTCATATTTGTTCATACATAGTATGTACAAGTTTATATACAGCTTAACAAGATTAGAAAAAATCTGTTAATTTGTAAAGTAAATGAGGTTTCATGCTGGATTTAAGAAAATAGATAAGATTTTTTGACTATTTTTTAACGATTGATTTCATGCATGGTTTAAGAAAATAAAGAAATTTTGTTGCTTATATTTATAAACACGAGGGCGTGGATTGTTTGGGTGCATGGTTTAACAAAATATAGAATTTTTTTGTCTATTTTGTTTCATGTAGGATTTAAAAAAATATAAGGGTTTTTGTATCTATTTTCTTAACACATGGAGTACTGCACATATTTGCTATGTGACGGGGGTATGTGGTGCATTTTACCCCTTTTAAGGTCTATAGAAGACGGTATATGTCGAGTTCAGTTTGTATCCGACTTTCATTAAAGCTAGTGCATGATTTGAGTTGCTAAACAAACAAAACCATATTAACACTATTCATATCCCTATCCATAAAATGTGAAATCATGTTCAACAGTCCGCATTTGCATTCGTTTTAATAGATGTACATGCAAGTTAACCTCACATTATCCATTTTTACCAAAAATACTTCTCTATACATATAAAATGCCAAGTAGATTGATTCCATGAATTCTAAACTATTCACCAGCTTTGATTTTACCAAAAATACCTCTCTACATATATCAAATGCCAAGTAGATTGATTCCATGAATTCTAAACTATTCACCAGCTTGATCCCTTATTTTGGCGATAACTTGTGCAGACGCAGACTCCCTTGCATCACAAGGATTACACTCCAAACAACCCTTTGAAGATATTTTGAAATCTTTGCTTTTTACCACCACCTTCGAGAGAAATTTACCTTCGAAAAACAAAGTATGAAAAAAGACTCACATACAAAACTTTCAAAAATTCAACGAGAAGCAACACTGTAAGCCTACTAAATAGCCGTAAAACCAGTAGATTTAGCAAGAAAAGTGAAAAATTCCAACCTTTTGATGGTTCTACAACATATCGTGGAAGTCTCCAGTTATTCTTGAGACATATGTACTCCAAATCCTGTCAATTTCACATGTAATAACAAAAGTAAAGAGGCCTCAACGATTGGATTTTGTATTGCAACCCATGAATTATTATGCAGAAGAAAGAAAAGTGACCGCATATTTTCAAGAAAGTAACTCACTTGACATGAAGATTTTCCAGGGAGATAAGTGTCATGACCCTTGTTTTGGAGTTTGGTTTCATGATTCAGCAACGAAGGATAATTACCCCTGATGATAGATTCGATGCATTGACGAGCTAAACTAGTATCACCACCTAAATAGTTATTTGTTTTTAGTAATTACTGAATAAGTAAAGAAAATCACGGTGTTAACAAAGATATAATTTCCCTATATTGCTCTTTCAAGATCCACGGACCATGTTAGTAAATTGGAAACATATCATGATGGAGTTTAAAGATAGAAAGTCAAGTCTTTGAGCTAACACGTCAACTCAAACAATCGGCTAAAAACAAGTGAGATACATAAACATGTTTAATAATTTCTAGCCCTAATGAAACCAGCCTGCAGAGCCCCATGATTGGCTAAAAGCCTAGATAAATAAGAAAAAAACACGTAGAACACAATGCTAAAGAATATATAAAATGTAAGCCTGTAAAACCTGATAATTATGGAAGACTAAGAAAGATAACATACCTTCCCTTATTCTTTGAATATTATCTTCGTATAATGCAAGTGTGTCTTCCATTCTCCCCATCTGAGTACACTGCCAAGGCAAGAAAACTATGGCCTTTACAGAAATGTTTTTAGGAATTAGCAGGAATAGTAACATGAACAAAAAAAAATGAATCCTGCAGAGATAACATTACTATAAAAATAAGTTATCGATAAATTACCAGTTCATGTCTTTTTCGATAAAGAAGCGACAAGGCATTATGCAGATCTTCTGAATCCCGAAAATTTTGTCCTTCCGTACTGAAATTTGTATTAGCATCAAGCAGTCTTTGTTGATTCTGTGTCACAGTAATTCCATTTTGATTGCACATTACAGTCATGGCACCATTTGCTCCTAATACATTCTCATTCATTTCCGTAGTCTCGATGTAACAGGGTTCATTTGCACTAACATCCTATAATATAAAGAATCAAGAAATGGCACGGAAGAATGTAAAATACAACAGGAAATTTCTCTAAGAGAGAATGACTCACATTCAAGTTGAAACCACTTCCTGAATCATGCAAGTCTGAACAGGTCAAAGGCATATTCTTTCGTCTATGATAACAAACTCTTAAATTTGAATCAGGATTCTTACAACAATCATCTCTCTCTCGGCAAGATGGTGTTAAATCATTCAAGTTGGTTCTTTGAATCTCTGTTGAAGAATCCATTAATAAACCCTTGGAAAGATCATCCTTTTTGTTATCGGAATTTTCAAGACTGACCCTTTTTCCGGGCTTTTTGGCAGAATCCAAAATGTCATGTATTTTGTCAAATTTCTCAGCACCATTACCATTTTTTGCTGTCCTCTGAAAGACATTAACAGGACTTTTGGCGTTGCCACAAGATGCTTGTTTGGACTTCTTGATGTTGAAGCCTATTTTCTGAAAACAGTTAGCTTTTGTCCTAGAGCTGTCACTGTCCATGTGGTCCAAGTCTTCATCATTAATTTTCTTATAAGGTAACACCGATATCTTGCTCTTCTTAATTTCTTTTTCATAATTGTTTGTGGCGAATTGAGCATTGCAGCCATTTAAACTTGGCGAACACAAGTCTTTCCTGCAATATTCATAATTGTCAAACAAAGATGACAATCCTTCAATCTAAGATCCAAATAAGATAACAAAGACATAAAAGACATTCGATTGTGGCACAGCCACTATAAGAAAATCGGCAACCACGGTTGAGATAGATCATATAGAGTCGCTATAAGAAAATCGGCAACCACGGTTGAGATAGATCATATCTCAAATTCATGTTACTATAAAGCCAAAATCAAAAGGCCAGAATCTGTGGCTTTTAGGACTTTTACATCAACACTTCTCTTTCACTATTATACCTAACTCTACGATGATTCTTTCTTTTATAAACACTTTAAAAAGAGTTGCTTAATAAAATGCAACTTTAAGCTAGGTGCTTGCATATTAAAATTGGCCTATGTGATTTATTTATACACTAGTGTCCTCCACATTCACATGGTGAGGAGCACTTCAATTCACGATCATCCAAGGTAATATCGGAAGATTTTCAGATTTGATAGTCCCAATTTAAACAAAAGCTTCGGATTGCTCCAAAGGGAACGTAGAACAACTCCAGCTAGAAACTGAAGAAAGGTAGTCCATAGACACTATACCTCGAAAGCCAGTCCGAGATGTGTCCCGCATAAGGAAGCATGTGATAAAACTCGACAACAGGTGTAGCGGTCCAGCAACCGAAAGACCTCTCTGCCAATGGACCCTGTAAACTGGAAAAGTCGCACAATTATTTGTCATCAAAAGATTCAAAACGCCATCACCTATGACGCAATGTACCAACACGTATTCAGCCAAATGCCACTCTATGCAATTTCTTGCTAGTCTTACTTACGGAGCCATAGATTCGATAAATGCTTCTAAAATACAGAAGATAATTTTCCACTTTCCCATGCCATTTGAAAATTGCTAAAAAAAAGATTTGACCATGTTCAAATTATTTTTAAAAAAACGAGGACCATGGGATCGAACATTTTGTAATGCTCCAATGGCCGAAATGTCTTGCGAGAGGAGAAATATTTGGTGCCCTTTGTCATGACTGGGCAGGGACTGCAATGGCAAATTCTAATAACAGGACCATATTGACATGGGAATAAAAAATAGGTGAAGTTATCACTTCCGCATGATGCCTAGCTTGCCCAGATGACAAAAACTGTTATGACCCCAAATCCAATGGGCCTAATCCATGATGATAATAAGAAGCCCATAACTAAATTAGTGCCTTCCAGAAGGAGAGGGGGGGAATACATGTGAGGGAGTTAGGCATAAAAAGGTGAGTGGGGTTGGGTAGTGGGGATCATTCTGATATTCGTTGAGAATTAGTTACTAGCAAGGTGCTATGGAGTTTTACAGGAGATCCTCCTGGGTTTGTATCGTTCATTCAATCAATATTGTTTGTTCCATTCATCTTGTTCCTTCAATTTCAAAGTGCTTAATTATCACATACTTACTTCCGTAGATCCCATAAAA
Source organism: Haberlea rhodopensis (assembly GCA_907163345.1). Lineage (NCBI taxonomy): Eukaryota > Viridiplantae > Streptophyta > Magnoliopsida > Lamiales > Gesneriaceae > Haberlea > Haberlea rhodopensis. The sequence continues at coordinate 26,366,632 of CAJQUN010000003.1, read as the reverse complement.
AACAATGGACGACCTGCCGGATTCGAACCAGAGACAAAACATTGCAATTAAAAATAGATTCAAGCCAGAAAGGCAATGCGACAAGTTTTATACAAAACTGGAAGCTTAGAGAAAAACATTCACCCATTATTTGAATTAACCAACTGTTTAAGAACAGAATATACATGTATTTCCATGAAAAGTCCTTCCACCATCGATCACTTTCACACAATGACCAGGACTCACAATGCACAGTAAAATAGCAGCAAAATGGACTAACCTCTCAACAAGAAATTTAAGAGGAACTTGATTCTTTATGCTGAATGACTGTGAGCATTGCATTACGCAAAAGAGAGCTGCTGACTTTAAATTACATAAAGAATATACAACATGAGTCTCCAAAACCACAAGTTCAGAACTCCCAAAGCCTGTTCCATGGGACAAAACATTAAGAAATTGTTCATCTCTTTATAGTCCAATCAAACATCGATCAAATGTAAAGATAATATAAACAAAATCTATAAGCTAAAACAATTTATTGGTTTGGCTCGTACTTATAAGAGGCGCAAGGTACACAGGTGATCGAGCCTTGCAGCGAGGCAGATGTATACTGAAATAAAATAAAGTCAAGGAATAATACACTAGTATCTAAGTATTTGAATAACCTTTCATCCAATATATAATACGACAAATATTTATTAGTTTATAACTGAAAGTGAATAATTTCTAGTTCGTATGTCACCTTCTATTCACTATACCCATGTTTAAGGCTAACGTAAAAGGCATCCTCAGCCTTGAAAGCGCAACAAAGGTTTGCATGTAAAAAAAAGTAAGAGGACAGAATAAAGATAATGTGGCCAACTTGTAAACGTTTTTGAAGTTTTCAGTGAACAGATATTAGACATTGTAGATTAACTACCTGCATCCTTTACAGCATCATAACCTAGCTGCAGAAACTCAGTGTCATCGGTTGATACACTTTGATCATTCCATTTCCTCTTGTTACCAATTCTTTCTTCTATCCATATGTGTGCATTGAATTTAGGCTCATTAGTTGGTTTTTCAATGAGTGACCAAACCCCTTCAGTGACCAGGCCAAACTCAAGATAACAATTTTCCTTCTTTGGATCAACCATAAGCACGGAAACCTTAAGTATTGGCCATAATTCTGTGTTGGGCACATCTTTTGATGCGTCTAAAACCACAGCTATATCACATGCATCTTTGATTGCTTTCTCAGTCACTGAGAGCTGACCTTTTGCACCATTCAAATCCATGGATTTACTCTCTTTCATCAGTTTCATGAACGAAATCAAACGTGGTCTCAGTACCACAGCCAACTTACAAAATGACGCAAAATCCAAAAACCTTAGCTCGGGTTTCTGCTTCCGGTGGTAGTAGTTGTAAAGCAGTACAACTGTGTGCATCTGTAGAGATGAAGGGAAAAAAGCAATCAAGATACTTTATTTTATTTTGGCAAAATACTGTCAGGGAGGATAAAAACTCATTGGTGTACTCATGAATCGAATTATTAAATTAAGAAGCTCGAACAGGGTTTAGAAACGGAATCCAGTAGGCAAGTTCTGATGCAATAAATTATAAAACCTCTCTAAAAAGAGTCTCTAACCAAGATCAGGAAGGACCAAGGGAAAGCACGGTAGGAGCCGGAGCCTGTGGCAAAGTTATTTGAGCATGGTGGCAGATGGAGCAAAGATGGGCCCAATACAATCATCCATGCCAAATACCACACCCAATCCCCAAGGCTGTATTAGCTACAATTAAAGGAATAAACCAAGAAAGGAACAGCATTTCATGTAACTATTTCTACTCCACTTGAAGATCTCAGCAGCAGTCATGCTACCATTCCCACCCCCTACATAATAAAGATTATTGTATTTGTGAAAAGAACACGAAACTAACTCAAAACACTTGCATTTGGTGAATGTATTCGAACCACAGTGAAATTAATAAACTTCTTATTGGAGCACCGATAACAGAAAAAGGAGCCAACCTTCTCCACCTTAACGAATTTCTAAGAATTTTGCAAGATTTCTACATTCCCATTTGAGCAATAAATTACTTAGGCTAAGGACATTGCCTAGAAATGGGCAAAAGTAGGATTAATGCTCAATCAATTGGCAAATAAAATCACACACACAAATGACCTGTTTGGCAACAGATATCTGAGCTTCTTTGGAGGGAGGGCCACTAACAGAGACCCTCAAGGGCAAGAGAGGATCGACCAGTTTCTCCATCAATGCCTGCACCACATCCTCCGTAGGGCCCACCTCCCATTTTCCTGCCACTTTCTCGGGCGCTGATTCTGAACCAGAAGCCATTGTAACACCTTCCGTTCAAGCACACCCCCCACCCCAAAAGAAGGAAAACAAAACATCATCAAAAATGTAATCATTAATAAACTTAGAAACATTCATCATCAAGGAAACACACACAAAAACACATCATTAAGCTTGAATTAAACGACAAGAACAAGAAGAACCCAAAAACAAGTGAAAGGGATGTATAGGAAAAATAGGTTTCACCAATCAAAACTTGAAGGGAAAAAAAAAAGACTCCTTCCTCACCAGTGCTGAGTGCTCAGTAACAAATCATCGCAAGGACATACAACAACCTCTTCTTTTCCTGTATGATACGAGTAAACAGTACGGAACCCGAAAAAATAACAAAAAAGATCAGTACGATGGATTTCTGTCAGAAAAGTTGGAACAACAGAATAGAAACCTGGCGCAATTACTTTTATTTTTTAAAAAGAACTGTGTGTTCCCGGTGCTTCTCGAAAAGGCGCGCAAGGGTGTGCCTCTCGGTTTTTTTTTTTTCCGAATTGGAATCTTTGTAGGTTAAGGGTGAACCTGAAAAGGTTTTTTTACCTTTTACTTCGAGCCACCGATGTACATTCGCTTTGGAAATCATTTGATGCAGTATCAGATATTTTTAGGCTATCAACATCTCCCGAACAAGCACATTTCGTGTTGTTAATTTAAAAATAAAAATAATATCGGACATTTCCAAGAGGCGTGCCCTACACGTAAAGAATACTTTTGGGGGTTAATCGTAAAACTTAAAACAGTTTTTGACTAAATTGAAATTTGAACGTGTTTGTTAAACTTTATGTTAATTAAATTAATATGTATTTGGTGTTAGTATGAGTGATACTTTGATGATTTCAATGACGTGTATTTATTTATATGCTTCTTGAATTTGATAAGAATATTTTTGTTGTTTTTTACATTATTTTTACCTTGAATTTTGGTAGGGTGCCTTTCCAGATGAACAATAGTTCTTCCCCTACCGTAGGATGAGCTGTCCTGAAATAAAACGGGTTAGAAGGGGACCGGAGAAAGTTCTACGACGAAGCCCCTCCAACGATCAAGTCAATATATGGAGAAAAAAAGATAAGGGCTTATGCAAAAATCTTATCAAAAGAATCGTCCCTCTCAGAATGACAAACCTGGTATATATATAATGCGAGGTTTGAGAGAAAACATGTACTTGTCTTAGCATTTGGAGGACCATCGACAACTGTTGCACGCCCTGTACAATGCATGCAACTTTTAAGATCTTATTCGTACCTGGAGATACAATTCGTGTACTTGTCATGCGAGTTATTTCATGATTGGTTGATCATGATATGTGGGACCATACTAACGACAAGGAGTATCTCTCCACATGGGGACCACACTAGAGGTACATGCTAGTAGGGGTGTAAACGAATCGAACATGTTCACGAACTTTTCGAGACGGCTCGAAAAATATTTGATTTGTATTCAAAATTATCGAATTCGAGCCGAACTTGAACATGTTCTAACTTTTTTTCGACCCGAACTCGAGCCCAAATAACTTTGTTCGATAGTTCACGAGCCGCTCGCGAGCTTTAATATTTTGTTAATATAATATAATTATATCTTAAATAAATATATTTCGAACCTTTCGGTATTTATTTTCGAAGAATAGTTCGAATAGCTCGCGAACATGTTCGAATCTTTTCGGACTGAATTCGAACTCGAGCTTTGATTCGAGCCGAAATTTTAAAACTATTCGAACTTCGAATCGAACTCAAGCTCGAATATAACTATTTCGAGCCGAATTCGAACCTTAAAAATTTTCTGCATATTCGGCTCAATTCGGTTCGTTCACACCCCTACATGCTAGTCACCTATCCTGCCTTGGCGATGTAAAATACATGCCTAAGTGACTCGCCATTCCAGTCAAGGTAGTGAGTGCACATCGGGCTTAGGTAACGAGTATATGCCGAACTGAGGTGTTGAGTTCCATAAGCAAATGTGAGAACATATCGAGCCCAACGACAAGTGTGTACATAGCTGAGGTGTTAGGTTCCCTAAGCAGAGGCGAGTACATATCGAGCTCAGATGACATGTGTGTGCCGAGCTGAGGTGCTGGGTTGAGGACGTACTTTCATGCTAAGTTGAACCTAGCTCAAGGAAATATAGGCATGACGGGCTGAGTTTCAAGGGGCATTAGGTCGGCATCCGTACAAGTTAGATCCCTAGGATATCCGTACTGGGCCACAAGTAAAGAAGACGTGTCCGGTTATTCCCGATGAGTTAGGTTCAAGACCTGTTAAAATACAATTTTGTGCTTTTCACTTAAAATTATTGAATTGAAATTTTTAATCCGAAATCTGAATCAAAATTTGAAGCTACATGTGATGTAGAAGGTGACACGAGCAATTATGATATCCCCATATAGTTTAAACAATAGTGTATCACACTGTTTATGTCAAATCTGTTAGAAAAATATGCATATTGAATTACAATCAAGCACCGAATACCAAATGAGATAAATCTGTACGTCAGAGTTTTTGGAAGCCGCGATCGATCGCCATGTATCTGCGCCATCGACGGCGACATGGAAAGGGCAACAATTTTCTGCCTAGCGCGATAGATCGTGTCAGCCAGAAAAATTGATAAAGAGGGCATGATTTGTGTGTTTTCAACATAAGCGTGCTTCCCTACCGTTTCAATGCGCTTTTTCAAGAATCGGTGTATACGAATGGTGTCTCTAGGTGACACAACTTTGTCTAGTACATATAGAACAACCCTTGATTGAATTTAACAATCAAATTTCAAAATCTACATCAAGAGCAATTTTTTGTGCATCTTGTTCATCATATTTCTTGTTCTAGTTTGAGTGAAATTGAACCTTTGTGGATTTGTGATTTGGTGTGCTCCTATCACATATAATAGTCGTATCTTGGGAAACGAATTGACGTTTAACCGTAAGCACCATAGCGGGGCAATATCTTTTCAAGGACAAAGAGTCGAACTCTTGCCTCGGCATTAAAACTTTTGAACAATTTATTACGTTTGCTTGTTATACCCAAAGATACACTACATAAACCTTGATTCCTAAAAAATTATAGGGAGATGGTTGTAATTTTTTATCAATCAATTATAAACTAGAGGTTGTGAACTAATGATACAACTATTCTACAGAGGTCTGCTCGTTATTGTTCAAATTAGAGATCAAAATTGTAATAATGTTGTTATACGTGGGATACAATTATAATTTTTCATTGATCCATACTTGTCCTAAAAATCAAATGCATAAGTGAACATTATTTATATTTTCATTATTAAAACTAAATTGTAATCCACGAGCACAACAATTTGTCTTTGACGATATAGCTGGGTTTGTGTTTCCACAAGTCCACATGGGTTTGTTTAAATACCTTTAATTATTAATTGTGAATCGTAACCCAACCACTCATTAAAATTAAAATAGAATATATGTCAAAATCACTTATCCATTTAGATAAAGCAATTTTGCGTGGAAGCTCAAAATCAAGAAATTATTGTATGAAATCAGGTCCTTGTATACACTCACACATACAAACATGTACATATATATATTATATTTATATATGTATATGTCAGTATATGTGTTAGTGTATAACATGACCCGATTCATACAAGAATTTACCGTACTAAATGCATCTACACATAACGATAACTTGGATGACCTTGGGCAAGGCGAGATGCTCAATAATTAATAACCGGGAAATATTTCTATGCACTTGATTTGGCCTATAAAAAATCATTTTAGACCATTCATATTAAGTTGATCTACAAGTAGGGCTCAATTTGAGTCCATACAATCATTTTACATTAATAGCCTAAAGTCGAGTCTTGAGTTAGACATAGGAACCAAAGGTAGGATTATTGGTTGTTATCATCATGCACATTATTCTTAAAATATGATAATTTTTGGATGAGAATATTCTCGTCCATGTCCATGTTGAATGTACACTTAAAGTAGGTGAAGAGGACAAAAAGGTGCAATAATGAAAGCCAAAAATAGCTTCAACGACCACCCCTCTTTAACAACGTAGAGTGGATAATATCATATAAAATAAAAAAGTAAAAAATAAAACTCAAGATTTTTTTCTTATTTTTTGTTCTATCCTTTTGTCCTTAAAACAGTCACTGTTTCTCATCAGCCAAAACCTTTCGATCTCCTCTGGTTTCCGACCCGGAACTCTTCCGGCAATCAAATCCCACCTGAAAATTTTCAAATCTTTAAAGTTAAACTTTGCACATGAAGGATTCAAGTCAAGACCACAAAGAAAAGGGCAAATAACCGACAAAATTATCAACAGATATGTCGACAAAGAGGGGAATAATCAAGATTGTTATTCGGGTCGAAAACAAAATATCAGAAGACCCTACTTAACTTAGAACCTCAGATTAATGTTTCTTGAAGAAATTCACATGTTAGACGGAAAAAAGTTTCTTGGTTTCCATGTTTGCGTACAGTTGCAGCGTAGTTTAAGAATAACAAAAGCTTACGAAGGAAAAAACATATATGGTTCAACAATTAAACAACTGATCTTCCATTAAAAAGAAGGTCGAGTTGGATTATTCTTACTTGTCTCCCACGAGCCGATACATTCTTGAAATGATATCTTCTTCTTGCTCGGTCATGTCAATGAATTCCCATTCGATACTGCTTACCTCTACACAAACAAGCATCATATATACAGATAAAGAATTGAAAACAAAGTTGGAAGAATTTGACTTTGTATGATGAAGGAAAATAACCTTCAGAACTGAGACTACACTTTCGAATCTCGGGATGCTTTTGTTTATACTTATCCATATATTAGAGTGGTGTGAGGATAAGAGGAAAATATTGTAGAAAAATAGGAATTATTGGAAGTTATTATTTGGTTGTGGTAAATATTCTGGATTTAGCAAGACTTGCTGAAATGGATGTATAGACTTCATATCAGATAAAATTAAATTAATAAAAAAAAGATTCATAATTTAAAGATTGGTCGAGGAACGATACCGTTGGTCCCACCAAACAATTTGCATGCTTTGACTTGTAGTTGCTCACACCAATCTTGGAGATCAACGCTATGAATTCGGAAGACAATATCAATCAAATACAGTGTTTGATCATGGCCATTCAAAATGGATATGAGTTTATAATGATTTTGAGTAGGGTAGAGGAGGTTTAGTTGATGTCGTCGCACGACAGATCAATCATTAAATTAGAATATTGAAGTGAATATTAGATGTGAATATTTACATCTAATAATAGCTATCCCTAACAATGGGCGGCGTATATGGTAAAGTCGTTAAAATATTTGATTTAGGCCACATATTCATATGTTTATTACTATATGCTAGATTTCAGTTATTTTCAAATTATTATGATATATTTGATTTTTTATTCATATGTTGATTGTGATTTGGAAAAAAAGTATTTTGTGCATTATGATATTGATGATTTAGATTTATTTTTGGAGTTATAAGTTTTATAAAAAGTTGCAAGTTTAGAAATTAAAGACTCAATTGGAATACAAAATTTATAAAAGAACTTGATTGTTTTCTCAATTATTTTATAGCATAATTGAATATTATCTACTATAGCAGTTACAGTTGCATATGTATAAAAAATTTATTTACGAACAAGTGTATCTCAAGATCGATTAAACTGATTAGCAGTTCTAGCGACCGAAAATGACTTATTGGCTAAATTTAAATACAATAGTTTTTTAAGTAATTTTACATTAAAAAAGGTAAAAAGTAAGTTTTTAGTTAAATATTCACTATAAAATTTACGCATTTTTATAATTTAGGTACGGCCTCAAAAAAGATTGAGTTGTCCATACTCAATAGGGTACTTTCTATTGGGTAGGAAATACTTAATCGGTAGAGGAACAAGGGATTTATTATCTTCATTCAATAATAAATGCGTAGATGCTATTAATTATTTAATGTGTCAGCATCATCCCATTACGTTAAGTTGTCTTGAATTGCGTTAAATTGCCCAATCTCGTGAGGTGGTACTATATATAGTGCCCAAAAGCCAAATTAATAGAAGTAATGAAGAATTCTTCACCAAAAAATATAAATGTTATATATAATAGAATCGTTTGGCCAAAAAAAAATAGACTGTCCCTAGTGGCGGAGTCAAAAAGGGTCGGGGGAGGCAAGTGCCACTCTTGCCAACAAAAAAAAAACATCTTTGCCTTAAAATGTTTTTTAAGTTCTTTTTTTTTTTTTTGCAATTTACCATAAAAAATTGTAGTTTGCTCCTTAAAAATTACATTTTGCTCTCCTTAAATTATATTTTGATCCCTAAAATTTTATTTAAAAATTTTTTTGCTCCCCCTTTCCAAAAATACTGCGTTTGCCACTGCCTGCCCACCCAGCGAACCAACTTGTAAAAAAAAAAATTATTTAGAAATCAATTTTGAAGCACAAAAATTGAGTTTCGTGATTGAATTTCATAAATTTTCTTTAGTAAATATTTTATAATAAGCCTTGTAAAACTATGTTTAAGCTACCAAACCTTTATTAATTTGCCACCATTGCTTCAAAATATCCAACTTCTTTAATATGAACAAATGAGTTTTGACGTAACATTAAACAAGGACACGTTATGATTCAGCCAAAGAAGTGAGATACATATTTGATATTAATTTTTTTAAAAAAAATTTAATACCATAGCGGGCCGAGTTCGGATCGGTTCGGCCAAACCCAGAACCCGTACCTCTTCAACGCCTAGTTGAACCGAATTTAGAGTTGGTTTAATATGGGGCCGGGTCACCCCATTGACATCCATAAATTTAGGTTGGGGGTACAAAAACCATTAAAATAGGGAAAATAGTTTGGATGCAAAATATAAGTTTAAGAGGTCATTCTGTAATTTCTAGGGATAAATATAATTTTATGGGATAATACAAAAAAAAAAAAAAATATCGTGAGATTCCTTCAATTACCTTTACGTACATCTGCCCTGATAGTAGTACAGTATCTTAGTGTCAATTAAAACCTTCATATACGAAAATAAATATACACGAACCCCAAAAAATACATATCATCTTTCGATTTTCATAGGAATTGTTTTTTAGTTATATATATTTATTTCATACTATACTTTAGTGCTTATTTTCGTGTTGCATGGTGGGTAATAATCAATGCATAAATAAATTTATATGGTAGATGTGTGATTTTTTTGTAATTATGGTTCAAAAAATATAATTCATCTTTTAATATTAATTTCATTCGTAATATAATTAGCCAAACCTGTTATAGTTAATTTATAAACAATAGTCAAAATTACAAGATAAAGCTCCATAGTTGGCTACCTGAGCTGCAAGACTATAAAACATGTCCTTAAATGTATATCTTACCATACATTAAAAATGTTCTATTTGTATTTTTCCAATTCATGGTTGTTATAACCATGGCAAAATCCCTATGCTAGCATCAAATATTGCAGCCAAGTGACGGGTTTGTTTGATGATGCCCTTAAGGGTAGTGTCTTTAGGGGCATCATCACCATTTATTTGAAATCTTTTTTTAAAAGGGAAAAAGATTCAATTTGGATAATGGATATTGTTTCTGAAGACAGCACCTTTAAGAGCAGCAACAAAGTTTCCCGGAGTGAAGATGCAGACACTGCTCGAACAGACAAGCCACCGAGAACTAAATTTACTGTAGGAAACAGCTGTGTGAATTGTAAGACAAACTATTTTAAAAATAATCATAAATGTATGTGATGCAGACATTGAAAATAATTTAGTGTCGGAAATGACGTGGATATATGATTGGTGGGGTCCTTCACATTTATTTATATTGAAGACAGAGACGTTGATCACATCCGTTAGTCTTTTTAAGAATTAAAGGATTTTATCCCTCAATCCATATCCATTGCAAAAAATTGATCTGTGGCTGGGATTGGATAAAATGACGCGCCGCACATTAACTGGTTACTGGACGGACATATTAATTTTCTAATCCACGTGTCCGATAGTATCGTATAATTATCGACTCGTCACATGACGTATCAGACTCCGTGTTTTGCCGTATCCGTGTCCATGGAGTGTTTGATATTGCATATGGTGATCTTTTAGAATGTCGGTGCAACATAGATGTAATACATGAGTTAGAAAAATCGTTTAGAAATATGTACAATAAAATATCCGTAAAGTAATAGTGTAATGAACATTAAATTTTATAATTTGGAGAGATATTAATTTATTGATAAATTAATAATTTATCAATTTAAAGCTTGTTTTTTGACTTGGCGAATTTATCATGAAGAATGCATTTATGAGTTTGAGAATATGATTAATGATCTCCGTTACCACAATAAAATGGATGTTAATCATCTGTTGAATTACCCGGAGTGAAAATGATTAATGTTAAAATATCCAAAGATTAAAAGAAATCGTCGCTAGTGCCATTGAACATCCCATTGAGGGTGAAGGCGGGGATGCTTCAGTACCTTTAGAACCAATCACATGAAAATGAAGCACTTGTAATAACAACAACTCTTCATAAAGTTCTATAACACTACATCAGAGCTTTTTTTAGCATTGGGAAGGAATTTTTTGTGTTACATAGATCTCGAAAGGGAGATAATCCCAAAGATGAGATTCGGTGACAACCATTTTGGCAACTGCCTTGGTGTCTACACAAGGGCTTTTGAATATAGTTGAAAAGTTAGATGTAATCCACTTAGATTTAACTTTCGAGAAGAAATTAAACAATAATAAATGCATACTTTACTAAATTGTCATAATCATGTTTATAAGTTTAGAGAATTATTAATGATGATATTGACGAGACTATATATTTATATTAGTAGTTTTCTAAAATTATTGTCTTATTAATTTATCAATATTAAAAAAAAGTTAAATTGACTCAAGTTCGGACAATAAAAACAATATTTTAGAAAAATTATTAGTTTTAATCTACTTCAACCCATTCGGGTTATGTTTAGTGATTGTTGTTATAGAGATGTTATTAACTTATCGATATGAATGTTTTATGTATGTATATGTTGTTAAGTAGTGTTTGGTAAGTGGGCCTCCACTGAGTTGAACAACTAATAGATGTCTTATCAAACACACAGTCTACGCCTGATAATAAATGTTACTCTTAACCACAATAAGGATAGTGTACATATGGAGCAGTAACCAATAATGTCCCAATAAGATGTGTAGGTTTTACTGCGGGAGTACTGACGGAATTGTTTCGGTGAGAAAAAAATTGGAGGAGTTAGTAGGTAACATTTCTTAATTTAACTGGTAGCCAACAGAAACGTGGCGAGAATGAAGGTTATTGTGTGGAAGAATTCGCTAGCATATCAAATTTTAACACGTCCCACCAAACAAAAATAATTCGAGTAACATTGTTTTCTTGCTCGAGCTTGTTAGACACATTTTGGTGACAGGTGTGTTACATACCCACCCCTTTACAACAATGAGCCACCTGTAACTGTTAGTAGTATACAATGGTCTAATCAACTTCTTGTTTAGGATTAGGTTAACTATGATTTGGTTGATGCTATCGGTAAGGATTTTATTTTTAGAGTCAATTAAATAATTGGATGAGAATATTTTCATCTACCACGGATAGTGATATTTCTATCGAAGAGTAACTTCACAAGATTCAGCTAGTGGGATAACAACTAATTAACCATTAAGTAGATGGGGTTGAATCGAATTTGGCCAAGGATTGGAATTAGAGAACAATAACTGGATGTGGCAAACTTTCGGAAGTGTGGAGGGATTTGCTCTAGCCCACTTTAATAGATATTTCGAATAACAGAATAACATCTACTAAAATAATTTATATCACAAATGAATTATTGTAGTATAAAGAGTATAAAAGTGAATAAGAGAACTAATATGCAAATTAAGATGCTTTTAATAGAAAAAAATGGAGATGGGAAGGACCAATCATACATCGAAAAAACAACGTGAATCGCTTTTACCTAATAAAATCTCAATTTTAAACTATTTGATCGTATCGAAAGCCCAATGAATTAAGATTTTCCTATTGGTCTTGGACTTGAACCAGGGCGAGGGATCTCGCACGTGAAATAAATCACCGCACCTACGGTCCAACCAATTGGGAGAGAATCAATTTTTTTTTCGGGAGCGATTCATCATTCCCGAAAGCAGCATACAACCATCCGTTGTACTGCGCTCTCCAAGTGTGCTTGTTCACCCCCTTCTTCTTTACCCCGACAAGTTATTAAAATTTTACAACCAAACAAATGATATGTAACGTAATCAACCTATTGATGAGTACATGATAATTAGAGCTGTCAAAACGGTCATGGTCTGTCGGTCTTACCCAATCCAACCATGGCTGAACTCATCTTTCGAGCAGAGACCGATGGTATCAAAGTTTCAATTTTCCGCTGGTGGCTGTGTTAGGAGACCCTTTATATTGGAGAAGACTCGATGTTGACAATTGATACCCTCTCTTGAAAGCTCATAGTAATACTTTTTTTTTTCTTTCCCTTTTAACTATTTTCGTCTAGATCTTTTTATATTAGTGTTTCCCCTGATTTATTTGGTCTGTCCATGACTCCATGAAGTTACCCAAATGTAGTTGAGTTTCTTACCAATTACAAATGGATGCCAATATTCCAAATATTAAGTGACCTTTAGATTTTTAATAATTTCAATGTTATCCTACTATATGTTATCATTTTTTCTCTCTCAAAGTGTATCTCAGGAATTTAGTAACAAAATAACAATGACTTCAAAATTTTATGTCGATGCGAGATTTGTAATCACCGTCCTTGAGATAATATTGTCCGCCTTGGTGCTAACGGTTTGCTATGACAATTTGTCTCTCAAGATACAACGACTATGACTTATGATATGAGCACTTCAAATCACAAGTCCTCAAACCACAAAGGTTCAAAGAACTCAAAGAGAAGAAACTTGATGAACAAACAAAATGCTCTCAATTCAATCTTTTGGTTTGAAGTAGATTTCGAAATATGATGTTTAATCAATGAGGCAATTGTTGTATTAATAGTAAACCAAAAAATAACTCCAAATGGACTTTGGAGGCACCATATCGCGAAAAATAACACATAAATGTGAATGAACACACCATTTCACGCAACAGAAATAGGGCTCGGTCGATCTCCTGTAACAAAAGAAACAAAATTTTCTGACGAGCTCGATCGATCGAGCACTTAAATGTCTTTTTCCATTAATTTATTTCATTTTTCCAACAATCCCCCACATGAATTAAATTAATGCATGTATGTAATTGAGTGCTTTGACGAACTATTATGGCATATGGAGAGATAACTTGCGTATTTGAATCTTTCGTAGTAGTATTCAATCGGATTTACTTGACTTAATAGTGAACTTATAGTCTTGAACTATTTAGTCGTTGGTGTAAACCAAGACAATTGAAAACGCCATAATAATTCTAACCCTCGTATTGGTTTCTTACGGTTGTGTTTGTTTCGGCCATGGACCACACTTGGTTTCATAAGTGCTTTCCATTCTTTGAAGCGGCCACACTTCGCACTTATGTAGGTGATCTCCTAAAAGAGTATCCCGCTATACTTCAACTTATCCTAATATGTCTTAGGAATCATTAAAGGTTTTTTGCCTATCCTCGTACCCTTTTTGTAGGCTACACCCCTTATCATAGGATTGGGTCAGAGATTAATTCTCCGAGGTGTTTATACATTCTCATAGTTTGGTTGTCCATTTTGAACCTAGATCTTGGGATCTCCAGTCACATAGGTTGAGTATCCACCACAGGAATTTGATTATAGGGTTTTAATCACATTCCCCTCGATAAACTATATACTTGATCTCTATGCAAGCCTTTCGTGAGAGGATCCGCAATATTTTCCTTTGACTTCACGTAGTCAATGAACATAATGCCATTTGAGATCAACTGTTTAATAGTATTGTGTCTACGACGTATATGTCTAGACTTACCATTATACATGCTAATATGTGCCCTTCCTATAACAGATTGGCTATCACAATGTATTTTAATTGCAGGCACGGGTTTTTCCCAACAAGGAATTTCTTCCAAGAAACTTCTAAGCCATTCGGCTTCTTCTCCCGCTTTATCCAAAGCTATGAATTCAGATTTCATAGTGGATCTAGCAATACAAGTTTGCTTTGTAGATTTTCACGACACTGCAGCCCCTCCAATGGTAACATAACCACTTGTCGACTTGGAGTCTTGAGTCCTTCCAATACAACATGATATCTTGTATAGTACAATTCATAGTTCAGGGTATATCTTAAATATTTAAGTACCCTCGTCAATGCCTTCCAATGGTCATTGTTTGGATTGCTCGTGAATCTACTTAGTTTGTCAACCGCATATGCAATATCAGGACGTGTACAGTTCATGAGATACATGAGACTACCAATTATCCTTTAGTATTCTAATTGCATGACAGGGTCTCCTTTGTTTTTCACCAAATGTAGATTTGGGTCATAGGGTATTTTTACAGACGACGTATCATTCGCGAGAAATTTATCGAGTATTTTCTCAACATAATGAGACTGTTACAATACTCGTCCTTCAGATATCTTGGAGATTTTAATTCCAAGTATCGCATCAGCTTCACCAATATCTTTCATCTCAAAATGTTTTATTAACATTTTCTTTGTCGCGTTGATGATTTCTAAGTTGCTTCCCACTATGAGCATATCATCAACGTACATGCATAATATTACATATGCTTTAGGCGTGCTTTTCATATATACACATTTGTCACACTAGTTAATTTTGAAACCATTTGACAACATTGTTTTGTCAAATTTGCATGCCATTGTTTCGGCGCTTGCTTAAGCCCATACAATGACTTAACGAGTCTACACACATTTTTCTCTTGTCTGAGAACCACAAACCCATTGGGTTGTTTCATATAAATTTCATCCTCAAGTTCCCCATTGAGGAATGCTGTTTTTACATCCATTTGATGTATCTCTAAATTGTTTTTACCTCCTCAAGGCCTTCTTTTTGTCTATATCCCTTTGCCACGAGTCTCACCTTGTACTTATCAATTGAACCATCGGACTTATATTTCCTTTTAAGAATCCATTTACATTCTAACGGTTTACTTTCAGTTGGAAGGTCTACCAATTCCCACGTGTGGTTTTGTATTATGGATTCTATCCGCCATTAATAGCTTCTTTCCACATAAGAGCATCAGGGCTAGATAATGCGTCATTAACCGATATTGGTTAATTGTCCAACATATATGTCATGAAGTCAGGACCATAAGTCTTAGTCACTTTGGTTCTCTTGCTACGTCGTGATTCTACTTCCTCAATAGAGTCACGGTTCGCGTCTTCATACGCCCTTTTCTTAGGGCTTGTTTTCTTGTTAGTTTTGTAGGAAAATAGTTCTTCAAAAAATACCACATTTCTTGATTCCATGATTGTACCTTCATGCACATCACTTATTTCAGATTTATGTACTAAAAGTCGATATACACTACTATTGTTTGCATAACCAATAAATATACAATCTATTAATTTAGGCCCAATTTTCATTTGCTTTGGTTTTTGTACTTCTACCTTAGCCAAGCACCCCCACACTTCCAAGTATTTGTATGAAGGTTTGTAGCCTTTCCATAACTCATAAGGAGTTTCATCCTTATTTTTGTGTGGTATTTTGTTTAGAATATAGTTGGCCGTCAGGATTGCTTCCCCCACAAGTTTTGTGGTAATCCAGAACTTATCAACATATCATTCATCATCTTTTTTAGGGTAAGGTTTTTACGTTCAGCAATACCATTTGATTGTGGTGAATAGGGGGTAGTGGTTTGGTGAATAATGCCATGCTCAGTGCAAAATTTTTCAAACGGTGCTCCATATTCTCCCCCTCTATCGCTTCGAACATTCTTTATCTTTTTGCTAAGTTGATTTTCAACTTCATTCTTGTAGTGTTTGTGATGACCAGAAATTATGGATGTTAATCCCGGAGTGTTAATAACCCGTAAAGTTGCTTTACGTGGTAATTTGGAGTTTAATCGAGGTGTTGGGCCTTCTGGGCTCATTTATTTGAGTAGTTGGGATCGTTGGATCCCGAGGTTGAGATCGTATTCTCATTTCGGTGAAAACCTGTGAGTTGGGTTTTTAGTGTGACTCAGAATCTCGGATGCTTTGTGTGGGCACCGGTAGGGGGTTTTTGAGTTAGAGAGAGAATTTTTGAAAACAGATGATTTTTAATGAATCATGATGTATTTGTGGGACTATTAGTATTTCGGGGTATTTTTGCTATAAATACCAGTTGAACCCGAGATTTTAATTATCGGAGCCATTTTTCCCCACCATTCCCGTCACTTTCTCTCTCCCGCGTACACAGCTTTCCCGATCCCCTTTGACCCACGCGACTTCAGGCCGTTCGCCCGCCGCCGTCCGGCCGCCGTTCGGCGCGTGCCACCCGCCGTTGGATTCGTCTCTTCCAGGCGCTTCTATCCATACCAACAATTCGAAGTTTGGTCGCGATTTGAGCTCGGATTTCTGCAGAAAGCGCTAGGGTTCGTCACTGGATTCTGTTCGATTTTGTGGCTTGATTTTGGTACGATTTTTGGGGCTTTTATTCAGGCGATTTTGGGGCGTTTTTGTGCTGCTTTTGGGTCGAATATTTCACACTTTGTGATTCATAAATTTGTTGCCAATTGGTTCGAATTTTGGTGTTCCTTGTTTCGAAAATCTTGTTGATTTTTGGTTAGATTCTTATGCTTCACATGGTTTAGCTTTTGAGTCTCTTTGGTGATGCATTGTGGTGGAAAGCCCAATCACATGGCAAAGGATTGTCGTAACAAAGACATTCGTGGGAAAGCAAAAGATCAAGTCAATGTGACCAAACATGATCTAATATCGGATGATTTAAATGATCTAATGTTAACCGCTGTGATCTTTGAAGCGAATTTGGTGGACAATCCTATGGAATGGTTCGTCGATTCCGGTGCAACCCGACATGTGTGCTCGGACAAAGCCATGTTCTCCACATACACTCCAATAAGTGGGCGCCAACTCTACATGGGAAACTCCACTGCATCTCCGGTAATTGGACTATGGAATGTGGTTCTAAAGATGACTTCGGGAAAAGAATCGACTTTGATAGATGTTCTACATGTTCCCGACATCCAAAAGAACCTGATATCAGGATCGGCTCTAGGCAAGGCGGGGTTTTAGACTAGTTTTAGAATTTGGAAAAATTGTACTCTCCAAAAATGAAGTTTTTTGTTGGAAAGGATTATATGGAGAAAAGCCTTTTCAAAATGAATGTAATGACGGTTATACGTCAATTTGAAAGCAATAAAGTGAATGATTCTATTTATTTGATTGAGTCTTGTAATTTATGACATGATCGTCTGGGTCATGTGAATTATGGTTCACTTAACAAATTAATGAAGTTAAACTTATTGCCTCAAATGAATGTTAACTTGAAACATAATTGTGAGACTTGTGTCGAGGCCAAGTTAACGAAACCGTCATTCCATTCAATTTGAAGAACTACGACACCTCTTGAATTAATTCATACGGATTTATGTGATCTAAAGTTTGTGGAAACTTGAGGTGGGAAAAAAATACTTCATTATTTTCATTGATGATTGTACAAGATATTGTTAAGTCTATTTGCTAAGAAGCAAAGACGAGGCATTGGTAGTGTTCAAACACTGTAAGGACCCCAAGCCCTTAACCCTTGATTAGTGTATTAACCACTATGTGTAGCACATGCTTCTATACAAATCAATCGGGAAACTCAGATGATGCTTACAAAATTCCTTTAATATTCAACGTTATAAGATCATCTCTACTAACATATAGACTCATAGAGTTGCCCATTACCAACCCCATTTTGCCACTTTTTACATTGTGGACTTTTATAAAAATTTGGGCAGAGTCTCCCCGTAAATTGAGCTATCCTGAAATAAAAGCACAACACATAACATAATTCCCGGCCAGGGAAAACATAATACTCATCAGAATGCAGCAATACCAAGTAAATTCCCAGCCAGGGAAGACGCCACACATAAGACGACAAAAGTGGGTTTCAACCCCCACATAATACACTAACGACTCTCATATCATTAGCAATTCTACCACAATTGCATGCAACATATAATGAAAGAGAGAAAGGCTCATGCCTTTATATACAACCCATATACAAGCATAACCGTGCTCACATGCGAGCATCATAAATATGTATAAAACCCTCGGGTGTATATAAGTACTCTATATGATACCGTGCTCCATCAAGCCCTGGTACCACGATCCTGGGAGTACATCCAATCAACAGCTCGAGCTCAGCTCCACAGCCATCGATGCACCTGTTCACCTGCCCCAACAGAGACAGCCCCCCCAACGGGGTGAGCATACCAATACACAAAATCCCATAATCACAGGAATGAAATTCATAATTTACAACAAAAGTAAATACTATGAAATACAAAATATACTCCCTGGATGGCATCATCCTCATCCGGGGTTTCCTGTACTGTCCCTGTTCTCAAAACACTGAAACCATCAAATTCCCAAATGCCAGTTAATCATTACATTGATTAACAATTCTATGAGCCATATACCAATGTCATAAATAATAACATCAAATCATTAAACAATGATTATAAACAATCCGTGTTCCTCACTTATGGTTTCATATCTCTGTTTCATTGCTCACTCTACAATAGTGGCATTCCAATTCCACGCATACTCGATGGCAGCGGCGTCATAATCGATGTTCGCTCACAGGCGACAACATCCCAATCACTGCTCGCTCAAAAGCGGCACCATGCAATTCTCAATGCATATATAAGCATTTGAAGAAAGTACAATAAACCATGCATTTCAATCTCCGTTTATTGCTAATATCATGTGTCATGCATTTCCACAATAAACCATGCAATTCACACACATTCATTGCAATACAGTGTACCAAGCACTCAACAATTGCAATTATATAAAAGGGGCTATGCTCGTACGTCAATACGTACCTTAAATCTCCAAAGTCCGAGCCAAACCTTGCTCGAGTTCCATGCCCCGAGGAACGATGTGCTAACACGATAAATTAATTCACAATTAATTACGAACATGCAACCCATGCTCAAGTACACCCATAACCCTTATATAGAAAATTATTGTCAACCCACGACAATTTACCATTTACAAGACCCGGGGCAGGGCATATACAGGGAGGGAAATCAAATGAAACAATATCGAAAATTGCTCAAGAATTTCCCACCTATTTTCGAACCCTCACAACACAAATCGAACCCAATCAAGCACCTTAATTCATCTAAAACATGAATTAATAAATCAACAACATGAATAATCGCCCCACATGCCAAAACCCCAATTTTCGAACCCTAACCCGTGAGCCAACAGCAAGAATTCGAACCACAATGCATCACCAAAGAGACTCAAAAGCTAAACCATGTGAAGCATAAGAATCTAACCAAAAATCAACAAGATTTTCGAAACAAGGAACACCAAAATTCGAACCAATTGGCAACAAATTTATGAATCACAAAGTGTGAAATATTCGACCCAAAAGCAGCACAAAAACGCCCCAAAATCGCCTGAATAAAAGCCCCAAAAATCGTACCAAAATCAAGCCACAAAATCGAACAGAATCCAGTGACGAACCCTAGCGCTTTCTGCAGAAATCCGAGCTCAAATCGCGACCAAACTTCGAATTGTTGGTATGGATAGAAGCGCCTGGAAGAGACGAATCCAACGGCGGGTGGCACGCGCCGAACGGCGGCCGGACGGCGGCGGGCGAACGGCCTGAAGTCGCGTGGGTCAAAGGGGATCGGGAAAGCTGTGTACGCCGGGAGAGAGAAAGTGACGGGAATGGTGGGGAAAAATGGCTCCGATAATTAAAATCTCGGGTTCAACTGGTATTTATAGCAAAAATACCCCGAAATACTAATAGTCCCACAAATACATCATGATTCATTAAAAATCATCTGTTTTCAAAAATTCTCTCTCTAACTCAAAAACCCCCTACCGGTGCCCACACAAAGCATCCGAGATTCTGAGTCACACTAAAAACCCAACTCACAGGTTTTCACCGAAATGAGAATACGATCTCAACCTCGGGATCCAACGATCCCAACTACTCAAATAAATGAGCCCAGAAGGCCCAACACCTCGATTAAACTCCAAATTGCCACGTAAAGCAACTTTACGGGTTATTAACACTCCGGGATTAACATCCATAATTTCTGGTCATCACAATATCCCCCACTAAAAGAATTTCGTCCTCGAAATTAGCACCGGTGTATCACATAACACCCAGGCTACACAACAACATGAAGTCATAACCTCGATTCTTGACCATATCAGAATCGTCTCAATAAACGCGAGGATACTTATCTCACATCAAACTCTGAAACAGAGCGACTTTACCAAAACCAACATATCACCCAAGAAGCAAAACATACCTCGATGCGGTTCATCCCAAAGGTCAGTCTCTCATGACGGCAAAACAACCGATACTTACGACTGTAGATCGGACAGTCATCAACTAGTAAGAACGCATCATGAATGACACCTCAACCGTGAGAACGTTGACCTCGTGTCAATCTCTGGAGTGGAATAGACTTCCAAATCCATCATAACGTCGAAGAGCGTCAGCACCACTCAACGCTAATAATCCAAAAGCAGTTAGTCAACTGAAACTGCAAGGATTCGAATCGCTCCCGATTCCATCGTAGATATCATCCAGTGATATCTTTATCATGACTCACGATGTCTAACATACATCGTTACGAGGGAAACATTAGCATACCACGGTGCACACATACCAAACCTGGTTTCCACTTTCAAACCTCCTCCATCAAATGAGCAGTCGCATCAGTGCAACTCAATTTGGGCAACTCACGGCCGCAGATTCACACAAAAGACATCTCACAAGATGTCCACCTCCGAATATTCCAGGGATCACATCCTGATCATAAGTAAACCATCGAGACTCCACAGAGTTCAAATTCTGAAAGGACATGCAATAAACCCATTGCATCATCAACGCTTGTATCGACAGCGACACCCAACCACTCTGAAATCCTGACATCCCTTGATAATCCTAGGATTTAACAATCCAAACTTGGGAAGGCTATCGCATAACTCGAAGGAAACACCAACAAGGAAACACCTCAACCCACACAAGATAATCCCTCCTCAAAGGGAGTCAACTAACTTCACGATTGTTTCTCATAATTATCGTGCCATGGAGATTCCCAATCTCAGGGTGTTCCATATCTCTCATCAGAGATTTAGCCATCCAAAAGTAGCATAACTCTATGCTTGTCAAAAAAAGGAAATCATTAATTGGCATCCGTATACTCACCGGTATACCTGCCTAAGCACTGACATCACATGCATACTCAATGCACTTGGCTCGGGTATCTACAACATACCCCTAAGCCCCAAACACAACTGTCAATTCTGAGTCATTCCCATCTCAGTGGAGGATGATAATCGACGATCAACAGCACGGTGTGATTCCCAAGATCAACACCACACGTACCAACTCACCGAATCTTTCAAAGATTCCCAAATAGGTATAATACTACCTCCTTCCCCACAAGGGAAATGCCATCGAACTCGAGATCCACAAGTCTCGAACCACTGTTCGGAAAAACTGGATACAATAACACCCATTGCATCCCAAATGCACGGGTTCCCTCAGATCGAGTCAATAACGACCTGATGACTCTCTTGTTGGTACTCCAACATTATGAGCTGCCCCAGACAAATCCCTCAAAACAATAGACGTATAAACGTTCTCATGGGGTGTCACCTGCCTCAACATCATGCTACAAAGGAACAAACAAAAGCCTGCCCAAAGCCTTCATCGTATCATCATACGATTCACCAAACTCGGTTCCATCGTGCAGTATCATGGCTCCAACAATCACACTATATCATTACCACGATATCTGGCTAGCAAAGCACTGTCTCCATAGGCTCATACCAGCTTATCGACGTCACGTCCCAATCCGGTATACCATACCGTACAAACTATTAGAGTTGTGGGTCATCGCCCAGCATATCTCTAAAATACCAAGCACAATGGACAACCCGGTGTCCTTGCTCACTTATGATGCAGTCGTAATCCGTTAAGACTTATCCCACACCCTCAGGGTGGGTGTAACCATGTCTACCCTACGTCACAACACAAGCGAGTAGTTTCCTCAATGACTACTCTTACCACCAAACACTTGGCCCTAGCCAAACCAACGAGCATACCCAAGGGTATCATTGCTCGACAATTATATACTTCGAATACGTGCTGCGGTATAATTCCTATACGGCGCACCCAATAGTTCCTCGAGCAACTTGCTCAGCATAATGGTCTCGTCAACTAGTGACTCAGACACTACAATGTGCCCACCAAGGCACTCAAACCATATAACCAAATACATAACATAAATGTATTAATCATCAAAACGACGCCACACGTCTACATAGAACATCAACTACGTCATCGTCATCCCGTGACGGCATATGTCAACATATGACATCCAACTAACATCGTCAAACATACGACGGTACATGTCAATACACGACATCCATAATCTCATCGTCAAACACATGGCATATATATAGCAACACATAGTATCCACAATAATGCTAACACAAGTAATATGCCATACCTCATCGCTATCAATATAGCGGCATACCTGTCTCCGTCGCTCGATAATAGTACGTAGTCAGCACCCATCGCTCGAAGGCGGCAAAATCCTGTGCTGTGTACATAGCGGTACAATCCATCGCTATAGAATCGACGGCATGATACCTCGTCATATAATAAGTGGCATGAAACCTCGCTGTACACCTGAGCATGAATCATCGTCCACATAATAGCGGAAAGAGGCATCGCTAGCAATATATCCGGCGGCAAGAACCATCGCCAATCAATATAGCGGAATGAACCATCGCTATCAATATACATGGCGGCAAGAACCATCGCCAGTCAATATAGCGGAATAAACCATCGCTATCAATATACATGGCGGCAAGAACCATCGCCAGTCAATATAGCGGAATAAACCATCGCTATCAATATACATGGCGGCAAGAACCATCGCCAGTCAATATAGCGGAATGAACCATCGCTATCAATATCCATGGCGGCAAGAACCATTGCCAGTCAATATAGCGGCATGAACCATCGCTATCAATATACATGGCGGCATGAACCATCGCCAGTCAATATAGCGGCATGAACCATCGCTATCAATATACATGGCGGCATGAACCATCGCCAGTCAATATAGCGGCATGAACCATCGCTATCAATATACATGGCGGCATGAACCATCGCCAGTCAATATAGCTGATCCCTAGTCATTGTCACGGTAGTGTATTTTAATGCCCCTCGCTCAAGTAAAAACATGCGGTACTCCCACCCCTCGCTTCACATATAGGCGGCATAGAATAACCTCGCTTAAATGGACATGCGGTACTCCCACCCCTCGCCTCACATTTTAGCGGCAAATATTCTTTCCTCGCCTCATATGCTAACCACGCTTCAATGTGACATGCGGCGCTCCCACCCCTCGCTTCACATTTAGGCGGCACAAAACAATAAATAGCGGCAAGCATTTAAAATCATCACTCATCCATAACAATGACTCATGGGATATCCATACCTGCATCACAAAGCATAATCCATATACCAACATACATCATCATGAGTGTATTTTAATGCACCTCGCTCAAATGCGACATGCGGTACTCCCACCCCTCGCTTCAACATTTGGCGGCAAAGCATTAAAATCATCACTACATGTATACATGCAACCACAATGCATAATTTCAGGATGTATATAAAACGCAGGTTACCGTTTCGTGCCTTTCAACCATGGCCTTAGCCTTTCCACGTCATAGTGTTCCTACAGGAACAATCACAACCCATGAGCACACAATAATCCATATTCCCACAATATGATTATAATGAGTAAATGCATAAAGCGTGAGTACAAAGTACTTCCCATATTCCGATGCATTTCAAAATGCTCCACTTGGTTGTCCCTGTGTCACAACTCACAATCATAATCAACAGGTTATATTATGATTCTATAGATGCCATGACATATAATCGTTTCACTATGATCACATATCACAAATGCACATAAGCAAAATAGTTGTGTCACACCACACTAACTACTATCATGCATAAATATGTGCTACTCATCCCTATCAGCATGTTACAGGCCCTCAACAGCCCCAAAGAGCTAACCACTGTTCTGATACCACTAATGTAAGGACCCCAAGCCCTTAACCCTTGATTAGTGTATTAACCACTATGTGTAGCACATGCTTCTATACAAATCAATCGGGAAACTCAGATGATGCTTACAAAATTCCTTTAATATTCAACGTTATAAGATCATCTCTACTAACATATAGACTCATAGAGTTGCCCATTACCAACCCCATTTTGCCACTTTTTACATTGTGGACTTTTATAAAAATTTGGGCAGAGTCTCCCCGTAAATTGAGCTATCCCGAAATAAAAGCACAACACATAACATAATTCCCGGCCAGGGAAAACATAATACTCATCAGAATGCAGCAATACCAAGTAAATTCCCAGCCAGGGAAGACGCCACACATAAGACGACAAAAGTGGGTTTCAACCCCCACATAATACACTAACGACTCTCATATCATTAGCAATTCTACCACAATTGCATGCAACATATAATGAAAGAGAGAAAGGCTCATGCCTTTATATACAACCCATATACAAGCATAACCGTGCTCACATGCGAGCATCATAAATATGTATAAAACCCTCGGGTGTATATAAGTACTCTATATGATACCGTGCTCCATCAAGCCCTGGTACCACGATCCTGGGAGTACATCCAATCAACAGCTCGAGCTCAGCTCCACAGCCATCGATGCACCTGTTCACCTGCCCCAACAGAGACAGCCCCCCCAACGGGGTGAGCATACCAATACACAAAATCCCATAATCACAGGAATGAAATTCATAATTTACAACAAAAGTAAATACTATGAAATACAAAATATACTCCCTGGATGGCATCATCCTCATCCGGGGTTTCCTGTACTGTCCCTGTTCTCAAAACACTGAAACCATCAAATTCCCAAATGCCAGTTAATCATTACATTGATTAACAATTCTATGAGCCATATACCAATGTCATAAATAATAACATCAAATCATTAAACAATGATTATAAACAATCCGTGTTCCTCACTTATGGTTTCATATCTCTGTTTCATTGCTCACTCTACAATAGTGGCATTCCAATTCCACGCATACTCGATGGCAGCGGCGTCATAATCGATGTTCGCTCACAGGCGACAACATCCCAATCACTGCTCGCTCAAAAGCGGCACCATGCAATTCTCAATGCATATATAAGCATTTGAAGAAAGTACAATAAACCATGCATTTCAATCTCCGTTTATTGCTAATATCATGTGTCATGCATTTCCACAATAAACCATGCAATTCACACACATTCATTGCAATACAATGTACCAAGCACTCAACAATTGCAATTATATAAAAGGGGCTATGCTCGTACGTCAACACGTACCTTAAATCTCCAAAGTCCGAGCCAAACCTTGCTCGAGTTCCATGCCCCGAGGAACGATGTGTTAACACGATAAATTAATTCACAATTAATTACGAACATGCAACCCATGCTCAAGCACACCCATAACCCTTATATAGAAAATTATTGTCAACCCACGACAATTTACCATTTACAAGACCCGGGGCAGGGCATATACAGGGAGGGAAATCGAATGAAACAATATCGAAAATTGCTCAAGAATTTCCCACCTATTTTCGAACCCTCACAACACAAATCGAACCCAATCAAGCACCTTAATTCATCTAAAACATGAATTAATAAATCAACAACATGAATAATCGCCCCACATGCCAAAACCCCAATTTTCGAACCCTAACCCGTGAGCCAACAGCAAGAATTAGCATTTTCCTTCGAACTTTTTCGGATTTCCATTGTTGGAGGCCGTACCGTCAAACTTACTCTTTGATCCGGTTCTTTGTTCAACAAGGTTAGCCCGTGGTTCCATTTGAAACCTATCCGCCTTCCTCTCAGAAACTTTGTTGTCCTCCTCGATTCGTAGTCGAACCACAAGATCTTCAAGACTCATCTCCTTTCGTTTGTGTTTCAGATAGTTCTTGAAGTCCTTCCACATTGGAGGAAATTTTTCAATCATAGCGGCGATTTAAAATGAATCACTTAGACTCATTTCCTCAGTATTAATGTCATGCAAGATCACTTGTAGATCTTGCACTTGCGCCATCACAGGCTTGGTATCAACCATCTTGAAATCCAGAAACTGTCCAACTATGAATTTCTTCATGCCGGCATCCTCGGTTTTGTACTTCTTTTCCAGCGATGTCCATAGTTCCTTTGCTGTTTTCACAAGACAATAAACGTTATACAATTTATTGTCTAACCCATTTAGGATATAATTCTTGCATTTGAAGTCGCTTTGATTTCATGCGTCAAGTGATGCCCTTTTTTGGGTGTCAGTTTCTCACTCTTCAATCGTAGTAGCCTCCTCGGTTAAGAACCTAGTCAAACTCAGTGTGGTCAAGTAAAAGAGCATCTTTTGTTGCCACCGCTTGAAGTTGTTCCCATTGAACTTTTCATGCCTTTCACCATGATGAACATGAGTCGTTGATACATTCGAAGAAGCCATTTGTTGCAAAATATAGTGTCTTAAGATTGTTATCGTTTTTTCTATCTCAAAGTTATCTCAGGAATTTAGGAACAAAATAACAATGGATTCAAAATTTTATGTCGAGGCGAGATTTGTAATATCCGTCCTTAAGACAATATTGCATCGTCTTGGTGCTAATGGTTTGCTATGGCAATTTGTCTCACAGGATACAACAACTATGACTTATGATCGGAGCACTCCAAATCACAACGGTTCAAAGCACTCAAAAAGAAGAAACTTGATGAACAAACAAAATGCCCTCAAATTAATCTTTTGGTTTGATGTAGATTTCGAAATCTGATGTATAATCAATGAGGGAATTGTTGTATTTATAGTAAATCAAGAAATAACTCCAAATGGACACCATTTAGAGGCATCATATCGCGTAAAATCACACCCGAATGTAAATGGACACACCATTTCACGCAACAGAAACAGTGCTCAATCGATCGAGCTAGAAACTCGATCGATCGAGCTCCTGCAACAAAAGAAACGAAATTTTCTGACGAGCTTGATCGATCGAGCCATAGTGCTTGATCGATCGAGCACTCAAATGTCTTTTTCCATTTTTTTATTTCATTTTTCCAACACTATATATATACTATATTCGTGAAATGTCTGTAATTACGCCCAACATTATTGATAATTAAAATATTATCCCATTACATAATTTAAATCAAACTAATTACAATACAAGGAAAAATCTTTGAAAAAATACTGTACACACACAATGCTTGCTGTAAACACTAGTTTGTAATGAAACACCACATCACTATACTCAACTCATTGTAGCTTGATTCGAGTTTTATCTAATTAGGACATGGCAAACTCATTGCAATTTTATCTACGATCTCACAAGATCCCAAATATTACATCTATTGTATACTTTTTGCACAGTGGAGAGAAATGCGTGAGGTTTTTATTTATTTATTATTATTATTATTATTTTCTGTTTATGATTTACTAAAAACCGATTTAAAGTACAACAATTGGTATCATGATTATCTAGTTCAGAATTTTTATAAAAAAAATTATTTTCGTGTATCGCCCGATTGAATGTAGTGTAATCAAGTATTATATAGCATACATCGTTGATTTTCAATTAATGTAGAATATTTCATATCAATGATGATAATGTATTATGTCTTTAGGGATAACATCAAATTAACACGTATGGATTGTTGCACATGTATTCAACAAATTTGTAATTATTAAAAAGTTCCAATCATTGAAAGTGGAAATCACCACACAAACAAGAAAGTGGGATAAGAAATCATCACGGTACCAAAAGACTTGCTTCGGAGCTAGAAAGTGGATAGTCTTCCTTTCACTTTCAGATATTGTTATGCATATTTTATATAAATGATATATTAATCTTATTAATTTTTTTAAGTATCTAATTCATTCCCCTACGCGCAGTTCTGGTTCCAATGCCAAACAAGGCATAATCAAGAAAAAAATGAGTGCACAAAACACAGATTGGTCTCAATTGAAAACAATCTCAGGTTGATGGTGTCGTTAACGAAAGTGTCTTTAGAGCTAGCATTAAGTGATACCTGACTAGGGCTGCTTACCGGTTGGAACCGGTCCGGTCCGGTCCGGAACCGGCCGGTTCCGGCCCCGTTATGGGCGGAACCGGTCCGGTCCGGTAAGGAACCGGATCGAACCGGTTCCGGTTCCAACCGGTTCCGGTTTGATTCGGAGGTTTATCGGATTTTAGCTTTTTTTTTTTTTTTTTTTTAAATTAGGCGTAACTACGCCCCATTCAGGCGTAGCTACGCCTAAGCTACGGCTTTTTTTTTTTTAAGAGGCGTAACTACGCCTCCAAAGTGGCGTAGTTACGCCTCATTTTATAAAAAAAAAAAAAATCTAAATAAAGTGGTAATTTTTAAAGGGATTAGAAATTTAACAATTTTTATGGGTTATTTAAACATGTCTATGTGTTTAAATACTTCTAGCATACAAATAATTGTAAAGACATGACAATTGAAAATCTAAATAAAAAAATATTACAATTTAGTACTTAGCAGTCTTCATAATTGATAAGTATTGTTTTGGCTATCTCTTCTTCTTGCTCGTCATAATGATTTACGAATTCGTCAACCGTCCCATCTCTTCTATTTTTGCATTCTGCTTCAAACCAATCTTTAAGTAACATGAGCATGCATAACGAATCAGCTGATAGACTACTTCTGTAGTCTCCAATAATACGGCCGCATGTTGAGAATGCCGATTCAGAAGCGACGCTTGAAGCTTGTACAGCATACACGTCTCTAGCCATTTTGGCTAAGATAGGGAATTGTGCTGCATTGGACTTCCACCATTGTAAGACGTCGAAGTTGTCTTCGGTTAGAAATTGATAATTCAGATAAATTTGCAACTCAGTCGACGTGCTAGTAGAAGGTCCTTTTCCCTTAAGTTTTTTCCTGCCCAGCAATCTAAGCAAATTGATGCCCCCACCTTTAGATTGAGCTTGGGGTTGTTCTTCAACAGGCCTTTGTTGCGATGATTCACTTGCCTGTTGATTATAATACAATTGAAACATATTTTGGAGAGATTGCATTGTAGACGTCTTTTGATCGTCAACAACCTTCCCCAAAAATTTAGCATAATATTCAAAAAATATCTCAAATGAAGATAAACATTGACTAGGATCTAGCAATGTTGCGATGCAGTGCACGGGTGGGATTTGTTCCCAATACTTTATAAATTTAGTTTCCATTGCATTAACAAAAGCATGCAAGTCATAGTCATCTCTAAATTCTATAAATTTATCAAACATGTTAAATAATAAAGGAAGAAAATAAACGGAAGTTGGATAAGTAACACCAGAGAAACGTTCCGTCGCTTCTTTGAAAGTACCTAACAATGATACACAATTTTCAACAAATTCCCAATCCTCATCAGTCAAATAAATACTTTCATCGCTATCAGGCATTTGATATGAATTATAAAATGGAGTTAAAATATCTTTGTAAGGTAACATAGCATTCAACAAATTGTACAACGAATTCCACCTAGTTTCTATTGGTGATGGAAAAAGAAGATGCTTTAAACCATTAGATAAACATAATTGTTTCCAATCACGCTTAACACGGCTCGTGCGTAACCATTTAGCGCAGTATTTCATTTTCTCAATACATGCTGAGTGATTGTCCTCATAACCAACTTTAACAGCCAAATTAATCACATGACATGCACATCTAACATGAAAAAAAATACCATCAAGCATTGGTTTAAGATAGGTCTTTAAATCACGCATCGCAGCATTGTTATTCGCAGCATTGTCTAATGTGATTGAAAATACCTTATCCTGAATTCCATAATGTCTACAAGTGTTGAATACATATTTAGCAATTACATAACCAGTATGTGCACAATCTAACTCATCTAAAGACAAAATCCTTTTTTGCATACACCAATTATCATCAATCCAATGACAAGTGACAACAAGATATGA
The DNA here is from genome assembly GCA_907163345.1 of Haberlea rhodopensis. Taxonomy (NCBI): domain Eukaryota; kingdom Viridiplantae; phylum Streptophyta; class Magnoliopsida; order Lamiales; family Gesneriaceae; genus Haberlea; species Haberlea rhodopensis. The sequence goes on along the minus strand of CAJQUN010000003.1, from coordinate 26,336,144 downwards.
ATCAGAATTTACATTTGTCCAAATATCAGTTGTTAAACTAACCCTACAAGGCAAACTAGAAAGATGTTGAAACAATGTATTTCTATATTCAACAAATACGTCCATACAATTTCTTTTTAGTGTGTGCCTGGATATATGTTTAAACATGGGTTGTATAGACGAAGCAAATTCAATAAAACCAGCACGTTCAGCTTGTATAAAATGTAGTTCACATCTGATCACATATCTAACAAGTGACCTACGATTAATTTCAACAGTTAAAATAAAATTCGTGCCAGTAAGAACATTAATTTGTGCTTGTGTTGCTTCTCGACTTAATGGTTGTAATGTTGTCTCATCAAAATTATGTTTTTTTACTAAGTGTTTTTTAAATGTTCCGGTGCCTCCACTGGAACCACCGGCTTTATATGAATACTGGATCTTACATAATTTACATATTGCAACAGATTCATTAGTACCTTCTTTTTGACCGAGTTCAAAGTGATCCCATATCTTACTTCTTTTGGCACGAGTAGGTAGTCTACTTGCTGCTGTAGTGGCTCCGGATGACTCCACATGTTGTCTTTCTTGGGCTTGGGCAGCAACAGGTTCGGCAGGTTGTTGGGGTTGTTGTGGTTCGACATTCATAGAAGAACCACCAACATCGAGGTCAGCAAAAAAATCATAACTTTCATTTAATTCAGGAATTGGCACAGGCAAATTCATTGCAGAAGATGAACTCAGTGATAGACGACCCGGAACGAGACCCCGACTACGACCCCGGCTACGACCAACACCACTGCTAGATGAAGATGCCATTATGATATAAGACTATAAGTAAATTGTAAATAGCACAATTGAGAGAAAAATATGAGAGTGAAGTAATTTTCGTTACAAGAATTGTTATGAAACAATACACAACACAACATCCCCTATTTATAGTTTTTTTTTTTATTAAAAATTTTAAAAAAAATAAAATAAAAGTTAACGTTGGCAACGGCTAAGAGCCGTTGCCAACGTTAACATTGTTAACGTTGAAGGCAACGTTAACAAATGTTACGTTGCCTTCAACAATTTTTATTTTTTTATTTATTTTATTTTTATTTTTTTTATAATCTACCGGTAGGACCGGAACCGGCGGTCCTACCGGTTTGGTTCTTCGGAACCGCCCCGGACCGGTTTCTAACCGGTTCCGGGGCGATCCGGAACCGTTAAGTCCGCTTCCGGTTTTGGACCGGACTTAACGGTCCGAATCCGGGCCGGGTCCGGTTTGACCCGGCCCGGTAAGCAGCCCTATACCTGACCCATTTCTTATACATACATAAAAATTATAGAACAAAAATAGGTTGATATTGTCCTAATGACTTAAGAACGTCCTTAAAGATAACATCAAAAAATCATATAGTTAGGACTTATGATAGTGACCCAAGAATTGATTACATGTTTAGGTGAATATTTAAATCTTTTGAGAGGCTAAGATCATCTTCGTTGTTTATCTACATTTCCATGAATATAAAGAAAAACAGACCAACCCATTCTACTCGATCAAACTTTAACATACTGCGAATGCAACTCGATGATACAATCTATATAGTTAGAATATTCTGGGTAATAAACGTGTCTTTTTGACAATATTAGACATAAAATTTCAAATAAAAGCTATTTGGTTATCTAAATGTTTGTGTATTGAACTTATAGTCCCAAAATTTGTTTAGTTTATATTGTCATCAGAACATCATCAACCATCCATGTAGAATATTCTCAAATTTAATATTTCACATGTATGATAGATGTCATTGGGGCAGCATCAATATGTAATATTCATATAAATGGTTGATGGTTTGGGATAGCATAAGTATTTCCCAAATTGAAGTAAATGTATCAATACAAATCGGCTTGCATTTCCAATTTTACCCTCTATTTACTTGGTTTGGTTTGAAATATTTTCATCTAAAAGTAACTACCTCACACAATATTATATGTGGGAGATTGGAAGTAGCAACTACTTAACAAGTATACGTGGATAGCAGCTACTTAACATATTTATTTCTTATGACAGCTCAAATTTTTTATTTTTTATAGTACAAATGAGAAGAGAAAACTATGCTACAAATATGACTCGAACCCAAGGCCAATCGCCTAAATTGTGGTGGCTGGGTGCTTTTGTCAACTAAGCTACCACACTTCGCCAGCTCAAATATTTATTTGGTGTAACATTATATTAAATATTCTCTTTCCCCAACCTTTCCTATTCTTTATGTTCAAATCTGAAAAAAGGAAAAAAGTACTAGAAACTTTTGGTTTATAAACAAAAAACTTTTCCCAACGAAAGTTAAATATATATTTTTTGAATTTTGTAAGACAATAAATTTTTTTTTTTAAATTACAAATACATACGGAAGGCATTATATTAAAAAAAAAATTAAATGCGTACGCGTCTATTAAAATTCATATATATATATATATATATGATTTTTCAAATTACATCATTTTTATATTATTTACAAATCGATCTATTAATATGGATAATTATTGTCCTCCAAAAAATATAATTTAGAGAATGCAAAATAAAAATGAATTATTAATATTTGATTGTAAGATAATGTATTCGAAAAATGAAACCATATATTACCTCTGTGTTTCAACATGTTTTGTAATATTATGAATTTATTACAAACTTATATTATTTTCGAAAAATTAAGAATATCTAATTTAAGTTCACGACTTAGTGAAATTTAATACTTGACTTGATAAAACTTAGTCGTGCTCAATGAGCCTGATCACGATAGGAGCATCAGTACGCGACCTAGTAAAACTTAATGCACGACTTAATAAAATTTAGTATGTCTTAAAGCGTCATACAAGCACTCAATGCTTCAATTCGTGGCCGAAACACCGGTGTACGAAAGAGGATAACATGATTATGTGACTTACTTGAACCCAAAAACCTTATTTAAAAGGGAGGATCTTGTTGCCTCTCTTGACACTAAGTCAAGGGTCATCTGCATACGACAATAGTTTCTACTCCCTTCTGTCCTTCATAAGTCACGATGTAGCTTGAACTCATCAACTACGATAATTAAGAAGTCATTTGATGCTTTCCCATAAACCTTTGTAATTTTTTTATATATAAATAAGAGCTTACTAATGGCGATGAAAAAAAATTTGAACTTTAAAAACTATGAAAGTTCTAATCGGGAAAATGAAATGTGTCGCTTTATTTTCATTTCAAAACCGACGGTGAAAACAAAACAGCAGCTGCCGTTTGGTCATTGTACATTTTTTTCTTTTCTCCACTTCCATTGTCTTCTTTCCACAAACTTATCAACATACAAGCACAACTGCCCTTTGACAAAGCGAAACAACTGAACCAGAAAAAAAAGTTCTTCAAGATTCAAGACGTACCATTTTTTTTTTCAATCCTCCATGGACCATGATTCTTCAATTAACGACGTCAACTTTTGAAAAATTCCCATCTCCTCCACTAAAAAATATTTCAGTGCTACCATTTCTTTTAATCGTTATCAATCAGCATGGGTTTATTGATTTTCACAATGCAAGCTAAGCTAAACTCAAGAAAAAAGAGTTCTTGAACTCTTACTTCTCATCCCATCTTCAAGATTCCTCCTTTTTAATAATCTCCAGTGTCCTGTGGCGAATCTTGATGAATTTGTGAGAATACATCGGGATTTTTATTTGGTGGGGTTGTATAATCTGTCGACATAATCTTAAAGATTGGAACTTTTTGAGCATTCACAAAGCTATTTGCAAAAAGGTATATTTTTATCTATTTTTTGTTGGAAAATAGTTATCCATATAAATATATAATACTTGATAAGTAAAGTTTAAAATACTGTGAAATTTTATTATGACTTAACCATATTGGATATCGAGAGTTCATAGAGATACATTTGTAAGTTTGAGTCAAAATTAAAAGATGGTGGGAGTTTTTCAACACGTGATGAGTATCCATATCAGAGATCGAGAATTTGGTGGTGTATTAATATAAGAGAACATGGATTAAAATTGTTTTTTTTTTCCTGGGGCTGGAGTGGGTTTTTTATGGTAAAAAAACTAATGAACGTTCATCCATTTATTTGTTTCAAGCTAAGTGTTGTGGAAGCGATGAGCTTTTCCTTTTTTGTAGAAGTTCAGATCCTGATGCTTAATATTGGCTTTTTTGTAGATTATAATGTAAATTGATTCTCCTAAAATTAATTGACTGGTTTCATTGTAGGAAGTAATCATCTAACATGGGATTAATGAGCATTATTATTTTGTGATGAACTGATTATATTGAACCATATGGATACGGTCATTGCAAGAGATGTAAGAAGGGATTATGTTTTGCTGAGAGGGGAAAAACCATGATTAGGAGGGGAGATGCAAGAAATGGACTGCATTGAATTTATTGAGAAACATAGACTGGATGCCTGTGAATTTAAGGATTGAAAAGGCGAATGCTAGCCCATTTTGAGCAAGACGAACCTACTAGGCCAGTAGGACTTAAAGATGACTAGCTTATATCTATAAAAAAAGATAATTATGTAAAGCAAGACATTCATGGTTTACCTAATCAGTGAGTTCGCGTCATGATGCCTGCAAATTAATTTGTAACATTTTGAATGAGATTCTGTGTTCTACAAATTTGATTATTAACTTGTTGATTGATTATGTCTATACTTGTGTTTGACATCTGTCCTGCAGTCCGAGTCACACAATGTTTTGAGAATTCTCAGTCTTGCTATTATAAGTGAACATGAAGACAACTTCTTGTTTCAAAATGCAGATTTAAAGCTTGAAATGACACTATCGTGGGATCATCCCTGGTATCAGCCAATTAAATATTGTTTTGTCACTTGATCTAAATTAGATCATTCTTGTTCAAGCGGCTTTTTTCATCAAAAGAATATTGTTGAGGTGCTTATTCACTGGTTGTAGCTTATTCCATTTCATTTGGCAACTGACTATGGATGGTAAGAAACATGTAACATCAAATTCTCTTTCCCAGGTGTAGGAGTGCGTTTCTCGATTTAATTGATAATTTGAGACTTTGTTGAGCTACATACGACTGTAAGATACAAGAGCTTCATGGAGAACCACTATCAGCTCCCTCTTAGCTAAAATGAAGAGAACAAAGGTTGAACTCTTATGTGTTAAAGCTCCTTCGTTTCTTATGCTAAATTTTCTGTTTCTATATTTATTTGTTTGTTGGCTTAATGAACTGTTTTGACAGTTCATCATTTGACTGCAAATTCAAGAATGAAGGAGATAAGGAATAGAAAATGGAGGAACAGTAATACATAATTGTTTTTACATCTATCAAAGTGAAAATTTATTATGAAAATGCCCGCATCTATTTTTATGGGGGCATTTTTTCTTTTTGTTGGAGTTAGCAAATGATCATGAATTTTATCATCATCCATTTAGTTTCTTGATATCTTGACACTCTTGGAACAGTAAGATTGTGTTATATTTTGAAGCTATAAACTGCATATGAATCCATGTTTTGCTTCAAGAAGGTTTTGAGCTATCAATATAAGCATGCTATATTATTTTTTCTTTTACTATTTCGAATTTCAAAGGCTTCTTGTTTCCTCGAGTCATCACTGTTTTAGACTGCTTTATTATTTGATTGACGTTTATAACCTGCTGCAGGATCCAAAAAACTCTCAGGACAGAAAGCCTACTGATCTTGTTTCACATAACTGCAAAAGTGAATTGCCAAATAATATTGCAGAGACTCCTGTACCAGACTCAGTTTCGGATTCTGTATCAAGCAATGATAACAAGAAAGTTTCCCGCGAGGATATTGAACTGGTAAGACAATTATCATTGTTCTTTTCCTTACCTCCCATTTTTATAATTCGCAATCGGCTACATCACATATTCTTTTAATCTGCTGTAGGTTCAGAATTTGATCGAACGATGCCTACAATTGTATATGAATAAAGACGCGGTGATAAAGACCCTACTGAACCGTGCCAGGATAGATCCTAGGTTCACAAATTTAGGTATGTATTTTTCAAGTGATCAAAGCAATTGTGAATTCTGAGTCTAAGCAATGTCATTAGGATAACAGTTGGTTAACTGTCCTGTGGATCAGATTTTGATGCTATGCCAATGCTAAATTTTTTATTTTTCAATTTTTTGTTACCGTTGGTGGCTGTTTCCGATTTACAGTGTGGCAGAAACTGGAAGAAGAAAACCCCGACTTTTATCGGGCCTACTACGTAAGGTTGAAACTGAAGAAGCAAATTATCTCATTTAACCAGTTGCTTGAGCACCAGTATCATATGATGAAGTATCCAGTATCTCCTAAGGTTCCATTGGCGCCCATGCAAAATGGAATCCATCCAATTCCTGGTAAACTTCTTGAGAATGTACCTTCATTCCCTTTTTTCTTGAATTGAGGAAAGGGGATATAAGAAACAAGTCTCGGAAAATATTGTATTAATTTTCTCTAATTTGTGTATAGATGTGCATTTTTTTCCCACGTTATATCATCATTGAAACACGAATAAGTTTGTAATCTTTCTTGCATTTCTACTGAAATATTACAGCCTTTATACAAGTTACAAACTAATAACGAAAGGTAAATAAATCACTAATTGATCCTTTGATACTATCCTAGTAATCATCTCCTATTCTGGTCTTAAAAAAAATGAAAGTGTACAAAATAATATATACAATTATCTCCTAATTATCTCTTACATCTTCAACAATCATCAATGTTTAACGTCACGTTTTACAGTGCAGCCAACAACTTACCTGTGGGATACCCAGTCATGCAGCAGCCTTCACTTCCTGTTTCAGGGCAACCACATATTGACCCTATGGGCTATTCCACAACTAGCTGTCACATTGTCAATGGAATTCCCGCTCCAGGACATTATATTCTGATGCCCATGAATCCTGGAAACGAGTGAGAATTCCTTTTGAAAAGAACTTTGAAACCAATCAGACGAAAATAACTTCGATAAAAAATGGTTTCTTTAGATTCATTCAACGGCTACCTCATTAAAAAGGCTGTTATGTATGCTGTTTATCTTCTCTGCAGTACGGCGATTGACACATCTGGGGCTGATGATTCACCTATTATGCCACCAAACAATGGAATCTCATCCATGTCAGATATGCCTGTGAGCCCAATTTCAGTGGCATCCAGTAGCCATTTTCCCTTTACTGCATCAGAAATGTCTGGCATGGAAGTTGATACTTCAGCCCTTGACACTGCATTTACGTCAAACGTGGCTAGTTCAGTCGAGCTACAGCTTCCACCAGAAAATAGAGCTGGGAATTCTAGAGATCCCCTTAGATCCTTGGAACATATTCCGTGGAATTTTTGCCTTTCAGACCTGACAGCAGACTTATCAAACTTGGAAGGTAATTCAAATATAATTTTTTACCCTTTCTTAAAAAATGGTTTCTTGTTAGATTTGGAGCAAGACTTTACGTTATTATGTGGTGTTAATGAAAGGGAACTAGGCCATTTTGGTATTTGAATCGTTATAGGTAGAGAACTACATATCCTCTTGAAATCTTTGAACTCGTGGTGTCTGTTGTTGTGTTTTTTGGCAGATCTAGGAGCTCTTGGAAATTATCCTGGCTCGCCTTTTTTGGCTTCTGATTCAGATATTCTACTTGATTCGGCAGAGCAAGATGATATAGGTAAGGTATTATCCTTGTTCGCTAGATATTCTTAGTTCCGTTTCACTTATTGTGATAGAGAAACGTAACATGGGGAGAAATACTTGCACGGACCAGGTCTTATATAGGACCACACTACAAAATCTGCGACCACAACTGAATTATACAAGATTTTTTCTGGTATTTTTTCAGCATTTACCTGAATTATGGCACTTTTTTCGCTCACTCGTGGTCTATGGCATAATTTCAGTGGAAGCGTTCTTTGTTGATTCTGATCCAGTTCCAGGGCAGTGCCAACCGGCAGATGAAGAGAAGTCATAGAGTAACGTGAGAGAAACTTACATCTCCTTGAAGGATGTTAGTTCAATAAAAGATAGCTATCTATCTCTGTTAGGATTCAGCTGATATAGGCTCCATCTGTTGCTGTACAATGTGTAAGTTTCCTTCACCCTAAATCATGTATATGGTCACTGGACATGGTTAAATCTTTAAACTCTGGATTTTATCATGTTACTTTGTATTTTCTTGTAATTTTATTTGGGATATCAATGATATTGGTTGAGCTAACAGGGAATGAATTGGGTCATAGAAGGTTTTTTGATATTTTTGATATTCTCTAAAACCAAATCGATGTTACATAGAGGAAGTAATCAATGGCTTTCTTTTTTAGTTGAACTTAAAATTTAGGCTTCTTTTCTTGCTCTGATTCGGTTGTTAACAGTGTATTATCGGTGAACTTCCAACTCAAACGTGTGCTAATTTGGCAAATCATGGAAAATCCAATAAAGCACACAGATGAGGCAAGAAACATTCACCCCTTTGTGTCGTGCCCCAAGCACATGAATCCCGCGCGAGCGACACCGTGCACAGTGAATTTGTTAGCAACTATTTTATCCATTGTTAACAGAGTTAACCCAAATTTCTAGAGTACTTAATTGTATTTTCCATTGCATTTTCGCATAAAACTACACCTCATCTCGTAACATCAAACTTTACGGGGTATTACAGTTTGCATGCGATTGATTACTAGAAGATTGCAATGACATTACAAAGTGATCACACTTAAAACAGAACCAAACTCTGAATATTTCTTTACACTTTGTTGTGTTATCAGTATTTACAAATATCCTGTTTCATGGACGTGAAGAGTTTCAAGATTGCAACTTGGAATCAGGACGTTTACTGTACAGTGAACCTGTGCCTGATACTTCAGAATGAGAAGCAGAAGCAGTAAGAGGCTGAAAATTTGTATTGCCAACAAACCAGTAGAGTGCCCATTTCAGATTGCAAAGAGTGTATTTCAAAGCTTTAGTCCAATTTTCCTGTTTATTGAAGCTCTGTGTAATGGAGTAGTTTTCCACTTTATCATTTTCAATCCTGCAAAAACATGTCGCAAGTTTTGGAATGCTTAAGATAGAATTCAGAGTTCTCAGCTAAAAAAATTGGATGGTGATTGTCTGGTCATTTTAGCTTTTACATAAAAAAAAAAAAAAAGTATCCGGTCACTTAAAGTTCAGAGCTTGTGCCTCAGCAGGGACATACGATAAATTAAGATGGTAGCGTGCATTTTCCAAAACTAAAAATTATTGCTCAGCATTATACGTGTTTCACGAATATTTCAGCAGTAAATTTTGTATATATTTAACTAAATTACATTATGAATGAATATAATCTTCAACAAATGCCATATAAAATATATATGATGCTAGTCACTGCAAGGAAAAAATATTCAACTTACTTATATGGAAGCTTAAAGCATTTCTCGGAAGGAATGTTGTTTTCTTCATCCTTCGAATTTGCAAACTCTGCAAACTCCTTCAGGCAGGTTAAGAACAATGTCATGGCTTTGTCATAACGAGTGCTCCAGAACACGTTCACAGGACCAAAGCTGAGAAATGCACACATTAGATATGTGTTTAATAAATAGAATAGAACATATCAATGGACGAAACTGTAAGAGTAAGTGAAGGACGTCACTGGAAGTAGCATGGAGATGGCTGCACGGGCAAATATAAATATGAACAAAAAACATGAGTTGTTTCTTCAATTCATATGACACTGAAACAGGTAACCCAAAGAAGTTGTTTTGATAATGGTTTTAGATGGCCATGCAACATGGAACAAATTTCAAACTGGCATTATTCACAAAGAAGAAGACCCTTTTATGGCTTATTTCTTCTTAGGTGTACAAGTAGAATGAATATAGTTAAGACAAAATAGACGACCGCGATTCAAAAAATTATCTTCAACTTACAGTTCATAAGTATTGTTACTGCTATCCATAACGCGAGGATAACTACCCATAGGAAGAATCTTAATTCGATATCTGGAATAAACAAATTCAGGAATAGCAATTCAAAAGGACTGTCACGGAATTTATCATCTTCATTTTAGTATAAACTAAAACCACCAGCAACAGGAAGTTCAACATCGAAAATATATTTCTATTATAAAGGATACTGAAACTTTGGCCGGAAGTACTGAGCCATTGTATGAAGAAGAAGGCAAGCTTGTCCCCACGCAGCATTTATCTCATCCCACTCAACCTAAGCATTACATAGGAAGTAAACAATGCAATCAGAGACAGATGTTTAGAGATTGGAAACAGCATAACTGCAAGTTCTTATCATCTAGTTCACAGACCTGAACTTTGGGAAGTCTTCCCAGCCTGAAGTTATTAATGGTCCCGAACTCTCCATCATACCAAATAGGAAAGGCATCATTTAGCACGTTGGTACGCTTTAACAACTCTAAATGAGCTTGCGAAACTTCAATTTTGGCCAGAATAGCATCCCGCTCTTCCTGTTGTTGACCATAAATTTATATTAAAATATTCCAAAGATAAATAAATACCATAAAAAATAGAAGCAAGACTACTAATTTTTCTTCTGCATTATCATGACAGTTATCTAAGATTAATCACTAACATACTCCAGGAAGTACGGGCGGTGGTGTTTGAAGTCCTCATACTACTCAAACCCCCAACCAAATTTATCCTTTGCCCTCTTGATGGTTCTCCAAAGATATGAACAAGAATCCAAGAGAATGAACTAATAGGAAGGAAGGCATCACCTCGTCCTCAACTGAAAATTACAACTAATTTGAATGTTCATAGAATATTGCTTTTGCAGCTGGATATATATGTACGTATTTATGCGTGTATATATTTGTATCACAAATCATAAAGAAGGTGAACTGAGCAAAACCTGATGTGAGATCAACTGAAACTGAAAGTTATTGAACTCCTGCCAGTATCTGTAAAATTTTAACAAAAAAAGTTCCCACAGGATATCTAATACTTGTCTAAATGTGATGAAATCATGAAATTGATCCAAAAACTAGAAGAAGCAATCCAAAACATCAAATTACCATCAGAATACAAAATCAGGAATAACTAAAAACACAATTATGATTTGAAGCTCATTCGGGGATTACCGTTCTTCCAGCTCCTTAAAACGGCCAGACTTAAACTCCAGCTCTTTTAGTTCGTTGGTCACTTCCCTACATTGTTTCTCTGTTTCTGCAATTGCTGCTTCAAGTTTTCTTTCTTCTTCTTCAATCTTATATAAGATCCAAACAGATAAAATCACTCGTTAAATTCCTAATTAGATGTTCAAGGGTGCCACTTGTACTAATAAATAAAGAGAAAAATGCCAAAGTTATCTCACAGCTGAGGCTTTTACTTCTACAATAGAATGTCCCCCCCCCTCCCCATACTCAAAAAAATAAAAATAAAAATAAAAATTAAAGAAAAATAAAAAATAAAAGCAATACACATGCAATGAATCAGAAAATTTAGTCCTCATTAAAGGAATTTGGCATTTAGTGACATCTTCTCGGCAAAATTAAAGAAGAGAGTTCAAATAGACATTTATACACCTCCGCTCAATTCTAAATATAAAATGTAAAGAACAAAAAAATAAAATAGTAAAAGAGAAACGATAATAGATTGTGAATCTACTTTACCCATAACCTGAACCTATTATGGCAAACTGTCCGAACATTTAGGTCCAGAATAAAGAGTAAACTCATGGATGTATTATATGATATTTTTTTTGTTTAAAAAAGTTAATTCGAACATGAATATAGACCTTCAGTTTCTCCTTTAGAAACTCAGCATCACTAAGAACAGTTTTTGATTCCCCTTCCAGGCGTTGTAGACATGCTTCATATGCTAGCATGTCCCTATTCACATCGTCAACCTCCTTATCAAGTTTATCAGACAATATTCGCATGCATTCAAGACATAAAGGTTGCTCAACCTGCAGAAAATATGGGCACAATAAGAAAAGAGTGGAGATAAATCATAATGATTTCTATAATAAGCATATTGCATACCTGTGTTTGTATTGTTGCAATATCAAATGCACGATTTAGGATTGTTACAGTGGAGTGGAAACCTGAATTATTATGTTGCATAGGAGTGTTAGTGGGATCACCCTGTGGTGCTGGAAAATTGGTCCCACTTCCATCAGTTCCAGCTTCACATTTATACACTGAAGCAGCTGGTGGAGGTAATACAACAAATGACTCATCTATTGCTTTCCCAGACTGGCTAGCATCAGGAAGCACAGCTCCACCTCGAGGACGAGGGGGGACACCTGGAGTCTGATTCCTTTGCTTTGGCAACACTACGTATGAATTGTCCATCCTTGTTGAACCTACAATACTACCAGTGCCATGGATTGAAGAACCTTGCACTGCACATGAATCCCAGCATTACAAATGCAGAAAGATCACATCGCTCATTGACACAACACTAAATTATGAGCACCTATTTTGTTCTAAAAATATTTAAAAGTAATTCCATATCAACTATCAATGTTATCATGCCATCTCTTTCAGGTAAAACGACAAAACTTTACCTTTTGGCAATTTCGAAGGTATAGCATGAAACAAAAACAGAGACACTTTTCTAATATAGATCATCGATATTTTCATAAATAAGAAAGTTCTATACAACTAGGACATTGAAATGCTGACTTCTGGTCCTCACTAAATAAATGAAAACAACTTTCTTGTAGCCACACCAGTTCACAAACCATATTAAATGGCAATAAAACTATATCCATCCCACGATGTTCCAGAAGGTGATATGAAATTATTGAAGTGGGCTTCAACTAGATCAACAATTAATAAATATTGGGGACACTGCAAAACTGCCACGTAAGGACCCCCAGAATAAAAAAGAATCTTGAAAGTTAAACTATCGCACCTACTCAATTGCCTGCTCAAAATATTACCAAAGTGTTTCACATATGTCATACGCAAACCAAGCTCGTTAACTTGAGTAGCACATTCTCAATCGAACTCTCAAATTTTTTAGGCATAAGAACTATTATCAGCAAGTTTTTTATTTTTTTTCCTACAAAAGAAATAGGTTCCAATCTTTTATCAAAGATAATTTGACACCGCTGATTCGTACACAGAATTCCTGTGCTAAAAAATCTAATAATAAAATAAATTAGTAGTCTTCGAGAAAAACCAAACCTGAGGCGAGGAATTTATCGGCGTAAGAATCGACTCCGACGAAGCAAAGGTTTTGGTGGCAGTTCTGACAGATGAACCGTGGTAGATTCGGGTATGCCGGTGAGATCCGACCCTTATCCACCATATTGCTCCCGCTTCCACTTTTCTTCATGCTCGATCAAATTTATTTTGCAAAATTTTCAATCAATTGAATCAATGTATCTAGATTCCAATTCATTCTCTTCTGGGCTTGAACTTAAGAATGCTCTTCTTTCCTCTTACATTGATTCTCTCCGTTTTTTTTTTAATTCTTTATTAGTTTTAACTTTTACCCCATTTAATCCAGTAAAAATTAACACATCAACCTGGGGAGGGTCATATTTAGTATTTTTTTTAAAGATTAGTCCCCTAAATCTTTTCATTTAAATTTTTGTGGGTGTAATCATTCGTGACTTTGAATAATATTTAACGATTTTTTTTATTTTAAAAATATGAAAGTATTCCATTTTTATGTTTATACACTTTATACAAGTTTACTGATATTCAAAATAGATTTTATTAGAGTTTTTAAAAGTATGTGATTTTTTGAACCTTTATAAAATATAATATTATCCAAAATTTAATAAAATTTTATTGAGTTTCGTGGAATTATAAACTTTGAAACGCTTGCTACAAATATAAAAAAAATTAATATTTTTATATTTTAAAACAAGATAAGTTATTTTCCTAAACTTTTGGTGTTTGTATGTGTTTTTTCTTAAAATATCCGAAAATAACACTTTAGGATTTGCTTCAACTTTTCTTTTAGGCATGTTACCTATATGATTTCTAAACATACTGTTTACATCTATATGATTTGAAAATAGATAATTTGCTCAATGTGATTTTCAAAATAAAATAATTTGACTCTTGTGGTTTGCAAATCACAGTTTCCCTATCCACGAACCAAGAAAGGGGGTAAACTGTCTATTTTTAAAACACGTGGGGAGAAATTGTCAATTGTAAAAATCACATGGGATAAACTGCTTGTTTTCAAACTAAAAGGGGTTCTGTCTGATTGAAAAAAACACATGGGTGTTTGTTGCTAAAAACCCATATTTTTACTATTATCTCAAACAAAAAACAGGTTTTGTTTATTCTTAAACAAATTACTGCATTTGTATTCTCACATTATTTTTCCATAATATGATCATCTTAGTTTCAAGAACATCCCTTTTGCATTCTCACATTGAACCATCAAGAATATCCAGTATACATGTATATTTGCATTAAGATGCTTCATTTATACAAATAGGGCATGGATTATGAGTCGTCAGCAGTGGCGAGCCATTAAGGAGCAAGTGACCTCTTGTCCAAAAAAATAATTTTTTTTGCCTTAAAAAAAATTTAATTTGTTTTTTTTTGCAATTTTACCTTAAAAAAATTATAGTTTGCTCCTTAAAAATTACATTTTGTCATTCCTTAAATTATATTTTGACTCTTAAAATGTTGTCTGGGCTAAAAGTTTTATTTAAAATTTTTTTTGCCTCCCATTCCAAAAATCATGCGTCTGCCACTGGCCTATGCAGCTTTCCGTAATACTTTTGACTCTCTTTTGGGTTTGAATTCTTCCAAACATATTGGAAAAACTGTGCTATTAGGCCCCGGGATTCGTCTGCTTTCTCCAATAAGAATTGTATTAAGCTTATTAACAGAGGAAGAATTGATAGCAGATCCCGCTGTCGCATTTGAAGGCTGTTGTTGGCCTTACTTGTGGTGCAACTTGATCTCGGCGGGGAACTAGCCAGGCTGCAAGTCGATTCACTAGGAGCGATATTGCTTGTGTAGCCTTCTTTATCAAGCTTATCAGCATTAATATTATCACCAAAAGTACATATAAGCCAAAAAGGTGCTAATGCTGTACCTTGGCATTTTGATAAAAAGATACTGCAAAACCCAATTCAAGAAACTCCCGAGATACATGGGATTTGGGAGGGGCCGGCCCCAATATATGCCACAAAAATAGTATTGTGAAGGAGCCAAAACTTTGATGAAGACAATTACCTGCCCCAAGTCCTTTTTTCTTTACCCAAGCCTCGCAAAACATTGCATTCCACGTCAACACAAGATCATCATTGAAACCACTAAACTCACACTGAAGTGGGCATAAAACTGGGATAGACACCGTTTCAATAATACTGCATCCTAGAGAATTAATCTCTTGTGCACGTGATATCGATGAAGTTGCTACTACAGAGAATGTGGAGTTGCTCAAGCAACTGATGGCGGTGAACTCGAACTTAAATTCGCCTTAGCACAACTAAAAAGGTATAGTTATGATAATTTAGCGGAATCAGAGGAGAATTTGAGAAGTCAGCATTTATGAAATGATTAGGGAGACAATCCTTTGTATCATGAAGTTGTATGAAATCTCCAAGGTCAGAAAGATTCAGAAGGGGAACATCTTGGCTGTTGCTACACGTTAGGCCAAGATACTCACATCCACTCTGATTTTGGCCTTGCAATTGGAAGGGGTATTCTATAGGCAAGTTCTTGTTCCAGCAAAATGATTTTGGCCTTGCAATTGGAAGGGGTATCATATATATATACTTTGCGCGGTGCCCGGGACCAATAAAAATGTTGGACACAATCGTGAGGTAAGCCCACAACGAATGGCCCTGAAAAAATCGAGGCAAGCCCACGAGAATTTTAACAAAGCCCACGAAAACTTGAGGGAAGCCCAAATAAAATGCCCAATACTGTTTCACTATTCATCGCTACAGTGACCAGTTATTCCCTTATATAATAGGTAAAATATATGTGCTAAAGTCAATGCTTTTTTTAGCTAACATAGTTGTTCACTTACGTGGTATGTTCTTTGAAATTGGTAGGGAATTGGAAGATGAGTGACAATTATCGAAACCATTCTAATCACTACACACCAAAACAAAGAAAATAAACTAAACCAGATATGTCAATCAAGGTTAATAAAACCATGATAAACTCATTTTCTTTACGATGACACATAAGTGAGACTCAGATCCGGTCCATACAAGAATTTTCCCCCGTGAACATGCCAAATTGAGACATGCTACTCCGTGGTATCATTATTAAGATTGACGAGGAATAGAAAACTTATAAGATGGTGTCAATGAACGCATATACCGCGGGAAGAGATTTAGAAATGAGCATACATTGCAAAAATGTCATGGATCATAGAAACAGAATTATGGGTGGATATTTCTGTTTGACCAGATACATGGGAGACAAGTAGTAGGTCTTGAAACAGTTTGCGCTGCAACTCACTCAGAAACTCACTCAGATTGACAGTTACATTCTCATTCTTTTGATCAACACCCTCGAAAGGTCTAAAGAGAATACTATGTACATTAGAGCTATTTCACTGCACATATGAATGACTTAACAATATATCAAACGACATTCGTTCACAGATGGAAACCACAACTGGTAATATACAATTGCAGAAAAGTCCAACCAGAAAGAACTATCTATCCAGAATTTCCATACCATCTAGTCATGCAAGGAACGAAAAATCGCGTTGTGGTACATTTGGTGCTAGCAATTCCTTTATCATTCCTCTGGCCTTGGTGGCACATTTTATACTTTACTTTTATTCCCCTTCCAAATCAAGGAAAATGCTAATGAAAAGATTATAAATGTCTAAAACTAGACACAAGAACCAAGTTCATTTACATTTTCATCAAACTTCTTCACAACCCTACCGCTTTTCTATAAAAACCCTGGGCTTAGACTTCTTAGCTGTTAGTGAATTAACATTGTTCGTTATTTTCATCGACAATTTTCTCCCCTCCTTCCTCCTCTTCTTCATCAACGTGGATACCCTCTTTCTCAACTTTCTCTTCTTCCAGAGTCTAACCATCCCGACTTTCATCACTCTTTCTCTTTCTCTACATGGCCACATCCCCATGCTCGCTTCTTCTTAAATTTTTGTTTTGCCACAACGTCACTGTCACACTCCTCACTTTTCCCACCCTTGCTCTTTCTCTTAGGATTCCTCCTTTTAGCCTGAACCAATTTATTTTCACCCTCTCCAGACTTTCTCCCCCATTCTGGTTCGAAAAAACACCATTGACCACGTCATTCTCCTCATGTTTCTTTCCTTCTTTTCTACCCAAATTTCCCATTTCCTCAACTTTTCTTATCATACCCCTCCATCTTCATCCAACTTCACCCCTTCCCCACTACTTTTATCAATCTTCATTCCTTCTCTCTTCACAAACATCCCTTCCTTACCAAGAACTATTTTTTTCCTCGACATCCTCGTGGGTACAATTGTCAGTCCACCATCATTAGCATCGCCGGTCATCACCACGATCATCATTATCATGAATCAACATTATCGTCACCAAGATTTTGACTTTTCTCCACTACTTCTGCATAAAGGAAAGGCCTCTGACGTGTCACTTGAGAGAATTGGGCCCAGAATGTGATAGTAAACAAGAGTTGAGTAACTGAACTTCAATTCAATCTCAATTTTGTTCAATCCACACTTCAGATAAACTTCATCTTTCAAATTGTCATCGCTACTTCAGAGCCATTAAATTTTATGGGTCCATAGCCGTCAAACCCAGGCAACATACAGATTTCCCTTGCTCGTTAATTTTTTATTTTCCCCCATAGTTATACAAAATAATAATTCGAGTCATTTTCCTGTTACAAAGAAAGAATTATACATGCGAGTTAAAATTACTATGATACATACTTAAAACAGGATCAGCAAACATGCACCCCTATGCAATCATTAACATCACGAGATCACATCTGAGACCATGGTTCGCCGTAGCGGTTGCTGTGTCCGGAGGCCTCCGTTCCAGTTCCATAAACATTTCACGGAACGGTCGCGGTTATTGTCGCGGTATTTTTTAAAATTAAAAACAAAATTAATTAAATAAAATTATTTAAAAAATTATTGAAAAAAATTAAAAATTTCCGTTCCAGCCGTTCCGTTCCTTTCCGGCATTGAAATCGTCGTTTCGCTCCTCGAAATCACCGTTCCATTCGGCCGTAAAATCACCGATATAGATACGTACCGTTTTAGCCTGGAACTTTGCAGAAGGAGCCGTTCCCGTTTTTGCAAACCATGTCTGAGACCACAGACAATAAGACCACAGACAATAAGACACACAAGACCACAGGCGAGACCCTAGACAAGACCAGAACAATACTCAATCTCAACTCATGGAAACCCTATTCCCGATATCCCAACTTCATGAAAGGCAGTTGACGCTCTCGCAGTTTAGAAATGCATCACATGACTGATGCATACATATAAGTTTCTAGCGAAAACATAGAACGTACCCTAATTCTCAAATCAGCCAACGCAATCAAACAATTCTTAAATTCGATAGAAGTAATTTAACAAAACGGAGGACAAAAAGGTGAAATTAAGGGTTTTACGTTAACAAGAGAGGGAAACGATTACAGTCTTTTGTCAAAACAATCAGGTTTTTTTACATATCAACGTTAGTTCAATCATTCGTGGTGTACGACAAAAAAAAATTTCACTTTAGTTTATAAAGTTGTAGTTAATGGTACATTATTTAAGAAAAGGGCTGTAAAAAAGAATTACATGAAATCATAGATTAAAAAAGTTGTCATTAAGATCTATAGGTATTCAGTTACATAGAAGCATAAAAAAACATATTTTTCACTATTATTACTTTAATTTGTTAAGAATATGTATCCATACCCACCCAGTGGAGCCAATTCCGACCATTCTGAATACAGAGTAGCATTATCGTCCCTCTGGCATTCTCTCATTTTCGTCTTAAATTTCTCCCTTTTCGGGAAGACCGTAATCTAAATCTACTATCATGAACCGACTTACTACGTGTAAAGCGAAGGGAAAATGCCACACCCTTGGATTTAGCCCCACGCTTCCTCTGCTCCTTTCTTGATGGCTCCTTCAAACCAGACTCGTACCAAGAATTCTTCCTACCCTCGCTAGAAAATGCAAAATCCCTGAAGCTGGTCATGAAAGAAACCATTTTTTTTAACTCTTTGTCATCTAGACTAACATTTTTACGCGACAACGCCAATTTCTTGATCTGAGAGAGCAATCTCTTACCATTCCCACCGGCAAAAGCAAAATGCTTGAAAGCGCTCATGCCAGAAACCAAGTGTTCAATATCACATTCTGTCAAAACATCATTTGGATCGCACAATACCATTTCCTTGATCTCAGAACGCAACAAATTGGGTATCTTTTCGTTATCTGAGTCTCCAACCCCAACTGACGCAGAATGAGAACACCTTTCTCCTTCAGGTGTCAAATATGGTGAATCTTGATAGTTTACAACACATGGAGGAAGAATTTCTCGTTCGTGGACAAACTTGACCAGCGAATCCATACGGTATGGTTCGGAAGCTGGAGAGTCTAGGTTAGATTCGTTGTAGCTGAGACGTGATTCGTGGAGAAGGATTTCAGAAGAACGATGCGAATTATGGAGCAAAAGCTCGGTAGAGGAAGCAATAGTGACAGGTGCAGTAAAATCAGGAGGCGGTAGTGGTGAATCATGGAGCAAAGGTTCGGGAGAAGGATGACCTGTCAGAGGCTCGGTAAAGTTAGGGCACTGTGATGGAGAATCAACAAGCAGAGGCTCAGACGAAAGACGGATTGCAGCAGAGTCTTTATAATTAAGGGGTGGTGGTAGTGAACAACGGATGGAAGAAGAAGAATGGACTTCCGGACTAGTGGAGGCGGCGCCGGCGGTATGGGCTGGAGCTGGGTCGTAACAGAGATACCGGGAGAGGAGGTGGTCGGGGATAGGGCCAAAGAGGTTTGTTGTTTGGTCACTATGGTGTCCTGTGGAGTTCCGGGGGTCAGGGCCTGGCCATGGAGGGAGTTTAAAGGCGGCGATTCCGCATTGAGGTGAGACGTCGGCGTACCGGTCGCCGGTGTCGCAATTCATTGAAGAAATTCAATATCATTAGGGAAAGTGAAGAGAACTTGATTATCGGCCGATCTTATTCCGATATATTGTGTTATAAAATTAGGGATTATTTAAAAATATTTGTTATTTTTAAAAATAGCAATTTGAAAAAATCTTTACAAATTTTTTAAATAAAAAAATTGACCAATATTATTTTTCTAATTCTTCTTATAAAATTATATCTTATTTTAAAATATCATATGTATTTGTCATATTTAATTGGGTAAATTTGAAAATTAGTCATGTAGAATATGAGTTTAATCAACAATAGTCTCAAACATTTAATATTAATCAAAATTATCCTCATATAAATATGAATATGAATTTAATAAATAGCAGTCTCAAACTAATTACAATTGATCCAACGAAAATTATGTTTTATAAAAAATTGATCTCATAATTAAAAGAGGTTTGATACCACTTTTGATTAAATATATATCATATAACATCAATTTTGATTAGTTTTAAATTTTTAAGATTATTTTTTATTAAACTTATATTTTATTATAAGATTAGTTTTGATTAATTATAAATATTTGATAATATTATTGATTAAATTCATATATTAATCTGTAATTATAATCATAGGCTTCTAGTCGAACTCGTAGCGACTAGATTAAATTAATATATTATTTAATATATGACTAAATTCATATATTAATCTGTAATTATAAAAACTTCAAAGCCTACAAAGTAGTCTTCATTACGAACTTTCGGACCAATTTGTTTTTCCATTAAAGCAGCTGAACTTTGTCGGGAAATATCCCGCAGAGACCGATCAGTTGCTCCGGCGAAGTGAGGAACGGCTCAAAATCTGGCTCCACAAATCTTGCGACGTCTGGTAACAACCCGAAGATCACACCATTTAGTCCTTCGTTCGATCGGGCCAAGGATATTAGGTATCAGAATGGATCTGAACCCCTTCAGAATATGCTCCCCGTTGAAGTCTCTGGGATACTCTATGATTTTGATAGTAATAGGAATAATTGGAGTCTCATACGACGCCGTTGTTGTGCTTACCCTTGGTCCGCACCTCCTTGATGGTGGAGCTAGGACCTTGTTATCTGTTGTTATGCTCGCTCTCTTTCATATTCTGGTAATTGCAATTTATTTGCATTTCCCCAATATTTTCAAATTATTTTGTTGCAATCGATTTGTTAGCAGTTTATTTAAGTATAGTTTCTTGTTTTGTGTTAATCTTATCTTAGTTATTAAGCCCTTTCTAGGTTAAAAATGCTTCTATTTCGTTTCCGGTTTTAAATTATTGTGTGCTGTCATCCTGGTTCTGAGTACCAGGAGGTGGCCACTGAGTTCCATAATAATGTAGTGGAATCGTCGTAGGTATCCATGCATCTATTATTAAATTCTTGTAAACAAATTGAAAATTTCCGAAAGATATCTAAACATGTGAAGTTGCCAATATATCGAAAAAATTTATCCAGTACAAACATAATTATAATATATCAAAGTTAATAGACTGAGCAAGCACTTGAATAATTTGGAAAATATTTTTACACAACTTCTATATTCACTACCAACTAAGGAAATTGCAAATATAACACAATGATCGAGTGTATGACAATTGTGTAATAAGAAATATATCCATTGCTAGTACAATGATGCAGATGCTTATTGTTAATATGGTTGTAAGAGGTTCACTGACAGACGCAATGATTCCACTAAATATTTACATTCAACAGGCGATGAAATATATACCATTGTCCATACCTCAACTTAGTATTCTTAATTTTCTGTGCTTATATAGATTACCTGTGTAATCTCTTCTAAGTGCTGATCATTTTTTGCAGCTTGTATTATTGTCATGGAGCTATTTTATGGTTCTACTAAAGGATCCTGGTGCAGTTCCTGCGAACTGGAAAATGTTGCCTCAGCAGAATGTGGATGATGGCAATCCTGTAATATCATCAATCTCGTCAGTGATCCAGAATTCGGCAACCATGACTACTTCTTCAGAGGGGACTGAAAGAAAGCCAACAGGCTATTGTGATCGATGCCAAAATGGCAAGCCACCGCGCTGCCACCATTGCTCTGTTTGTAAGCTGGTTTACTTTTTCAATATTAATATTTTTTTTGTTTAGAAATTCAATATTAAAAATTGGACCACATAGAATTCACCAATAGGTTACTCTCTATGCCAGATTCTTATTATCTCCTGTACTGTTGATCTCTTTTGTATGATTCATAATTTTTTGTCCCGTAATATCTATAATCATGGTTTATTATTGAGGCCATCATTGATATACATTTTTAATGTATTTGAGTAACCCTCTGTTCTCCTTTCCTGTTGATCTTTTGGAGGGGGGAAGTGAGCATGGAAGTGGTCAAGACATTTAATTTGCCCTTTATAAAAAAGCTTTAGCCCAAATAACATAACCTGACATGAACTTATACCGGCATTCTTTAAATTTCACGAAAGTATCAATGTAGCCCCCTCTTGGATGTTGTTTAGATGCTGCGCTGTGAATATGCTATTTATCATCTTCGCTTGTAAGTATGATGCTGTCCTTTTTTCAGGTCAACGATGTGTTCTTAAGATGGATCATCATTGCTTATGGGTTGTCAACTGTGTCGGGGCTCAGAACTACAAATTCTTTCTTCTTTTTGTGGTGAGATCCATTTCATCTCCATATTCTGTATTTTGAAAAGGTGGTGGTTGATAATTAAGTACAGTCCAATTCAATTGTAACGAATTACATGAGCCCTTTATTGAGGCATCCCATATACATTTATTTTCCATGAGGAGGATTAAGCCACGTTTACGAAGCTGTTGGCATACATGAGAAATAAATCCTCTAATAAAATACCCGACTCTAAAATGATGTTTTATTTTGTCTTATAGCTCTATACTTTTCTGGAGACAGTGCTGAATACTCTTGTGTTGCTTCCCAATTTCATAAATTTCTTTCAAGGAGTAAAGCATCATTCAAGCTCACCTGGGAAACTGGCCATCACTTTCTTGGCCTTCGGTAATTTATTTTTCCAATGATCATCCTAGTGTCCCCCGACTTTCTGTTTTCTCATCCTTTCCTATTTCTTACAGAACGTACCTTGATGCAGTTCTGAATCTTGCTTTTGCGCTCAGTCTTCTTTGTTTCGTAGTTATGCATGCAACCTTGCTGCTCAACAACACTACTTCAATTGAGGTAAATATGTCTTCTGCAATTAACTTGGTACTTGCAATTTCGTTATAGGAGTTAGATTGAATTTTGGGGGGTGTGGGTGAGGGATTATCACCTCCACTCCATGATTTTTATTTAGAAAATATGATCTACAAAAAAGAAAGTTACTTCCCGCATATAAAGTCACGACCCTCTTCTAGTCAAGCTCCCCTCTGCACGATCCTTGGGTTCGTATATGGTCGTTATGCCTACTTATTACATAAATGGAAGTTGAGATACCGCTCTCTTTCTCGAGAAATGGGTATTTTTCAATTGTTCATGTACTGTGACTCTCATATCAGCTTAATTTATCAATCGATGTGAACCTGCTCGGTTGTCTTGAATTAAATATTCAAAATCACTCTTCCTTGTGATTGAAGCTTTCTTTTGTTTTTGCCTTTTCAGTTGCATTTGCGTTATTCACTGTCTTCAGCTGTTTGTCTGATATTCCAGGTTCACGAGAAGCAGAAAGGTGTTCGGTGGAAATATGACTTAGGATGGAGAAAGAACATTGAACAGGTCAAAAGCGCCAAAGCTTCTTGCTCAACTTTTCTATGATTTTGCTCTACCTTTTCAATCTGATCTATTTTATATTTGCATACTACACATTGTCATCCTATGAACATCAACCCTCAGAAACACACTGAAATTTTAGTAATATATAATTTGTTCTAGGTGAGGAATGTTCGCAACTTCTTTTCCCAACTTTTAATTTCCAGTATACCTGTAACGTTTTCGGATAAATAAGCAATAGTGGTTAGTTCCACCAGTTCAAGTATTTTACCTGGATATCTGTCATAAACATTTTTATTTGACACAAAGGAAACATCCAAGCAATATAGGAAAGCACTAATAATGGAAATGTTAATTTATCACCATCTTCTCCGCAATCATATCTCTGTTTTTCTCCACCCATGTAGGTTTTTGGCACTAGAAAGGTGTTCTGGCTACTTCCTCTGTTCTCAAAAGAAGATCTGGAGAGAGTACCTGCACTTTACGGCATTGATTTTCCCACTCGTCCAGACATCGAAGCATGAGGAATCAACAGTTGTCTTCTCCAGGTAGGTGTTTGTATAGCATTATAATTTTCAGCAGGTGTCTTCTTAAATTCATTTTCATCAGACTACATATGTATGAATGAACGAAATACAACTGTATTAACACACACATGTATTATTGCTTACATTTCAAATCTTCAGCTGCACACGCATTATTTCTTGCATTTGATCGATCAAATACTCGACACGGGTCAAATAACTCGAAAGTCATTAAAATACAGTGGTTCTGATGAAAGACGCAGTAAACATCGTAAATTCAAGGTGATATATGTTATATATATTTGGTCATTTACTCAATTGGAGCATTGTATTTGTGTTGGTGACTGTAATTGTGTTCAAGAATTTTGATCGATTAAAAATGGAGAGTTCCACTAGTATCGCGCAACCAATTAGTCGGAAAAAAGCCAGTGAGTAGTTGCTACCACAAAGACAGTCCTATGTGTGGTAGCTATACTTGGATGAGAATTGAGAATATCCTTGCCCGGTGATTATCTACCTTAGGTTTATCATCAACCAAACCTACTATCTACTTAGGTGGCACTGTAGATAATAAAATACTAAGTTCAGTAGGTCATGCCAGCCTACAACGTGGAAAAAAAAGAAGCTGGTGGAGGTGCTTTTCAGACCTTTTTCCATTTGAACTCTTTAAAAATTATGACCAGTTTAGTTATTCCCTTTGAAAAAAGTGCTAACTCATGTCTGAAATAAGAGATGAATCATCATCTCAGACTGAAATCATTTATGTATAAAAAATTCTATTTTTGAACAAAGTATATATATTCTGTGCAGATATGCCTGCAATGAAAAAAATCCGCAATTAAATATTAATTTGATAATAATTATGTTGAAAACGACAGCTAGACGTCAACCCCCATGAAATAATAATCTCCAATGAGCACTGATCACAAGCACATAACACTAAACTTCATGATTGATTAAAAGATCAATATAATTTTATTTACCCAAATTATCCTAAATCACAACATGCAGAAACTCATCTGTGATTGGGATCCAGAAAGAGAGTACAGATTGATGTATCAATATATATCAGACCATAATCTCCAGTAATACTTACCACTGATTCAATGCCTTCTCCGGCTTAAGAAGTTGGCTGGGCCGGTACAAAACCAGGATTCCTTCGAGTTATACAACCCCGAGACAATCACCCTGAACCAAACTAGAAGTGTCGTGATAAAAAGAATTAATCCCAGCGGCACCATCCACAGCTGGTGGTTGCTGGAATGATAATTGGGCTCCCACCAAGCTAAGATTAGACCACCTATAATACTCCAACATAAATGAACCCAAGCAACCCAGCCATGTCCGCACTATCTTCTGAAATGAGGAGCTTCTGTGATGATTTCTTCATCATTTGCTGATTCGGGATCAGTACTACGCGGTCATCGAACTTGGAGATGATGAGATATTCAAGAAGCTAGCATGGGTAGAAGAATCGTGTTGAAAAGGAAAGAAAGATGGTTTAGAATTTATGGTGGATATAGGGGAAGGATTATGTAAGAAAGGTATTTCTCATGGCATTACGATAGATCCAAAAATAGAGAAAGCTAATCTCCCTAAGAAGTTAAGAGCAAGAATGGAAGATAGAGCAGAAAGGGAGACATGAAGAAACATTCAGTAGATTCAAGATGATCGTACAAGTTTGGTACATTGGTGTTCACTATTCCCCTGTTTATAGTTTCCACACTTACTCTGCTGTAACTGACTGTGCAACTAACTCTCCCTTGTAACTGCTAACTGTTTATAGTTTAGCACTCTCCTCTGTGTATAATTGATAACAAGAACTGTTTAATGATCACAAAATAAATTTTATTGTTGGAAAAGGATGCTCATACATATTTGAGGGATAATTTTAAATCTAACCTAGAGTATAATACAGATGAATTCACGTTACAAATATCCTTGAGACTTGCGAGAATCGCTTTTACAGGTTGTGTTAATAAGCTAATAAGAAACAAAACACTTACAATAGAGAAAACAAACCAAAAACTATGCATATTATTTTTTATTTTTATTTTTTTAAGAAAAAAAGTCGTTATTCATAAGTTTGGTGAAGATGACGAAGCCAATAGAACCCTATTGCGATATTCGGCAAGACCCCACATTGGGTATATATTTCTGTACGCTGCGTAATGTAACATGCAATTTTTCATGAACACTCCTGTAATTTCCTGTTGTGGGAAATCACCATTTTCAAGCTGTGAGTTTATCAGAAGCTTTGCTCCCCGGTGGAGGGGTGTTGAGTCTCTCTCAGCCTGTTATTAAAATATAACAACAGATATTACTTCTTTTGTGACATTTTGATAAAGCTTGGTTTATAAATGGGATTGGATAGCAAGAGGCTAACCTGGCCTGAGTGGATTAGACCCATCATAGCCCAAGCGGTGTGCACCAAGTTTGACTTGCTATGTTCCAGTGGAACGTACTCCTATTTTCAGAAAAGTGTGATAAGTATTATATTTTGAATCATGGGTAGAGCCAATATACGGGCTAGAATGGACTCCAGCTCCGTACAAATTTTAAAAATAAAAATAAAGAAATTGTTAGCGTTACCTTTTGAAAATTTATTTTTTTAGCTTAACCCTCTAAACGGTGTTGGTTTTTTAGCCCTATCTAGCACGATCAGTTTGAGGTAATTTCGAATTCCGGCCCCGCTAGTGTCTTGACTGAACCCCGTAATTATTAGGATAGATTTAAACTTACTTTATTTGGGCATGAGAGATAGCTTTCTCCCCAACCACCATCGTCCCTTTGTGCTTCTAGTAGAAAATGAACACCTTTCCTAATAGCCAAACAATTATCGTAGGTTTTGCCAGCAGCAGCAAGTCCTCCGAGTGCAAACCAAGTACCATATGTAAAGCAAACACCCCAGTTTCCATACCTTTTGACAGACAAAAGGGAAAAACCAATTAAGATAATATAACATGCCATGTTCCAGGGGCAGATCTAGAGGGTGGGTTTAGGGTGAGTTTGGAATATATTACATACATAATAAACCTATATTTATATACACATACATATATAGATACATAATATATATACATATGCAGAGTTAGGGCCCACCCAAGCCCACCCCTCAGCTCCGCCACTGCCCTGTTCGATGTCAATGGGCTAGTTTTGGGATAATAACAAGTATAAAAACATACAGGTTATTAAAAAAAGAAATTTGCGATTTTCAATATGCATTCCTTGGATCCAATAGTAACTTTTGACATAGTTTTGATTAAACAGATGAAAAATGCCTAACCATGATCCATCAGGCCTTTGAATATCTTCAAGGTATCCGACAGCCTGGGTGATGAAATTCTCTATTTCTTTTTTCCTGTGCTCAGGATACAACTTTTTGAATAGAACAAGAGCTTGGATTGATGATGAAGTGCACTCAACATACCTTTATGTATAAAAAATCTCATTAAGATTGCTTGAAATCAATGTGTTGCTCACAGAAATTAAAAGGGCTAGTGGGATATGAATGAATCTTACTCATGCTCGATGACAATGTCCGCGAAGAACTCTGTGGGGTTGAGCAGCTGTCGAGTAAAAGAAAAGAATTATTTAGATTATTAGTGAAAGGAATCAATAGAATTGATCACAAAAGCTTGGTTTTGAGAGCGGGATGTCTTGTTTTAATGAAGAATTCATACCTCCAACCACTTTGAGGCTCCTGCAGGCTCCCACGCAGCTAAACCACCATTTTTGCTCTGCAGAGAAATCAATATGTTCACAGCATTGTACAGTCCTTGAGCTTCCATTTTTTCTCCAACAATTTCCGGAGGCATCAAAGAGAAGAGAAGGCAACACTTACAAATTGGAAACAAGAAAAAAGTTAATAAAAAAAACATATAGTTTCCAAGAATCTATCTTTTACTTTGTAAACATGGATGGATACCTTCAATCCTTCAGCAGTACAATCTGATACTTGCCATCCGTGATCTTGATCCGAAAATGTCCACGACCCTTTAGAAATGTGGCGGTACATGCTTTTAAAGTCACCGGAAGGATCCTCTTTCACCTGCAGGTTTAATATAAGTATCCTTTTTCAACTAAAGCCACAGATTTTTCACAAGAACTTAACCAGAATTGTAAATACCTGAGATTTTTTGATGAAATTGTGCCCTTTCTTTAAAGTCTCGCCTATTTCATCACTCAGATTACTAGCTAACAACGCTTGAACCGCGAACCCAGTATCCCATTGTTGGCTTCCAAAACTCTGAATTTCAAACACATTTTGTTAAAATATCTATCGATTTAAATTCTGAACTATCATATTTAATTGTTGCCTAGAAAATTATTCAAGTACCTGCATTTTCATTCCATCTTCAGCAACCCATATGTAATCAGGGATTCTAGCAAGATGTTTCTTGAAATAGTCTCCGTTTGGATCCTCAACCCAACAAGCCAACATACACAAAACCTTTTCGACACATCCAATTGTGATATATCTGCTATTTTCATCTTCATAATGGATGTGCTTCATAGTAACTTGGAGAGCCTTTTCTCTTAACTTGTTGAGCGGCCAACGAGTCAAAAAAGGCTCTGTTAATATATAACAGCTATCCCATATCAAATCTTGTATTAATGGGTGTGGATAATACAGATCCTCCTGCATTAAGGTTTAAATTTAGAAACTTTTTTAAAGTAAAAACAGGGCGAAAACTAGAGTATATAAACATGCCGATGCACAGGCCTGGGAGGGGTCAGACCGTTTGGGCCTAATATATGCAGCATTGACTTGCAATGCAAGATGTTGTTTTCACGGCTCGAACCCGTGACCCCAGCGCACATGATAACAACTTTATTGTTACGTGAAGGGTCACGAAAATTAGAATATGTAGGTATGATAAATGATTTACCTTTGCACAGTGATGTCGTACGCTTCTCCAGTTGATTTGTTCATAGGGCTGATCATATAATTCTTCTCTTAACTGTAAAATGAGGGGAGTGATCGGTCCTACAAATCTCTTGCCGTATAAGTACGACATTGGCATGTATACCATTCGGCAATAGCACCACATTTTTGCTGCATTTCAGCAAAAAAAAAAACAAAAACAGATGATTAGTACTAATGCATATAATATCTCATATAAATATCTGTATGTGTGTATATATGTATATGTACCTGGATGCATAGGGAGAAAAGAAGGAAGAAGCCAAAACTCAGGTGGCATTGGGTTGCTTCCAGACCAGTCAAATAGTCCTAGTATCTACACGAAAAAATAAATAAAAACCTACAATCTTTTCCTAAGAATATTTAGGTCGATTCACAAAGTTAAAATATGTTGCATGTAACATACAGAAAGCCATGTTTTTCCCCAAGAAGGTATAGCTGCAACAGTTCCATGATCAAGTATCCATTTTCTTGCTCTAGCGCATGCGTTGTTATCGCCGCCATCTGGTCCTTCTCCGAGTATACGCATACAAATATAACTGAGTGCCGTACAGAACATAGTGCTATGGCCTTCTATGTGTAGACCCCAGCCACCATCTTCATTCTGTTATTAGAATTATATATATGTAAGCCATTTACTTATCAAGAGAAAATGGATTGATTGTGTTATAATTTGAGTTATGCTTTTATTGTTAAGAGGAGATTAATTCACACCTGGTGACAGTAAATGTAACGGAGAATTTCTTTACGATGTTCTAATGGGAAAATGGTGTTGAGATGGCCTGTAATGTAAAGGATCATGACCTGCATATAGTAGCATTTGTTCAGACAAATTCTTCAAGAAATATGGTTTTAATATTGTCGAGAGTTGTCCACATTGATAATTTACAAGCTATGTTAGCTGTTTATAAGATACACGAGCTACTCCACTTATTACCATTTGGTTTTGAGTTGAACCTCAAGCATTCTTAACATTATTCACTCCGCATGCTCACCGTCACCCGCGTTTGGGAGCACATTGACAATTATCCCATGTTGAAAATTAACAAGCTATATTATATGTTTATAAAATATATGTTTTACTCTTTACCAATTGGTTTGGTTTTGAGTGGAGTAACTCATGTATTCTTAACAAATATATCAATTGTTTTGAGTTGAGTAATTCATGTATTATTTTAGATATATAAGTGACCAAATACTTTGACAAAGAACTTACTAGAGGCGGAAGAAAGAACAAGGGACCAGCATTTTCGGCTGGCCAGTGGCCGTCACTAGCTTGCAAGGCCGAGAAGAAATGGACGGCTCTACGCAGCGTGGCGGTGGTCGCCTCGTAAGTTATGTCTTCAGCATCACCAACCTTCACTTGGGGAATTTCTTGTTTGAAGTTCTTTTCATGCAGGAACTGACCATTAAAAAAAAAATAATTAATGATATTATTATTGTTTTTGATTAACTTATTTATGGGGAGGAAGACTCGAACTTGAGTACTTACAATCTGAATGTGAGAGTGTGACAATTATTATTAATTTAGATGTGAACAATTTGTGGAATGAGCCGAAATACATTGACCACGAGCTTGAATTATCTAGAAAAAGGCATATATGTCAAGAAGTCCCACACATCTAATTAACTTATATGTAGAAAAAGGAAATCATATTATTATATTTCAGTTTGATCCTAATTCTATATCTTATTTTAGTTACATTTATGGCTCAAATTCTCATATCGTTTAAGTCATGCAAAATAAATCATATGGTTTATAAATAACTCAATAAATTTCAATAAAATTATTATATTGCCACGCTAATTCTTGGGGTTTTCAACTTTTTTTGTTATATATATATATATATATATATATATATATATATATATATATATATATATATATATATATATATATATATAATTTTTCAAAATACGGCACATCTAAATTTAATTGTATAATTTGTATTTTAATTACCCAATATGTTGTATAATATTTTCTAAATTATCATATATTAATGGTGACATTTGGAATTTAGAGTGGGTTAATTGTTAATTATTGAACCTGAATCCTCCACAAGATGTCACTGCTAGGCTTGACCTGGTTCCGGTTGTCCCAAAACTGTTGACGGGCATTCTCCACTTCTCCTCGGAGCTCCGGTGTCCCGTAATTCGGGTCGAACTCCCATGTCTGCCGACCCACATAATTGTTGGTGCTGTACAGGTGAGGACTGTCAACACCTTCAGCAATCTTTAGTCTCCACATTTTCTTAAACTGTAAAATTAAAGCTGATATTTTTTTAGCTGAAAATCTCTATTAAACAAGATGGTGCGTCATTTAGCACTTATATGAACAAGTTTAGTTAATGAAGCTGACAAATATAAAGAACAAAACACCATCCCCCCAACAGAAAGCTTTAACTGCGGCATATATGAACAATCAAGTTTCATGCATGTCTTGGATACGTCATATACTA
The DNA here is from genome assembly GCA_907163345.1 of Haberlea rhodopensis. Classification (NCBI taxonomy): domain Eukaryota; kingdom Viridiplantae; phylum Streptophyta; class Magnoliopsida; order Lamiales; family Gesneriaceae; genus Haberlea; species Haberlea rhodopensis. Next base: position 26,304,491 of record CAJQUN010000003.1, on the reverse strand, counting down.
ACGTGTCACATAGTAAAATATGTGACACGTGTGCCCGAGGGGTGTTCGAGAAATACACGACACATGCAAATTAAAAATTTTAGAATTTTTTTTTTATAAAAGAGAACTTATGCATCAAACGGAAATTTTGAACTGCAAGTTATGAAGAATTTTGAGCAGTGATACCTGGCGCTGAAAATTGGCTTGATTGTGAAGAACTGAAGAATTTAGTTACTTTGATTCAAAAGGAATGGGTTTAATACCTTTATGAATATTGTAGAAAGTTGGTAGGTAAAAAGTTTGAGTGCATTTACTCCTAAAAAAAGCTTAGAAAATTAATTTTTGTGGGTTTGGCAAAGTGGAAAACGAAGAAAAGAGAGAGGACACCCGAAAGCAGTACTAATAGTTCTAGTTATGCCTTTCTGATATAAAGTTTACACTGGTATATATATATACATATATATACATATATATATAGAGAGAGAGAGATGGGTGTGTCTGGGTGGGTGGGGGGGTGGTTTACTATTGTGCCATTTCTTGTACTGTTTCGAGTTTAAGTCAGCATAAAACAAATCCATGGTATAAGTGGTATAAAGTCAAAAATTGAGGTTGAATCAAATAAAGTTGAGGTCAATATTGGGGATCAAACGAGTTCACTTTCGGTGCTTTCCTACTTATTAGTTTCATTGAATATTAACTCGGAAAAAAATCAGGCCGGTCCATTATGGTTTAATTTTGTTGAAGCTAGTTCAAGAAAAAAAACATTAAACTATTTAGGTCCACTTTGACACACGTGTAATACCAACATCTATTTAATCTTAATTTTGTATATACTGCTGAATTTTCTGTTATAGTCTACATAAATTACCGTGTAGGAAGAGAATTTTAAAAGTAATTAATGAATTTTTTTTAAAAAAAATTAAGGTTTATTTTATAAGATTAAAAAAAATGGAAGGTTTTAAAGCTGAGTAACAATCCAAGATCAAGAATCGAATCATGTTTATAGTAGCTTGATTTTTATCCATAGTAAGATACCCAAAACAAACACGACTCTAAATATGAATTAATCTATTAATTGCATCCTAAGTATGCTTTAATTATGTTTGGTTGATGCTGCCTTAAGAACAATGTTATTAGAAACATAGGAATAATTGAATGAGAATATTCACGTCTAATATTCACATCTATGTGTAGCTACTCTCCACATAGTACTGTGTATGAGAGCAATAACTACTCAACCGCTTAATACTTTGGAGAAATTTTGATGATTTGTAAAGCAACCGGGAAATGATAAAATGTTTTTTTTTTCGTATTCCTTCTAATTATATATAAATGATAATCTACTAATTAATAAAGAAAAGTCTTCATTTATTGGGTCTTTACGACTCTAAATAATGATTGTATACTTAGTGGCTCTTCACGCGTAAAGATAGACAAGTCGTTTTTCACATTGTGGTCTTTCATCAACTTTTGTAATGTGGAAGCCTTTTACAAAAAATAAATATATATTTATTTGATCTATTGGGAAATATTTTTAGATTTTGGTCGAAGTAAAGTAATGAATTTAGGAAAATTAATAAAATATGAGTCTATAACTTATAAATTTATCGTTTGAAGAAGATTTAGGTGACATATCGGGATCAATACATATGAGTGTGATTGCAATTGCTTCCGTACCCCGGCGCCAGATCCAAACGCAGCGGAAATAAAACAATAAACAGATCTGACCCGGGGACGGTCGATCGCGCCTGATTCATATATAAACATGCAAATATCATAATATAATGCACGAAAAGGGATTACCGATAACAGCGAAATCAATCTGATGGCGGTGATCCTCGAGTCCAATCAACCTGACCAGATCTACAAGCCCAGCACCAGTGCTAGTGTGGTGACGGCTATTCCATGAGATGAAGTGTATTGAATGGTCTTGGTTAACCCTAGGGTGAACCTTATATTTATAGTGTTCATGAGACAGCTAATGGGCTAGGCTCATAAAGCCCATCGGGCCAACGTTTCACGCCCCGAGACCGGGGTCAATAACACCGGCGTTGATTCTAAACACAATTCAAAATCAACAAGCCTCGTAATACAGAATTGTACGAAAACCAGTCTATTATTCAAAAAAATAAATAAATAACTCTTACAAATATCAGCGGAAGCTTCATAAATTACTGGCAACGACATCTTGAACAATATCATCTAATTCATCATCTCCAAAATTGATTTTTGATCTTCCTCTCGATTTTGATTCACTTATATCTGGGGAGTGGATGTAAGGGGTGAGCGTTTTGGTAAACACTCAGCAAGCAGGGGCCAATCGATATGATAATAATACTTTTTCATAATTTTCCAAAACATATTTCAAACGTAATCTTACATATATTGATATGAATGCATCTTAACATAATTGCTCCATCGAGCCATAATCATAACATATCAATCGTTCATAATTTTCATATACTTAAGCACAGTAAATTTCTAGTTTCCTCTTGGTACTGATATCAGTCTCTAGAATTATCCCTCCTAGAGAAGAGGTCATGCATCGGCTTACCACGAATAAAGGGTCTGGACATTCCAGAAACAACGGTTAACCACCGTATAAGGTCATGTAAACGGTTATATCCCACCGCATCAGGGTCATAAAGGAATCCACTTCCAATCAGATTTCAAAGTTTAAAGTGCTTAAAAAATACTACTTGCATAATTTCAAAATAAATTCATATCGATTGAGATTTAAAACATACATACAATCATTTTTAGAAAACGAAACGAATAATTAGCAAAAACCCACTTACAGCGATTAAAGATGATTGAACGGTTTAGGGTGCGAAAACAACACGAAATCCTTCCTTTCTAAGCTTTGAAGTGGTCGAATTTTTGGTAGGATTTGGGCTAAAGTTTTAGGCTCTTGATGAATAATTTCGAAACAAGAATATGGTGGAGAGGAAAGGTTTGTGCTACATCCACAATAAAGGTATAATCCTAAATATAGTTTGGTTCCAACTTAGCAAAAATAAAGGTGGAAGCCTCTAAATTTATGGAATAATATATGAGTAGATTTTAAATGACAAAACATGGTGCATATTTTCGAAAATAAGGTGTATGAGATTCTTGAATTAATGGTATAAAATATGTACAGATTTTATTGCTAATGAGGTGAAGATTTGATGAAAATATGATGCATAAATTTCGAAATTAAAGAGGTTAAGATCCTTGAAAATTATGGTTTAAAAATCTTTCCCAAAACTCTTGATTCAATTATGGAATTTTCGATTTATTAAGCATTGTTAACAAAGGATTGGAATCTTTGAATTAATTGGCTTAGATCATCAAGATTTATGGATACAAAATTTAGTAGCTTGAGTTGGTAGGTAAAGATCCTAGGAGTATTGAGTATTTTGTATCTCAAATAATTATCTCACAATTATTTTGGAATCTAGCTAATTATTTATCAAGATTTACAAGATTATTTACTTAAGTGATTTACTAGCTAAGATATTTGATAAAAGATCACTTATTATTCTTTAGTGATATTTTCAATTATCTCCATACTTTTAATTGTTTTAAAAGTCTAAAAGATTTAATATATAAACTCAATATTATCTTATCTTATATACAAACTCTAATTATAAAAATACTAAGTTCTAGGATTAGCTAAAAGTCTACAAGATTAAAGCGAGTATGATTTATCTCTTTTAAGTGTTTTATTGGCTACTAAATATAATGACATGATCCTAATTATCCACAATTTATTTATTAGTATTATTAGCTCATGCTTTTCTATTAAGTATTTTGAATTTGAAAATGTCATCTATCTAAGATTTTGTAAGCTAGATTATTATCTATCAAGTATTTTGTTATCTACAAGATTGAGATAATGTGACTCATTGTTATCTTTAACATAATTCAATATTATCATCTAATTGTAATATTATCTTGATATCAAGTAGTTGTGTTGGACTAAATTTTGGGTAATTACTCATACCAAAACACCGTGTAGTTGAGTTGACCAAACTCTAGTTATTTGACTTGGTTAGAAAAATCGGGTTCTCACATTCCTCCCTCCTTATTGGAAGTTTCGTCCTCGAAACTTGAGCGAGTTTAACTTTAGAAAGGATAAGGGTATTTATGGCTTGAGAGTTAGTTTGATATTGAAAAGATAAGGGTGTTTGTCATGCTTATATTCTTCTAGTTCCAAGCAGTTTCTCCTCCCTATGGTTTGAACACTGAACTTTGACTTAGAGAATAATATTTCGTCTTAACACTTGGTCCTTTGAACCTACGATTCGAGTCGAGATTTCTTCGTACTTCAGATTTTCATCAGGTTCCCTTGGGCTACTGAAGATCCAGCTTCAAGCACGTGATTCAGGTCAGTAATGTACTTAAAATTTATGATATGTGGAAGACACCATTTTCTTTGATAGTCTGGGTGGTAGAGTTAACGTTATTACGTTTCTAAATCTTGAGCGACCTTTGTATCTTGGACTCAATTTTTCCTATCTTGTCATGCCGAATAACATCATTCATAAACTTTGTCAGCGACTTCAAATTATGTCCGCATTGGTATCAAGTCAGTCCAGCTCTTTTGATGATCTTGTGCTACCTTGAGTCGCTTTGACGATTATAACTTTGCTCACGAATGCTTGGATGGTCCAAGTCTGTTGATGGTCTTCTTCCTTACTTTGTCTCGACATTAGGTGATCGGTATTTTCGTTAGTAAAAATCTTCGTTCATCGCCATCTGATTCTATCATGATAGTGAGGTTGATATCAGCTTGTTTACGGGTAAAAGTTTGCTCCAATTGCACTGAAGTCTAAAGCACGAGCTCGTAATACATCTTCGAGGGTCTGAATTGTCTTCTCAATCTAACCATCAGTTTGTAGTTCATATATGGCACTAAGTGTCACTTGAGCAACCATCGCTTATCAAAAGCTCTTCCAAAGTCGTCGTCTAATCTTGGGCCGCTGATAAAAGTTGTCAAGACCAACTTTATACATCTATTGGTTAATAGTCTCGATCGCGCTCTAACCTAATTGGACCAACATCTATATTTACAGATATTGCTTCTATCGTGCTTCTGCCACATACTCTAATGAAAGTGCCTTAACTTTAAGAAAACGAGTGAATAGGGTTTGGTATTTGAATGGATTTGCTTTGTCAAATGAATCAATAACAGGTAAAAGATTATTGCTCAAGGGAAAGTGAAGTGAAAAAAAAAAAAATTATCAACTGAGCTGAACCAATCAATAAACATGATAGTTTGCTAAAAGAATTCGCAAAGACGACATGCATCATTGTAGGATACATGTTCATGTAAAGGAGATAAATGGTGATTCCAAAAGAATTGAAAATAAAGACAAATATGTGGTCTTGTTCACCAAGTACGAATAAGTTTTGCAAAGATGGTAGGCACAACTAATTCTTGATATGAGGAAATCAAGGTTATATAAAACTCAAACAAACGTGAAGTCTCAAAAAACGATCAAGTCTCAAGCTTTGATGAAAAAATGATAACCACATTAACCAAATAATATAAAGGGTTATTATGAAGATAAAAAAAATTGTTGTGAAGATCAGATGGAATGATTGAAGGAGTGCATCACAACTAAGATATGTACAATTTAAAATAGATGAGGATATGATAATACTTTCAAAGTGAATCAATAGTTGAGTAACTATTCGAAAAAATGAGACTATTCCAAAATTGATGAAGAAACTCCATAATACAAATAATAGATTGTCAAAATTCTTTCGGTAAAAGGGTGTGATTCAAACATGCTGGAAGTAAAAGTGTATTTTCACTTTGAATACGAGATTAAATCAAAAGGAACAAAATAGAGTGCAGAATCATAATGGAATGTCTAGGGATGAAATAAAATAAGCTGACAATGTCAAGTAAGGCGCGAAGTCTTGCTAACTCGTTCAATCCTAAAATAGCATCGAACTCTAATATGTTCAGATGAATTAGAAAATGTGGAAAGCTCTATTGCTAACTAATATCAGAGTCTCGATTTAAGTTATGTGTGCAGTTGACAAGAGTTGCCACTCTATATGGTTCACCAAGTATGGTTTGAGAATTCAAAAGAATATTGGAGTTAAACTAGCAAGGATCTAAAGTCAACAAATGATTTTGACAATGATAAATGAGCTCAAAAGAATATCAGAAATAAATTTGAAGAAAGACAAATAACTTCATTGATCGAAACAAATTTGATCGGATTTCAAAAGAATCATTGAAATACTGAAAATGTATTTCTAATTTCATTAATGAATTCTAAGAGATGAATCTATCCTCTTCTAAACAAAAATATTATATGCTTATGCACGATTTGACATACTCTATACCCAATAGGAAGATATATCTCTTATCTTATGTGTCCCAACAAGGTATAATATAACATCTACTTAAGTTCTAAGGATCATAATGGGAGAAAAATCAGAATAAGGAAGGCAAGTCCTTGATTATTCGAGTTAACATGATATTTCACTCGAAATAAAGTTTATTGCATTGAGAGAAAAATTTCAAATAAATTATTTCAATGAAGAATATGATCCCAATAAAATATGAACTCAAAATATCGGTGTGGTTGCACAAAATTAGCCCAAAATAGAAAATTCAAAGAATTGAGTGTATAAAAAAAAACAAGGAATTTTGAGTTTGTAAACTTAAACCCAAAATAAGGAGAGATCTATTTTAACCTATATGTCCTATTAAATAAGATATAACATGTTATATACTTGAGTATGAATAATCCAATGGTACTACAAAAGAAAAACTTAGAAATAACATTTTGGGGAATTTGGTCCGGTTGGGACGGTGTGGCGGTCGTGGCTCCAGAAATCGCTGTTCACAATTGACGATGAAATTGAATTGCCCATTAGACGTAAAACTTGGGGCCGAAAGGAATTGAATCTTAGTGTGCTGGTGGCGGAGAAAACGAGATTTGAAATTTCAGAACTTTAGGGTTCTTAAACAAGCGCGGCTTGGATCTGCAATTGGTAATCGTTCGGATGCTGGAGTGCATAATTGGCAGAGGGCTTGTAATGTATACTTTGAGAAGGTTCATCATCCCGATTCAATTGGAAAAATACGTAACCATGAAGACGAAATCGAGGAACGAAATTTCGAGTTTAGGGTTCGTGGGGAACGACAATAATTATCAAAATCATCATCGATCGTTGATTTGATTTCTTACGTTTATTGAGGGGTTTAAATCGGCATGATATAAGGATAATATATACAAGTTCGATTGAAAAACGATGTTCCGATGCGTGAGAAATCGAGGTTTGAGATTTAGGCGTTTTAGGGTTCTTCCAGGCGCAGATTTTATCAGCAATTCGTCCAAGTTCGGCGAATGGATATTTCAATTGATAGGGGGCTTTTGCTCTTTGGGTCATGGATGATCTGGTGGTAGTCCAGATTGGTCGGGAGGTGATCGGAGGTGTCGAGGTCGGGAAAAGGGCCGACGGAGTCGAGTTTTTGATCGAGAAATCGATCAGCCAACTGAAGTCCGATTGGTCGGAAATTTGGAGGGAGTGGTCGTCGTGGAGTGACGCTCCTGGTGCTGGCTCGGCGTTCATTTTTCCGGCAGCGGCGGCAGGAAGGCAGTGGCGGCTGTAGCTCTTAGGGTTCTAAGGTTCTATTCACAGCTTTCATGTATTTTTTTTATTAATTAATTATTATTATTATTATTATTTTTTTTTTTGTAATTCTAAATCACATGGTAAATCAGATTGTTTCTTCTGACTACCGTGTTTATCATGTACAATCCTTGTTCCCCATGATTTTCGTTATACTAAATTTGGTCTATTTTAACTGGACTAATAATCTGGTATTTTTATCAACCAGAATTTTTCCCAGCAGGATTATGGAACCTGGTTCGCTCTGATACCACTTAAATGTCACGCCCCGAGACCGGGGTCAATAACACCGGCGTTGATTCTAAACACAATTCAAAATCAACAAGCCTCGTAATACAGAATTGTACGAAAACCAGTCTATTATTCAAAAAAATAAATAAATAACTCTTACAAATATCAGCGGAAGCTTCATAAATTACTGGCAACGACATCTTGAACAATATCATCTAATTCATCATCTCCAAAATTGATTTTTGATCTTCCTCTCGATTTTGATTCACTTATATCTGGGGAGTGGATGTAAGGGGTGAGCGTTTTGGTAAACACTCAGCAAGCAGGGGCCAATCGATATGATAATAATACTTTTTCATAATTTTCCAAAACATATTTCAAACGTAATCTTACATATATTGATATGAATGCATCTTAACATAATTGCTCCATCGAGCCATAATCATAACATATCAATCGTTCATAATTTTCATATACTTAAGCACAGTAAATTTCTAGTTTCCTCTTGGTACTGATATCAGTCTCTAGAATTATCCCTCCTAGAGAAGAGGTCATGCATCGGCTTACCACGAATAAAGGGTCTGGACATTCCAGAAACAACGGTTAACCACCGTATAAGGTCATGTAAACGGTTATATCCCACCGCATCAGGGTCATAAAGGAATCCACTTCCAATCAGATTTCAAAGTTTAAAGTGCTTAAAAAATACTACTTGCATAATTTCAAAATAAATTCATATCGATTGAGATTTAAAACATACATACAATCATTTTTAGAAAACGAAACGAATAATTAGCAAAAACCCACTTACAGCGATTAAAGATGATTGAACGGTTTAGGGTGCGAAAACAACACGAAATCCTTCCTTTCTAAGCTTTGAAGTGGTCGAATTTTTGGTAGGATTTGGGCTAAAGTTTTAGGCTCTTGATGAATAATTTCGAAACAAGAATATGGTGGAGAGGAAAGGTTTGTGCTACATCCACAATAAAGGTATAATCCTAAATATAGTTTGGTTCCAACTTAGCAAAAATAAAGGTGGAAGCCTCTAAATTTATGGAATAATATATGAGTAGATTTTAAATGACAAAACATGGTGCATATTTTCGAAAATAAGGTGTATGAGATTCTTGAATTAATGGTATAAAATATGTACAGATTTTATTGCTAATGAGGTGAAGATTTGATGAAAATATGATGCATAAATTTCGAAATTAAAGAGGTTAAGATCCTTGAAAATTATGGTTTAAAAATCTTTCCCAAAACTCTTGATTCAATTATGGAATTTTCGATTTATTAAGCATTGTTAACAAAGGATTGGAATCTTTGAATTAATTGGCTTAGATCATCAAGATTTATGGATACAAAATTTAGTAGCTTGAGTTGGTAGGTAAAGATCCTAGGAGTATTGAGTATTTTGTATCTCAAATAATTATCTCACAATTATTTTGGAATCTAGCTAATTATTTATCAAGATTTACAAGATTATTTACTTAAGTGATTTACTAGCTAAGATATTTGATAAAAGATCACTTATTATTCTTTAGTGATATTTTCAATTATCTCCATACTTTTAATTGTTTTAAAAGTCTAAAAGATTTAATATATAAACTCAATATTATCTTATCTTATATACAAACTCTAATTATAAAAATACTAAGTTCTAGGATTAGCTAAAAGTCTACAAGATTAAAGCGAGTATGATTTATCTCTTTTAAGTGTTTTATTGGCTAATAAATATAATGACATGATCTTAATTATCCACAATTTATTTATTAGTATTATTAGCTCATGCTTTTCTATTAAGTATTTTGAATTTGAAAATGTCATCTATCTAATATTTTGTAAGCTAGATTATTATCTATCAAGTATTTTGTTATCTACAAGATTGAGATAATGTGACTCATTGTTATCTTTAACATAATTCAATATTATCATCTAATTGTAATATTATCTTGATATCAAGTAGTTGTGTTGGACTAAATTTTGGGTAATTACTCATACCAAAACACCGTGTAGTTGAGTTGACCAAACTCTAGTTATTTGACTTGGTTAGAAAAATCGGGTTCTCACAACTTATATGCCACTTTTTACATAAAGTTGAAAAAAGTTACTTTTAAGTAAAAGCATTGAATACTTGCTATTAAATAAAAAAAGTAGCTTAATAAATTTCATTTAACTACAAAATTGCCACCAAACAAGTGTCATGGCATACTTCTCAGCTTCTGCTCTTTCTGCTTATTTTTAGAGAAGTAATAGCAGAAGCAATGAATTAAACACTTAAAATCTACTTTTTTGTCTGAAAAGCTGATAAACAGTTTGCAAACGCATTTACAAACATCCACATAAAACAACGTCAACTTAGAAATGGACCGCATCATCCTAGAGCTTCTCTGTTTTCAAAGGCTGTTGCCGCTAAGCCGGAGGCTGGGCTAGGGAGTAATCATGTTCAGTGGCAAACGCAAGAATTATGAGAAGGGGGCAAAAAATATTTTAGGATTCAAACAAAATTTAGGAGGGCAAACTGCATTTTTGTGGAATAAAGTGTCATTTTTAGGGGGTAAAATGTAATTTATAAATTATCAATATGGGACAAATCGCAACATATACATTATTTATTTTTGTATAATATTATCAAGTACAAAAAATATTCAGAAACTTTGCAGAGATTATTTTTTATAAAATGTTTTGATAAATAGGCTTGATCATAGGAATGTTGAAACGTGTCTGGGAACTGTTTTGAGTGGTGGATTTAGACACAACACGATAGGGTAGCATGACAAAAGGTAAATGAAAATCTTGGTTAAAAAGAAAAAAAACAATGGTTCATGTGGGTTGTGACTCACAATTAATCTTGGCAAGCATTGATTACTTTAACTACTAACTTATTATTGCGTAGCAAGGGTTTTATGATAAAATCCATACCTGCAATTTTTTAGGCTAGATTTACAAATTAGTTTATTCTTTTAAGTCATATTCAATATTCAATATGACCAATTTTATTGAGAAAATTGCAATTTTGATCATCTAATAGTCAAATTGAAGTCATCTTTGCTCTTTGTTATAACATTTTTATTCCTTTTATTTTGTAATTTTGATTTTTTTTTCCGTGGAGTGCTGATCTGATGTTGATGTGTGTGATGCCACGCCACCACTATTGAGTAAAGTTAAAAAAAAAATGGGAACATACGATACTAAGATTATCATTTGACAATATAAATTACAAAAATCGTAAATAACCAAACATGCAGGACGAATGTTTAAATTTTCCCAATTGTATACAAGAATATTCGAATTCCATACTTTGAACTTATGCGTGTGAAAATATAAAAGTAAACAAGTTATTGTCGCACACATTCTCTGCGATTCTTATAAAGATTTGACACCACCTCCATAGATATTTTCACGATGATATTATTTTATCTCGTCAAACTTGTCAAATATCTTCTCGACATAATGACTTTGGGAGAGAGAATAGTTATCTGCATCTTTGGTGATTTTCATCCCAAGAATCACATCAGCAAGACATAGGCCTTTCGTCTCAAAATTTCACGACAATATTTTCTTAGTAATTTGATATTATTGTAATTACCAACAATTATCATGTCATCCACGTATAGACATACTATCACATAGTTTGTATCATCTCCTTTCACGTAGACACATTTATCGCATTGGTTTGTTTTAAACCCATTTGAAAGCATGACACTATCAAACTTTTCGTGCCATTGTTTAGGTGCTTGTTTCAATCCACATATGGATTTCATAAGTCCACACACCTTCGTTTCTTTACCTGAAACTACAAACTCTTCAGGTTGGTCCATTTAAACCTCATCTTCTAGATCTCCATTTAGAAAATCCGTCTTTACATGTATTTGATGGATCTGTAGGTTATATAATGCAACAAATACAATTATTAACCTTATCGACGTTTTCCTCGATACATGAGTGTATGCGTCGATTGCGCAAGATTTATATATAACATGTAATTGTCAAATATAAATACACGAAAAGATATTATCGGTAAATAACGAATTCAATCAGTATTTGTGATCCTCGAGTCCAAACACCTGGCCAAATCTATGATTTTGGTGTCCGTGTTTTTTCCACAAGAAAGACGTGATTGTGGTTTATAAAGTTGTATCTCTAGTTTAAGAGACATGAGATATATTTATATATGTTAGCATCACGTTTCGGGTGTATAAAGCTAAATAGTCCAACCTTTGGCTTGTATGTCACATATTGTTACAGAAGAAAGTACAGATAATACTTAGCACTGATGCAATAGCTTCTCCGACTTACAATGGCTTCTCCGACTTACGAAGTTGACCGGCGCCGGTACAAACTGGGATTTCTTCGAGTTACACAACTGTGAGACATTGACCGCGAACCAAACTAGAAGTGGCGTTATAAAAAGAATTGATAATAGCGGCAACATCCACAGCTGGTGGTTGCAGGAACGATAATTTTGGCTCCCACCAAGCTAAGATTAGGCAACCTATAATACTAACATAAAGGAACCCAAGCAGCCCAGCCATGTCCGCACTATCTTCTGAAATAATGTGCTTCTGTCGATGATTTCTTCATTATCTGCTGATTCGGAGTCAGTACTACGCGCCGTAGTCGAAATAGAAGTTGATGAGATATTCAAGAAGCTAGCATGGGTGGAAGAATCTGGAAGAAAAATGGTTTAAAATTTATGGTGGGTACGAGGGAAGGATTATGTGGGAAAGATATTTCTCATGGCATTATTTATACTATCGATTAAGAAGGATGTAAATATATATATATTAGATGTTAGAATAGTTTAATTTTTTTATCTAGATTTCTTCTTACAATTTTATTTTAACTAATTGGATTATTAGGGTAAGTGGACATTGGCATTGGTAGAATAATGGGGTTGTTCACCCCTACGCCAATCTCCTAAAGACGAATCCAACGACCCTAATTTGGGTATGTTTGATTACAGTCAGAATAACACCCTAACTGTAGGATCAATCAACCCAGAATAATGTGTGGCATGGATTGTAGACACCACGATGCTAGTATATCATTATGGTAAACTTTTGCTTTTAGTCTTATAACTCTTATGAAAATGAATCCTTTACTGTGCAAACCTATGTTGATTTACTGAATTTACATCGTCAAACTATTTACTCTTTGATCAAAATAATTTAAGACCCGAGAATTTGATGTCATCCAACAACTTAAGGTGCATTGTTCAAGTCAAACACCTATTAGATTCAAATATTCTAGTAGGATTAAGACTCTAAATAATAGATAGATAATTAAGTATTCTAGTAGGATTAAAACTCTAAAAATGATTAAGAATTCTAATAGGATCGATCGCTACATGTTCCCCATATACAGGATTTGTAGAGTAGGCAGGCTATTGATTGAAGTGGGATCGAGTCCACATGGTGGAGAAGGTGACACGTGATGGATGGGGATGGGGGAGGTGGAGTTCGATGGCAGACGCGGGGGCAGACTCATCTGGCGGAGAGGAAGAAGAGCGTTATTGCGATTATAATGGAGAAGAGAACGAGGATGAAGTATAGGGTGCGGCCATGGATTTGGAAGTTGCTATCGTCAAACTCGGTTATAGTGCCATCGGAACGGTGACTCTAATGACAGGAAATTTTTCATTACGTGTCAATTCCGTCGATGTTGTTGTGTTTTTCGTTCACTTTTTTCTATTCGAATTACCATCGGTGTTTTGCGTTAAATTTTTTGTTGATTTGTGCTTGAATTGGGCAAAAATTTTCAGTAATCATGCCCCGAAATTGATCAACACTGACTTTCGCTCTGCACAATAGCTCGTTTTTTTTCTTTGTCGTATTATTACGTGGTGCGATCCAATTTCCGTAACATGAATTCCAGATTCATAACGTTTGAGTGCATATCATTGCTTGCAAATTGTTGTTTTTATGATGGATTCTTGTCAAGCGATTTTTACGTGTCTGTGTCTCATTGGTTCACACTGTGGTATGTGATTTATTTTTTTGTGCTTACGTGATTTTGTTACTCCTGCAGATGGTTTTTTTTTTTGCTGGATGAATTTTGATAAATAAAGTGTGAATGGTGTTAAGTTTATTTGTTCAGCAGCCATCTGTATCTAATGCAATCTCAAAATGCGATGCATGTAATTTACATGAACCGCACGAGACTAACAAGGAATTACCTAGCGGTGCATGTAATTTACATGCACCACTAGTCTATTGGTGCATGTAAGTTACATGCACTGATAGACTCAGGTACTGTCTTTAACCAAAATATTGTCTATCGATGCATATAAATTACATGCACCGCTAGGTAATTTCTTGTTAGTCTCGTACGGTGCATGTAAATTACACGCACCGCAGGACTTAGGTGCATGTAATTTACAACTAAAAAAATAATTGACCCATATTATTTGAGTATTATATCGTGTTTAAGTGACTTTTCACATATAAGTCTCGGCCAAAATATTTTAATGTGATCATGCAAATGAATTTTTTTGAATACTAAGTCAAATTAAATTCACGAGTCTTGGTCACCATGCCGAGAGTAGAGACAGTCTCAACGCGTAACAAAAGAATTCAAAATAACGTTTTTATTTCAGAATCAGCCATTATTATCATCTTTTCACTTTCTTGTGTCTAGCAGTACATGTAATTTATATGCACCGCTAGACTCATGCGATGCATATTTCATGTGGTGCATGTAAATAACTTGATTCCACCAACATTTTTTATCTACAAGACTTCATCCATCAATTCCTAATTCCATCTGTAAAGGGATTTCATCATCATTATGAATTTTCAGAAACTAATCTCAGTTAAAAATAGAAAAATCTTCACATTTTCATTATTAGCATCATTTTCATTTTCTTGTGTCTAGCGGTGCATGTAATTTACATACACCGATAGACTCATGCAATGCATATCTCATGCGATGCATGTAAATAATATGCACCGATAGACGCGGGGCTATCTTTTAACTAAAAACATTGATAGATGCACCAATAGTTTCAATTTTCTGAAACCATTGACATTTTCAGAAAGCCCAACCAATGAAATGTTTTATTTCATTTCAGTAAATATATCATTTGATGATAATGGGAAAATTCTTGTGAATACTTCATCTTTACGTAATGTTTTATTTCATTTCAGAAAGCCCAACCAATTTTACTCTTTTAAATAATTTTTTGTACGGCTCAATCTTGTTGGAAATGCGAATATTTCATCTTCGCACATTAATCCATGAAGAGAACGATTCGATGAAATGAGTGAGAAATTACAGGAAATTTTGAGCATTTTTCTATGTAACATGGAGAAATTGCAGAGATAAAATGAAGAAGACGATTCGAGTTGGAGACGCAGCAAGGAAGATGATAGTTTATGGATATTTTGGTCATTTTGACCTAAAATGGATCTAGTTGAAAGGAAAATATTTTGGTGGACTGGATCGAAAAAACTGTCTCCTCTTGATATCGGCCCGAAATTTTCCCATAAATTATTGATTTTTAACTTTTGCACCAAGTTTTTAAATTATGAACAGATCATGGATTAACAATGAGAGTACTTGAATTGATAAACATTCTAAGTTGATGTGATGTCCTACAATATTTGTGAGACAATTTTATCTTGTATTGAGTGCTATTATCTTTCAAAAATAGCGATATATTGTAAGTCAAATTAAAATATTATAATGAAATCTTTTTATGTTGTCCGTTGTTTTGTATCATAATTATGTTTATGGGTTTTCTACGTGAATTATGGTGTCCATTTTTATCCTTTATTTTCGATATTTCAATCTCAATGAACATGGCTGTGCCTAGAGGCCAACAGTTAATTCCATCAATATTCATAAATTATGACAGACAAATGTGCATCAGTTTGTAAATATAGGATGAATGAAACATACAAAAAAGTTTATGATGCGTGGAGTTTGACCAAATTGGTTATACAGCTTGCAGTGTTGAATATTCTTGTGGACCACGTAGAAATTCAATGACTTTCTTAGCTATTTATACTAGTTGTCAAGTAGGGGTGCTTAACAGATCGGTCCGGTTCGATCTGGTTCGGAACCGGCTGGTTCCGGATCCGATAATTCTGGAACCGGTTTGATCCGTTAAGGAATCGGATTGGATCCGGTTTCGGTCCACCGGTTCCCGTTTGGACCGGTTCCAACCCGAAATCGGATTTCTTTTTTTTTTAGTTTTTTTTTAAAAAAGTAAAAAACGAAGGGATTTTATCGATTTTTTTTAATTTAAAAAAACGGATCCGGTAAGATATCGGATCCGAAACGGTAGAATCGATCCGGTCCGATATCAAACCGGTTCCGGACCGGTTAGTCTGGTTTCGATTCCGGACCGGACTAACCGGTCCGATTTTGGGCTGGGTTCGAATTGACCCGGTCCGTTAAGCACCCCTATTGTCAAGTCTAATAATTCGGAGTTCGGATCTACAAAAGATCCATTAGTTTAACGGATTGTTCAACCTTATCCTAAACACTGCTCTAAAGGTAGGTCCATATTTAATGTATGGGGTTCCACAGCCCCAAATTCATTGGAGTGCAGTTAGGATAAATCCTGTATGGTCGAACAACCCCAATTTGAGAATGAACAGTACGTAATTATTGAGGATGAATAAAGTGTGGTTTCTCTGCTATTGTGATGATACTAAAATGATTAATTTCTAAAATTAGTTGACGATAATATAGTACGGTGGAATTCATAGATCGTGATCCTAGGATTCAAACAAAATCATTATCAAGAACTCGAGAATTTCGGCGCCACTCTAAAGAAGTATCTATCAAAGATTTGGGAATTTTAATGTCACCCTAACGATAGATCTAATGGCCAAAATTTATTTGGTGCAGGACTCGCCTTTCCAAATTATTTTGGGCCCTTCGAAATTCCCATCAAGGCTCTATATCGAGTTACTGGAATTGGAATAATTGTTCACAGACTGGCAGATTTTTTTCCCTTTTCTTTATTGTATCATTTCCTAGTTAGCACTCTCCTCTGTGTGTATAATGATAACATGAACTGTTCTATTAATGATCACAACACAAATTTTATTGTTGGAAAAGGATACTGATACATTTTAAGGGATACTTTTAAATCTAACCTAGAGTATATTACAGATGAACTCATGTTACAAACATTCTTGGGGAAAAATGCATTTTTGGTCCCTTATGTTTCATTAGTCAGCATTTTTGGTCCCCATGATTTCAAATATGCAATTTTGGTCCTCTATGTTTTTAAAATTACAGTGATAAAAGTTAAAGGACCGAAATCGCGGACATAATAAACATAAAGGATCAAAATCGCAGATTTGAAACTATGAGGACATAAAATGATGGCTAATGAAACATGAAGGACCAAAAATGCATTTTCCCCAACATTCTTGAGACTTGCGAGAATGGATTTAACAGGTTGCATGAGCGAATTCAGGAATTTTATCTAGTGGGGCAAAAATTAATTACATAAAAATTAAACCAAAAGTTTGTATTCAACTTTTAAGGCTTTATGTAAAAATCATTAGGTAAATAACTACAATGTTATTTCAAAAAAGGGATTTGCTTCAAATCCTCTGCTCCCTTCCTGCATCATCATCTGCTTCACATTTTCTGTCCATGTCAAATATTTACCTATTTAATTTTTTATTCATTATCTCCTATTTATTTGAAAATATCAAAATATATATGTATGTATGTAATTTTTTATTCATTATCTCCTATACCATTGGACTGTAATTTGCAAAGCTTCTAATAACATATATATATATATTAATAATATCAGATACATATAGATTCGCTCCTGTAGGTTGTGCTGATAAGCCAATGAGAAACGAAACACTTACAATATACAAAACAAACCAAAAACTATGCATATAATTTTTATTCTTTTTACTTAAAAACGTCGTTATTTATACGTTTTGTGATGATGATGAAGGCAATGGAACCCTATTACGATATTCAGCGAGACCCCACATTGGGTGTATATTTCTGTACGCTGCATAATGTAACATGCAATTTTTCATGAAAACTCCTGTAATTTCCTGTTGTGGGAAATCACCATTTTCAAGCTGAGAGTTTATCAGAAGCTTTGCTCCGCGGTGGAGGGGTGTTGGGTCTCGTTCAGCCTGTTATTAAAATATAACAACAGATATTCAAAAACTTTTGTCACATTTTAATAAAACTGGGTTTATAAATGGGATTTCATAGCAAGAGGCTAACCTGGTCTGAGTAGATTAGACCCATCATAGCCCAAGCGGTCTGCACCAAGTTTGAGTGATTATGTTCCAGTGGCACGTATTCCTACAGTCAGACAAGTGTTATAACTATTATATCTCGAATCATGAGCGGAGCCACCTATGGGCCAAGGTGGACTCCGGCCTCAAGCAAATTTCAAAAAAAATAAAATAAAATAGTAGTGTTACATTTAGAAAATTTAGTTTTTTAGCCAAACCCTCTAAATGATGATAGTTTTTTAGCCATACCTAACCCGATCAGCCGGAGCTAAATTTTTAATTATGGCTCCACTAGTGTCTTTAATGACCCCATAACTATTAGGATAGATTTGAAACTCACTTTATTTGGGCATGAGAGGTAGCTTTCTCCCCAACCACCGTCGTCCTTCTGTGCTTCTAGTAGAAAATGAACACCTTTCCTAACAGCCAAACAATTATCGTAGGTTTTGCCGGCAGCAGCAAGTCCTCCGAGTGCAAACCAAGTGCCATATGTAAAGCAAACACCCCAGTTTCCATACCTTTTGACGAACAAATGGGAAAAACCAGTTAAGATAATATAACATGCCCTGTTCGATGTCAAAGGGCTGAGGTTTTGGGATAATAACATTAACTAGTATAAAAACTGGCAGGTTATTAAAAAAGAAGTTTTCGATTTTCAATATGCATTCCTTGGATACAATGGTAACTTTTGACATTGTTTTGATTAAACAGATGAAAAATGATTTACCATGATCCATCAGGCCTTTGAATATCTTCAAGGTATCCGACAGCCTGGGTGATGAAGTTCTCTATTTCTTTTTTCCTGTGCTCGGGATACAACTTTTTGAATAGAACAAGAGCTTGGATTGATGATGAAGTGCACTCAACATACCTTTATGTATCAAAAATCTCATTAAGATTGCTTGAAATCAAACATGTGTTACTCACAGAAATTAAAAGGGCTAGTGGGATATTAATGAATCTTACTCATGCTCGATGACAATGTCCGCGAAGAACTCCGTGGGGTTGAGCAGCTGTCGAGTAAAAGAAAAGAATTATTTAGATTATTAGTGCGAGGAATCAATATAATTGATCACAAAAGCTTGGTTTTGAGAGATGGATGTCATGTTTTATTGAAGAATTTATACCTCCAACCACTTCGAGGCTCCTGCAGGCTCCCACGCAGCTAAACCACCATTTTTGCTTTGCAGAGAAATCAATATGTTCACAGCATTGTACAGTCCTTGAGATTCCATTTTTTCTCCAACAATTTCCGGAGGCATCAAAGAGAAGAGAAGGCAACACTTACAAATTGGAAACAAGAAAAAGGTTAATAAAAAAAAACATACAGTTTCCAAGAATCTATCTTTTACTTTGTAAACATGGATGGATACCTTCAATCCTTCAGCAGTACAATCTGATACTTGCCATCCGTGATCTTGATCCGAAAATGTCCACGACCCTTTAGAAATGTGGCGGTACATGCTTTTAAAGTCACCGGAAGGATCCTCTTTCACCTGCAGGTTTAATATAAGTATCCCATGTCAACTAAAGCCACAGATTTTTCACAAGGAAAAACTTAACCAGAATTGTAAATACCTGAGATTTTTTAATGAAATCGTGCCCTTTCTTTAAAGTCTCGCCTATTTCATCACTCAGATCACTAGCTAACAACGCTTGAACCGCGAACTCAGTATCCCATTGTTGACTTCCAATACTCTGAATTCAAAAACATTTCTTTAAAATGTCTTATCGATTTAAATCCTGAAATATCATATCTAATTGTTGCCTAGAAAATTACTCAAGTACCTGCATTGTCATTCCATCTTCAGCAACCCATATGTAGTCAGGGATTCTAGCAAGATGTTTCTTGAAATGGTCACCAGTTGGATCCTCAACCCAACAAGCCAACATACACAACACCTTTTCGACACATCCGATTGTGATATATCTGCTATTTTCATCTTCATAATGGATGTGCTTCATAGTAACCTGGAGAGCCTTTTCTCTTAACTTGATGAACGGCCAACGAGTCAAGAAAGGCTCTGTTAATATATAACAGCTATCCCATATCAAATCTTGTATTAATGGGTGTGGATAATACAGATCCTCCTGCATTAAGGTTTAAATTTAGAAACTTTTTTTAAAGTAAAAACAATGCGAAAACTAAAGTATGTACGTAAGATAAATGATTTACCTTTGCACAGTGATGCCGTACGCTTCTCCAGTTGATTTGGTCATAGGGCTGATCATATAATTCTTCTCTTAAGTGTAAAATGAGGGGAGTGATCGGTCCTACAAATTTCTTGCCGTATAAGTACGACATTGGCATGTATACCATTCGGCTATAGCACCACATTTTTGCTGCATTTCAGTTGAGCAAAAAAAAAATTCAGATAATTAGTCCTACTGCATATAATATATAAATATCTGTATGTGTGTATATATGTATATGTACCTGGATGCATAGGGAGAAAAGAAGGAAGAAGCCAAAACTCAGGTGGCATTGGGTTGCTTCCAGACCAGTCAAATAGTCCTAGTATCTACACGAAAAAATAATTAAAAACCTATAATTTTTTTCCTAAGAATATTTAGGTCGGTTCACAAAGTTAAAATATGTTGCATGTAACATACAGAAAGCCATGTTTTTCCCCAAGAAGGTATAGCTGCAACAGTTCCATGATCAAGTATCCATTTTCTTGCTCTAGCGCATGCGTTGTTATCGCCGCCATCTGGTCCTTCTCCGAGTATACGCAAACAAATATAACTGAGTGCCGTACAGAACATAGTGCTATGGCCTTCTATGTGTAGACCCCAGCCACCATCTTCATTCTGTTAATTAGAATTATATATATGTAAGCCATTTACTTATCAAGAGAAAATGGACGGATTGTGTTATAGTTTGAGTTATGCTTTTATTGTTAAGAGGAGATTAATTCACACCTGGTGACAGTAAATGTAACGGAGAATTTCTTTACGATGTTCTAATGTGAAAATGGTGTTGAGATGACCCGTAATATAAAGGATCATGACCTGCATATGAAATTAGGAGCATTTGTTCATGCAAATTCTGCAAGAAATATGACTTTGATATATCATTGACCAAATACTTCGACAGACAACTTACTAGAGGCGGAAGATAGAACAGGGGACCGGCATTCTCGGCTGGCCAGTGGCCGTCGCTGGCTTGCAAGGCCGAGAAGAAATGGATTGCTCTACGCAGTGTGGTGGTGGTCGCCTCGTAAGTTATGTCTTCAGCATCACCAACCTTCACTTGGGGAATTTCTTGTTTGAAATTCTTTTCATGCAGGAACTGACCATTAAAAAATATTAATTAATGTCATTATTAACTCCATTAATTCTTGGTCACTTAGTTTAGATGTGAACAATTTGTGGAATGGTTTGCCCAAAAAGGCAAATATATGGAGAACCACCCATTATTTCTGACTAGTGTTAACTATCTCAAACTCTTAGTCTTGACCAGAGTTATACAAAAGACGCTGCGGAGCGTACTTAAGCCAAACAATTCGCTTCATAATAAATCATCTATTATAATTCCATAAGTTTTAAAAGCGTCATTTTGTGATATCAATTATTCAGATCTGTTTGGATCAAACCGTATATAATTACTGAAAGTAACACTACTGATCCTGAACTTTTAGCATGTATTAACCAACGAGAGTGGGTTAATTGAGAGTGGGTTAATTGTTATTGAACCTGAATCCTCCACAAGATGTCACTGCTAGGCTTGACCTGGTTCCGGTTGTCCCAAAACTGTTGACGGGCATTCTCCACTTCTCTTCGGAGCTCCGGTGTCCCGTAATTCGGGTCGAACTCCCATGTCTGCCGACCTACATAATTGTTGGTGCTATACAGGTGAGGACTGTCAACACCTTCAGCAATCTTTAGTCTCCACATTTTTTTAAACTGTAAAATTAAAACCGATAATTTTTTTAGCTGAAAATTTCTATTAAACAAGATGGTGTCGGGCTAATCTACTAGTTACATTACATTTAAGAAAATTTTCATAAAGCACTTATTTTGCTTGAAGAGTTTAGTTACTGAAGATGACAAATATAAGGAACTATAAACAACCATCCCAACAGAAAGCTTTAACTGCGGCATATAAGATGAACAAGCAAGTTTCATGCATGCCTTGGATGTGCCGTTTCCGATACGTCATATACTAATGCGTCACATAATAAAATACGTGATACATGCTCTAATAGGGTGTTCGAGTTGGTGGAGTGTGAACTATGGATCATAAGGTTGAGTTCGATTATCCTACCAATATTTTTTTCGGTCTAAGCCTGTCTTACCACGCTTGCACACTACGGTTTACCTGTTGATCTAGTTTGCAGGTTACGGTTTCAGTCCGAGGGTTTACCCAGTACACATCAAATGGTAGCTGTGGGTTCTCTCGTCATAAAAAAATACATGACGCATGCATATTAAAAAATTTAGAATTTTTTTTTAAAAGAAAACCTATGCATCAAATGGCAATTTTCAACTGCAAGTAATGAAGAATGTTGAGAGCAGATTATAGTGATACCTGGCGCTGAAATTGGCTTTTGATTGTGAAGAACTAAGGAATTTAATTACTTTGATCCAAAAGGAATGGGTTCAATACATTTATAAATACTAGCATAAAACATGTGTGTCGCACGTGAATAACAGTAAGATTATATATAATATTTTCTAGAAAAAAATAAAAATATAATATTGAAGTTTGTGTCCTATTAGTTTGTCTAATTTGTTTCTGTGCGGGTAAGAATAAGTAATAATTGATCTCTATAACAGTGACGAGTAAAGTTAATAATTGAAGAGTCTAAAAGCCTTAGCCGGGTGGTAAAGACTCATATCCCCAAAAAAAAGTAAATATCCCTCTCCCCCATATAAGAAAAAATTAATAATTGAAATTATTAGTCTTTTCCTCTTTTTCCAAATAGTGTCAAAATAAAAATGATTTTGTTTTTCTTTGTTACAATTATTAGTATTTAATTTTTTATTTTTTCATATCTCTAATGTTCATATTTTGAATTTTTTGTTTGTTTTAGTCGAATAATTTTTCTTAGAAATAGAGGTCACATATGTAATTAGAACAAATTAAATATAAAGCAACGACATTACTTTTAATCAAACTAAAAACTTTACAATTGTATCATAAATGGTAACAACATAACATAGTAGATTATAAATTAAGAAAAATGCATTAATCATCTCAACATCTGAATGAATTAATCATTTTATTAGTTCTAGTTATGCCATTCTGCTAAAATGTTCACACTATATATATATATAGAGATCTGTTTAAATTATATATCATCTTAGGTACCGTTTGAAGCAATGGATATGATAAGTAATGTAATGATTAAAAAGTTATGAAATGATTGTAAAAATAATATGTGATAAATATATAATGTTTGATTGGAGGATAAGATTGTTGATAAGGATTATTATTTGATAAAATGACAAAAATACCCTCCTTATTATAATAATAAAATAGAACATTAATTATAATATATATATACACATATGTATGTATAATAATAATAAGAATATATATAATATATAATAATATATATTATTATTACATTATAATATAATAAAAATATAATATAAATAATAATATATATATACGTATGTATGTATATATATAATAATAATAGTATATATAATATGTAATAATATATATTATTATTACATTATAAATAATAAAAAATATATTATAATATTACTAAAATAAATAAATAATAATAATAACCATAATAATAAAAATATATATATAAATTAATATATATATAATCATAAAAATATATATGTAATAAAATATTAATATAATATAATATTAATATAATAGAGTGATAATAAGAAGAATAATAATCATAATAAATATATATATATAATAACATTAATTATAATATATATATATATATTCGGTTGTATGTATAGATATAATATTATATATTATTAGTACATATAATATAATAATAATAAATATATTATAATATTAATATAATACAATAATCATAATATATAATAATAATAATCATAATAGTATATATATATATAATAATAACATAATTATAATATATATATTATTATATGCATATATAATAATAATAGTAATATATATATAATTTATATACATTATTATAATATATATATATATAACCATAATATATAATAATAACATAGTAAATATATATATATATATATAATATACGTTCGTGCGTCTGTATATATTTATATATATATAATAATAATAATAATATATATATATATAATATAAAATTATTATATTAATAACATATTATAATAATAATTATTATTACATAATAATATATATATTTATGCATATATAATAATAATAATAATAGTAATATATATAATTTATATACATTATTATTATTATTATATATATATACATATGTGCGTGCATGTGTATATATATATATATATATAATAGTTATAATAATAATATATAATTATTTTTTGCGGGAATTTCAAATTTTGAGATAGTGAAAAAGGCGGGAATGGGTATTTATGTCATTTTGTTATAAAGTGGGATTAGAGTGTGATAAATATGGTGGGATAATTTGTGTTAAAAATAAAAAAAAACATGGGATATGAAAAGTAATACCGTGATGACTAATGTTATCACGGACTCCAAACGGAGCCTTACTATATTATAATGCATAAGCCCCTTATACTAACTACCTTGGTATGACAAATTTGAATTTATCAAACTACCCCCTCCAATGGTTTGTTGTGGTTCTTTGTTGTATAATGCCTAAGCCCCTTATACTAACTACCTTGGTATGACAGATTTGAATTTACCAAACTACCACCTCCAATGGTTTGTTGTGGCTCTTTGTTGCATCTTTTGAATTGTAATATTAATCAATGTATATGTCTCATTTATTTCGTATGCATTATATATTACGTTACACACGCAACGCGCGTGTGCGTCATCTGCTAGTATGAATTAATTATACGTTGGATATTATATCACAACTATGCATGTTGATATTGTGCCATTTCTTGTATTATTTCGAGTTTGTCAGCATAAAACAAATTCATGGTATAAGTCAAAAATTGAAGTTAAATTATTCAGATGTTAAAATTCCTCAAAAATGAATTGGTTTACGAATATATATATTCGAATATTGAGACAAATCGAAATAATGAAGAGTCATTCAAGTTGTATACAGTAGAGTGGTAAAGGAAACAGACTAGGTCTACCAGTTTTGATTCTAGTGAAAGTAGTACTACTAATGCGACGTAATGTTTTTTTTTATCACTAAATATAGTACGAGTGACTAAGAAGTTGAAGTTTTTTTTTTTTTTTGAGTTGAAGTTACGTGACAAATGGTAATAATTAATATTATTTGGTTAATATATTATTAAGATAATATCCAGAATATTTAATTCAGAAGATTGTGCATTATCTGGATAACCATCTAGTATTTTTAAGTAGAGTAACTGTGTCAAACTCTAAGTTTTTGATGGCAAGACTTATATATAAAGGACACTTCGGAGGGTCCCTAAGCCAAGCAATTCACTTCATAAAATACAACATCTATTAAAATTGCATAAGGTTTAGAAGCGCCATTTCGCGACTCAATTCTTTAGATCTGTCTAGATCAAACTGCATATCAATGGCTAGAGGTAACACTGATCTTGAACTTTTATTTCGGCATATTCGATTTTGTGTGTCATATGTTTAGGTATATTGAAAATCGATTTAGTATTCATGTTAAATTTCTAACATTTGGTATCAGAGCAGTTCTTGCTTCTGTCTTGATACGTTTGAGATTTTCGATCTGGGCTAAAAATTATGAAAAAAAATTTGATGATAAAATTTTATTTTTAATCATGAACTTTTTACACAATTTTCGAAATTAAAAATATATCAGAATTCATTGGAAAATCAAAATTCCTATTTTGTATCAAAATCAATTTGTTGTAACCCTAACCTTTGAAATAATGAAATTGGCCGTCGATTGGAACCCACTTCCGACGATGAAGGGTACCGGTCAAACCACCATGAGAGGACGACCATCGGATGCTGCTGGACGGAATCGAATTTCGGAAAATCGATCGGCATTGGATCGCGTTTTTGGTGCGCGCGGTCTGTCTCTTTTGAATAGATTTTTGATCGATTTCCGACCATTTGGACTGCGGCTCTGTACATTAATCGTCAAATAAGGTGTAACCATTGCAAGGGTGGTGGTTTCAGAGGTGGTTAACGTCGGAAAATCCCAAATTTTGGGCCTGAAGTCGCGCTCTGCGTGAGACTCAAAAATCGCGATTTGGATGGTCGAATTCCGACCTATTTGTGACCGGCGATGGCAGGATGTTTGGCGGCCTTAACCTGTTTGCGATGGTCTGGCGTTTGTCGGCCATGATTTGATCAGAGTTGGGGCTTTTATTGATTTTGGGAATTAGGGTTGGTTCAATTTAAGGCCATGTTTGATGCTAAATTTTCTGATTTGGCATTTTAATTTAAGGGGCTGTTTGGTTCTGTTGCAATTATGAAATTCAAAATTCTGCGTTATTTTTAAAATTTATTTTATGCAATCTTTATGTGTAATACTGGTTGTTTTATTATGGATAAATGCACCATAATTTATGTAGAGCACAAAAATATTTTTATGCATGAATAATTAAGATGTCTAAGTAATGCGTATAGTTTAATTGATTAAATTATAACCACAGTAACTTTAATTGATTAAATTATTCATTAATCATGTGAATTACATAAAGTTCAATAGATAATATTAATATGATTGATTAAAGTATAGCCACAACAGCTTTAAATGATTAAATTATACATTAATTTTGTGGATCACTTGAAGTATAATAGGCATTACATTAATTCAACTATAGCATAGTTTTATGCATTCAGATTAAATGTCTATGTGATATGTGTTATATGATTGATTAAAGTGTAGCCACGACAGCTTTAATTAATTAATATGCATTAATTTCTCAAACATCACATAAAGCTAAATAGACATTACTTGTAATTAATTATATTTGATATAATGGAATTTATCCCACAGAAATTTTATTATATTAAATATGTTTAATTAGGATGATATATTGAATTATTTTCTTAATTTACCCACATGTATTAAGAATGTCGGATAATTCGATAGTTTTATCATAAAGTTGTGTGAATTTATTTGAATTAGAAATTTAGCCCACAGATAATTTCTATGTCAGCGATTAATATGTTATTGCATGATTTACATGGGTAAAACATGTCATTTGGTTATTTGCTTTGAAAATTGTGTTATAAGCATGTATTTTGAATTTTCTTGCATTTATTCAACCTGTTAATTTATCTGATACGAAATTTAAAGTTCATGAACTCAAAGGTGATAACTATAAGGTGTGAAAGGAGATGATTCTTCTCCATTTAGGCTGGATGCATATTGATTATGCCACACGGAAAGATGAACCACCTGCTATTACTGAAACCAGCATTCCCGAAGATGTTGATCTTTATGAAAAATGGGAACGATCTAATCGTCTCTGTGTTATTTTCATAAAGACCAAGATTTCTGCTGGGATCAGGGGTTCTGTCGATCAGCATAATAATGTGTGTGATCTGCTGAAGGCTATTGATGCTCAATTTCAATCTTCGGATAAGGCATTGGCAAGCACCTTAATTTTGAAGTTTTCATCGATGAAGCTCACTGGTATTAGAGGAGTGCGTGAGCATATCATGCACATGAGGGATATAGCAGCTCAGCTTAAGACACTTGAGGTTGAGATGTCTGATACTTTCCTGGTGCACTACATTCTGAACACTTTGCCTTACCAATACGGTTCATTTAAGATTTCATACAACATACATAGGGACAAATGGTCAATAAATGAACTTATGACCATGTGTGTTCAAGAAGATGGTCGATTGGCTATGGAGCAACCTGAAAGTGTGCATGTAGCTACCCATATGAGGAAGAAATATCAGCACAAGCATAAGGGGAAAGGCAGAATGCCTATTCAGCTGGACATTAAGAAGGAAATCAAGTGTTTCTTTTGTAAGAAAAAAGATCACATTAAGAAAGATTGTCCCAAATTCCAGCAGTGGCTTGAAAAGAAAGGTACTCAATTCTCATTTGTTTGTTATGAATCCAATATGATTGATGTTAATCATAACACATGGTAGATTGATTCTGGTTCTACAATCCATGTTACCAATTCCTTACAGGGATTGCAAAACCTAAGGAAGCCATTGGAAAGTGAGCAGAGCATCTATTCTGGAAACAAGATACCCTCACATGTGGAGGCTGTTGGGACATGCAAATTAGTTTTAAGTAGTGGTTTCGTTTTGATTTTAGAAAAGACATTTTATATTCCAAATTTTTCTAGAAGATTTCAGTTTCAAGACTAGTATCTGTTGGATTTTCATTTAATTTTTCGCATTTATCATTCAGTTTATTGTATAAATCTGAGATTATTGGAAATTGTACTTTGTCTGATGGTCTTTTTCGATTGAATCTACAATATGATAGCACTAATTCTATAATGCATGCTCAACAAAATATTGGTATTAAAATATATGTTTTGAAAGAGAATTCCTCTATTTTGTGGCAACGGAGATTGTGACATATCGAATTAAAAGATTAGTGAATGATGAAGTACTTAGTGCTTTGGATTTCACCAATTTGGACACTTGTGTGGACTGCATTAAGGGTAAGCAGACCAACATGTCAAAGAAAGGTGCTAAGAGGAGTTCTGCTATATTGGAGATCATACATACAGACATATGTAGTCCTGACATGGATTCGTATGGTCAGAAATATTTCATCACCTTCATTGATGATTATTCACGATATATGTATCTCTATTGCTTCATAATAAGTATGAAGCGTTGGATGCTTTTAAAGCATGTAAGGCTGAAGTAGAGAAACAATGCGGTAATCAAATTAA
Organism: Haberlea rhodopensis; assembly: GCA_907163345.1. Lineage (NCBI taxonomy): Eukaryota > Viridiplantae > Streptophyta > Magnoliopsida > Lamiales > Gesneriaceae > Haberlea > Haberlea rhodopensis. The sequence goes on along the minus strand of CAJQUN010000003.1, from coordinate 26,275,476 downwards.
GATTGTGAGATCAGATAGAGGTGGTGAGTACTATGGTAGATACACTGAGAATGGACAAGCACCTGGTCCGCTTGCTAAGTTTCTTCAGGAGCATGGGATTGTTGCCCAATACACCATGCCTGGTTCTCCGAGTCAAAAAGGTGTGGCAGAAAGAAGAAACCGGACATTAATAGACATGGTGCATAGTATGCTTAGTAGTTCTAAACTTTCTAAGTCATTGTGGACTGAAGCTCTTAAACGGCAGCATATATATTAAACCGATTTCCAACCAAGGCTGTCTCTAAGACACCTTTTGAGATATGGAAAGGTTGGAAACCGAGTTTGCAACATATACACATTTGGGGATGCCCGTATGAGGTAAGAGTTTATAATCCACATGAAAAGAAGTTTGACCCGAGGACCATTAATGGGTATTTTGTTGGATATGCCGAAAGGTCTAAGGGATATAGATTCTACTGTCCACCTCACATCACTAAATGCAAAATTTCTTGAGAATGAGCTGATTAGTGTGAGCGATCGATTTCATGGTATTGTTCTAAAAAAGATCATTACGATGCTCATCCATCCACCCTAAGTGATCGACTGATTGATGTTTGCAAATGCCCTCAAGTTCTTAGGCATGTTGATGAACTAGTCTTAGAGATTCCACAATTAGTTGATCATGATCTAGTAGTTCCCGATGATCGACAGATTCCACATACTGTCGAGAACCCTGTTGAACAACATGATCCTGTCTTAGAGGAAAATGTTGATACAACATTGAGAAGGTCTACTAGAATGAGGAGATCAGCAATTCCTAGTGATTATATTGTGTATCTACCAGAATATGACTATAATATTGGAGCTGAGAATGATCCCAAGACGTTTTCACAAGCAATGGAAAGTGATGAATCCAAGTTATGGTTCGATGCCATGAATGATGAGATAGATTCAAGGCACATAATGGAGTCTGGGAGTTGGTTCAGTTGCCAGATGGTGTAAAAGCCATTGGATCTAGGTGGATCTTTAAAACAAAGAAAGATTCACTGGGCAACATTGAACGATATAAGGATAGACTCGTTGCCAAAGGATTCAATCAGAAAGAGGGAATTGATTATACAGAGACATTTTCTCATGTATCTAAAAAGGATTCTCTCTGTGTGGTTATGGCATTGGTAGCCCATTTTGATATGGATTTGCATCAAATGGATGTGAACACGGCATTTCTCAGTGGTGATCTAGAGGAAGATGTTTATATGAAACAACCAGAAGGATTCTCCTCTAGTGATGGTGAGCATTTGGTGTGTAAGCTTAAGAAATCTATATACGGATTGAAACAAGCCTCCCGTCAGTGGTATTTAAAATTCCATCACGTTATCTCTTCATTTGATTTTGCTGAGACCGTCATGGATCAATGTATATACCAAAATGTTAGTGGGAGTAAAATTTATTTCTTGGTGTTGTATGTAGATGATATATTACTTGCAACCAATGATAAAGGGGTTTCTATATGAGGTGAAACAATTTCTCTCTAAGAACTTTGATATAAAGGATATGTGTGATGCATCTTATGTCATTGGTATTAAGATCCATAGGGATTGATCCAAATACATTTTGGGTTTATCGCAAGAAACCTATATAAACAAAGTGTTGGAGAGGTTTCGGATGAGTGATTGTTCACCAAGTGTAGCACCCATTGTGAAAGGTGATAGATTCAATTTGAATCAATGTCCAAGAAATGAGTTTGAAAAGGAACAAATGAAAAACATTCCATATGCTTCTTGTGTTGGAAGCCTAATGTATGCTCAAGTCTGTATTAGACCTAATATTGCATTTGTTGTTGGAATGTTGGGTAGATATCAGAGTAACCCGGGTATTGATCATTGGAAAGCTGCAAAGAAAGTTATGAGGTACCTTAAAGGTACTAAGGATTACAGGCTTATGTATAAACGGACTGATAATTTGGAGGTGATTGGCTACTCCGATTCAGACTTTGCTGGTTGCGTTGATTCACGAAAATCAACATCTGGATACATATTTATGTTTGCCAGCGGAGCTATATCTTGGAGAAGTGCGAAGCAGACTTTGGCTGCTACTTCCACTATGGAGGCCGAGTTCGTTGTTTGTTTTGAAGCATCTTCACATGGTGTATGGTTGAAGAGTTTCATATCTGGGCTTACAATTATGGATTCTATTTCTAGGCCATTGAGGTTATATTGTGACAATTCAGCTGCAGTTTTCATGGCTAAAAATAATAAAAGTCGAAGTCGAAGTAAACACACCGACATTAAGTATTTAGCCATTCGGGAGCGTATTAAAGACAATAAATTGGTTATTGAACACGTGAGTACTGAATTGATGATTGTTGATCCTTTAACAAAAGGCATGCCACCTAAGGGGTTTAAGGATCATGTGGTTAGAATGGGACTTGGTTCCATTATGTAATTTCATAGTACGTACACTTATTGTATAGTTAATGAAACTTTTTTTCGATTATGATATTTCTCTTATTCAGTTGTGTACATATTCAGTTCTTTTGAGAAATATTACTTAAGTTGGACCTAGAATAAGCATTGGTTTATTCATTCAGTAAGTTTACCGCATTTGGATTTAAGAGGCCTAATACATCTTGATACATGGAAGATACTACTCAATATAAGAGAACACATCGGGATGATTCGTGTATTTGTTTCTTGATATGATGATGTATTTTTTATTATTCAGTTTGTGAATATATTAACCAAGCTGGAGAATGTTAATAATTAATATTATTTGGTTAATATATTATTAAGATAATATCAAGAATATTTAATCCAGAAGATTGCGCACTATCTGGATAACCACTCACTATCTTTAAGTGGAATAACTGTGTCAAACTCTAAGTTTTTTATGGCAAGACTTATATATAAAGGACATTGCGGGGGGTCCCTAAGCCAAGCAATTTACTTCATAAAATACTTCATCTATTAGAATTGCATAAGGTTTAGAAGCCCCCTATCGTGACTCAATTCTTCAGATCTATCTGGATCAAATTGCATATCAATGGCTGAAGGTAACACTGATCTTGAACTTTTATTTCCGCATATTATATGTTTAGGTATATTGAAAATCGATTTAATATTCATATTAAATTTCTAACAACAAACACACCAGTGGCGAATGCTAGCTTTGGCTTTGGAGGTTCATTTGATTCCTGAATGATTTGCTGATGACTTGCAGGCTGGTTCCTTCTAGCCTTCCTTTTGTTCTAATCAAACACTAAAAAACTATTTTTTCACATTTTGTTCTAATTAAACACCAAAAACCAAAAATCTATGAGAAGCATACATAAACAAAAATTAAACAACATTCATTAACTTTGTTCTTTCCATATTCTGCCGGTTACACGAAGCCTAAGTTCTTTCTTGTCCCCTCCAGAAAAAGAAAGTGCCATATTTCGTTGCACAATGAGGCCATCGTGACAGTCACGAACCTTTCTGTGACCGTCTCTAATGCTGCGAGGTGTGCCCTCCCATATTAGTTTCCGATCATTCCCTCCAACCTCCAAACTGTACCGATAGTTCCTCGCCTCCATCTCGTCCCCCATGAACCGAAGAAAAGCCATATACACGGGAGCAGTCCCAATTTGAAAAGCTTCGAAATGAAGACAGAAACATCGACCAAAACAATGAAAAACCTGTATAAAGAAAAAGGATGACCATGTCTTCAAGCATTTGCTTTTCATGATTGTGTCACACTGCAAAATTTGACAAGGCTAGAAACCAAGAAACACTCACAGTTAGCATCCACATTGCGTTGTCTACATGGCAAGGATTCGATTTAACGTAGCGGTGATTAAACGTGCATCCAGAATGCATGTCGACCTTGTGATCATCTCTCAAGTGAGTAACAAGACTTTGGATATCCCCAACGACTGAGCATGCCGATCCGGCGTAAGGGCAGTTGTAAGGCCTGAAATCACAAATGGCTTCGTGTTTTGACTTACTATAATAAGGGAAGATCTCAGGGCAACCAAGGGAGACATGCCTGCAGGGAAGTTCGAGTGATTCGGCCACTTTCTCTAGTGCTAAGCATCTTATATCACCAAGCTCATGTCTACAAGTTGGGCATTTGTTGTGAACCCTTGTTTTGCAGGTAGAACAAATGGCGTGCCCATTGTGGCACTGTAATTATCAACTCTATGTTAGAACAATTTTATGCATACTTTTTCAAATTTAAAACATGTGTAAGATTTCGTGGAAGGCAATTGATCAATCATCGATGAGACTATATTTGATTAATTTGAGATTACTATTACAAAGACCTATATTCTACGTGGAAATTTTTTTAAATTTCCACTGATTATTATTTCATCTGTTTAAATTCCTTGCAAAGATGTAAGATTCTATGTGTCCAAATTAGAAAGAAACTGTTACATCTTGAAAACAATCAGATAACTAACCAACCAACTAAAAACTGGAAAAAAAGACCTGGTGGATAGGAGGGTACATGGAACTGGTACAGACAGGGCATTCAAGAAGTTCTTGAACACTTGTGGCTGGATTATTACTGTGAGATTGTTTTGAAGATGATAACTGGGAAGAAAAGGGATTGCTGGCGTGAGAGATTTCATCTTCATTGGTAACATCAGCGTATGATGTAAATTCGACGTTAGACTCCATTCGTGATTGGGTTGCTCCCTATAGTGGGTTTGGAGTATGTTTTCCAATGGAGGTTTGAGATTTTTACTGATAATAGAAGTGAACACAAGATAAAAAAAAAAAACAGGAAAATGTTGGGTCTACCTCCAACATCCTCCCTTTCTTCTTGAAGCCACCCCTTTCATTAATGGTTAATTAATTTTTTTTCCGTAAAATATAAAAAAAAATAAAAATATGAATAGAATTATATGTATTCCGGAAAAGTAATGGGATCTAATAAATGGGTTTCCTTATTAACATTGAATGAAACATTATTATGGGACGATGCTAGTATTGAATAACTTGTCCTGAAAAGGGGTTATCGTTTGATAGCAAGTATATGACAGTGCTTTGCTTAGTCCAACTTAGATAGATCGTGTCTTAATTAGGGTTGGACATCATGAATGACGTATTCATTTTCTAAACCTACCATATTGAATTCTGAGTTAGTGGGGTATGTTTCCGGTATCCATGTTGTATTGCAATTAATACGCCAATTAATGTGTGAATAAATCAAATTTGGGTTGATTCATGCTGTCCAAAGATGGACAGCTCAATCATTGGACGTTAATATTTTCATACAAGATGATTATCTCCTATAATACAATGTCATTGGGCTAATGACTGCTAAACCTAAACTAACATGCATAATGCATTGTTTTTTTAAGTGGGACTAAAGTTTTTTATATACATTGCGAGACTCGAACGCAAATCTTTCAAAAACAGAGGGAGTGAGTTTTTGCAAAGTCCAAAGCTCAATTTAGATATGCATTGTTAGTTGGACTTTTAAGTAATGAAATTAATAATGGATCAACCATTATAGTTCGTACAGGATCTACACACATTTCAATAAGAGAACCCATGCTGACTACAGCTCATACCTTGATTAAATTTTTTGCCAATTTCATGCAACAAACAATGGATAAGTTTATCATATTGTTTAATGTTTAAAAAAAAAAAAAAGTTTATCAATCGTTTAGCTTAGCCACGGAAATGTGAGATTTTTCCAATAAAGTTTGTTGTCATGTTGATTGGATACAGTGTTTTGAAAATCGGTCTGAACCGACCGGTTCAATCGGTTTAACCTGTAACCAGTGCTTGATCCGGTCCGGTTGACTCTTCAAAACCACCCTGATAAAAAATCAATGGGAACCGGATTAAACCGATAAAAAACCGGTTCAACCAGTGAACCGGTTGACTGGTTGAACCAGTATGTTCCTTCATTTTTTCTTTCCTTTTTAAAATTTTAATTCTTTTTTTATTTTTTTAAAATTATAAATCAAATTTGTAGAACAAAGTATATTATATATAATTTATTGTTATTGAAATGATTACAAAATAATATTTTATGCGTGTTTATATCAAAAATTTCATATAATTCAATAAATGTGTCTTGTATATTATATAAACATGCTTACTTTCTCGTAAATTATAATATGTGAATAATTTCATAATATTTTAAATATTTTATTATAATTTTGGGATATTGATCTTTTTTGACATTATTTGTTGTTTGTTTTAGATGTTTTATTATTATTATTATTATTATTTTATGTTAGACAATTCATTTTATCTTATTTTTGAAGTTTGACATATTATGTTGGTGTAACGATATTTTTTTATTGTGAACAACTGAAACTATAGTAAAATATATGGTATATATATTTTACAAAACTTAAAATAGATATTACATAATGCTGACGTCATCACCGGTTGAATCAATGGTTCAACCGGTTGAACCGATCGAACCTGTAACCAGTAAGGGCACCGATTTCATGTTCGGTCCGATTGTGAAAACACTGATTGGATATATCATATATTCCATCCGAAACTACAAAAAACATTTTTTTGGAATATTCGTTGAGGCATAATGGTATAAAAATTAGATAAATCAAGAAAATATATATGCAATATTATATTTAGGGGGAAATTTATATTTTTTAAAAAAGTTATTATAAAATTAAAATTACCTCAGCAGTCGGAAATAATTTTCGGACATCCCACAACAAGTTAAAAGAAAACCAAATTTAAAAAAAGAGAGAAAAGCATATCATTGGAAAAGCCACGTTCGGGTGTGAGCTATAAACAAGAGTGTGGGCCACTTATGTGTTGGATCTCACTTCTCACTCCCGATTATATCGATGTTACTTTTAAGTTTTGAGGATAAAATTTTGTAGTTTTTAGATAACAATAAGTATTGTCATCTTATACACTTGTGTACAGGATGACAACACGTGTTAGGGTATGTTTGGTTCGAGGATATGATAAGTGATGGATAGATTAAAAAGTGGATAATTGATTGATAAGTAAATTAATGGATAAGTTATATTGCGTTTGGTTCGTATGATTAATAAAATATGATTAATAATATTGTGTTTGGTGTACTTCATAATTAAGTTGTATAGATTAATTTTATTCGTAAACTGACAAAAATACCCTTGAATATGTTTTGAACTTATTGTTATTATTTTATTCAATTAAATTAAATTAATCAAAATAATTTTATTTACGTAATTTAATTATTAATAAAATATTATAATTAATTATTATTAATCAAAATACCATCGAATAAATTTTGCACCAAACTTTTCACATATACAAAATGATCCAGTATTTCCCCAACATGAATTTATTAATAAAAATTATTAAAATATTTTTATACATAATTAAATATTCATAAAAAGACTTATTAACAATAATTTGATTATATTATTAGCTCATATAAGTTCATGACATATGTAACAATAAAAAGGTCAAAAAGTGTAATTTTTTTTTTTTGAAAATACAGTTCACCAAAAATGATATTAGATAACACCATAAGGCTCTATTAAATTATTATACGAAATTTTGTAAACATTATTATGCGGATTTTTGTAGAACCCATAAACCAAAGGGATTCAATTAATTTTGGTAACGGTTCCTTTTTTTTTTGGACTAATTAATTTCTCAAATAAAATATTTTAAATCTTATAAATATTCCTTAAAAGATAAATTTTATAAATATTCTTGAACTTGCCATGTCCATGATAGCCCATGCCATGCGCACTGCCGCTTTTTTAAATACATAAAAATGGTTTCTTAAGTAGGGTAAATACGTAAAACTGGTGTCTCATCTTTGTTACTGTTCAAGAGTGGAATATATATCATGATTCAATGGAGTGATGCTTCCTCCGACTTTTTTAAAATTAATCACGGGCTTTTCAGTTTTTTCGGGCTTCTCAAACCACGAGAAGAACAATGAATGTTGCTTGACTATTAATTAATCATACTCTTATCATATGAGCAGAATACACCCTTAGAGATGATGATAAATATCATCATCTTGAAACTATATATCTTTAAGGATAATATCAAAGTAACACGTCATTTCAATGTTGACGGAAATAGCTCAACTTTTTGTACATTTTAGTAAGCAAGACTAAATATGGTGTATTTGCTTTGATAATGTTCAATGTATTAAATTTTTAAATAATGCAAATTATATACCTGTAATCAATGCTCATTTAATGAGCGTGGAATGTCTTGTGTAGTCTAAGTAGTATTTTAGAGATAATATAAAATATATACGCTAAGTAGAGTGTACTCATAGTAAAGATTTATTAGTTCACAATTATCTTTTTAAATGGTGGATTTTAATAGATTTCATAGATTTATATTGACTTTTATAAAATTATAATTATAAAAGACTTGTATAAATTCTTATAGAATTTTGTAAAATTATATTATAAGATTTTAGATATTTATAAATATAATTTGAACCAACTATTTCCATGGAATAGATGATCTTTGAATTTAACATCGGAGAATTTTTTTGTATCATCGTTCTTTCGTTCTTCTTCCATAAACCCTAAATCAAATTAGTAGGACAACATAATAGCATTGGATTTAACCTTCAAACACAACTCCCTGGAGCAAACCCGACCCGTTTACTCGCCAAATCGAACACAACCCGAAAGCCCTGCTGCTGAATATTTCCAATAATGGACAACCCGCTCGTGGTACCCGCGAAAGCAAAGCAAAACGTCCCCTCACTATCCACCGGAATCAAGTAATTAGACGCCGGAAGAGACACTTCAGCGCCGGTGAAATGAAGCACCACTGTCGGCACTTTCACCACCGTCTTACCCGACAGATCGAAACACGTGTCGAAAAGGGAGAAATCCGGGGCCCGCTTCAAGTTCGAAGCCCCATAACGGAATGAGTCCCTAAGTGCAACGTAAACGGGTTGGCTCAACCGGGTCACGGACGTGCCCGAATCCACTATCACTCCGCCATTGCCACTCCGGTCGAGCTTGAAAGTCGACGATGTGATGCCGGGGACACGAACCCCACCGACGGAGATTCCGTTTAAACCAACGTAGTAAAACGTGTCAAGTTTCGGATTTGTTATCAATGGAGTAAATACGGCTTTTTGGGAAACCGAGGTTCCACCAAACATGAGATATGATGGTTTCGAGGAAGCTGACCGGTCAACCAAACAGTAGGAAAATTTATCACCGTACAGGCGGCCGATTTGTGCTGGAAATGATAATTTTCCACGGCCGAGGCCTAATAAACCGGCGGCGCCGATGAACAAGCCTTCGTTATCATGTCCACAGCCAAGGGCGACATTTTTTACTCTCGTCCGGCGAAACGTTAACGTTTCTGTTGAAAATTCCCCGACGGTGAAAGAACCATCGCCATACGAAACTTGGTAAAGGCATTTTTCCTGGCTATTGGTGCAGCCAGGAGAATCGAGCCGGCGGCAGAGCGGAGATCCACACGAGACTCCCGAAAAGGAACTCGACTTTTTTGGGTCGAAAACCGGGTCCGCTTGTTTGTAGCATTTCTTGCACGGGGAGCACTGAATCCAAATGACATCACTTCCAGTGTCTAGCACCATGTACACATACTTCGCCGGAGTACCTATCCCTATGCGAGTGAAGTACTCGCCGCTACCATGAGCAAGTCCCGAAATAACCGAGCTACTGAAATCACGCGCCACCGGCGGTTTTGTGGCGTTTACCGCGGCAATGGTGGACAGTGCTTTCACTCTAATGGCGTCACGTTTGAGGCGGAGGTTGAAAAGGGATTCTGGTGTAGCGTTCGAAGCGGGTGAAAGATTGTCAACATGGTGTAAGTTCAGCGCGAAAGTATTTTCAGGTTCGAGTGAGGTCTCACCATCAACATCGAGGTCGGGGTCTTTCTGTGTCAGCCATGAAAGATCTTGAGGTTTAGGGAGGGGGGTGAGAACGCAGGTTTGATACTGGTGCGCAGCACTAAAAGATAGATAAATGGTGAGGAAAAGGGAGAGGAAAAATTTTCCTTCCATTTTACAGAGGGTGGGAGTGGGAGTGAGCCGGTTCTGGATCTTCTTGATTAACATACAAAAGTGTTTGTTGAATTTTTTTTTTTAAAGAATTTCTCAGATAATGACATAACTAGTTCAGTGATGAATCCAACAAGATAAGGGTAAGAAGAAAATTTAAAAAAAGAGCAAAATTTCAGTTTAATTGTCTAATTTTAAAATATACATATTTTCCAAAGTTTCGAACACATTGTCCAATTTTTTGTTAAAAAAAATTATTTTATTATTAATTTTTAATCATATGTTGTATCTTTTGTGTGATATTGACAATTTACCTATTTTGTATCGATAATAGGTATTTTACTCATCTGTGGTTTGTAAATAAGTATTTTACCTTATATGGTATCCTTAGTAGGTATTTTACGCATTTGTGGTTTTCAAAATAGACACTTCACCATCCCGTTGTTTACAAAACATAGCATATACGGATTGGTGTGTTGCAATTATTCATAAACTACAGGGGTTAGCTATATATTTTCAAACTATATGGATTAAACTGCTTACTTTTAAATCACATAAGAGTACACTGCCTATTATAAAAACTACAATAGGATAATTGTCTATTTTGAAAATTAATAGTGCTCGTTGACAATAACTTTGTTATATTATATACATGTTAAACGACATTTCACAAATAAAATGTTGTTGTTAGAGCTCGAAATTTTGGGTTTTTTAATTATATAACCGATTATTTTATTAAACAACCCAAAGATACTCTTCTTTTAAAAATGTTTCGAAGTCTTCTGTCAAAGTTAAAGAAAGGTACTAAAATAAAACCAAAAAAAAATATTTTGGACGAAGACGCCATCAAATTGATGATTACTTGATAATTTTAAGCAAAAGTATTGAGTGTTGCTATTAAAATAAAATCTAATTTAATAAACTTCAATTAATTACAAAATTACCACTAAACAACTTAAAGCAGTTAAAAGCATATCACGACCTCTTCTGCTTTTTTCTACTCACTTTAATTTAATAAATTATAGCTAATGGTAATAATGAAACTTAAATATTTTAAATCATAAAATAATATAAAGATATCTTTTTATAAAAATAATGACTGCCTAATGTTGTAACAGACAGGCACAACCTTTATTTATTTTATTTTTAGTATATTGAGATTTTATATTAAGTAGTAATGATTATAAAGATGATACAGTTAAAGGCCAGAATACACAATCAACAAGACGAATCAGCAAAATACGCATATATCGAGCGTGGCAAATATATACACAACTGAAAGATCCGCACTGTGTTATCCAGTAATAGAGTTGAAAGTAGCAAAAATGCAGTACCTCGAACTAGAGAAAGCTGGTACCACCAAAGCTAGGTCCCCTCAACCAAATATGCGACGATGTGATCAAACAATAGATACAAATGAGGATAAGCAGGAGACGAAAATTGATAAAGGACAACAAACACCTAATCTCTTGTGTCCAAAACCTGTAACGAAAATACGTTTGACCTAAGAGAAATAATACATGGCGCATGTCATCTAGAGTGTGGTCAAACAGGCGCCCGGTACCACGTATCATGTACTTTTACTTGCTATATTTTTTAAAGTAATTTCAATTTTTAATATTGCGAAATTATTATTATTAATGGCTTCGTTAACAAAAAGATGTGAGACATAATCATTCTGAAGCACCAGTCTTCTTTAAATAAAATATATTGAACATACTGATATTAGGCTTAAACCACATGCCCACCGGGAAAACACTTATATGCACCTGAATTATATTTTACTTATACACCAATAAAATATTAAAACACACAATCTTTTAAATAAAAAAATATATAAATTAACATTCCAACTATTTTATACTAATCATATTGAGTTGGTTCATATATGGAGTTTACAATAGGTTTGTATAAACATTTTCGGGCCCAATGCATTTTAAGTGCCTCCATAAATCTTTGCACGCTCATTGAAAATGGAAATATTATTGCTATAACAATTATTGCTGTTTTCAGAGTAATTTATATGAATTTAACATGAAAATTGTTATGACAATAACAATAATTGCTCCAATATAATAACACGCTTGAAAAAGCAATGGGATTTTTTTGCAAACAATGAACCAAATATGTTGTTGTCACGCCCTTAGTCACATAAGTCTGATGCGAGGGCATATATATATCTTTAATCGATGCTTTGCTAATATAACATTCTGATTCTCGATCATTTTCTTCTTGTTTTTTCCTTTCTTTTTCTTCCGGAGAATTTAGAAGGTTTAATAATAAGTCGTGACCTTGTATAAATCTTGACTTAGTAAAACTTAGCTCGTTTTAAAGCACCGCATGCACGACCGGAGCACAAGAATGCGAGAGGAACACCAGTGCTTAGATGATAGTAGAAAGATTATGTGACTTAGATCCGTCTGACCCAACATATACAGATTATTAAAGGAACAACCATAAAAAAACAAAGAACAATGTCTCAATTAATTCGGTCAAACAAGGAATTAAGAGCGGATACAGTTGCCCCATTTTCAAAGAATTTTGTGTAGAAAATTTGTGAAGAATTATATTTCACCTCTCTTCAATAAATTTTCTGGGTTCAGTACACAATTATGTTTCTTCACGGTACAGTGTCTCAGTCTCACCCACCAAGGAAAAAATAATAATAATGGACCAACTATTGGACTTCTCGGAATCATTTATTGGCAACTACAATTACCTAAAGCAAACGGCACCTAGTTAGTTGTTCATTGTGATACATATATTTGGGGTGGTGGCGATGCATCTTCAGGCCTAGTGAGTCTCATTTCTTGGAATAGTTTCTCAATCTTAATGGTGGTCACACAAAGTAATCCATAACCTATATCTACAATCGTATGTATGTCACATGCAGGGGCGGATGAGTAGCCCTCTTGCAAAAAACAAAAAAAAATTGTTACCTAAAATAAAACTCTTTTAAAAAATTACACTTCACCCGCAAAAATTACAGTTTACCCCTAAAAAATATTGTGATACATATATTTGGGGTGGTGGCAATGCATCTTCAGGCCTAGTGAGTCTCATTTCTTGGAATAGTTTCTCAATCTTAATGGTGGTCACACAAAGTAATCCATAACCTATATCTACAATCGTATGTATGTCACATGCAGGGGCGGATGAGTAGCCCTCTTGCAAAAAAAAAAAAAAATGTTACCTAAAATAAAACTCTTTTAAAAAATTACACTTCACCCCTAAAAATTACAGTTTACCCCTAAAAAATATTGTGATACATATATTTGGGGTGGTGGCAATGCATCTTCAGGCCTAGTGAGTCTCATTTCTTGGAATAGTTTCTCAATCTTAATGGTGGTCACACAAAGTAATCCATAACCTATATCTACAATCGTATGTATGTCACATGCAGGGGCGGATGAGTAGCCCTCTTGCAAGAAAAATAAAATCGTTACCTAAAATAAAGCTCTTTTAAAAAATTACACTTCACCACCAAAAATTACAGTTTACCCCTAAAAATATTGTGATACATATATTTGGGGTGGTGGCAATGCATCTTCAGGCATGGCGAGTCTCATTTCTTGGAATAGTTTCTCAATGTTAATGGTGGTCACACAAAGCAATCCATAACCTATATCTACAATCGTATGTATGTCACATGCAAGGGCGGATGAGAAGCCCTCTTGCAAAAAAAAAACATTACCTAAAATAAAATTCTTTTTGAAACATTACACTTCACCCCCCAAAAATTACAGTTTACCCTTAAAAAGTATTTTTTGCACTACTAAATTATATTTTGACCCATTAAAATATTTTTTGCTATGCTTTATTTGAATACTTTTTGTCGTCCTGCATCCGCACCTACTGACATGTCTTGTATATAGATAAAGATGCATAGATGTTAAGCTCTTTTGCGAATGGGTTGCCACTATTAGGCAGGTAGCTAGTTTGTGGACCACTAGTCTCAATTCTTGGGTAGGTTTATTATATATATATATATATATATATATATATATATATATATATATATATATATATATATATATATATATATATAGGCTTTCAGTGGCTAGTTTCCAGTTGTTGTGACAAAACATGTGGGCCGTGAATTGCATAAAGATAAAAGGTAAAGAAGGGGACACTTGGTTGGAACTTGGAAAGTATGAGTTCGGGAAATATTTGTATACACCCGATTTAGCTTCATTTATACACAACTCAATACTAAAATATAATATTTTTTAAATAAAAAATATATAAAATATCATACTAACTATTTTAGACCAATTATATTGAGTTGATTCATAAGGCCGAACTAGGTCAATACTAATACTTTCCATATGAGTTCCTACACAAGTAAAAGATATGTCCCTAACAAATTTTAAATTGCATTAACTGACTTTTACAAGCGAATGACGTAGGGAGGGAAAATCCCTTATAAAGACTAATAGCAATCCGGGGTGAATGCGTGCATATAAATTATTTTTTGGTGTTTAACAATTTTTATATAAACTATTTAAAAACAAATTAAAACTTTAGAACTTTAAATATGATTTTTGTAGGATTCTTTATGATTAACTAGAATAATTATTTAAGTATGATAATTTTTTTATTTTTAAATTTAGGGTGTAATTATTTTCCGATACGAACTTAAAATTTGTACGGCCACGATAGTCTATATAGTGTTAATACACAAGTATTGCAAGTGTCTCGTGTCCAAATAAGCAGGGCCGAACCACCTTATGCTAGAATGGACGCCATATTCATGTAATATTTAGAAAGAAAAAAATAATGATAATTTTAAGAAATTTTAATTTTAGCATAGCTCTCTAAATCGTTGTAATTCTCTAGTCTTATCTAATCGATCAACCCCAAATAATATTGACTCTTGGCTCAGCCCTTACATATAAGATCCGAGAAATAGGAAAAGTAACATAGAAATTTTTCGATCACACAAGAACATATCACAAATGTTAATTGTATTCAGAATGGTAGTTGAAAAGTTAAGATTCCAATCAATATATAGGATCGACCTGTTGGACCACCTGATAGGCCCGACCTGTTTTCGTCACTTTCTTGTAGCCTTTTTGAAGACCTCGATTCTCCTTCCGACCTATTTATGTAGGATCGACCTGTTGGACCGACGTGTTGTGTCTCACCTGTTCGCCCTCCTTCAAACGTTACGACGACATCTTTTTGGGACCCAAGCTCCTTGGCCGAGCTCTTCTCATTCACTGCTTAATATGTGGACGCAACAAGGGAACTGTGTCTCCTAAACTATGCAAGTCCGTGATCCGCGGAGTAGTATCTGGGATTTGATTGTATTCACAAGATTTTAATATATCCAGATAAGATTTGGATAAATATGGAAGGAGTCATTGTTACATGGTATTTCTTAGTTCTCCGCCTATAAATACCAGATTTGGGGCACAATTCAGGGATTCATAATGCTCTCACTTACTTTACAAGTGTATATTTTATCTTATCCTCTCGCACGCCGGAAAAAATTTCGGCCCCCTTCTCACGTTTATTTCGTGATTCCAGGTCTCTGAGGTGAGGATCCAAAGCAATATTAACGCAATTATTATTGACATTGAAGAACATGGAGGTATTGCATTATCTCTTATATATATATATATATATATATATATATATATATATATATATATATATATATATACCCTAACAACACGACTTGTTGACTCTGCCTCGTGGTGCGACGGGGCTCCCACCCTCTCAGGCAAATCTAAAGCGAGAGAATAGATGTAATATGATCTTAGTTTTATAATTATTAAGATTTATGACCAATCACAAGAGCAATATATATATTAAAAATTATAAATATCTAAAAAAATTAAAATTAAATGAAAATTATTTTATTTTTAAAAATATATCCAAAGTGAGTCTACCCTCAACCGAGTGGGACAATCGGCCATATGCACTGAAGCCCAATAGCCCAAATAGCTTATGGGGTGTTAAGGTCATTAACTATTTGGGTCAGTTTTGGCCTTTTGGGCGGGCCAATTTAGCACAAATATATATATTTGGGCCATCGCCCGATAAAAAACATCTTGTTGTCACGCTTTTATTTTTAGAGAAAATTACCCGTAGGTACTAGTTTTCAAAATATTTTTCAACTAAATCTACCAAAAAATCTTCTTTTCAACTAAATACAACTTCTGAAAATCTTCTTTCAACTAAATCCATCTTTATAAAACTCTAATCTAATTAGTCATTTGTTATTCCTATAATACTCTTTCTAAAAATCATTTTATAACAAAATCACATTCGTCAACACCGAGTCAATCCACCGCCAGATCTCCAAATCCAGAACAGTGAAACCCATGAAGATGTCTTCGTCGAAACTCGTAAATCAGGTCTCGACATCCGTTATTTCACCGTTTCGGATGGGTTTCCTATAAGATTTGATCGTTCCTGAAACACATGCAATAACGTCAAGATTGAATTATGTGTGCTCGTGTTCCGACTCGAAAATCGTTCTAGCATCTCAAACTTTTAAACAAGTTGTTATTGACTATTCACAAGTGGCTCGACTCACTCACCTTTAAGTTTAATAAGATTTGAGATTTGGATGTTGATATCATTCAATTTTCCCTTAAACTGAAAGTACCTTGCGAATGAAACCATCATCAATTGCAGAACTACATACTTGCTCAAACATGATGTATAGAGCCTCAACTTCATTCACACTAACTGCAAATTAAATCAAAACAAAAGTTTCAGACACAGAACAATGAACCACATAAACCTACAGAAACAATAGTTGAAGATTCAACTCACATGTTTTCTCAGAAGCAAGTATGGCATGTTCCTCAACTTTTGGTGGCTGTTTAGCTTTTGAGGAGCAAAAGCATCTGGCAATGGAACGCATAATAATATATTCCAAGATTTACAAATGCAAACTGCAGCACTTACAACTGTTAAACACTAGCATAACTGCATAAGGTGACTGATCATAGACAATTATATGCACCACTGAACGCATGTGACTCAGTGTATGTAAATATAATATACATGCACCTTGTATCTAGCGGTGCATATAATTTACATGCACCGCTAAATCAAGGTGCATGTATATTATATTTTAAGTGCACCACTTGTGTCTAGCGTTGCATATAAATTACAGCATCATTAGACTCACACGGTGCATATAAATATAAATTCATCCACCCTTGTATCTAGCGATGCATGTAATTTACACGCACCACTAGACACAAGTGATGTATGTATATTATATTTTAAGTACACCACTTGTTTTACCGATGCATGTAAATTACATGCACCGCTAGACTCATGTGATGTATGTGGCTCATACGGTGTATGTAAATATAATATACATGCATCACTTGTGTCTAATGGTGCATGTAACCACTTGTGTCTAGTTGTACATGTAAATTACATGTACCACTAGACTCATATGATGCATGTGACTCATAAGGTGCATGTAAATATAATATACACGCACCTTGTTGTAACACCCGTAAAGATTTATAAGGTAAGATAAATTAATTATTAAAAAATAATAATAATAAATAAAATAAGAATTATACGAATATGCGTATAAATATGACAAAACGACATCGTAAGAAATGGCGTCTCGAAGTGATATGTATTTCCTCACAGTACACATGTCCTCTTGTTAATTAATCTGTGTATTAGTAAAATAGGTTATTAGAACTTGAAATAAAATAAAAGTTTGTAGGATTGAAAGGTTGAAAACCATTATAGGTACACTGAACTATTTGAGATATGCATGTACATTGCTCCTACACGTGTGCTTGCACAATTTCCTAAGTCTGAAAGAGGTGAAAGGTTGAAAACCATTATTTAATTTAAATAATATATATAGAGGTAAGTACACTGAATACACGTATGTTTGCTCATTTTCCCAAGTCTGAAAGAGGAGAAGAATCGAAAGCAACAACAGGAAGAGATTCAAACTTTCAAGCTTTCGATTTTTATCTTATTTTGTGTAGCCATTTCAACATAGTTTCAGGGTTGTCGTTCGATTATTGTGCTGTAGGTGAGGTCTTCTTCCTATTTCCTCGGTAAATTTCTTGGTCGATTTTATTGGTTTTATTTAAAAGAAATTTGAAATTATCGATCTGTATCCGGAATACAAAAACACAAATTTGAAGTTTTAAATTGAATGTTTACTTTTGAGTCGTATTCTATAGGCCATTTAGGTGTTTTGATTTTGTTTGAATGTAGTTGTTCCCAGATGAATAAATTCACTTGTCGCTAATTTTGTTTAATTCTTGGAACTATGAATGATTATAATAACTCAAGGATAAAGTTAATAAACATTGTTTAAGACAGTGATGAGTGATGAATTAGTATAACTGAGTAGATTAATTATATGCTAGTGGATTAGTTAAAGATACCCAATAAAAGTGTAATGTAAGGAATGTGAGGAAAGGACACTAAATCGAGAATTGATTTACTATGGTTCAATGTGTTGTTGTGAAAAGCCAGTAACCATAATTAGTGGATATAAACATGAATCTAGAAAGTTGATAAGAGTACATGGATCTTGGAAATGCAGAGTGTACTATTTTGGTAAGTTATGATCTGAAATTGATTATTGTGATTAGTGTAGCTATATGACACTTGTAACTTGAATAAAAAAATATGGAATTAAATTGAATTGGAAAGTTGGAACCAAATAAACTTGTTGAATAATAGAGCTTAGTTGGTTATTACTGTTATAGCACATTTAATAAAAAGTATTGATTTGGTTTTGGGAATTGTTGATTGTATGTTCAGATAGGAGCAGAGAAATTCAGTTGGGAAGTCGAATATTATAATCCTTTTTGTTCTATCATTCAGGTACGTTCTATAGCAGTAAATTATCCTTGAGTACACATATGGATTGAATATCATTAAATAAGAAGATTTGAGAATATGTGATGAATTGATGAGTTGAGATAGAATAATGATATTATGGTATATGATGAGATGAGATGAGATATGATGATGATGCGAATATTGTTGTCTATTATATATCGAAATTGATGATTGGATAGATGTTATATATGTGGTTGATGCGGACTGATGAGTCCAGGATTTGGGTCAGTGGATGAAATTTCTGGTCCTGATATCATATATATGGATGATATGGACTGACGAGTCCTTGATGTAGGCCAGTGGATGACATATCAGGTCTGATGATAGTGAATGCATTGCGATGCATTTCATATATAGATGATGTGATGATATGATGTAATATTGGACATCATTTATATTATATTATTGTTGTCTGTTTCGACAGGATTAGTTCCGAGGTAACGGAACAATGTATTATTATTATTGAGTTATATTGATGAGGTGTTTACGATCTGTATAATTTATGTTGGTATTTTGATAAGAACGTACTGGGCATTAGCTCACCCTTTTATGGGTTTTATTTTCAGGTGACAGGGCAGGTACTAGTGGACGGGGTCAGAGTTAGATTGACGACGGGATATAGGGTAGAGCCACTAGTTTCTAGTGTTTGATATTACTGGAAGAATATATTTTTGATGTCCAATATGTTTAAGAGATTGTATGTTTATGTCTATGTTTGTGTTTATGTGATATTGATCAGCATCTCGATCAGGTATGTCAAATTTTATTTATGGTGGAAAGTATTTAATTTGGCGATAGTGGGCCTGTCATCATTTGCTTAGGATTATGATATTGGATTCTGATATTTATAGTCGAGATGCTGTCTGTTTGTTGTTTGATTTAAATAAATTCCGGCTCAAATATATTTATACATCATCAAGTGGTCAGTCTTGGTTTTAGGAGGGCCCCAGTGTGTTTGGTTAATATTTGTTTTTAAAAAATAAAATAGCCGGAATATTATTGTTTGATTATTGATCGCGATTAAATGTATTAATTGCATGCTAATGTGAGATTAACGCGAGGGGCCCTACACTTGTATCTAGCGGTGCATGTAATTTACATGCACCATCAGACACAAGCGGTGCATGTATATTATATATTTAGTGCACAACTTATGTTTAGCGGTACATGTAAATTACATGCCCCGCTAGACTCATGTGATGCATGTGACTCATACGGTGCATGTAAATATAATATACATGCACCGCTTGTGTCTAGTGATGCATGTAACCATTTATGTCTAGCGGTGCATGTAAATTACATGCACCGCTAGACTCATGCGATACATATGACTCATATAGTGCATGCAAATTTAATATACATGCACCATGTTTAGAACAAAGTTTACACAATAATAGAAGTATAAAATGCTGAATTTTGCAGAGCATTTAGGGTGGAGAATTCAGAAGCAAGATGAAGAAACGGTGCAGCAGATATGCAATGAAGTTGGAATCAAGAGGCATGTGTTCGAAGCTTTGATGCATAACAACAAGAGCACTTGGTAAGAAAATCTAAATTTGGAAGACCAAAGAATTTAAAAAATATATATAAAATGGGGAATTTAATGGAGAAGCTGCATCATATGTTATGTTGTTGTATTATTTTATGATTTTAGTTAGTCAGCAAATGGACGACGTTCCTTGATCAAGATCAACTTTGTAAGTTGTGTTATTTATTTCAACTTCTTCAACTTTAAGTAGTTAAAGAACCACCGGTAGACTCAACGTGCGACTCCTACTGAATGAAAGATCGAATCTCTGTCAAATTGGCGTCAAGGTGTCATTCTTTACTGCATGTCGCGAATGAAGTTTATTCAAATCTTGATTCCCCGTAGTTGTTGAGTGAAGGTGCCATGGAGTGCAGCGTGAATGCGTAGCAGTTGCACGACTTGAATTCTTGTTATGAATATTTTCGTGCGTGAAGGTGCAAGATTTTGAGTTCCAATTTTTTGCAATTGGGGAAGAAGGAAGAAGACGTTAAGTTCCTTTTGATAATAGTAAGGTTAGTGTGGTCATTGCATTCAAAATTAGATCTAGTTTAAAGAGTTGTTTTTGTTGATTTAGCCGAAAAAAATTTCTCTTACTGGTACCGGCCCGAAATTTGTCCTTAGTTTTAATATGAATAAGCTACTTTTGTTGCATCTTATAATTGTAATTTTCGTGGGGTTAAATGATCTAAAGGAATATGATTCCCCTCTTAATTAATTAATTGATTAATATACAGGCGTCTATATAGGAGAACTTAAAGCAGGTTATACCATTGAAGAGTGCAAAAAAATCATAGAGAGTTGACCTCCTCTTGCATCAGAAAAAATCATGTCTTGCTTTTCGTCATATGGACATAGCTAGAATTTTAAACTATGTGAGACTGACCACACACTATAACTACGATTAAATGAGTAACATGATTTTGATGGTTTGATTAAATGACGAAAGTTCAAAAAATGTAAAGTATTTTTTTAAAGTATATGAGGCTGGAGCTCACCCTAACGTTTAGGTGACTCCATCGTACTTTAATAGGGGTGTTCATTCGGTTCGGTTTGAACAAAATCAAACTGAAATTTTGTTGAAATTTCAATACCGAAAATCGATCCGAAATTGTTCGGTTAGATTTCGATTTTAATCAAACATTTTCGGTTCGGTTCGAACCATTTTTTTGGATGATTAGTTGATGAAAATTCAATGTAAATACAAACACCGATACATCATACATTGAATTCAAATTAATTACCTTTGACCTTTTAGTTTTAAACTTCTAATATTATTTTGAAGCTATATATTACAAAAAATCGAGTTTAAAGGAGATAACAAAATAAATTATATTATACTTGAAACATGTTGTTAATTTACGAGTTCTTATTCATACGATCAGGAGCGAAACCATTAAAAATATTTAAATCATAAAAAGATATTAAAATAGTAATTTTTTTAAAAAAATTCAATTTTCGGTTCGGTTAACCGAACCATAAACCCTAAATCCTAAACCCGAACACCGAACCAAAAACCTAATTTTTTTTAAACCAAAAACTGAACTGAAATTTTTCGGTTCGGTTCAATTTGAACCGGACTTTTTCGGTTCGATTCAGGTTGTTAATCGAACTGGTGAACACCCCTATACTTTATACATTTTACATCCATTGGTTTTTTGAATGGAAATATCATTATTCCGACAAAAGTATTGTACCAAAGAATGTAATGAACATTACCAGCTTTCCATAATTTGTTTTAAGGAGACTTGCTTATATATATCTAAAGCCATTGTTTGTCTACTAATCAATCCCTAGCCAAAACTTTTAATATCTGCACTCAATATTATTTAAAAAACTTATTCTAAGCGCCTAGTTAAGTAAATTACCAAATTTACCCCTTACAACACATTTTTCGTCCTCCTCTTTCATCGATTAATTCCCATAACATTTTTCTTCCTCCTCTTTCCTCGATCAATTCCCAAAATTCAGGGCTTTGATTTTTCCCCAGAATGATATTTTTTTTGAATTTGTGGGTGAGTATAGTTTTTTGAATGGATATATTGTTGAATTTGTTGGGAATATGGTGAGATATTGTTAATGGGTTGAATTACAGCTTGTGGTGGCGTTATGTCGAGATACTCATGGGATCGGCTGAGGATTTTGGTGGCGATGTTGTGGTGACAGAAGTTAGGCTAATGTTGTTTATTTTGTTTGATTACAATTGTCTGGAATTCTATGTCAATCAAAGTTGAATTGTAAACAAAAGAATTTATAAAAAAAAATAGGAAATTGTGGCCAACGGCATTGTAGCCGTTGCCCAATGACTATTTAGCCGTTGGGCAACGGAAAAAAAAAATTTATTTTTTTAAAATTTTTTTTTGCTTCTATAAATACCCATTTTCCCTCTCCAATTTTTCATCTCCAACTCTCCAACTCTTACAATCCTAATCTTTTATTCAATTATATCATTTTCTCATATTTATATGATGGCATCATCTTCTACTGGTCGTGGTGGTTCCACAAATCCACCTTTATTCCAAGAAAATTATGATATTTTTGCCGAGTTTGATAATGCTTATGATGTTGAAGAAGTGGAACACGTTGCAGAACCTGCGGCCCCCAAAATCCCGCCCCCGGCGGGTCATCCGCTACTTCTGCCACTTCGAGTCGTACGAGTAACTGTCCCAAACAAAGCAAAGTTTGGGATCATTTTGACGTCGAGACAAAACCAGGTACGAACGAATCTGTTGTTATTTGTAAAATATGCAAAACCACATATAATTATAAAACAGGTGGTTCCGATGGCGGTACCGAAACTTTTAAGAAACATCTAGTTAAAAAACATAATTTTGATGATGTTACTTTACAACCATTAGGATGTTGACGATCAAAAGATGTCAATCATTCATTCTGTTAGTTCCGGATTTTAAAGATGACAAAGGATCGATGGAAATCAGTCTGACCAGATCGATGCTCAAAGCAGATCATGCCGATATGGTCTATCGCAAAATCAGAACGATCGATGAACATCAGCCTGACCAGATCGAAGCTCCAGATCAGCTCAACAATAATCAGATCAGAGCAGACAAGGTTGAATAAGCTTTGCTCTTCAGTCCGAATCATTAACGGTTATTTATTGAAGCATTTAATGATGCAATTAATGCTGAAAAAGACCAAGGACTGAGGATTACCATAAAAGGTAAGAAGACAAAGAAGAGCTTACCTGACAGACGCCGAAAGCATAAACCAAAATGGCAAGTGCCTAAAAGAATTAGACTGAAGCTTATTCAGAGTTTGAGCAGAGTCAAGAGTTGCACAGAAAAGGAAATAATGTCGTTGGTACAAGCAACTATATAAGGATGCAACTAAAGAGATCAAAGAGACTGACTGATCGATCAAGAAACGTTCATCGATCTGGTCAGGCTGATGTTCATCGATCCGTTCTAATTTGCGATATACCATATCAGCTTGATCTGCTTTGAGCAATCGATCTGGTCAGTCTGATTTCTATCGATCCGTTCTGATTTGTTTTGTCATCTTTAAAATCCGGAACTAACAATGTATTTTTATTATAAATTTCAAATGATTTATCTTTTATGTTGTTTTCCATATTCAATAAATGATATATTTTCCTTTTACGATTTGAGTTGAACACGAAATCTGGAAAAAAATAATAAAATAAAAAAAATTGGCTTGGCGATCGATCGCCAAGACCCGTAAGTTGAAAAAAAAAAAGCAGTGTCAATTGGCGATCGATCGCCGAACATGGCGATCGATCGCCGAACATGGCGATCGATCGCCAAACCGGTTCCGGTTGGAACCGGTTTACCCCAGACCAATCCGATAATTAGGATTCGTGGTTCCAAACCGGATCGATTCCATGGCATGGGCCCTGGAACCGGAACCGGACCAATCCGATTCGAAATCGGATTGGTCCGGTTCCACCCAAATGGAGCCCGGGATCGGTCGGATCCGGCCCGTGAACAATCTGATCCTGAGGTTTGCAATTTCAAGAAAACATAATACCACAAATTAGTATGTATATTACCACATATTAGATTATATGGTAGCACGGATTAGATTATTTAGTACTTCAAATTAGATTATATAGTACCAAAAATCACCTTAAGTAGTACCACCAATTAATATATATAGTAACACAAATTATGTTACATAGTACCACAAATTAGATTATATAGTACCAAAAGTTATCTTAAGTAGTACCACCAATTAGTATACATAGTACGAGTACCATAAATTAGATTATTTAGTACCACAAATATGTATATCTAGTACCACACAGTAGCTTATATAGTACAACTAATTATGTTATTTAGTACCAAAAATATATTTTATTTAGTACCACAATAAATATATTTAGTATCACTTATTAACTTATATAGTACTACAGATCAATATATATAGTACCAAAGATCAGTAATTTGGTACCAAAAATCCGCACTCGAGCGTTAATGGTTCTGCCACTATAATTTTTGGCAGATTGACAGGCGCTTGAGTGCCTTTCATATGTGCTTGAGCGCCTATAATCTGCCTTGGAGGTAAAAATTTTGTCAGCTTGTATTACATTTTAGTATTTTGGTCATAACTTTCTCATACGATATCTAAATTAAAAGAATTAGTTATCCAAGCGAAGATAACATAAAGTTTACAAATTTCGGTACCACAAATCAGCATATTTTGTACCATATAGTAGCTTATATAATAACACAAATTATGTTATTTAGTGCAAAAAATATGTTATTTAGCACCATAAATCAATATATTTAGTACCACATTTTAGCTTATACAGTACCACAAATCAGTATATTTGGTACCACAAATCATTATATTTAGTATCATATAGTAGCTTTTTTTTTTTTCTGAAACAATAAAATTGATTAAAATGAGTACAAGGGATACTCGATCCAATTACAAAAACAAATTTAAATAAAAACTAAGCCATTCCAGTTTTTTTTTAGGAATTGGATTGGTTCCCTAAACCAATCACTTAGGGAAAACATAAAAAAAGATTTAAATTTTGCTTTAAACCACATAGTAGCTTATATATTACCATAAATTATATTATTTAGTACCACATTATCATATAAGCTAATTTGAGGTATCAAATATACTGATTTGTGGTACTATATAAGCTAATATGTGATACTAAATATACTGATTTGTGGTACTAAATTCGATTTTTAAACAAAATATTCAAAGTTAGCAGCGCTGGGTCGCCACCTTGGCAGCGCCCTAGAGCTGCACATTCTGCTATACGATACATCTATTTCCTCTTTTGGAGATGCTAAATATAATGATTTGTGGTACCAACTATACT
This sequence comes from Haberlea rhodopensis, assembly GCA_907163345.1. NCBI lineage: Eukaryota > Viridiplantae > Streptophyta > Magnoliopsida > Lamiales > Gesneriaceae > Haberlea > Haberlea rhodopensis. Next base: position 26,249,809 of record CAJQUN010000003.1, on the reverse strand, counting down.
GATTTGTGGTACTATATAAACAAATATGTGGTACTAAATATGCTGATTTGTGATACTGAATAACATATTTTTGATACTAAATAACATAATTTATGGTATATAAGCTGCTATGTTGTACTTTATACACTTTGTGGTACTTTATAAGCTAATATGTGGTACTAAAAAAACTGATTTGTCGTACTATATAAGCTAGTTTATGGTACTAAATATCATAATTTATGGAATACATGAGTTGGTTATATTACACAAAAAACTCACATGTTAAGCAAATAAATGGTACTAAATAAGTTAAGATACGAACTATGCATTTCACATGTTACATAAAAATCTATTTCTAAACATATCAAGTTATATATCATTAATATATACTAATTGTGTTTAAAGTCCAATACAAATCTGCATGTTCTTTTTTTATTAATCAATATTTGATATCATATAAGTTGAATAGTATAATTTTATTTGTGGTACTGGGCAAACTAATTTGTGGTACTAAACAACATATATATAACATTTGAAATAGATAGTTTATACATTTAATATATGATATTGATATATATAACTTGGTATATTTGCAAATATATTTATAATAACATGCCATTTTATGTTATATAACATCTAAAATAAATAGTTCACATCTAATTTTACATAGTACCACATTATCATACATTTAACATGTTGTAATGATATATATAACTTGATATATTTGCAAATATATTTATATTTGACATGTCATTATATGTTATATAACATGCGAAATATATAGTTCTCATCTAAGCTGATCTTTGGTAAATATGTTATTTGGTATCACAAATCAGTATATTTAGTACCACAAATTAGTATATTTTGTACCACAAATTAGCTTAAATAGTATCACAAATCAGTATATTTGGTACAACAAATCCTCGCTCGAACCCACAGTTTTGTCCATTATAATTTTGGCTGACTGACAGGCGCTCAAGCGCATGTGATTCTGCATTGGATGCGAAAATTTCGTCAGCTTATATTTAGTACCACATTTTAGCTTATATAATACCACATATCAGTATATTTGGTACCACAATTCAGTATATTTAGTACCATATTGTAGCTTATATAGTACCACAAATTAATTTATTTAGTAAGCAAAATATATTATCATCATTTAATATATGAGACCAAATATACTGATTTGTGGTACCAAATATACTGATTTGTGGTACTATATGTTAATATGTGGTACTAGATAACATATTTTTAGTACTAAATAACATAAGTAATGATATTATATAAGTTACTTTGTGGTACCAAATATACTGATTTATGATATCAACTATACTGATTTGTGGTATCAAATGTACTGATTTATGGTATTATATAAGCTAATATGTAGTACTAATTAACATATTTTTTTATACTAAATAACAACTTTTTGTACTGTATGTGTTACTCTGTGGTACTAACTATACTGATTTGTTGTACCAAATATCTGTTTTGTGGTACTATATATACAGTTTTGTGGTACTATATAAGTTAATATGTGGTACTAAATAACATATGTTTGGTACTAAATAACATAATTTGTGATACTAAATATACTGATTTGTGATACCAGATTTACTGATTTGTGGTACTATATAAGCTAATATGTGGTACTAAACGAACTGATTTGTGGTACTAAATATTATAATTTGGGGTATTATATAACATAATCCGTGGTACTAAATTATATAATTTGTGGTACTAAATATATTAATTTGTGGTAATATATAAGCTACTTTGTGGTATTAAATATCATAATTTGTGGATAACATGACTTGGTTTTATTACATTAAAAACTCACATGTTAAGCTTCAAACAGCATTCAACAAAACCACCATACTTTCAAACTCTGTTATATTACAACAAAAGCACAATAATCTTGTGATTGAATCTAGAACCCACAATCAAAAACACAAAACTAAAATGCAAAATCAATATGAAAATCAATAGAAACACTTGTATCTCGATCCAATCTTCCAGTTATCTTGAAAATTTGATCATAGTGAGGTTTGCAGTATAGTACTCATTATCATGAACAATAAGTACTTAACCATAGACATAGAAATAGTTGTATCTCAATCCAATCTTCCAATCATCTTTTCATCGTTGCTAATTCTTGAATCAAAGATATTATCAAAAATGTCTCTAGCCTTATCTAAGCCCCCACACTTAGCATACATATCTAATGTGTCATTCATCACATTCAAACTAAATCTCACTCCTTTCTGATCCGCAAACTCTTGAATCTGCTTCCCAACCCTCAAATCTCCCTTTCGGAGACAAGCTGAAAATCTTGTCACCATTGTAACCTCATAAGGATTCACCTCTCTTTGACACATTTCATCAAACAATTTCGAGGCTTCATCGGCCATTCTATTTATCACGTTCTCATTGATCATACTAGTCCAAGAAAACACATCAATTTCTTCACTCTCACGAAAAATCTTCATGCACCAACTAAATTTCTACTCTCACAATAAAAATGAATCAAACCATTCACCCATCCTCCATAAAATTCGGAAGTTCTTGGCATTGCAGAACTTCAAGAAACAATGGTTTCTTGGCATTGCAGAAACAATTTCGAAGAAACAATGGCGACGAAAATGAAGACTCACTTGAAGCTCATGCCTGTACAATAAAGCATCCCACTTCTTTAGGATAAAAACAACTATGTTTCTTGGTATTGTAGAACTTCAAGAAAAAATGGCGATAGAACGAAGACTACTGATGTTGGAAGAAATAAGATTTGTGATTTAAATGAGAGATAAATGATATTTTTGTCTTTAGAACAACTTAGGAAATTGATAAAAATTAATAAGATATATCAGGGAGTTAGAATAAATATTTTACTGACAAAGGACTGAATACAAAGTTCAAACTTGATTTAGAGATTTTATCCCAATTAGCCATTTGTTTTATTGGTTATACTTTATCTATACTATATTATAAAGTGTAAACCCCTTATAACAACTACTTTGGTCCGTCATAAATAAACCAATGTCAAATTACTTATATGTCCAAATAAATTACTTGGCTTTTTATTATTAAGGGACAAAAAGGTAAAACAAAAAAGCATAACATCTCTGATCTCTCCCTCCATGTTCCAAAACTGCTTCAGTTTAAAAAAAAAAGGAATCCCTTCACCAGTTTTAAAAATTGTGATATGATGCACAAAGTATTACACATATCTAATATAAAATATTTATTTATTACGTTACGCATACAACGCGTGTGCGTCGTCCGCTAGTTTATAATAATGTAATGTAATAATATCAGTCTTCTCCGCCTTTGAAGAGGTCCACACAGTTGGTCGTTACAATCCAATGAATTAAATATTAACAAACCAAAAATTAGCCAACTCACTTTCTAGATTATGATTATTAATTTATAATCCTAGCCAGCACAGACCCCAATCATTCCGCCATTTCATCCAAAACAATCCATATTAATCAAAATTCCTAAAATTAATCCACAGAAAAGGAAAGAAAATGTCTTCGACGGAGAGCAGCTGCGGCTTCAAGTGCGAGAAGCTGGACCGCGTGGCGAGCTGGGTGGGTACCAGCGTGGCGACGGCCTTCTTCATTTCACTGGAACGCTGCTCCTGCATCAACCTCTCCACCGATGATGCTGATGAAGAGGCGAATGATCGACCGCTTATGCTCACCGAACACCCTTCTTTCGCCACCGATGCCTCCTCCCACCACCGCCCACACAACAATACCCCTTCTCCTTCTCCTCTCTCATCAAATTAGATGTTAATGTATTACATGTTGTCGTGGAAATCTGTTTTCATTTGGTTGGATTCCGATGTTCTAATCGCCGTTTGTTGGTTATTTTTTATTTGTATGTACTTATATTGAATTTTTTTTTTTGTACCGTGACATTGAAAGATTGGGGAGGGAGAAATTCTGGTAATATGTATACAATTTGGCTTGTGTGTGTATATAAATATCTAAAGAATTTCATACTCTGGAATGAGAAGAGAAATTGGATCATCAATATTCCGTTCATATTGTTGCGGATGAAAGCCATCAATGAGATACGGAGGATCACGAAGATTGAACGTTTACGCCACGGTGACAACGAAACGATCCAAGCAATTAATTAATTTCGGATCACACACACATGTATGAGTCATCGGCGATTTAGCACATGTAGTATAGTAATTAACATTTTACCCTAATATGATTTGTAAATAGATATTTTAGTCCTATGTGATATCGCTACGATTACAACATGGGATTTGTAAATAGTCATTTTACCCGACGTAATTTGCAAAACATAGCACACTGTCTTCTCGCACGTCATACATGGAGGTGGTGTTTTGTACCCATTCGCAAACCAAATGGGGTAAACTGTCTTATTTTGAAAATCACATGTCTTCTCTCTTTCACGTGTTTGAGGAAGCGAGTGACCCCGGTCTTAATTAAAGAGAGTAGCATCCTTAGTTTCTTTGGTCGAGCTTTTCAGTCTTCCTCGCTTCTTCGAACCCTCTACCTTGAAGTCATAAGCTACATATGGAAGACCTGAAATTGGAGGACAAACAGATGGGATAAACTATCTAATGTGATCCTATATTTTCTGTGTTTATGAGTGTGACAGAAAATAAATAAGAGATACCACGATTTTTTACGTGGAAAACCCAGCAAATCGAAGGGAAAAACTACGGGACCTTGTCCAATATAAATTCTCCACTATGAATTATGATTTTACGAACTTTGATACAATATTTGAGCAATGAAAGAAACAAGATTTGAAAAACTGAACAGAAAAATATTATGCTCTTCCAATGATTTCCGTGCTGAGACTTTTAATGTGGTTTTGTGTTCGTATTATAGTGCTTAATCCGACAGTTAATGTGCGTCAAATACGGGACATGATCTGCCACTGATTGTGGTCACTGGCTTTAGACGTGTCCGAGAAATCCTTGCATCATTGCACATTCGTCCACTTCCGTTGATTGTCAGTTACTTCAGGGTATTCCACTTGTTTGACCAATGGGTCGAGTATGTATTGACAATGTTCAGGCAATCTGTGTTCAGGGTCTTTTGTTCGGGATATTTCTTGTTCGACACTTGTATTAGATTTTACTCAATGAGACTAATTAATCCTATGACATAAATATATATTTTCAAACCACGATCTACTTAGAAAAATAAAGTGATCATTGCAAAAAAAAAAAAACCATGTACGTGTGCGCATATATATATATATATATATATATATATATATATATATATATATAGTGATCATTGCAAAAAAAATCCATGTACGTGTGTGTATATATATATTTTTACCAATATAATAAGAGACAAGGGATTGGAACAGTAAACTGAGTCTAATTTTTACCCACAAATGAACAGTAACTTCGCTTGTGTTCTAGGATTTTAGGGTTATTCTCACTTCCGGATTTCGCGCCTCTATCCTTCTCTATTCTCTACGCTCTTTGATTAGCACTGCAATTACTATCGTGTGTTGGTAGACTTCAAAGTAAAATTTGCTATTGCTTTTGATTATGACCCGACTGTTCATATCCAAGTCTTCCACAGCTCTCAATGCTTGCCACAATTCACCTCTTCCTCTCCCACACCTGAAGAAGAAGAAGCGGAGGAGTAGGGATATTTCGGGCATTTCAAAAGTGATGACCAAGGCGACTGTAATTCAGAGAATACGGCTACTACTCCCTTTATCAGCCCCTAGCAAAATTCTTGGATTTTTAATCAGCAACTGAAGTTTTCAGTTATCACGGTGGTTGTGGCACCTGCAGCGTGGAGGAGAACGACTTTGAGCCCGACATCGACATTGGATGGCCCGCCGACGTACACCACGTCTCCCATGTCGCGTTCGACAGGTTCAATGGATTTCTCGGGCTCTCGGTCGAGCTCCAGTCAGAAGTCCCCCGTAAACCCCCACGGTTCCAGGTTTCACTCTTCAATATATACAAAGAATTATAAACTCAGCATGAATATATTAATAATTTAATATTTTAAATTAGATTTGTGTTCGACAAAATATATAGATAAAATTCCAATGCAATTGTAAATTATGTATAGTATTATTGTTTTGAACATAATTATGTATAGTATTTTTGTTTTGAGATTAATTCACCCAAAATTAAGTTTTGTAAGATGACATAATTCTTTTAATTTGAACTTCGCCTCTTGCTGTTTGTGTTTGTCTATTTGATAAATTGATTGTGATGTTTTCCGTTAGTCTTTGAGCCATTACGTGGTTCCTTGTAGATATCGTGTTGCGAAGCTTTACTAAGGAGTCGATCCAGGTATAACAATGGTTTATGTTAGTATAGCTACATTTTACATGTGATATTTGCTTACAATCTTCTTTTTTTCGAAAATAGCGAGATTGTGGTGCTACAGAAAGAGTGCTCCATGGAACTTACTTACTCAAGAATTTCAAGCCTAATGGTGGAAGGAAAAGCTTGATTTTCCCGAGCAGAAAAATCTCATCACTAACTACTTCTGTATCAATATTAGTTAATGCATATTCAATTTTCTATTGTTGCTCTCATCTTTTAAAGAATTAGATCAGCAGTAACATTCCTTTTTTTTTTCTTTTGAACCTTTTGAACCTCAACTAGATGGGAGAACCATAGGGAAATAAAGAAGAAACGCCTACATTTTTACAAGAACCGCAAGTTCTTATAAGAAAACGACACCCATCACGAGTAAACCTGGTAAAAATTTGAAATCTGGTTTGAATCCTATCGGTTAAAGTGTACGTGATGAAAGAAAGCACGATGGTGTTCATGATGGAAGATATGTTCAGACAGCTTCCAATCCTGGTGGAAAAAAGTCAGTTTCTCTATTTGTTTTATTGAATATTATTTCATTTCTTGATCTTTGGATCTTCCTCTTGTTGATGTTTTCGAGTTTTTATTGCAGTCACTGAGCCACTAAAGAAGACTTTCCTGGTGATTTTTTATGGTGCTCAGTTCTATAATTCATGTGAATAAATCCTGAAAAGTTTATTCTATTAACCCAAATTTGATTATATATAAGTAAGATTGTGGTCTAAAGAGTGTTAATTTATGTTCTGAATGGGTATTGGTTGATATGCATATATTTTCTTGATCACGGTTGGGGATAATGTGATGGTCGAAATCAAGTTATTATACTTATTGATGTTCAGTTGGTAAACTGTTTTATTCTATTGTTGGTCAGCTTAGTAATTGGGGTATCAAGGTAGCATCCATTTTATCTTTGACGTGCACAGCTGAGAAGTAGGGTTCCTGATTTCATTCCAGCGAAAGTACTAGATTTTGGGGCAGGAACCAGTCCAGCATTGTGATACATGACCTTGTTATTATTGTAAGTATCATTCTCATTTCCCCGTGTTTCTTTTTGATGTTGCTTTGAGTATTACGGCAGACCCTATTATATGTTAGATGACATTGGGTATGAGTGGAGTGAGTTCATTATTTGTGTAAAAAGTTAATTTTTTCCAGCTTCTGTTTTTCTGTGGATTATTGAGCTTATATGGTTAAAATCTCATTGTTTGGTTAAAATCTCATTGTTTTGGGCAATTAGATGAAGTCATACGTGCTTGTGTGCCAACTCTTGTATCTCAATGGAGATATCCTCGTAATGTTTTAACCCAGTTTTTGAATGTGCATATGCTTCTTAATGATTGCTAAGCTACATTTTGGATTATATCATATTTAGTCTTAGTATATTCAAGGGTAAGGAATGGCGATGTCTAAATGTGTTTAGTGGAAATACCCATCCAATTAAATTTTTTTGCATAGATTGTTTTGTGTTTCAGTAAGTAGCAATTAAATTTCTATTCCAATTAGTCTGACCTTGATTGCATCATAAATGACTGGCATGGCCTTCATATTAGGAATAATCACGACTTACTTTTGCACTATAATAAGATTATGTGAGTTTGAAAGGTTAAACAGAATATTTGATTGGCGGGGCGACTAAATTAAATTTTTTTTCCTCACCAGCAACATTTCCCCTACAATGTTTACATCACTTCATTTTGATCGTCATTATTCTCCATTTCTAAATTTTACCGTAGCTTGCTACATCATTACCAGGCATGCAAAATTGTATTTATTTATTTTTTCTTTTCTTCCTCTTTTCTTTTCCTCCTTTCCCATTTTGTTGTATGCAACCTTCCCTTCCAGTACCTGCTTTTCTCTTTAAAATGGTGTTCTGTTTTATGGAAAAACTTTTTTTGTGCAAATTCAAAAAATCTGAATAATCTATGGGTTTTGACACAATTAAGACACCATTACGTGTCGATGGGTAATCAACAATTTTTCAAATTTGCAAGCCGAGGCAAGAAAAATGTGTCCTTAATATAACTACCTTGTTTTGAAGAATACACCACATTTATTTTGACCAGGATCAATACCAAATGCTGATTCGTCAATCATTCTAATTTTTTTCATTTGCGCTTTTTTTTAATCGTCTTTCTCCTATTTGGTTTGGTATGCGCAAGTGATTGTTCTTTACAGCTCCTGTGTTATCCCCGAAATGATTATGTGATTTTAATCATTAATTAAATTATGATGATTTTGGTGTTAATTCATGGGATTGAATTAATATTATTGAAGAGATGCATATCATGGTGCATGTGTTATATGTTGGGATTTTGGGGTTGTGGCATGATTATTTGGGGTGTGTGTGTTATTTGTTTTGGTGAAGCATGTTTAAATGGGAATTGAAGTATTTTATTGAGAATACTATAAATATCATGTGAGGATATTTTAATACATCGTGCTAAATACCGGGACCAAAACATAACACATCACTTAACCCACCACCCAACTACCCTCCTTGACCCATACTCTGCTGCCAGCTGCTCACCCATACCTCTTTCCCCTTCTCCCACTCCACCTTTCCATGTCTGAAATCCCACCCTTTCTCTCCCAAAAATCGTCCAACACTTACTGAACAAGATAGGAAGGAGTTCAACCATTTTTATTGCTTTGAAGCCTTCCAAAAATCGGAGAAAAGAAGGGTGAGAAACCATGTTCTGGTTTTGAATTTAAGTTGTTTAAGTTCATGCTTTTTGTTGGTGTAAAAATGGCATGTTAGCTTAGGTTTCTTAAAACCTTCGATTTAAATGCTTACATAGTGTTGTTATGAAGCTTCCAGTATTTTTCCTTGAGCATGTTACATGTTTGTGAAGGATTTAAGCATGTAAAATATAGTGTTCGAAAATCTGGGTAAAGTGTGTGCCCTGTTTTTCTGGAAAATATGGGATGGGAGTGAAGTTGTGGAGGTATTATCATGCATGTTAGCTAGGTTTTTGGTAAACCTTTGATTTGAGTACATGCATGGTAGTTTTTGTAAAGCTCTTGGCGTTTTTGTTCAAGCATGTTTTATGTTATATGTTGTAGTTTTAATAGCATGAAATGAGGTGCTCGAGAAATCTGGAAATGAAATATGTACCCTGTTTTCAGAAAATCTTGGATGGATACTGATATTGTTGGGTGATTTTCATGCATGTGGGTTTAAGTTTGGGTATAACTTTGATTTGATTACACTCATGGTAGTACCTTGTAGCTACTAGCATGTTGGTTTGGGCATGTGGTATATCTTATGTGCTGGTTTGAATGGTATGAATATGAGTGTTCAGAAATCTGGAAAATATCGCGCACAGAGCATGTGGCGATCGATCGCCATAAATGGGGCGATCGATCGCCGAAGGCCAGTAGCCAAAATCAAAGACAAGCGATCGATCGCCATGAATGGCGCGATCGATCGCCATGGGCCAGTGAAGTCTGGCGATCGATCGCCTCGAGGTAGCGATCGATCGCCAGAGGCAGAATAATGAAAAATGATATTTTGTTGGATTTTTTGATTTTGGACTATAAATTGGCATCTAATATTGTGTTGTACACTGGTGTAGAGCCTTCACAGATACCTACACAGCGCAGGAGATAGAGTCCCGCAACACACTACATTTTGGAAAGGTACGTAAGCGACGTACGGGCATCCCAACGGTAACATGTACTTTATGTTTGTCTATTTGACACATGATGAATGCAATGTGATGCATTAAGAGTATGATACATGTTATTATGCATTGTGATTGCATATTGTGATGTGGAATAAAAGAGGTGTATTCCACGAGTCAGGGGTGATCACAGTGATGATTTTAATGCTTACGCTTTACCGCTAAATATGTGGAGCGGGAGGGGGAGGCTCGCTTGCACATAGAGGCGGGGTATGCCATACTAAGCGAGGATGAAATACCGCTTGTATGAAGAAGCGATGATGATATACCGCTTGTTTTGAGATTAAGGAGCGAAGAAGCATTAAAATAACTGATGATGACTGACTCGAGAAAAAGTAATGATATGTCATGACATTTATTTATGAGGCCATATGTTCATATAGTGATTTGATTATGAATTATGGTACAGGGACAACCAATAGGCGTTGTAATTGCGATGGAAATACAGGAAGTGTTTTGTATTTATGATTTATGCATTTACGTTTTACATTCATATTATGTTGAATATGAATTATGATATGCTTATGTTGAGGGTTGTCTTTGTAGGTGCTTTTGATGATGAGAACCAGGGTCGGGGTTGAAATGCTGAGCTGTAAGGAGTGCTACAGGATTAGCATATTAGAGAATTCTTTTGTATAGCTTCTACAAGAAGTTGAGTAAGACTATAATGTAGTACCTTTTGTAGGAATATGTGAAATTCCTTTTTGAACTTTTGGTACTGTAATCTCTTAAGCTCAAGTAGTCAACACGGCCTAATACTCTGATATATATATATATATATATATATATATATATATAGTTCTCTTAATCGCACATTAATATCTTATTTAGATAACGGGGTCTCATAGCTCCAGACCCCTACTTCCTGGATTAAAAAAACATACCCTCACTCACTTGCATAATTGGCATTTCTGAGAATATTTAACAATATTTTTTGTTATGGCCCAGAGACATGCTTGTATTTTACTGGCTAGGAGTTTTCCATAGTTTCAGAAATAGGGGGTGGGGGATCCTCTGATTTCACCTAACATGGAAGAGTTTTGCAGTTTCTCTTAGCTATATGTGCCACATGTTATGGAAGTTCTCTTGACGCATTTCAGAGTCGTCTCTTTTTTTTTTTGAAGTTTAGACTCATTAGTGATGCGCAAAATGTTGAATTGTAGGGGAAAAAATGCCTTATTTTGCTTTCAATTTTTCTCATGTGTTACAGATTCTGGTGGAGCCTGGGACACCACAAGGATCGTGTATAATTTCTCAAATGCGGGATAATATCTCATGGATGAGGAATAGGGATGGCAACGGGGCGGGTTTGGGACGGGTTTGGCCAATCCCAGGACCCGCCCCGCTACACATAAAACCCATACCCGCCCCGCCCCGCTTAGACCCGCCGGGTTCGCGGGTTTCCCGCCCCACCCCGCAAACAATTTTTTTTTTTATAAAAAAAAAAAAATTTGGTAGAAATTAATTTTGAAACACAAAAATTGAGTTTTGAGATTGAATTTAATGTTTTCCTCTAGTAAATATTTATAATAAGCATCGTAAAACTATCTTTAACTATCAAATATTTATTATTTAGTTTTTATTCCATTCAAAATGTTCAACTTCTTTACCATAAACACATGAATTTTGATATGAAATTAAACAATAACACATTATTGTACAATCAAAGAAGTGAAATGTATATTCAATATTAATTTTTTTAAAAAAAAAATTTAAAAATGCATTGCGGGACGGGTTCGGCCAATCCCAGGACCCGCCCCGCCCCGCTTCCAAACCCGGTTAAAGCGGGTTTGGACCCGCCCCGGCGGGTCGGGTTCAATACGGGTCCGGGTTTGGACCCGCCCCATTGCCATCCCTAATGAGGAAGAGGGTAAAATTTCTTAAATGATCAGTTTTCAACTACTGGTGTCTGTATTTTGTGGATTCTTCTTTGTGCTATTCTTCTCAAAAATAATTTCCGATTTTCTATTATTTCATTGAGAAATCGCAAATTTCTGGTTTTCTATTATTTCATATAGAAACCGCAAATTTCGCAAATTGCCAAATGCTCCCAATAAAGCCTCTAAGGATTTGTTGACACCTAAAACCGATGCATTTGTAGTTGCTCTTGTAGGTTGAGGGTTTTCCTCTTTCTTAAGTTGCGTTGTATTATACTTGTTTCGGCAAGTTCCTTGCATGATTGCCCTCAAAACTTATACCACACTGTAGTTTAAGTAAGTAACAAGTAAGGGCTATCATGATTTTTAGTGTCTTTAACTTTTACTATATTTTTGTAATCTGTGTTTACATATTAGATAGATTTTTGTGACATGTTTCATGATTTAAATTAATCAAGATGTTTGATTTATTTTATTTGTTTTTATATGTATAAACACGAAAAATGAAAAACAACTTTAAGTTATTGTGATGCAATTAGCTGTAATGTGTTTGAAATCTATACTGACGATCTTCGTTAACACTATGAACGTCACCATGTCAATGTATGGTGGCGCTTTATTTTGTCCCTAAATGAGTAAGTTCAATTTGTTATTGAACTCTTAAATGACAATAAATAACGTCACATGAGAAACTTTTTGTGACGCTTTTATGCATTGTAAAATGTAGTACTTGCGTCGCTTTAAAGCGTCACTATAAGTTATATTAACGGTCACATATAAGACGATATAAGCATACATCACTAAAGAGTAAACTTCACTAGCCACATTTAGTTTTTTTAGTAGTGTTTATAATACTGTAGGATTGACGAATTGAGCTTTCTTGTTCTTTGATGTGTGTATCTCATTTAACTTACTTCATGTTTGATTTTCTTGATGGAGATAGATGTTTTTGTATGTTAGGTCAAAATGGTTATTTAGATTTGATATATAGTATATATATTCGTGAATCATCGTTATAGACATGATGTACAGAAACATGTATAGATATCTTAAATTTCTAATGTCAGGTCAGGTCAAATATTGTATTCACCTGAGAAGTTATTGACAGAACAAGATGAATGAACTTTAAAAAGGGTAAAATTAGATAATGAAGGACCAAATAGGGTGGTCACTGGACCGTGCCTTGCACGGTGCAAAAATAACTAGTATATATATATATAAGTTAATAATTGTTTGTTTTTCAGAAGTAAATATTTAAGTTTCCAAGTTAAAGATTCCTGTTGATTTCTATTCACCTGTTCTAGACAAAATGCTCTGTATTTAGACTCGTATCTAAGCTTACGAAGTTCTCAATCGAACTATTTTCAAATATTCTTATAAAAATGTCGAATCATGTTAAGCACCAAAACATTATGCAGTCAAAAAAGTGAAGTGTGATGAATATTGATCCTGTTATGTAGCAAAAATCCTATACATTTTTATTCCTCCTGTTCGGTTTGAAGAACCCCAGCAGGGATCAACTCTCGCATGAACCAGCTGAAACAGATACACGCCCACACGCTGAGAAATGGCACGGACTTCACTAAATACATGATCACTAAGCTTCTGGAAATCCCAGACATCAATTATGCCCACAAGCTGCTCGACCAAACGCCTAATCCATCTCTCTTTATCTACAATAAGCTCATCCAAGCCTATCATTCTCATGGCCTGCATCTCCATTGCTTGCTTATCTATCCCGGACTCCTTCGTCATTGCTTCCACCCGAATCCACACTCCTTCACTTATCTCTTTGCAGCGTGTGCAAACCTTTCAAATCCTTTGCAGGGCCAAATGCTGCACGCTCATTTTGTCAAGTTCGGGCTTGATTACGATGTATATGCCTCAACTGCCTTGGTTGACATGTATGCTAAAATGGGGTTATTGCATTTGGCGAGAAAACAGTTTGGCGGGATGAATGCTAAAGATATCCCCACCTGGAATTCGTTAATTGCGGGGTATGCGAAAAGTGGGTATTTGGAGGAAGCCTTGTGTTTATTCCTGGCTATGCCCTCAAAAAATGTGATATCTTGGACTGCATTGATTTCCGGGTACTCCCAAAATGGGAAATATAAGGAGGCTTTGGAAATGTACATGGAAATGGAGAGAGAGGGAATGGTGAGGCCTAATGAAGTGACAATAGCTAGTGTACTTCCAGCATGCGCGAATCTTGGTGCGTTGGAGGTTGGACAAAGGATTGAAGCTTATGCTCGAGCCAATGGTTATTTAAAAAATCTGTTTGTCAGCAATGCGGTGCTTGAATTGTACGCACGGTGTGGTGCAATCAATAAGGCAATGCAATTGTTTGAAGACATTGGTGGAAATAGAAATTTGTGTTCTTGGAATACTATGATCATGGGTTTAGCAGTTCATGGAAGATGTGATGAAGCTCTCGAGCTATTTGATCAATTGCTGGTGAGCTTTTCCGACTCACTCACATGACTATGTTTAAGCACTAACCGATACAATCATACAATGTAATTTTATTTAGTGTATGTTGTGAATTGGAATGCAGAGAAAAGGTACGAGCCCAGATGATGTCACATTTGTGGGGGCAATTCTTGCATGCACTCATGGTGGCATGGTCGCCAGAGGCCGGGAGCTCTTCAATTCAATGGAGAAATTTTTTTTTATCCTTCCAAAGTTAGAACACTATGGGTGCATGGTTGATCTTCTGGGACGTGCCGGATTGCTGCAAGAGGCTTATAATCTTATAAAAGCTATGCCTATGAAGCCCGACTCTGTTGTATGGGGAACTTTGCTGGGGGCTTGTAGTTTCCATGGCAATGTAGAGTTTGCAGAGAAAGCCGCAGAGTCGCTCTTTAAGTTGGAGCCATGGAATCCAGGTAATTATGTGATTCTTTCGAATATATATGCAAAAGGAGGGAAATGGGACGGAGTTGCGAAGCTTAGGAGGTTGATGAAAGGCTACAATGTGACAAAAGCAGCAGGACATAGCTTCATTGAAGAAGGAGGCAGAATCCACAAGTTTATAGTCGAGGATAAGTCTCATCCTAAGTCTGATCAGATACTTTCTGTATTACATTGTGTTACAGCTCAAATGAAGATTAATGAAGATCACATGATTGATTGGGATTTCATCATTGAGGAAATAGGAATAATGGAGACAGATTGATCGATAAACTTAACTTCTGTTTCGGAGTAGATACGTCGAAGAAAGAAATTCATGTACCCATTTTTGCTGGGAAAAAAATTGTTGAATAGACAAGGGCACTCTCAGTAAAGCACTATTAGGACTACGTCCGAATTTACCAGAGAAGATGAACAAGGGGAAATATTATCATTTAGTTGGACGAAGCATGGACACCTGGGTTATAAAAAATATATATTAAGACTATTAAACAAATTATTGACAGGCACAACTTATTATAACATGCAACGATTAATACTGGTTTTATAATCCCATATATTTAATTAAAGATGCGCTTGTCCTGTTAATAAATACTTAAAAAAAAATTTATATTTGTTTTAGAAAAAAGAATTAAACATTGTTTTTGACTTAAAATATAATATAAAAACACTTTAAAGTGGTGAAAAATCAAATAAAAATAAAACATATCACATGTTATTTATATTTCTTGAAAATGAATTATTGCTGGTAACATTTCCTTGACATAAATCCATATCAATTGTAAACTTTGGGCCGGCCCAAGTTACAAAAGCATGCTTAACGTTCCCATAAGATGATGTATATCTATGCGCTTAATGGGTTGCGGATCTTGCAGAAGACCGAGTGTGAGCTGATTCTATCATCGGTTTGGCGGGCAAACAATTAGAATTCTCAAAACTCAACGATGCCCGAAGAACTTGACAAATTTGGCAAATGTCAGAGAAATCGGAACAAATGCAATCGAAAATCAGCGCCTTCTTCAAACCCACCCCTCTCGTCCAGAAATGTCCCGGCCGATCTTCAGTTTCCGATTGTTTTGTTGGTGGTGATACTGAAAATTTGACGACAGAGGCAGAAATCACAGTCACATACAAGCGCAAGAACCCAGACACAAATTGGTAAACAGGGTTCTCTTATTTAGCTTTGCTGGGATTTATATATGATAAGTGTGTTGTAGAATGCCTCTCTCGTAATTTTTTTTTCAGTTCTATTGGCTTTGATGCTAATGTTCTTAATCGAATATTAATTTTTGATTATTTTGATTTTCGGTTCTATACGGGTTTTTGGCCTGTCAGGAAGTTGTAGCTGGAAGTTCATTTTGGATTTGTAATAATGTGCTTTTCAACATAATTTTAATGCTCATTTGCTTACTTGAAGTCAGATTTTCTTTGGCATTTTCGGGTTTATTCTTTCTTAGTTTCTCTAGTTGTGGAAATATTTTGGAATTTACCGTATTTTCGTCTTATCTTATTTTGTAAAACGATAAAATAATATTTTCAAGTAGTGCGAATCACGGTTCTCTTCATTTTTTCTCTTGCTTCTGAACAAGTTTCATGCATATATACATTTTTTTTTGAGTTAGTTATTTCATGTTTTAGATGCTGCCAAGTTTACTAATCTGATTATGTACTTATTTTGGGATTTTGTAGTGAGAACAATAGTTCGTTGAATCAAAAGGCGTCTAAGCACCATGGTTTTGAGAAAAATATAGATAAATTAGGACTGGTGAAGTATAACAAAGTTCTTAACCAGAAGAGAAACTATTCTCAGCTGCACTTGGAGGTCGGGCAGTCTGATTTTCTCTTGCATACATGTATAACTTGCGGGTTCAAGTATTCTCCTGGCAATGAAGGTGATGAGAAGTTTCACAAGATATTTCACAAGAATTACACTCATGGGATTCCTTTTAAGGTAGTCAAGTAATTCTTTATTGCATATTCAATCGTGTGTTCTGGATCTTTTGTTTATGGCGTTTGTAAGTCATAGTATCACTTGATAAAAATGATTTTGCTGCGTATTTTAAGGGTTGGCGCTGTGAAAGGATTATTGATTCTCTTGCGAGGGGGCGTGTAATTTTGGTGCAAGAGGGTGATCCTATTGTTCAGCAGAATAAGGTTACATATGGCTAAAAGTTGTACTGGTTGCATGACTTGTATTTGTTTTGATTTCTCTGCAACATTTAGCAGTAATTCTACTTTTTCAGGTTCGGGATGTTGTGCAGATGATGGAGATGGAGCTTGGGGATGGGTGGATTCTTCGTAAACATTGTAAGGTTGTTGGTCAAATCATGTAATCGATTTCTTTTCTCCTAGGTTTATCCTTCGTCACAATCATTATTGACTTAATGCTCCAAGTATCAAACTTTTCAAAATATACTTCATCAGTATTCTTATTTTTTGTAGTTTTACTTATCTGTTCCTTGTTCATCTATTTGAAGCGTTAAAATATGATGAGTTTATTCTCTGGTAAAGCAAGCAAGCAACTGAAAGCAAATTTATTAATTTCTCGCGATATCAGGTGTATATGTTTATTTCATCCCAAAGGATATCAGGATGTCTAGTTTCTGAACCAATAAACAAAGCTTACAAGATTACCATAAACTCAGTAGCTGAAAATCGCAATTATGTGCATGTGAAAGAAACGGGAAGTTCGGTCGCACTTCAATTTGGCAGTTTGAGCCTGCGTAGAGAAATCATAAGAAGAGATTCTGTTAAACATTATGAAGATATGAGCCATGATGGAGTGATTTTGTGTGAGAAAGATGCTGTACCTGTTGTTTGTGGGATTAGAGCCATTTGGGTTGCTCCTTTTAACAGGAGAAAGCACATAGCTAGTTATCTGCTTGATGCAGCAAGGTATGTCATGACTTGTGTGATTGTCAACAAATGCTTGATTTTAATATTTTAGAATACCATCAAGAGTGCACAAAATTGGAGGCAAATGAAACGAACAGGTTTATGTGTGTTTTTTTCTAGCTTTTTTGAACTTTAAATTAAATTAGGAGGAACTTGTAGCTCAAGCAGTTTGAAGCTCACGCATGACAAAACTTGGTATTAAGCTTGAAAACAACACGACTTTGAATCTGAATTCCAATCCAACTCCAACTTGAGCCCATGATAATTCATTTTCTAAATTGAGAAAACATATGTAGCATTTAGCTCAGCTTGTTCATTTGCATCACAAGCTCCAAAACATATACCAGTTGATACAACTAGTAAAATGACTCCAAGCTGTTGAAGCTAAGAAATGTGACACTGCTGCTACAATCTCTTTTACATGAGATATGGGCATTATGTGGGTGCAAATTAATTTTGGTTTCGTATAGACAGAATAATTTTTTCTTGATTCTTCACAACTCAATGCTTCCCATTTATGCCTTGGCTTCAGGAAGAGTTTCTGCACAGATGTCAATCTCGAGCAATTGCAGTTAGGATTTTCTCAACCCACCTCACTTGGTAAAGCTTTCATATCCAGTTATACTAGATCCCCTTCTTTCTTGGTGTACGCTACAAGTAATGATGACTAAGGGCCTCAAGCAAGGCTACAAGCACAGCACATGGTACTTTATTTTTCACTTGAATACTCATTTATCATATGAAATTGCGTTTTTTTCTAACAGCTGGTATCTGTCAAGACCTTTTGTTTACTTGTGATCACAAAGAGTTGCATTCTTTCAGGATTCTTGTAAGTTTAAATTCAAAGTGGCTGTTAGCATAAATTCAAAGTGGCTGACTTTTTTTGGACCAAACTACCATTCCACAACATCGAGCACACCACCTTCCGGACCAACCAACAGCACTTCCTTCCACCGGACAGCTCCGCCCCTGGAAGTTCCCGAGATCCTCCATTATTTTCCCGTGCACCGCCCTTCATTTATGCACAGCTCTTCATTTCCCGTGTACCGGCTCTTCATTTCACGTGCACCGCTCTTCATTTTTGCATCGGCAGTGGCTCTTCACCGGTGCACAAGTGTGCATCGGTGTGCGACCAAATGGAAGTTTCAATTGTGCATCGGTGTGCGCCCAAATGGAAGTTTCAAGCAGCTGAATTAGGAACTTGGTTTATAATTTATTTACTTTCTATATTGTAATCTGAATCTGAATAAACCATGTGAAATATTTGGCTGCTCTCGAGAAGGACACCGAGGAAGTTGGAGCCGAGGGTCCTCAAGGAGAAGAGGATGAAGATGTATATGAATAGGTTAGACGAATTTTTCTTCCTATTTCCGCTGTGATTTTGTGTCTTACGTGTTTGTTAATTGTTTTCCTTGTATGTTGTGTTATTTTACCAGCCCACTTGAATTGATTTGCTATTTTTTGCTAAAAAAATGGTGCACTGGGTTGTGTAATCGCTATCGGTGCACGTAAAACCATGCAGTCACCCGACGTTGTCGGGTTGTGATCGGGTATGTTTTTTCATACCCAATAATATAGCTGCCCGAACCCGATAAACCCGACCTGCGTCCACCCCTAGTATAAATAGCTAAATCCGCTCCAATATAAATTCCCGATTATTACACGTATAGGTAGAACTAAGAGGAACTAAAATTTGCTTGCAATGTTGATTTTATGTTGTAGCGATTAATGATGTAACACGTACAACGAAAATACACAAATCTGGAATTTAACGGGCCGGGTTAATCCGGACCCGGCTCAAAATCGGATCGGTTAGCTCGGTTCGGAAATGGAACTGGGCTAACCGGTTCCGAACCGGTCCGAAACCGGCAGGATTGGTTCTATCGTTTCGGAACTGGTATCTTACTGGTTCTGGACTAAACGAATCTGGTTTCGGGCTGAACCGGAACCGGAACCGTTATTTTTAAAAAAAACTAATTTTTTTTTAAAATTTAGATAAATATATTTGAGTTTAGTTTACAAACACATAGGCCCATTAGCTCAATTGGTTAGAGCTATAGAGTAGAAGACGATGATCGCTTGTTCGAATCCTCCAATTAACAACTTCCCTTGATTTTTTGAAGAAAAAAAAAATAATTCAAAAAAACCGGTTCCGGGTTGGAACCAGTCCAACACGGAACTGGTTGTAGTACAAAATTTTATGGGTGTGTATCTTAGGAAAATAGCAAGCAAAAAACAAATAGCTTTGTATTAAAAATGTCGATGCGAGATTTGGAATCTCTATCCTTAAGACAATATTGCCCCGCTATGGTGCTAACGGTTTACTTTGGCAATTTGTCTCCCAAGATACAACGACTATGATTTGTGATAGGAGCACTCCAAATCACAAATTCTTTATACCACAAAGGTTTAAAAGCGTTCAATATTCAACAAGGATGAAGATCCACAAAATTACTCAAATTTTGATCTTCTATATGGTGAATTTCTAAAATTCAATGTCTAATTCATTCAAGGGTTGTTTCTTATATAGTATACCAAGTTGTGTCATCAAGAGACACCAATTGGAAGCATCCAATCATGAAAAATTGCACCCCAACATGAATGGACACACTATTTAATTTGGAAGCATCCAATCATGAAAAAATGCACCCCAACATGAATAGACACACCATTTAATTCAATTCAAATTTTCAACAATCCCCCACATGAATTAAATTAATGCATGTATATAATTGAGTTCTTTTAACGAACTATTATGGCATCTGGAGAGATAGCTTGCGACTTTGAATCTGTCGTAGTAGTATTCAGTCGAATTTACTTGACTTAATAGTGAACTTATAGTCTTGAACTATTTAGTCGTTGGTGTAAACCTAGACAATTGAACTCACACCATAACAATTCTAACATTCGTATTGGTTTCTTACGGTTGTGTCCATTCCGGCCATGGACCACGCAGCGGCCGCACTTCGCATTTACGTAGGTGATCTCCTAGAAGAGTATCCCGCTATACGCCAACATATTCTTATATGTCTTAGGAATCATTAAAGGCATTTTGCCTATCCTCGTACGCCTTTTGCAGGCTATACCCCTTATCATAGGAATGGGTCGGAGATTGATTCTCCAAGGTGTTTATACAATCTCGTAGTTTGGTTGTCCCTTTTAACCTAGATCTTGGGATCTCCAGTCACATAGATTGGGTATCCACCACAAGATTTTGATTATAGGGTTTTAACCCCATTCCCTTCGATAAACTTCCACATGATCTCTCGGTTAACCATTTCATATGCGGATCCGCGGTTTCACATAATCACTCACGATTATGCCACTAGAGATCATTTTGACATATAGCATTATCGCAACACATTTTAGTTGCATGCACATGATTTTTCTTTAACAACTTATAAAACCACTCGACCGAAGAAGCTTTATATGTTTGCATAGAGAATTTCCACAATAATATATCTTCAGTTTTGGTAATCACATTACCTCTTTTGCATCATTTTATCATTTTAGGATATTTCCATCATCAAACTTTAAGCGTTGTTAACGCGTTATTTCTTACAAAATTCGAGACCAATGAAATACTCAACTTTAATTCACAATTCATATTTAAGCGCATAGATTCTTAAAAAATTACAAGTTCAAGATTGCAAACTTGAAATTTTAAGTGCAAAGCTTGAAAATTGAAACTCGAATTAATCCTTGATATTTCATTCTTCAAGTGTCTTGAAAACTTCATTCCAAGCATTATTCTTGATGCATACATGTCAAAATGTCTCGTCAACATTTTTCCTTTGTTACTTGATGATTTCTAAATTGCTTCTCCAATGAGCATATCATCAATAGACAAGCATACATATGCTTAGGTGTGTACACATTTGTCACACTCGTTAATCTATTTGGCAACATGATTTGTCAAACTCTTCATGTCTTTTATTTGGTGTTTGTTATGACTTTACTTTGGCCTTCATTTTTAGTTTAGCCAAGTACCCCCACATTTCAAATATTGTAAGAAACTCACTTTTCCTTCAATCACAAGGTTTTCGTCCTTGCCTAAATGTGGTAAGTGATTGAATTCTAGAATTGCAACCCCCATAACTTCGGGTAGTAACGAAGTGCAATGGCGTTCAAACTTTCGTGTTTCAAGTTCTAAGTGTTACAGTCTTACAAATCCAAATTCAAGTTTTTATTTCTTGAAAATTTCGGATTTAAGCATACTTGTTTACAAAAGTTGAAACTTGGATAATATTCTCAAACACGGTTCACAATTTGCAATTTAAGCGCACTAACTTAGAAAACTTGCATTCAAGATTTTAAATCTTGCAAATTCATGTTATAAGCGTACTAGCTTAGAAATTCAAATTGAACCTGAGATATTACAACGGCTAATCAAAATTTGTGGCATCGATTTATCACTTGTGTTTTAAGCGTACAAAGCTTAGAAACTCGAATTCAAGATTTTATAGTCTTGCAGATTCAAGCTTAAGCATCAAATTCTTAGACAACACAAGTATAATCTAGTCACAATTTCCCATAACAAAACTCATTTGCTAAATTTTATTGCAATCTCATTCTTGAAGTGTTTAAACACCTCATTGGCCTCGTTTTTACTTCATAGCAAAAAGGTCATAACAATATCATGTGCAAATATTGATAAAGTAACAAATTACTTTTCTCACATCTCTAGTCTGCACAATCTTTCCATCACAAACATCATTGTGAGTAAACTCTAGAGACGTTGCGATTCTTCTAACAAATGAATGACGATTTTGTTAACTTAGTGCCCATATAAGCAATAAATTTAACATTACAATTTGTGCTGCGAACTATGGTTTAAATGATTCTAACAATCATGCCACAAACCATAAGATTCACTACAAGAAGTAATAACATAAATTTTATTGCTTTCAACAAATATCGTCAATACATTTATTTAGAATCACTCCATTCTTGGAGTTTACAACTTTCAAAGATACACAATCTAATTTAAGCGGTAAAAGCTAGATCATCCAAATCAATTGAGAGACAATCTTCTTTGGTCAGATTTACCTGATCCATAGCCTTCCCGTGATCGTCTTTATTGCGACAGTCCTTCGCCATGTGATTGGGTTTTCCACATTTGTAGCACTTGCCTTTGAACTTCTTCGCCTCCAGATTTGGAGGCCATGCCGTCAAACTTCCACTTTGTTCCGGCGTGTTTTTCCACTAAATTCACTAGTGTTTCATGTTGGTGCCGATTTTCCTTCCTTTCGGAAATTTTGTTGTCCTCTTCGATTCTCAAGCGAACCACAAGGTCTTTAAGATTCATCTATTTTCGTTTATGCTTGAGATAATTCTTGAAGTACTTCCATGACGGAGACAACTTTTCAATCTTGCACTTGTGCTATCACAGGCTTTGTATCAACCATTTTAAAATCCAGGAATCGCCCAACGATGAATTTCTTCATGCCGGCATCCTCGGATCTATACTTTTTCTCCAAGGATTGCCACAATTCCTTGGCCGTCTTCACTAGACAATACACATTGTATAATGTGTTGTCCAGACCATTGAGAATATTATTCTTGCCCAGGAAATCGCTTTGATTCCACGCATCAACCGCAACCCTCTTTTGGTTGACAGTTTCACTTCCATAATAGTAGGAGCATCCTCATTGAGGAACATTGCCAACCCCAAGGTTGTCAAATAAAACATCTTTTGTTGACATCGCTTGAAATCGTTCCCATTGAACTTTTCAGGACTTTTACCATGATGAACTGGAGTCGTTGTTGCACTCGACGAAACTATTTATTGCTAATATTGTCTTAAGATTGTAGTACAAAATTTTATGGTTGTGTATCTTAGGGAAGTAGCAAGCAAAAACAACAAATGACTTTGTATTGGAAATGCCGAGGTGAGATTTGGAATCTATATCCTTAAGACAATATTGCCCCGCTACGATGTTAACTGTTTACTTTGGCAATTTGTCTCCCAAAATACAACGACTATGATTTGTGATAGGAGCACTCCAAATCATATATTCTTTAAACCACAAAGGTTTAAAAGCGCTCAATATTCAACAAGGATGAAGATCCACAAAATTACTCAAATTTTGATCTTCTATATGATGTGAATTTCTAAAATTCCATGTCTAATTCATTCAATGGTTGTTTCTTATTAGTATACCAAGTTGTGTCATCAAGAGACACCAATTGGAAGCATCCAATCATGAAAAATTGCACCCCAACATGAATGGACACACCATTTAATTGGAAGCATCCAATCATGAAAAAAGCACCCCAACATGAATGTACACACCATTTAATTCAATTCAAATTTCCAACACTGGTAGCCCCGGAATCGGATCCGATCTGGTTCCTGATTCGGATCGGGTCGGATTGACCCGTTAAGCACCCCTAATGCAAGGTGGCGCTGAGCTTGACATTATGTAAAGATCATTCTGTTCTCCGAAACATCAAACAAACATATTTAGTCTTCGTGTAGATATTTTCGCGCTCCCACAATTCAAAGACGTATGGTGCTTCACAATTGTCGACGTATGGTGCTTTACAATGGTCTATATAAAATGAAAAATAACCCTCGGGGGGTAAATGAGGGTGCGATCCCGAAGAGGGGACAATAATAGAGGTACTTTCAGGAATCTCCCATTTGTCTCGGATGCGGGATAGATGTTGACCAGTACGAATCCTCGACTCGAAGATTTCGTACCAAGGGACATTGGCCGCAACCAAGCCCTGTTCTATACCATCTTGTTCGTTCTCCCGCCGAAAAGCCGAAGAACCGGAAGAACTCAACGTTTCCACACTATCCAAGGAGGTAGGTAGAGGAGGAAGGTTGGAAGACCTTTCCTCCATGAAAGTTCCATATTCATTGACTCCTCTCAAGGAGGAGTCATCCGATGAAGAAGCCATACTTGTTGATTGAATATCCGAAATTTTGAAGAAAAGATGTTCGCTCGTCTGACGCTAGCTCGGAAACATAATGAAGCAAGTGAATAAAATGAAGGGGGATGATAGGGGTAACTAGTTGAATAGTCATTTGATCAGTGTCGTCCAAAATAAATCGAATGAACGGTTACATATGAGCTTCGGGAAACCAAACATCGCGAAACATTTTTAAAAATTGGGCAGAAAAAAGAGCGAAAAAAACCCCGAACAGGTCAGAACTCGAATTTACCCTAAGACGATAAACCGAGACTTCAGTACTCTCGTCTCACTTTACTTAAGGGGGTGATATCATATGATGAATCAGTTTCTTCGATAAAATCTCATGCAAGCGCCAAGCAAGAGTTATCCCGAACAAAAAGCCCCGAAGAATATCAATAACTGCTCGACATATTGGTCAAAGGGTAGTGGAAGACCTGTACGTAACTAACAAATCAACTGGTACAAACGAACGTGCAATGATGGAGCACGGATTTCTCGGACACGTCTTGATCCAATAGCGCCACGATCAGATGAGATCATGTTCCGGATTTCTCGCCAGCCAACTACCAGGATCAACACTATTAATACACACTGATGGTCTCATTACATTGGTTGAACTTTTCAGGCAAGAAAAGATTCCGAAGAGAGCGTATTATATTGGTCTGTTCAGTCTTTCATTCTTATGCTTTTTTGAAAGTTCTCTTAGTCCTGCAAATCCATACAAATTTATAGCGAAGATTTATACTGGACTAGGTCTCGTGTTCTTTCCTTCGATTTTGAGGTTTTTCACATAAAAATTGTGTTGTCTTTCATTTATTCACATCATACAACTTTACCGAACCCGAAAAATAACGGAGGTTCGGAAAATAACGGATCACATAAGTATGCTTAGTATCCATTAATTAATTTATTCAATCTCCCACATGGTCGTGAGAGGGATATGTTTATTCTAGTAGAACCACCTATGCTTCGCTATGCATATGGATTAAGTAGTTATATTAGAATATTTAGTATTTTTAAATATCATCATTTAATTTATTTTAAATATTTCGATTTCAATTTTGTAATTGACATTAAAACAATATATAGCTACATTACAAGTGCTTATATTTTTCAAAAAAAATGTCTGCAGTTTTAAAAAATTATATATTTTTCTCTGATTTTTTTCACAGAAAATCACATTTAATAAAATAATAATATTCTAAAAAATCACTAAACATTTAATTTCAATGGATTGGGATAGGCTATATGAACCTTAAAATAAATCAAGTAGGATCGTACATGTGGTGTCAGTCTTTTCCAAGAGTTTTTTTCATTCAGAATATTCATGTTGATCACTTTGGACTCCAAATCTGTGTATATAACTTTGAACCATGTCTTTTTTTTGACAGTACATTTGCTGTCTTGAAAGGGCCGAAAGCATCCCATAAATGATGTTAATGGTTTTAGGTTCTACCAAAAAGTTTGAATGCGTTCGTTTTGTTGAACCGATCTTTGTAAAGCCCCATTAGTGATAATAAAAAGGGAAATGCAAATTATGGTATATATATATATATATTGGTGTTTATAATGTGTTTGTGCATGTGTGTAATATATTTATGTGCTTCGTACACGCAGAGAGAGACGAAGAACATTGAGCGGTTCTCATCATAAGCAAATTAGCTAACAAGAACAAATCAATTCACGGATTCAACTCAACAGTAATTTATTTCCTTCTGTACAAAAAAATGGCGAAGGGAAGTGAAGCAAACGGAGGATTAGAATGGAGAATTAACATGCCGGATGGATTATCCAAGATTTTGGTACCCGAAAGCATGCCACGAAGCCGAATTTGCGGAGCGTTACAAAGATTTATAATGGGATTTTTATCCAAGTTCTGGGGGTTCATTCAAGAGGCTTGGAAATTAGGAGTAAGCGACCCTAAGAAGTTCATTCATTGCATTAAAGTAGGGTTGGCTCTTTGTTTGGTGTCACTTTTTTACTACATGAGGCCATATATCATGGGGTTGGAGGAAATGCTATGTGGGCTGTTATGACAGTAGTCGTCGTGTTCGAATACACCGTGGGTAAGTATTTCACACAATAAATAAGTCTTTAATCTCAATGGATTGTTGGAATATCTAGGAGTACTCAGAATAATATTATTAATGCAGGTGCAACATTATGTAAATGTGTGAATAGAGCAACTAGAACTTGCTTGGCAGGAGCACTAGGAGTTGGTGTTCATTGGATAGCTAGTCAGTCGGGTGAAAAATTTGAACCCCTAATTCTCCAAATCTCAGTTTTCCTCTGGGGTACATCTTTCATAGACAATACATACACATGCATATCGTAATAAATTTGTAATAAGACATTAAATACCATGGATATGCATTTTTCTTGCAGCTGCTGCAGCAACTTTCTCTAGATTCATTCCATCAGTAAAAGCACGACTCGACTATGGCGCCATGATCTTCGTCCTCACCTTTAGCCTAGTGTCGGTTTCAGGTTATCGTGTGGAGAAATTGTTCGAGCTGGCTCATCACAGATTATCCACCATTACAATAGGGACCTCCATCTGCATCATCACAACCATGCTTTTCTTTCCTGTGGGCTGGAAATGATCTTCACGACCTGATCAAAAATAACATCGAAAAGCTTGCTGATTCCTTGGATGGTAAGACCAAACAAAACTATTCATGACCAAAACTTAGAAAATCGTATTGCATGTATGGAGAGTTAATGAACTAATTCTTCAACCAAAAAATGCAGGATGTGTAGCAGATTATTTCTGAGACGATGCGAATGGTAACGATATCAAGAACGAAGCTTCCAACAATTTTTTGCTAGGCTACAAATGTGTGCTTAGTTCTAAGGCTACCGAGGATTCCTTGGTGCGTTTCCTTCTCCTTTTCTGTTGCCTGAGAATCTTCATGATCACGCACATTCAAAATGATGATCATTTTACTGAATTTTGCAGGCTAATTTTGCTAGATGGGAGCCTGCACATGGAGGCTTCAAATTTGGACACCCATGGAAAGAATTCCTCAAGGTTGGAGCTTCACTCAGGAGCTGTGCTTACTGCATTGAAGCCCTTAACGGTAGCATCAATTCTGACGCAAAGGTATCGTAACTGGATCCTGCAGGTTCTGTTACATCAACTTTTCCTACTAAAAATAATTATACATCCATGTTTGTTTTCGGAATTTTCAGGCTCCGGATTTCCTTAAGGCGCAATTCAGCAAGTTCTGCCTAAGATTAAGCTCTAGTTCCTCGGCAGTATTAAAAGAATTATCCATGGTGTTGAGCCTTAAACGCATGGTTGCGTTTAATGCGTTAAATTATCCCCGGTCAATCTTTGAGTTTTGATGATCAACAAAACTTGTGTTTGTTATACTAATGCATCTACTTAGTGTGCAGATTAAGTGATGAAAAGTGGTTTGGAATGAAGAAAATCGATTGTGCATATTCTGGCCTGGATCGCCCCAGGCGATGGGTGCCAGGCGAGGCATCGCCACGCACATCGACACAGAGGCGATGGCTAGGCGAGC
Source organism: Haberlea rhodopensis (assembly GCA_907163345.1). Lineage (NCBI taxonomy): Eukaryota > Viridiplantae > Streptophyta > Magnoliopsida > Lamiales > Gesneriaceae > Haberlea > Haberlea rhodopensis. Next base: position 26,221,662 of record CAJQUN010000003.1, on the reverse strand, counting down.
ATACCAGGAAGATCGCTCCAGGCGATGATGGTCATCGCTTGAGGCGATGGCAACCATGCGGGACTTCGCCCCGCACATCGACAGAGGCGACGCCGAGGCATGCGCGGGCATGCGCGCAGGGGGAGATCGTTTGAGGCGATGGGCTGATCGCCCGAGGCGATGCGATGAACGCCTGAGGCGATGTGGAGTTCGTTTGAGGCGATGACAGATTTGGACATGCTGAGGCTACGGCCTTGATCTTTGCTATTGATCGCTTGAGGCGATCCACCGATCGCCTGAGGCGATGCGTGTATTTTGACGACCGTTGGGGCGCGTCCATGGTGATCGCCTGAGGCGATGTCCGAGGCGATCGAGGAGTGATTTCAGCCTTTTGTGTAGCAACGGCTAGTAGGAGCCTAGTGGGCCTCCTACACTATAAATATTGATGCTTTGGAGCATTTTGAAGCTAAGAAACAAGTCTACAAACTTCTACAAAGCCTTAATCATTTTGAATTCATATTGCATTGCAATCTCCATACATTGTTGTTGTATTGGAGCTTGTAATTCTTGTCTTTGTTAGAGTCTTGTGTTTCTTCGTGTGAGTGCACCGTGAATGTGTTTTTTTATTATTGTAAAGGTCCTCGAACACCGACGCAAGTTGGAAATTGTATAAGTCGCCAACAAGTGAAGTTGGTGCATGTGTTGTGGCTATCCTTGGAGCTCTTAAGGCCAAGAAGACTCGTGAAGAGTGTTGGTAGCTCGGGAAGAGTTTTGTGTACTCGGGAAGAGTAGTGTGCTCGGGAAGAGCTTTGTAACTCGGGAAGAGTTGTGTTGTGGCTAACTTGGAGCCCTCAAGGCCAAGATCAATTGTTCTAGTGGAACCTCGGTTGGAGGTTATCTAACCGGGAAGATGAGACGTAGGCGATTCATCGCCGAACTTCTATAACAAATCCTTGTCTCTTTTATTATTTTTATTCCTTTACGCATTTATTTATTTTGTTCTTTTTATTTACCGATTGACTCAAGGCTTCCGCAAAACGCAAAACTCTTTTATTTTTCAAACTCATTTTAAAACGCTAAAGTAGCCAATGAATCTCATTCACCCCCCCCTCTTCGATTCCAACAAGTGGTATCAGAGCCATTTGATTTTTGTTTTTAAATCAAAATTTTTATATGGCTAATCTAGCAAATGAGTTTGCTCAAGGTCAATCGACAAATAGACATTCGCTTTTCACGGGTGATAACTATGGGTATTGGAAAAATAGAATTTCTCTATACATCCAATCCGTAGATTATGATCTATGGAAAATTATTGTGAAAGGTCCACACATTCCTTTAAAGGAAGTTGGGGGAATAAATGTTCCCAAAGAAATGGACGATTTCACAAGAGCGGACATGATTTTAATATCTCAAAATGCTAAAGCTATTAATATTTTGCATTGTGCTTTAGATATGAAGGAGTACAACCGGATCTCGATGTGCTCAACCGCAAAGGAGATATGGGACAAATTACAAATTTATCATGAAGGCACTAATCAAGTGAAGGAGACCAAGATTGATCTATTGCAACTCAAATATGAGACATTTGAGATGGAGTCCGGAGAAGAGGTTGATTCAATGTTTAGGAGGCTCACTCAAATCATAAACGAGCTCGCCCAACTTGGAGAGAAGTACCCTCCAAAGCAAATATGGTGAAGAACACTAAGAGCCTTGCCAAAGGAATGGGATGCAAAGAGAATCGCCATCATCGAGTCCATCAAAGTAGAAAGTGCATCTTATGACCTTGATGAGCTTCATGGCACATTGGTGACCCATGAGCTTGAAGTGTCAACAAGGAAATGAATAAAGGAGGAGGATAGATCCATAAGAAATGGGATCGCCTTGGTTGGAAGGAAAGATCATTCCGAGGATGAAGAAGATGATGATGATGAAAAGATGATCTTGTTCAAAAAGAAGTTCAAGAAGCTCTTCAACAAACATAGCAAGTCAAAGACCTATAATGCTACCAAACATGAATCCAAAAATGAGGTAACTTGTTATAATTGTCAAGAAAAATGCCATTATGCTAGCAAATGTCATAGGAAGAAGAATGAGGACAAAGGGAAGAAGAATGAGGACAAAGGGAAGAAGAAGGCGTTTATAGCCACATGGAGTGATAGCGACTCCGATGAAGAAAAACCAATCTTTGTCTCATGGCCAAAGATGACACAAATGATGAAGGAGATGAAAGCGACAATGAGGTACCTTCATTTTATGAACTTTTAGATTTTTATCATGAGCTTATAGATGTACTTGGCAAAACCAAGATGAGTAACAAATTACTCAAACTTGAGATTGCTAAGAAAGATGAAGAAAATAATTCATTGAAAAATGAATTAAATTCTTTAAAGATATCTTTTTGCAAATATAGTGAAAGTAGTCAAAAGATGAGTGAATTGCTTGGCTTACAACGTTGTAGCTTTGACCAAGCCGGGTTAGGCTACTCAAGCAAATCAAAAACTTTTTCTAGCTTGTTGGCCAAAGCAAAGCATGATCCTCCTATTTGTAACTATTGTTGTAAAATTGGCCACACTAAGAATAAGTGTAGGTTTGCTAGAATCCAATACCAACCTAACAAGAGGTGGAAATGGATTCCAAAGGTGCCATTGAAAGTTAACCATCAAGGACCCAAAAATCAAATGGGTACCAAAGATCCTCTTATTGTAAATTTATTTTGTAGGAACCACAATGGGATGGAGGATGAAGGGCCAAGCAACTCAAATGAAGAGTTTATTCTATTCACCACTATAGAAGAGGCGCGAGGCATTGGACCAATGACAAGAACGAACTCTTGTCATTGAGGGTAAAATTTACTTTATACATATTAAAAGAGCAATTCAAAATTCATTGGCACAAATTAATTGTGATCAATAAATATTGAAGTTCAATATTCATTGTAGTAAAATGGAATACCCCTTAGCATATGCACATATAAATTGTTTAATGCATGATGTATGCTTATCTTTTTATAGTAAGTGTCTTGACATGCCTTGTATTCAAATTTGAATTTGCTATGTGGAAATCAGCAACTATATGTTTTTGTCAAACTTATCTAATGATGCTTTGATGTTAATTGGACATAGGTGCATGAACTCTTGGTAGAACATATGCACACTTTGCAACGTTTAGAATTTATGGTTGAGTGCCTTAAACGCATGTGTATTTCACAAATTGATTTGATCTAATAGCTATTACATGCTTGGTGAGGACCATTTGTAAAATTGTTAAAATATGGCTATGTGTCAACATATTTGAGCTATGTTTATTTAAATTTTATGCTTTCACAAAAAGGGGGAGAATTTTGTGATAAACTTGAACCTTAATACATGCATAGTTTAAGGGGGAGAGCTTGTGTATGCATGGTTTGAGGGGGAGAGTTATTTGTTTAATGTTTTACTTGTTTAACTTGTAGTGTATGCAATTGTTAAGGGGGAGTCATTTTTACTCACATTTCATGCATATTACTTATTCAAGTTTATCAAGTTTTGTGATCATCAAAAGGGGGAGATTGGTGAGCCTTAAACGCATGGTTGCGTTTAATGCGTTAAATTATCCCCGGTCAATCTTTGAGTTTTGATGATCAACAAAACTTGTGTTTGTTATACTAATGTATCTACTTAGTGTGCAGATTAAGTGATGAAAACTGGTTTGGAATGAAGAAAATCGATTGTGCATATTCTGGCTTGGATCGCCCCAGGCGATGGTGATCATTGCCCCAGGCGATGGGTGCCAGGCGAGGCATCGCCACGCACATCGACAGAGGCGATGGCTAGGCGAGCATACCAGGAAGATCGCTCCAGGCGATGATGGTCATCGCCTGAGACGATGGCAACCATGCGGGACTTCGCCCCGCACATCGACAGAGGCGACGCCGAGGCATGCGCGGGCATGCGCGCAGGGGGAGATCGTTTGAGGCGATGGGCTGATCGCCCGAGGCGATGCGATGAACGCCTGAGGCGATGTGGAGTTCGTTTGAGGCGATGACAGATTTGGACATGTTGAGGCTACGACCTTGATCTTTGCTATTGCTCGCCTGAGGCGACCCACCGATCGCCTGAGGCGATGCGTGTATTTTGACAACCGTTGGGGCGCGGCGATGGTGATCGCCTGAGGCGATGTCCGAGGCGATCGATGAGTGATTTCAGCCTTTTGTGTAGCAATTGCTAGTAGGAGCCTAGGGGGCCTCCTACACTATAAATATTGATGCTTTGGAGCATTTTGAAGCTAAGAAACAAGTCTACAAACTTCTACAAAGCCTTAATCATTTTGAATTCATATTGCATTGCAATCTCCATACATTGTTGTTGTATTTGAGCTTGTAATTCTTGTCTTTGTTAGAGTCTTGTGTTTCTTCGTGTGAGTACACCGTGAAGGTGTTTTTTTATCCTTATCATCAAGTCGTTACCTTCTTAGATGCTCATCAGGCTGATGCAATAGCCTGCAAACGAAACCAATCAGCTAAATTGCACTAGACAAGTCCGTTGTGACAGACTCGACTAAGAAAATATTGGTAGGGAGAATCGAACTTGTGACCTATGGTCTCCAGCCACGCTCACCTACTGCACCAACTCAATCACCCTCAAGGCATGTTACTTTCGAGACATATAGAACAGGAGATGACCAAAATGTAAAAAAAAACAAATATATAGTTTTTCATATATAATTTTTTTTAAAAAAATATAAGTTTCCCAAAATCCACCATCTCATATGGCCATCCAATCAGAAGATGAATAAACCAAGATATTATAAAGACAGATATTAAAGATGTCAGCAAAATGGACATTATGTTGGCACGATCAGTCCAAGACACCTCTTTTTGGTCGTGGTGTCCACTGTACAGTCCATTACCTCTACTGTTATTATATCCCAATGTCGGAAACAAATATTTATTTATAATTGAAAAAAATACCAAAAACATCCTATAGTTTCATCCAAATTTCACTTTACAACTATTATTTAAACAATTACAATATACATCATCAACTTTCATAAATTGTAACACTTTGCATCATTTTGACTCGATTTTATGTTTTAATTGAAAATTTATCGCTGCATTTCATCACCGCTTTGCATATTCAAACTTAGATCAACTTAAACAGGTTATTGCAAATTTTAAAAAAAATCAAGATTAACATTGGGGGTGTCAAAATTTCATTTTCCGTAATCGTTAACTAGAGAATTTCAAAACTAAAAATATTATTTTTGTTTTTGTAAACATTTGGAATAACTAACTTAAATTGATATAAGTTTGATTATGTTAGGTGATGATTGAGTTCGGCGATAAATCTTCGATAAAAATTAAAATCGAGTGAATATCATGCAAAGTGATACAATTCATGTAAGTTGAGTATATAAACTGTAATTTTTCAAACAACGGTTGTGAAGTAAAATTTGGAACAAACTATAGGATATTTTTTTATGTAATTTTCCCTTTATAATTTATCTCAACTATGTATGTACCATTTAATTCGATTCATTTAACAAGAAATTGTATCTAAATTTATATAAAGATACTAATTTAAGTTATCTTTGCATATATACATATAAAATATAAATCACCGATCAAATATCAAGTGTCCAAACCATCGAAGTTACATGTTTAATTTCCACTTGTAAATTGTATTATACTCATTTAACAATTTTGTTATTTTGGTATTAATTAATATATATGAGTAACAAAAATTTGTTCAGTTCATATATTTGCGTCAACCAAAATTGATAATTGTGGGGAGATAATAAAAAAGAAATACTTGTAAGCATACGGTTTGAGTACCACTTATACACCAACTCAATTTGGAAAAAATATACATTTTAAATAAAAAAAATACATAAATTAACATATACAAATCATTTTAGATCAATCACATTGAGTTGGTCCATAAATGAGAACCCAAACCCAATCTACTTAGTATTTTCCGTAATAAACCATAACCTCCAACAAGCAATTGTAAGATAATATTATTTTTTAGATAAAGAAATATGTATATAAAATAAATTTATTTTAATTTTAATCTGTATAAGCAATTGTAAGATATTATTTATTTTTAGATAAAGAAATTATGTATGTAAAACTAGATTTATTTGTTATAATATGGTAAAAAATTTGTTAAAAATAAGATGATTAAATGTGTAAATATATTAATAAACATATAAATAGATATTTGATAAAACAAAAGAAAAAAAATATTATATTACATTAAATTTTGAAAATTATTTTATTAAATAATTTATAATCTGATTTAACATCTACAACTTAGTTCCCCTTAACAAAACATAACATACATCACATTATTTAGAGCAACATTTCGCAATGGCTGATATTTTCATGAGAAATGCCCAAATTTAATCATCAGCCTTGAAATAGACATATGTATGAAAACGAAAGCACTAGTCTTCCCTCCAAGTGTGATTGCATTTCCTGCAATTGTAAAATAAGGTCATTGGTTCATCAGCTGACCTGGTTTGCACTTGGGAGAAATAAGCTTCCTTGTGATTGCACTCAGGGCAAGCAACCGCTGCACAATGAACATGTATAACCAAAATCATCCACATGATTAATAAAAAATATCAGCAGAAGTGAAAAATATTGCATTTTTTACCGAACAATATATAGATATACTTCATTTGCACTGTTTTTCTATTGTTGACAAAAAGAAACATGAAAACAAGTAGTCACCCGGTAAAAAGAAAGGCCTGATCTAGCGAGGTGTTTATGCCCTCTTTTATATTATTGAACTCACACTCAGAAACACAGAGATAGCAAAAAAGTATTGAGTATAGACCTGTAGTGGTGTTGAAATTCTGGTTGTCGTCTTTGGAGAAAATGGGATCTATTGGCCTCTTAGCCAAGCGTATGTGTCTCTTTATCTTAACCTGTTAAATAGAAACCCACACATGAATCCATGAATACGAAAGAGAAGAACCAACAAATTCATAACATACAGCCAAGCAAATCACCTTGTTCTCTATATGACATATATAAGGACATGTTGGGCAGAAGAATCTGGCTGGCCGTTCCATGTGAGGCAACTCATAAAGCAGCATATTCGCGCATGTTGGGCAGAATTCCATGTGCCTACTATTTAGATCTACTGCTAATTTCGTAGTTTTTCGTCGAAATAAGACAATTATTCTTGCTGAGAGTTGCAAGAGGTAAAGCTTAAATCAAACAGAGGAAAATACGAACTGGTCATTGCATCTCAACAAAATCAAAACTAAAGCTAAAATAATGACAAATCTTTACAATCAAATCCATGTATGATTTTGCCAAACACCTAAAAACTACATATTTATAGGCCCATGGTTCGACAAATCGCATGTCACAATTAAATTCAGGAACAAAATCCAATAGTATGGGAATACACTCTTCGAGCGAGTGTTAACTCCAGAAATTCAGAGAAGAGAATAAAAATTAAGAGAAGCTGACACATAGAAGAGAAGGGACTCTGAGAGAAATGTAACTCCCACTACTTTTCAACATACCAACAAATGAGTACAATAATTGTGTTTATAGGTACTAATTAACCATAACAAACTAATAAAATGCCTATAACTATTAAAACTGATTGTGAAACTAGCTAGAGTATATGAAATCTATCTGTATTTTCATGCTTGTACAATTCCCTCGTCCTTCACAACCACCTTAGAGCGGAACATAGACAGAAAACTGTTAAAACAAACTGATGTTGTCAGTACTGGCCAATGAACAAAAATCATCGCAACCCAATCATGGAACGCAAAAACACCTGATATGCGGAAACTCTATTGTCTGGTTGTCAATACCTTCATTAAAAAGATCAAATTATACCCATCGTCTAAAACCTGAAAAAGGGTACAAAAGGATGGAAACCGGCACATTAACGCCGCCTTTGCGTAACAAAACTGGGTTTCCTTCCCATACTAACTTCATTGACAATGCTCTGTAAGCATGCAAACCTGTCCAACTGTGATAACGATTGTATTCCAAAGGCTACAGAGACTTCTTCAGTTGGAAATACATATATAAATATAATATGAATTGATGGTTTCAGATGAGCAAGTCGACTCGTGAACCACCATATTAGCATATCAGAAAATCCTTGGTCACTGGAGAATCAACTTGGGTTTGTAGCTACTGCTGCTAACAAAATTTTATCAACCGGGAATGGTTTAATAAACTTGAATTTGCTGCCACTACCTGATTATCCATTGATAGCAATTCTTTTGCAACAACTTCACACTCCGTAAGCACACCTTAATTTGAACTCGTTGTTTGTAACAGCCACTCCAAATCATTCTCTATTTCTAAAGACATAGGATTTTCTTCTTTCTTCTATCCTACCAATTAAAATAACTGCTTCGAATTTTATGCATATCATTGAATTTGGTTAGTGGAGAGTTCTTATTCAGTCGGAATTCCTTTTGGTTGGATTCCACTACATGCACTTAGTTTGACCAATCATTGCAGTCCTCTGATAGCAGCAACTTTGTGAATGAATGTTCGTCAATCATCCAACTTGTTTTCCTTTTTGTATCCATTGATTGAAGTAGTAACATAGGACACAGCATATTAATCTACATCATTGAAGAGTTTCAAATTTCAAATTATTTACTCATTTCCAATTGTGTATGTTCCCCATCTAATTGAGACTGCGTCACCGAACACCATCAAAATGGAAACGAAAACCGTGAAGACTAAACTGACTGAAAGACCTCAATCCTGGGATTAATTGCCAACAATTTCCAAATCACCATATAACTTTTGCTTCCTTTATCAGTTTAATTCTGACAGAGTTGAACACTTAATCATAGATTAGAAGTGGAAAACATCATGGGCAATGTAGAAAACATAAGTGTCATACCGACAATTGAATTATGCAGAGGCCTTTTGAGATCACCGCAAAATCTATGTGTGATCCCAGGTAACCTAGAAATTGAAATTCATTGCTGGTAAAACGTCCGATGACTCCTTGAATTCTGATTTGTATTCCAAAACATTAAGAAACTGGGATACCAAATGCTCGCCCTCATGCATCAGCCTTGAATTCTGATTTGTATTCCAAACCATGAAGAAAACTGATTTCCCAAATGCTCGGCCCATGCATCAGCAGTAGACATCAACTCGTATGGTAATACACTCTTCGAGTGAGTGTTGACTCCACAACTTTAGAGAAGAGTAAAAACACGGAGAAGAAAAAGAGGAGAAGGGAAAGAGAACTGTTGCATTTATAGGTACTAATTAACCATCTAACAAACCAATAAATGCCTAAAACTATCATAACTATATGTGAAACTAGCAAAAGTATATGCAATAATGCAATCTATCTATATTTTTATGATTGTATAGTCGTACCGCTTATAAAAGCCGCCATCAGAATTTAATCTTTCTTATTTATTTAAGGAACTACACATCAATTTTAATTAGTGGGAAAACATATGCGTAGAACATAGCCCTACTGAAAGTCAATCTGCTCTGTCGGAGAATACAAACCAGCTTTACGCGAAAAGACACAGATTACACTAAATTTAAGCGAAAAATTTAAAAGCTTGAGCACACGATTTTGCATACTTATTCATCCGAAACAAGAGGTACGTTTTATGACAAATCATACAGGAACATTAGTTACAAAATCTGATTTCTCAGTCACAAGGATCGTTTCTAAAGGGTGAAACATAATTTCATGCAAGAATAAGGATCTTTTCGTAGAGAAAAGCGGTGAAGGATTTGCGGAAACATACCCACAATCACTAATCTATGTTGTGCTACAAGGACAGGAATTTTCCTTCGTTTTGGACGCCCGCGCCTTCACACAATGCAGTAAAAAGGAAAAGACCGAACCTTTATTCAGAGCTCCACGAAAGAAAACAAAAACATAAATGTAATACCTTTACTACAGGTAGGGGAATCGCTGATAGCGGCAGTGGCGGCGGTGGAGGAAGTGAGGGGGCGAAGGGAGCAAGGGAAAATACCGGAATTGAGGTCTCTCAACAAAATTTTCATTTTATAAATAGAATGGGTCCGCAACCCGCCGGTGGGTCTAAATCCGTATTGAACCCGTCCATCGACGTGGGGCTGGGCTAGCATCAGACAATATTATGTTATTTTTGAAAATTTAATATTGATCGATAAAGTTTCATTATTTAATTTTATATCAAAACATATATTTTTATTTTAAAGAAGTTGGGACATTTTAAATGGAATATGAGCAAATTAATAAATATTTTGTTGCTTAAAGATAGTTTTACAAGGCTTATTATAAATATTTACTATATAAAAATATAAAATTCAATCACAAAACTCAATTTTTTGTGTTTCAAAATTGATTTTGAGCAAATTTTTTTTTTCAAAAGAAAAACTGGTTTCCTTGGCGGGACGGGTTAAACCCGACTGGTCCGCATGGTGCGTCTGGCTTTTTTGTTAGCAGGGCCCTGTTGTCATCGTTACTCATGACCTAACAAATGATCCTTCTACCCCATGTACACAATGGCGCTCTAATCTCAATCTGGAGTAATGTCCCCACTGAATAAAGATTTGAATTGCATTTTCAACACTACTTATCACTTTTTGCAAAGTATGATCTAACTTTAATGTTTTTTGAGAATACTAAAACTGCAAATGTCAATTTTGTTAAGAATTTTATATTATAAATTATACAATAATGATCTCAGTTTGTCAAAACGGTCGAGTATATATACATATATGAAATAAGAAAATAACACTTATTAATTGCACTGTTAGTAAAAAGTGCATCTAATGTTGATTATTTGTTTATTTTTATTACAGAAGTATTATTTATACTCAAGAAAGTGTTACTAAAACATGAGTTAACTTATTTATTTTGTGTAATAGATACAAACTAAATCCTTAAATAAAATAATAATTATCTAATATGGTATTTTGTGTCTGAGGTTTCTTTTGTAAATTAAAATCGGATTTTTTTTTTTTTGTTATTTATCGTTATTTTTGTTTTTCCTTCTTAATATCCATCGGTGGCATTATTGATATTAGTGTACCACGCACACGCGTTGCGTGTGTAAACTAATTGATGTTTAAATCAAGTGAAGGATGTTATATTAATGGTATGTTAGGATCGGGTGTGCAGATAGAAAGGGGAGGTTAAATATCTGCACCAGTTATACTTATAAAATATGATTTGGTTGTGTTAGCAACCAAAAGCTGATTTCTTGTTTAAAGATTGCTCAATCGAGTAACTGAGTAAGTGCGGAAAGAACTCGACTGAAACATCGAATAAGATGAGCTGATGGCGATAGTCTACTTGACAAATATCAACGGTAGATAAGGTTTACTGGACTAATGAAGAATACAGTAGACTACTGAAATGATCACAGTAGACGATGTCTGATGAACTGAATACAGTAGAAAATGTCTACTTGGCTAAGAATAACTCGGTGTCTACTGGCACACAATATGTCTATATTCTGCTGAGTAGACACCAGCAGTTAATATGTGCAGTAAGTAAATACAGAAAATAAACGACGCAAGGTTTGTTTCTGAAAGTTCGAAGCACAACGCTTCTACATCTCCCATTTTCCCTTCGCAGAAAGAATCCACTAGAAGACTTTGGTTTATACTTTTCAGCTAACAACCTACTTAAACTAATACCACACAGATAGCATAAACTCCTAGCAACTCCACAACTGAGATCACTCTTACAGCTTGGATTTACGCAAATCAGTTTGACACACAGTCACAACTGTTACAATAAAGCTTAACCAAGCTTCACTCTATTTAGACTAGGGATGCTTAACGGATCGGATCGATTCGGTCCGGAATCGACAGATTTCAGATCCGTTAAGCACGGATCCGGTCCGATCCGTTAAGGAACCGGATCGGATCCGATTTCGATTTCAACCGGTTCCGAATCGAGCCGGTCTTGTTCGTTGCGTTAATTTTTTTTTTTTTTGTTTAAAAAAATACCTGTTTCGGTTCAGGAACCGGTCCGGTAGCACCGAAACCGATGGTGCAACCGGTTCCAAAGCACAAAACTGCTCCGGGCTGATTTTTTACCAGTTTCGGAGTGGGTTGGAACCGGTTAGCCCGATTCCGGTTCTGAACCGAGCTAACCGGTTCGGCTCAGGGCAGGGTCCGGATTGACCCGGCCCGATAAGCATCCCTAATTTAGACCCTTAAAGCACAGTAAATAATGTAAAGAGTGAGAGAAATGATTTTGCAAAGTGTTGCAGAATCACGACACTGATGATCTCTTTGAAGATCTGATTTGTCATTGACGCGGTGTTTGGAACTGCTTCTTTATGGAATTGATATGGCATGAAAGCGGTTCAAATCTGGGCTCCATCTTCCTTAAGCTCCTTCAAATAGTTGCCACAGATTCTGAAATGCTTAATGAATGTTCATTGAAGAGTATAGCATTCACGGTTTCCTCTCTTGTGCATCATCGTGCATTCTCAGCATCTTGTGCATCCCCTGCATCCACTTCAAATGTTCTTGGATCTGTGTCTTTTATACTTGAAGGATGTAACGTAGTATCGGTAGATACCAGAGTTCATGCTGATCAGCATTAAATGCATTTTCGTCTCTAACTCAAAATAGTTCCGGAGCATTTTATGCACTTTTCTCTTATAGCTTATAACGGCTAGTTAATCAGTACAGGGAATATTTGAAATAATATACTGATGCTTCTTCATCGGTAATGTTTTATTCCACAAAATATATCTTCTTTAGTCGGTAGAATACTAGTAGTCAACAGAGTATACTTCATCGGTAGACTCCAGTAGATCGAATGTCTACTGGATTGTCGGTAGACTAACTCGACTGTTGAGTGTTTATGTAGTCGGTAGACTTCTGTTCAACTCATCAGCAGACTTTTAAGTACCGCAGTAAGATCTGCAGTAAGATCTCAATTCATCATCATCGGTAGAGGTACTTTGGATATATCGGTTGACTTTGTAAGCATAGCTTTGACTCTTTTGTTGTTCTCTTTTGTTGTACCAAAACAAAGTGATCCAACATAGTAAACCAAGTAATGTCAAAGAACACCATTTGGAGCCAGCATTTCATGAAAAACCGCGTCTACAACTGAAGATCACACCAATTTTGTCAAGACATTCAGCGCGCGATCGATCTCGCCCTTTTATTTTCACTCTCTGCCAGGCGCCATCGATCATACTCGGCAGAGACTTTTATGGTTTTTTCATGCATGGCGATCGATCGTGGATTCAAGAGTCTCCGTAGTTCGTATTTCTTCAATTTTTCCTTTTCGTTTGGTTCTCAATGTTTAATTTCTAATTTACTAAGCATTTTTCCAACAATTGCAACTTATTGTTAGTGGGTTTACTGCTTTAACAACGTTTATTATTTTCATTCGGATCGAACATATTTATTTGATTTAAAAGCTGAATTTTGGAATATGATATATATGTTTTTTTTAAAAATATTAAGGATGATAGAAATATATTCCAATCTTTTTCTCTTCTAAACCCCGATGCGATGGGTTATGATCATTGGTCCTTTTTGATATGGCAGACAAAACACTGTTTTAAATTTGCAAATTCTTGATATGGGTGGTGAATCTATTGCTCTGGCTTTATTTTTAGGAGTTAAATATATCGGGTTAATCATAAGTGATTCACTATTTTTATTAAGAAGTGTTTATGATTAGAAAATTGGCTAAAGAGTTTTTTTATAATGTTTTGCTATTTCTATTTATCTACTTCTGTTTCGGTGGTTGGTTAAAATTATTATTGATTGACAGTTGGTTGCGGAGAAATTTAGACAACACTTGCCAAGTAATTTCTCTGTCACTTACCACTTACATCGCTCTCAGATAAAAGAATGAGAATGAATAGAACAACATGCTTAGCATTAATGTCCTCGTACTTACATTCAAATATCTAAATTTAATTCGGATATATGAGATTCATCTTTTATGTGGATCCCAAAAAAAAATCGAACTTTTGATCTAAATATTATGATATTGTCCTTACGCTAGCAATAACTCACACTAATTTGGGATTGGTGAAGTCCGGCCAAGACATTATATTTATGTTTCATTTCTGCTATATATTTTACTTTACACTCATAGATAATTCCTATGAACTTCGCTTTGAAATGAGAAATATTTATGATACCCATACGGGTCAAGCCCATTAGAAACTTACGGGTCAAACCCAAACCATGGATCAAGATCAGCGGACAAGGTACGGAGTGTGCGAAGCTAGCCTTGCATAAGGCGAGCCTCGCAGCTCGCCCGCTCTAGGGTCGAGCTGCGCACCCGTCCGGCGAGAGGCACTGTGCTCACCACGCGAGAAAGGAGAGTACCGTCCTCACCGCAGCTCGCCCGCGCGAAGCGAGCATCACAGCTCGCTCGCGCGTAGGACGAGCCGGACAGGGGCGAGCACGGCGGCCCGCCCACGCGAGGGGCGAGCTGTACGCTCTCCCCACCAGACAGGACGAGCACGGCTGCTCGCCCGAGCAAGTGGCGAGCTGCGCGCTCGCCCTGCCAGACAGGGGCGAGCACGGCTGCTCACCCGCGCGAGGGCCGAGCTGCGCTCTCGCCCTGCCAGACAGGGGCGAGCACCACTGCTCGCTCGCGCAAGGGGCGAGCTGCGTACTCGCCCCGCGAGACAAGTACGAGCCTCGCAGCTCGCGCACATGAGGCGCAAGCTGCGATGCTCTCCCACGCGAGGAAGAGTTCGGAGCCATCCCTCGCAGGTGCCTCATGCTTGCGAAGTATGGGGTCGGAGCTCGCTCGTGTTGGGCGAGCTAAGCTTTGTAGCACGGCCTCGCAAATTAGATTCGACGTATACCCATATCTCCAAGTACATCGGATCGCAAAAAGCTGCAAGCATATCGTACGGGGAGAGTGACACCTACTGGTCCCTGACCCTGAGACCCTGGTCCCCACCTTTAGCTTCAGAGGATGTTCCCTAGGCTCCCGACATGCGGTTAAAGGTTGTCTCCCTTCCATCTCCCTATAAATACAAGGTTTGTTGACGAGAAAAAGGTATTCACTCTATTCATAACTCAAAGTTCATTTCGTTACTCTCCTTTTTCCGATTTCTGACTTGAGCGTCGGAGGGGCTCCGCCGGGACATCCTTCCGGCACCCTTCTCACACTTGTTCGTGATTTCAGGCATCATCAACACTCGGAGCCATTATTGGAGTTGCTCCCAGCGCCCTTCGTCCACCGGAAAGAAGACGTATCATTTTTAGTAAGCATCATGTGGCGCCGTCTGTGGGAAACTTGAGCAAAGACGTTGATATGGCAGGAAGAAGAGGAAGTAGAAGAACAGTTACGGCGGAATCTCGCCCAGGAGGAAGGACTGAACAACCGCCTCCGGTGGAGAACGTGGGAAACATGACTATGGAACAACTAGCCCAGTTCATCACCACCGCCGTAGCCGAGGCTGTAAAGCAAAACCAACCCCCACCTCCGGACGGACCATTGCCGAACCATGAGGACAATGCTGAAGTCCAGCAAAGTCACGCGGAGGAAGCCAATCCCACCCAAGGTGGCGGGGACTCGGAGATGCACCAGAGGATGGAAGATATGTGGAATGAGATCCAAGGTTTGAGACAACATGTCGGGGAAAAGGCCTACACCCACAAGAAAGAAAGTCCCTTCTCCCAAGCCATTTTGGAGGAGGAGCTACCATCTAACTTCCGACAGCCTAACATGGGAGAATACGATGGGAGCACCGACCCCGAGGACCATTTGGGGAGATTTGATAATGCGGCCTTGTTGCATCGATACTCCGACGGAGTCAAGCGTCGGGTATTTCTGAATACATTAGTAAGGTCGGCTCAACAATGGTTCAACATGTTGAAGCCTAGCTCAATAATGTCCTTCAACGACTTCAGCTCAGCTTTCTTGCATCAATTTGCAAGTAGCAAAAAATATCAAAAGACCTCACTCAGTTTGTTTGTCATGAAACAACAAGATCAAGAATCTTTGCGAGAGTTTACCCAACGCTTCAACGGTGTGGCCTTGGAGGTTCCTTCAGCCACGCCTGATGTCCTTCTCAATGCTTTCACGCAAGGGCTCAAGGGTGGGGAGTTCTTCAAGTCCTTGGTAAAGAAACCACCGCAAAGTTATGATGAGCTCCTATCTAGGGCGGAGAAGTATGTGAACTTGGAGGACGCGCAGAGGCAGAAGAGATTAGAGCAAAGACCCGCTGAGAATAACAGGGAAAAGCTGGACAAGGGTGGAAGGAAGAGGAACATGGCGGAGAGGATGGATGATCGAAACTTATTCAGGGGGCGTCTTCCACATATTCCCCTTGTCATGAGCCTAGACAGAGCAATGGATGTATGTGATAATAAGGGGAGATTGACTAGGCCAAGGAAAGCAGAGAGAGGTCCAAGATTGCCCCCGTCGGATAAGTATTGTGGATACCATCGAGAATATGGACATTTTACCCATGATTGCCAACAATTGGGAGAAGAGGTTCAGAGGATCCTCCAAAGAGATCCGGAAATAAAAGCTATGTTGACGAGAACCAGGGAGCCCTACCAGCCAGGCGGGCCCCAAGCCCCGGCTCGGGCCAATCCTGGACAAAGAGAGCCGAGGTGGGAGCAACAAGGGCGGAATGCCCCTCGCGGCCGTGTGGAAAGGAATGGAGGAAACAATGATCCGAGTCGAGGAATCATACACATGATCTCTGGAGGGGCAACCGATGGAGACTCTGGCCGAGCTCGCAAGGCATACGGGAGGAGGTTGGAAAATTTTGAGGTGTCCATGGAAGCAAGCACCACAACCGACCCTGTGATCAGTTTCGGTCCCGACGACCTGCGAGGTATTGTTACTCCACACAACGATGCCTTGGTAGTCACGGTTACTATAGCAAATTATGACATAGCAAGGATTTTCGTGGATACGGGGAGTTCCGTCAATATCTTATTCAAAACAACCGTGGACCAAATGCAAGTTGAGGGATTCCACTTGGACCTAATCTCAACCCCTCTTTATGGGTTCACGGGACATGTGATCCAGCCTCTGGGTCAGATTGTCCTCCCCTTGTCAATGGGGAGTGGCCCTAGCCGAGTAACTAAGATGGTGGACTTTACAGTCGTTGACGCCCCCTCCTCGTACAATGGGATTATTGGGCGACCAGCCATGAAGGACTTCAAGGCCGTAGCTTCTACCTATCACCAGAAGTTGAAGTTCCCGGCAGGAAACAAAGTTGGAGTACTTGGGGGAGACCAGGGTACAGCCCGTCGGTGTTATGAAAGTGTTGTAAAGGAAGAAGGAAAAGGGCTCGACGGGAGGTCGGGGTGATAGGCAGCGGGGGGTCAGTTGCTCGGCATGCCCTGAAAGAGACTCCAACTGTGACAGAGGAAGAACCTGAGTTAGTAGAGCTTGGATCTGCTGAAAGGGTGATCAGAATAGCTGCTGACTTGGACCCGCAAAGAGAAGGGCGAGCTCATTGCTTGTCTCATTAAGAATCATGATGCCTTCGCCTGGTCTACTCAAGATCTTAAAGGTATAAATCCGAACGTCGTGCAACACCATCTAAACGTGTTGGACGGAGCTCGGCCCATAAAACAAAAGAAAAGACACTTCGGGGCAGAAAAAGATAAGGTCATCAAGGAGGAGGTCCAAGAGCTGCTTAGGGCGGGACACATTAGAGAAGTTCAATTCCCCACTTGGCTCTCAAATGTAGTCCTGGTGCCTAAGAACTCGGGAAGGTGGAGAATGTGCATCGACTTCCGAGACCTTAACAAAGCCTGCCCAAGGACTGCTACCCGTTGCCTCGCATAGATCAACTGGTGGACTCTACTGCCGGCCACCAATATCTATGTTTGCTGGATGCCTATCAAGGATATCATCAAATTCCCCTTGCAAAGGAAGATCAGGCAAAGGTAAGTTTCATCACCTCAGATGGAACTTTTTGTTTTGTGGTTATGCCCTTTGGACTTAAAAATGCAGGGGCAACATACCAGAGGTTGATGGACAAAGTTTTCTCAAAGCAAATTGGGAGAAACGTGGAGGTGTACGTAGATGACATCTTGATAAAATCGATGAATCGAGCTCACCTCATGACTGACCTTGAAGAGACCTTCTCCACTCTGAGGTCTTACGGACTAAAGCTCAACCCCCAAAAATGTGTGTTTGGGGTGAAGAGTGGAAAGTTCCTGGGATACATTGTGACAGAGAGAGGTATTGAAGCCAATCCCGACAAAGTTAAGGCGATCCAGACTATGGCGTCCCCCACTAGTCTCCAAGAGGTGCAGCAATTAGCAGGGAGGATTGCTGCACTATCAAGGTTTGTGTCCAGGTCGGCTCACCGGAGTGTGCCTTTCTTTCGCACTCTCCGCAAGGCTCAGAAGTTTCAATGGGGAGCTGATTGCGAGAGGGCTTTTGATGAGTTAAAACAATATCTAACTGAGCTCCCGATTTTAGCCAAGCCGGGATTGGGGGAACGTTTATGGGTCTATCTCTCCGCAACTGAGGAGGCGGTGAGCTCGGTGCTAGTCCGACAGGAAGGTTCAACTCAGCATCCTGTTTACTACGTTTCACATGCGTTAAAGGGAGCTGAGCTAAGATATTCGGGCTTGGAGAAGCTGGCATTAGCATTGACAATCACGGCAAGGAAACTAAGACCGTACTTCCTATCTCACCCAATCACGGTCCTTACCAATAGCCCTTTGGGAAAAATCTTAACTCATCCGGACGTGTCAGGTCGTTTGGTTAAGTGGACAAACCGAGCTGGGGGAGTATGACATCCAATATGAGCCGAGAAGAACTATCAAAGCGCAGGCCCTAGCTGATTTCTTGGCGGAAACCGTGCATCAGGATACCGAGGATCCTTGGAAGATATATGTTGATGGTTCTGCAACCAACGAGGGCAGCGGAGTGGGGGTAGTGTTGATTTCACCAAGGGGGGACGAGATGAAGTTAGCTGTACGTTTGGACTTCATGGCTTCCAACAATGAAGCGGAGTATGAAGCTGTTGTAGCAGGATTGCAAGCAGCTAAGAATGTGGGAGCTAGCCGGGTGCACATCTTCTCTGACTCACAGCTGGTTGCACAACAGGTCCAGAGGCGTCTACCGAGACGAAGAATGAAAGGTTGATTGAGTATGCTCGTGCCATTGACCAAGTTAAAGAGAGATTTGTGGAAGTCATGTTTGAGCAAATTCCAAGGGAAGAAATACCAAGGCGGATAGCCTAGCCAAGATGGCCAGTGCTCTCACTAGTTGGAAAAATCGAGATGTGGTCGCACAGTGGAGCTCGCCCTTTCCAGGGCTCAGCACCTGCCGAGCTAGATAAGGGTGACTGGAGAACCGAGATTGAAAGTTATTTGAATGAGGGAAGGCTACCCGTAGACCCAAGGAAAGCTCATCAGATCAAGCAGAGAAGTCTGCGTTTTGTGTTGTTCGAAGGAGTATTGTACAAAAGATCATTCTCCCGGCCTCTCCTGAAATGCCTAGGAAGAGATGACGTTGATTATGTCTTTAGGGAAATACATGAGGGGAGTTGTGGAAACCACTTGGGCGCCCATGCTCTGGCGCGAAAGGCCTTGCTAGCTGGGTTTTTCTGGCCTACCATGCAAATGGACGCCATAACCCTCGTACTAGCCTGTGACAATTGCCAGCGGCACGGCAGACTCTATCACCAACCTACCACGATGATGAGGGCGATCATACCGGCATGCCCGTTTGACCAATGGGGAATCGACATAGTGGGACCTTTTCCCCCTGCTCCAGCCCAAAAGAAATTCTTGATAGTAGCCATAGACTATTTCTCAAAATGGGTGGAAGCCGAACCCTTAGCTAAAATTACTGAGAAGGACGTCATGAATTTTGTGTGGAAAAACATAGTGTGCCGATATGGAGTCCCACGCATATTGATTTCCGATAATGGAAGACAATTTCAAGGTGCCAAAATTCAATCTTGGTGCAAAGAGATGAAGATCAGACAAGCCTTTACATCCGTGGCTTACCCTCAAAAGTAATGGCCAGGTGGAAGTGACTAACCGGTCTTTACTCCAAAGTTTAAAAGCAAGATTAGGAAAAACAAAAGGAAACTGGGTGGAGGAGCTCCCGAGTGTGCTATGGTCTTATCGAACTACTCCCAGAACAGGAACTGGTGAAACGCCTTTCAGCATGGTTTATGGCAATGAGGCGGTGCTCCCAGCAGAAGTAGGATGCGAGACGGCAAGGATTATGCTTTACGATGAGGACAATGATCAAAGGCGAGCTGCTGATCTGGACTTCCTAGAAGAAAAAAGAGAGGCGGCGATGATTAGGATGGAAGCTTACCAGAACCGCATAGCTCGGGGGTACAATCGAAGAGTAGTACCAAGGAGTTTCCAGGTTTGGAGACTTAGTGTTGAAAAGGGTACAAGAAGAACAGCGGGGAAAGCTGGACCCAAAATGGGGGTGGGGCCTTTTAAGATCATGGAGAAGTTGAGTTTCGGGAGCTTATTACCTAGAAGACATGCAAGGCAAAGCCCTCAAGAGACCATGGAATACCTACCACTTGAAGAAATACTATGTTTAACCATGGCTGTTACACCCGGGCTATGTATTTCTCTCCTTATTTGTAATCGCTTTAATTTCAATTTCGATTTCAACTTCAATTTTAATGAATGAAGGGTATTTGTTACTTGTCTTGCATACTTTGCCAAGGGCCGAACTCATTCGCCTTGGTTACGCCAAGTGCCGTTCAGGGGTGTTTACCCGACCTGTCGTGGTTACGCCCGACAGAGGATCAGTCGAGCTGCGGTTACGCCGAGCTCATTCGCCTTGGTTACGCAAGTGCCGTTCAGGGGTGTTTACCCGACCTATCGTGGTTACGCCCGACAGAGGATCAGTCGAGCTGCGGTTACGCCGAGCTCATTCGCCTTGGTTACGCCAAGTGCCGTTCAGGGGTGTTTACCCGACCTGTCGTGGTTACGCCCGACAGAGGATCAGTTGAGCTGCGGTTACGCCGAGCTCATTCGCCTTGGTTACGCCAAGTGCCGTTCAGGGGTTTTACCCGACCTGTCGTGGTTACGCCCGACAGAGGATCAGTCGAGCTGCGGTTACGCCGAGCTCATTCGCCTTGGTTACGCCAAGTGCCGTTCAGGGGTGTTTACCCGACCTGTCGTGGTTACGCCCGACAGAGGATCAGTTGAGCTGCGGTTACGCCGAGCTCATTCGCCTTGGTTACGCCAAGTGCCGTTCAGGGGTTTTACCCGACCTGTCGTGGTTACGCCCGACAGAGGATCAGTCGAGCTGCGGTTACGCCGAGCTCATTCGCCTTGGTTACGCCAAGAGCCGTTCAGGGGTGTTTACCCGACCTGTCGTGGTTACGCCCGACAGAGGATCAGTCGAGCTGCGGTTACGCCGAGCTCCTTCGCCTTGGTCCAGTCAGGCGAAGTCAGGAAAGCTTTGACCCTAAATAGAAGGGCACTACATGTTGCTCAGAAGGTGAGTCTCGGGCATACTACTCAGAGGATGAGAGAAAAGGAGAGAAGCTGAAGTCCTAAACGCGTTTCAACTTGTTAAGGTATTATTCGTAGACGTGTATTTCTGATATATGATCTCATGACAACCAATTTTTAAATAAAAGTTAGGTCCGCGCCTGACCACGATGAAAGTTGCCCTCCCTAATTGCGATAAACGTAAAGATATGCCCTGACGATAATATTAAAAGTCCACGACTGATAATGAGTGCTGACTGAGCAGAGCTCAGATCATGCGAGTCATTTGCTCAGGATATTGTCCTCACAGGTCAGTCTGTTTTATGTTTATATTCTTGTAAAGTTATGAATTATGTCAGCCTTGTTCTCACTCTTACTAGGATAACAGTTTGGCAAAACAAGCTTTTCATTAAGTAGAAACACTGATTACAAGATAGTCAGACATCCCGATCTATGAAATCAGAAGGGATGTTAGTCACGATTGCCTGAAGATCCAAGAAATCATCCGGGTCTCGATCCTCGGGAGGGAAGCCTTGCGCCTTGAATTGGTCTTACAGCCCTCAAAGCCGAGATCGAGGAATCGGAACGCCTTCGCTGCAAGGAGCCTCTTGAACTCCTCCGACTTCAGGAAAGGGCCTCTTTTCGACCGGTTTCTCCGGCGACATAGGTCTCCAGCTCTGAACGAGCGTGGGCTCAGCTCTGAAGTAGAGTTGGTCAAGGCCGTCTCTTTCTCCACCATGGCCGAGCGGAGTCGGCCGACCTCAGCACGGTATTTGGTCAGCTCCGTCTCGACCGTCGTAAGCCTTGCATGGGCCCTCTTTCAACTCAGTGTCTGCAGCCTCAGCCCGGTGGCGTAGCGTCTCGGGCTTTTCTTCTTGGCGTTTGATGAGGCTTGGCCATAGTTGGACCCCCTCCGGACGCTTTCACGTAGCATTAGTAAGCCCTGGGCAAGGATGACCAGGTAAGAGGATAAATATAAAGGCATGTGAGGTAAGTAAGAGCATTTAACCGATAGAGCGCGGGACAGCCCTTCCTGGGCAGAGGTCTCCACTTCATCCCAGCCATAACTTGTTGATCCGCACCCGTGGTAATGCACTCCAAGATCTCAGCCGGTAGTCCGGAGGTAGCACCGGTAATCAAGCTGGTGGACTGAGTATACTCCACGGGGAGGCCAGGAGAGCCGGGCCCGGCAGTCCGAGCCGATTGCGGACTTTGAAGGGATTCAAGCGACGTTTCAGCTCGCGGCCCTGGGGAGGTTGCCACTTCTTCCGGGCTGAAGCTCCAGGGGTTTTTCCGGCCCTTTTTCTCTTCAGCAACGAGCTGCGACCTCCCCCGCTCTCTTCCGACTGAAGAATGACTATCGGGGCGGCCCGGGGAGCGATTGGGGGCGAAAGGGCTCGCTCTTCAGCACGGGACTCAGGGACGGCTTTACCTTTCCCTTTCTTCTGAGAGACCATCGCAGAAAGCATCTGGTTGAACGACATGTTCCCTGCGTAGAAAAAAAAATAAATAATAATATATAAATAAAAATAAAAAAGACATAAATAAAGAGAACAGGAAGAAAGTACTCAGTTCAGAAAGGACGCACCAGGAGGAGGACTAGCTGGGTAAGAGCTCAGCCTGTATCGCCTGAGTACGTCCTCTCGGATTAAGATAGTTGTATCATATTGTCGACCCTCGATGGCTGACATAAACCTTCCGGTAGAAGATATCTTCTTTGTATCGATGCGGGAGAGAACGACCCGGGGGAGAGAATCTCTCCAGGCCATAGGACAAGACCAAGGTCGGGGCGGCTTAACGAAGAAGAATGTTTTCTTTCCATCCTTTGTGAGAACTTGGGATTTTCTCCAAGAACTTACACGAGGGCCTAGATCCAAAGTAGAACAGACCAGGAAGGTGGTGTTTTTAACATGAAAAAAGTAATGTAGAAGAGGAGGAGAGAATGGGAGGTTCAAAGATTGGAACAGGGCGGCTGCAGCAGCCATACTCTGGTAGGAATTGGGACTGAGTTGGCTAAGTGAAACACAGAAATAGCTGGAGAGATCCTGATACAAAGCAGGAATAGGGAAGCGTAGTCCACTCCTAATTTGTTCAACAAAAAAGGAAAGAAGCCCAGGGGCGGCAGATGGGGACGATCCCACCGGCCTAGGTATTTGTACCTCGTGGTCAGGAGGAATGAAGTGAGAACGAAGAAGAACCTCCGCCTCAGCCGAGACACGTGAACTAAGGACCTCGTACCACGGTAGCCCAGCCCGCGCCAGATCTCGAGGATCACCTCGAAGGCTCTGGGGAGAGGGGGTTACAAGTGGGCAAAGGAGGGACCTGGAGAAGGGGAACGGCAAGTGACAATTTGCTCTGCAGGGCCACTCCGGGGTTGGAGAGCTCAAAAGCCCAGACCCCGAGGCATCTTCGGCCGAGCCCCTAAGGGCGGCCCCGGAAGTAGAGGATGTGGAAGTAGACATAAAAAGTAAATTTAATTAAAGCAGAGGCGGAGAACTTACAGAAGGTTAGCGCGCGATTGAAGCGGAAGTAATCGAATAGCGAGAGAAAAGTGGTGCAAATGAGGGGGAGGGGCAATTTATAGATGGCCGACAGATTGGGCCATTAGGGCCAGGCCCATTTCAATGGCCAGGATCGAGGGAGTTCAAACGTCTCAAGAGTGGATGATGACGCGTGGCAGCCACATCAATTGAGTGTACATCAACGGTCACATCTGGCTGACAACCTGTCTTGTCAGGGGTTAAGAATTTGAAATCTGACAGCTCGGTTCGGGCCTCGATCTCAAAAGGATAGTCAAGAACAACGTTACTCTAGCTCGACTAGAGGGGGATACTCATGATATCCGGGTAGGAGGTTAGTCCGGTCTCGGCCCTTACTCAGGCATAACCTCGCCCGCAAGTGCCCAGCTCGGTAAGTATGAACGCCAGCCTCTCCGGCCCCTTCTAAAATCGAAACTCGGGGTAACACTAACCATTGATCGAACTCAAGACCAATGGGTAAGATGGAGTCTTGGGAAGCGAAGCTGCGAAAACTGAGGAGTTGACTGCTCGACTCGTCAAGACCATGCGCATCCACTAGCACCATCATCTAGACAAGTCCAAGTCAATCATGCGAATACTTGAAAGATTTGGAAAAAGCTAAACTAAAATAAAGAACGTGAGGAAGTGATTCGACGTCCACTCCAGAACCGTTCGAGTGACCCGTGGGAATGTCATCCGCATCCGAGCTTTCACCTTCGATTTAGCTCGTATTTGATGGGGGAGTAATGATACCCATACGGGTCAAGCCCATTAGAAACTTACGGGTCAAACCCAAACCATGGATCAAGATCAGCGGACAAGGTACGGAGTGTGCGAAGCTAGCCTTGCATAAGGCGAGCCTCGCAGCTCGCCCGCTCTAGGGTCGAGCTGCGCACCCGTCCGGCGAGAGGCACTGTGCTCACCACGCGAGAAAGGAGAGTACCGTCCTCACCGCAGCTCGCGCGTAGGACGAGCCGGGACAAGGGCGAGCACGGCGGCCCGCCCACGCGAGGGGCGAGCTGTACGCTCTCCCCACCAGACAGGACGAGCACGGCTGCTCGCCCGAGCAAGTGGCGAGCTGCGCGCTCGCCCTGCCAGACAGGGGCGAGCACGGCTGCTCACCCGCGCGAGGGCCGAGCTGCGCTCTCGCCCTGCCAGACAGGGCGAGCACCACTGCTCGCTCGCGCAAGGGGCGAGCTGCGTACTCGCCCCGCGAGACAAGTACGAGCCTCGCAGCTCGCGCACATGAGGCGCAAGCTGCGATGCTCTCCCACGCGAGGAAGAGTTCGGAGCCATCCCTCGCAGGTGCCTCATGCTTGCGAAGTATGGGGTCGGAGCTCGCTCGTGTTGGGCGAGCTAAGCTTTGTAGCACGGCCTCGCAAATTAGATTCGACGTATACCCATATCTCCAAGTACATCGGATCGCAAAAAGCTGCAAGCATATCGTACGGGGAGAGTGACACCTACTGGTCCCTGACCCTGAGACCCTGGTCCCCACCTTTAGCTTCAGAGGATGTTCCCTAGGCTCCCGACATGCGGTTAAAGGTTGTCTCCCTTCCATCTCCCTATAAATACAAGGTTTGTTGACGAGAAAAAGGTATTCACTCTATTCATAACTCAAAGTTCATTTCGTTACTCTCTTTTTCCGATTTCTGACTTGAGCGTCGGAGGGGCTCCGCCGGGACATCCTTCCGGCACCCTTCTCACACTTGTTCGTGATTTCAGGCATCATCAACACTCGGAGCCATTATTGGAGTTGCTCCCAGCACCCTTCGTCCACCGGAAAGAAGACGTATCATTTTTAGTAAGCATCAATTTATGTTTTTATGGAATAAATAACTGATCCAATTTTTTCCTGTACTAAAAGACTTGAAGTTATTTTAAATTTTTGAAAATATAACCGAAGCTATATTTTGAATTTGTGGCGTGACAAATACATCACACAATAATAACGATGAGACATGTACCAACAATGAAACTTCGAGGAACCAGCTAGCATCTATGTCAAGACAACACCACCCACCAAATATTAAATGCCCCATTATTTCAACCTCCAAACCAGCAACTTCCAGGAAAATCACCATATTTTGGAATCTAGTAACTCGTAGACAATATAATTTTCTTTTTAAAAAATGGCGATTGTCCATTTTCCATGCAGCTAACTCTCTTAAGAGCATTATTATGAGAATAATGTCACCCACTACACACTGCACATATATAAAAGGAGCTCCGGGGTTTTCAAAATTCTCCATGAGTTGAGTTTTTCTAATTAAGAAAGAAAATGGAAAGCAAAGGTGAAGAGACAGAATATGAAGACCTGTTGGATGTTATGGCGGAAAAGTTGGATGTGAATAGGTTGTTGGTGAGCTTTGCGTGGGTTTCCAGCTTCTGGCAGACCCAACGAAAGGGTGATCACACCCACAAGTCTGCAGAATAACTGTAAACTGTTAGGATTGGAAGAAGAAGATGCGGTGGCGATGGTGCGAGAAGGTGATTTGGATGGAGATGGCGCACTTAACCAGATGGGTTCTTTTTATGCATTTTATGGTCAGACTCAGCCCAGGGATCATGCAAAATGCAGATGCATGCTTGAAAAATCCATTCAAGCCACTTCCAACCAACTGTTCGTCTTCATAATTATTGTCTTCTCTTCTTCTGTTTTATTGCTAATATCATTTTCAACTTGACTATTGCTACGCTGTGCTCTATACCTCAGTTACTGTAAGATGAGGGGTGGGTTAGACATGACCACGGTTCGTGAACCGTCGGTTGACGGTTCGGAACCGCCGGTTCGACGGTTCATAAGACTCGACCCTTAACCTTAACCTTCGTAGCGGTTCCGGTTACGGTT